>JBAMJR010000020.1:0-600000 GCA_038501785.1 Myoxocephalus aenaeus | reverse complement strand
TGGGAGAATTGATGGTTTAGAAACTTTAGACTATTATAGGACGTTACATGATAATATAAGACTATAATACATTTTTTTTTTCTTTATTTTCTTATCTGTTGATCTGGGCCGCGAGCTGCCAATTGCTCTTGCAGATAAATGGAGTTGCATTCGTTTGAATTGAATATTAGTCTAATAATGAGATAGGCCGAATAAGAAAAAAAGAACACAATCAGCAGGAGATGGATGTAACAGCAGTTTTCTGTTAAGGAGTTTTATTTATTTAATTCCTAGCAGACTAATACCTTTTATAATTCTAACTTTACAACGTCTATACAGAATAATCCTGCATAATTAGACTACCTGGTCTAATCGGTTTAAAATTGTGGGTTTCCTTGTGCGTTGTGTGCACACTTAATCGGATAAGCGCTAACGCGAAACCATGTGGGAACGTATTAGACTGATAACATATAACAGGTCAACCTATCCTGCGATTATAAAAGTTGAGAGGCATCAATAAAGCACATTATATAGAGTGAAATATATTTCAGGTATTTAGACAACACCACATATGGCAACGCCTCACCCAGACAGCTAATGTGGAAGTACAGTTGTCCATTTAATGAAAAAGATTGTTTAATCTGCTGCCGATATCATCAATTTGTATTTTTGTTTGTTTATTTGTTTTTGTCCAGGCCTATTTTGTTTCATAAAGCCTCTAGCTGGGTTCCTATACTAAATTTGACAGTGGATTGTTTCATCTATTTCTTCCTCATGACAAATGAACACAGCGATGAGTTGTTTCTGCCGTGGGCTGATTCATCATGGGTCAATGATGTGGCCTCTTCAACAAGCTGTAAACTCTTCACAGAAAGGCCTGAGGAAAGGTCAATGGTCAGGTTCACACTTTCACAGATTTAACATTATTGGGGACTAGAGGGCAGAAAGAATTTGACCCCAAAATGTCTAGTTTATAGCCTACTTCTGTATTTGTTGGACCTGATTTTGTGGATACATTTTTGTTTGTCAGACAAAACCCGACATCTAAAGATGTCACGCAATCCATTTATTAATCAAGAACATACACGGAAGATTGATCAATGATGGAAATTATCATTCGATGCACCCGCTTAATGAATTAATGCAGTGTTTAGAGTTCAAACACATACACGGGGAAGCCCTTTGGTGCTCCCATGTTTGAAAGAAACGCTTTAAAAGTGCCCTTTTGAAAGCCCCTACACAGTAAACATGATAAAGTGCCCATACCTTACAGTGGAACTCGAGATGCAATGCTCTAATGGGTGCCCTTAAATGGAGAAAACATCCATTTTGCGATTGGGAGCATTTCTATTGCCTCTCATTGGCTCTCAACATGTCAATGGCGAGCCTGTTGCTCACAGTTTACCATGCTAACAGCATTAACAATGACAACAGAGCTGACAGAGATATCTGTGTTTACCTGAGGGTGGGTATATTACTCCACTATTGCATAGCAAATAGTGGTTTGCTGCTGTATTAATGTTCAGAATGTTAAAGACAAGACTTTAATCTTCTGGCAGCAGTTTCTTCACAGCTGTTCTGCCAGCAGGAGATTTGATAAACACAATACAACAAAGCACAGTAAAATGAAGAAAAAAAGGGCCACCAGAGGTCCAGGGGGACATTAGGACTGACAGACAATAGGAATCGTGGCAGTATATATATTTCGCTGGTCTTAATGTTGTCGCCAGAGGTTCGAGGGCAGCAGAGAAAGATGGAGAGCTTGGAGCAATGAAATCAGAGGGGAGTGACGGAGGAGTAATGATGGGCCCATTGAATGTAAAGGTTAGTGTCTACAGTTCGACCCTGCAGCATACAACAGATGTATGGTGTGAGAAATATGTAAACGAAAAAGTGAATAATAGAATACAAAGAGAGCAGTTGCTATACCAACGCTGTAGTACACAGATGAGTCTATCTATTTTCCCTTTGAGTTTAAAGCCACATAAAAGCTTGACTACAGGAAATTATATTGTATACACCACATAGAACTTCTAAGTGACACAACAGGTGGGTGGGAGAGGAAATAAACAAAGAGAGCAATGTGTAGGAAATGTGAGCATTTGGACAAGAAGGCTAAGAAGTGAAGGAAAGAAGAATTGATTAGATTCTGATCAAAAGGACAAAAGACCCTCCCACCACACACACACACACATACACACACCCCTAGACACTCTTTCACAAAAACTAGCAATCATTGCATTTCCAGCACAGTTTTCCCATTCACTATTTCTTTCAAACCTTTTCACATTCACTATTATGTGTTTTTCTAAATGTTTAAATGTTTAACTTTTTTCCTCTCGCCTATTCTTAGCTGTAAAGTACCCTCTCAATAAACCGGGGGAGGAAGTATTAAAGTCCTCTAAATAAGAGGATAAGTTTGATATTTTGGGAAATATATGTTTATTCTCGCTGAGACTTAGATGATAAGATTGATACCACTCTTATGTTTGTAAGGTGAATGTTAGCTTATAATGTTGGCTTAGTTTATCTTAGCTTAGCACAAATACTGGAAACAGGGGGATCCGGCTGGCATGGCTTTCTCTAGGCAATAAAATATGTCTGCATTCAATGTGTTTTTGCTCCAAGAAAATGTATGGGGAAAAAAATACAAGTAATATAAGTTTAAAGTGGAATCACATATAAATACCTAAAGCACAAGTACCATGTAATTACTTTGGCTTACTGAATAACATAACCACACTCTGACATTATTACAAGGTCAGTCAATGAAGAAAAGAGAAAGGAAAAGTAGATTTTTTTTCCTTCTCTTTCTCCAAATCAGACACCTGTTTCCAGACTTACGACAAATATCATCGAGGTGATGAGTGAGTGCATTGCACAGCTGCAAGGCTCTTCTTAATAGACCACTGGGCTGGCCCCTCTCCATCAGACATGCTCTAAACGCTGCCCTATACCGGCTCTATTGTATCCTAATGGCTCGGATTGCATTATGGGCCTGGAAGCTGTGTGGGCTAACCCACCTCATAAAAATGACTGCTACATGCACAGCAAACAGCCCTCTGATCGACTGCCTGAGGTATCAAATACAGAGAGCGGGAGACTGCAGGGGGTAAAGGTTACAGTTGAAGAAAGAGAGTTGTGGAGGGGAGGCAGCAGAAAGCTGTGGGTAATGCGTCCGCTTTAAGTGGTGAGCAAGCAGGAAAAAACATCTCGCCTCCAAACAACTCTGCCCTTTTAATGAAAGGACTGATACACATGCAATGACAAGTCAAAATGTCTGCTGTGAAAACGGTCCATATGTGGAAGTGTTTGAGGAGTTCAGAGACAAACTGCAGTTTCACCGCGTCAGCATAATAGCAAAGTGTATGCTGTCGTAGTGCGAGAGTACTTGATGTGTGTTTGTGTCAGCTCTCTGCTGACTAAAATACACCAGTCAGCAGACTAGTGACACTGCTGGATTTCCACTTATACACACTTTTCCTGACACTTTAATGGCCAGGTCCTTGTCCTGTTTTAGGTAAGAATGGCAGTCCATTCCTGTCCTGGAGTCTCTGAAGGCGACTTGTGCCCAGAGACCTCAGCTCCTGTATCTTTGTGTCAAGTAACCCCTCAGTTTGAAAGGCGGCTATTCATTGTTCCAACCAGGCTAGGTGCTTAGTTTGTTTATTTGTTGAAGTCACCACCACATCCCAGATCACTAACCAGATGATGGCGGTGACCAGTGGCGTCCCTAGGCTAAAACATCCGGGGCTTTAGCCCCGGGTGTTTTTTAATTAGCCCCGAATATTAATTTTCAAAAAAAGAAAATACGTCATTCACCCCAAACAGCGGCGTCAGGCAGCAGGCGCACTTGCATTGTGCGCCCCCCCCCCTATTATACAAGTCGTCATTTAAGTTTCTCTTTCCTATAGAACAGGTCTACACCTTGTTCTGTTATTAAACAAACTAAACGGACGTATTTTATTGATCTTATCCACACGACAGTGTGTCATTTATGTCTCTAAATGGTCGCGTTAAACACTTCTCCTCTGCTCTGCATCGCGCACGGCAATGCGCACAGACACGTGCGCGCGCACACACAGGTGAGCACTGAGCACACAGCAGCGGACAGAGAGCGTCGAAAAATATATCGCGTGAAAAGCAGACCGGAGTTTTAAACGCTCCCAGGGTGAAGATGGCAACAGCAGCTCTCCTGTGAGGAACAACCGGAGGTCTCCTCACACCAGAGCAGCTCTCTGAACCCGGAGCAGCTCTCCTGCTCAGGTGAAAGAGACAAAGTGCTCGTATCTTCTACCAACAATGAGCTGCTGGCTTCACATATTACAAAAGTACAAAGTACACGGAAATAAAACTAAGTCATTAATAAATACATGGAGACATGCTGTACTTTCGGGTAAATGGTTACGCCGTTAACAGGTTACTCCCTTATTTTTGGGCGTTTTGCCAGAAGTCTCCGTGACGTCCTTTCTGCTGCTGCGTGTCTCAAAACAGAAAACAGATCTCAACGTTGAACATGAATTGTATCAAATCTACAACCCTGTTTTAAAAAGATGTGTAGAGGCTCACTGCTCCACTAATACTGATGCAACCTGATGCTCACATATCTGCACTCATTCTGTTTTGTTTGGCAAAAAATAATTAATAGCTTATTGTTTTCCACAATGAGCTATTTAGTAGTAACTAAATATTAGTATTTTTTTTTGCACAGATATAACTTTATGTTCATTGTTCTAAGTGATTGCAATTAAAACATTGTCTGATGTTAAGTTAAATCATGTTAAAGAATATGTAAAGAATAAATACATATGAGTATGTAAAGAGCATTAAATGTACAATGTAAACACTGTACATGACAAGATGCATGGTTCATTAAACATCTCAATGTTTACTGTTGCTGAATGGTTGCTGTTGGTATGTTCAACATGATGAATGGGGCATTTTTGTGCCTGGGCTATTGAGGGAAGTTTGTGAACATTGCTAGCCTATTTGGTATTAACTGGTAACCATGAAATGCCTCAATTCAATTCAGTCCAGAAGAGCAGGTACCTGTAGGGTATGTGGAGAGTGTTTCTATGTCTAAAAATTTCGCTGCTTCACTCTTCTGGGCTAAGCCCCAGATGTGTCAAAATCCTAGAGACGCCCCTGGCGGTGACCTGTGCTCCTTGCCACCCCTATTTGATACCATGTGCTCCACCTGGTCCAGCTCCCCTGGAACAACTTATTTCTTAATATCCAGCCCGATAACCTCAAGCATGAGCAATCGTGTTCTGATGCGTCGTTCTGCTGCTTCTCCAAGTTTTGGTTCCCCAGATGCAAAAAGCCCAACAGAGATTTTCTGTGACAATTAAGGACTGACGTTGGAGACCACACATTTAATTAGCGTCATGCTATTTTTGTATCTACTTTATTTCTATCTACTTTATAAGAGATTTGACAGTGGGGAGATAACAGGGAACAACATGAAATAAAGCTTCCCGGCCAGACTCAGACTGTCAATGTTGCGTTGCGGTTTTTGCTTGGGGCATTAAACCCCATCGGCTTGAATGTTGCTTGGCACCTCGCTAGGACGCCAACTAGCTATGCAGGAAGATGGAGTACCCATTTGCAACCCTGTCAACTAACCTCTGATTGATTGATTCTTCCTTCAAATGGCAGAAACAGGCATCAATGAGCACAACAGCAGACCGATTTAAATCCCTCAACAAGCCTGATGTGCGCAACAATTCAGGTGACTTCCCAGAGGCTACTCTTGCCCTTCTTCTGAACCGTGCCACAGATCAACTGCGCAAAGCTCTTCGCTGCATCCGCCAGAACCACCCTTTCTTCTGTTGCCAGTTTCAAAGTGTCAGCATAATAGTAAAGTTTATGCTGGGTTGATGTTTGTGTGTGTCTGCCTGAGAGATGACTGCAATACTCCTGAGTCAGCTGTCTCCTATATCTCTCAGCTAAGTGACAATGCCTGATTCCTGTCAGTCGTTTTGTGACACAGTACTCCTTAAAAAAAAGTACAATCATACAGAAGAGTTGATTTACTAGATCTAATGTACTGTTCCATAATGGTAAACGTTAAATTACCACGTCTGCATTTTTAAGGTGCTGTACTGTACAATCACTGTAGTCTCCAATTTCCCATTCAGTAATTTGACAAATTATTGTAGCATTAAGGATGCACCAGCTTTGCTATACAATAGCATGTGTGGAATAACCACCATGATATGTTGCTACGGAATTTAAAAAAGCTGCATTTAATATTCTGAATATTAATATAGCAGTAAACAACTATTTGCTATGTGAAGATGTAGTGGAATAATATCTACCTGAACAGAGAAGGAAGTCACTCTCCCTCTGTGTGCGTTGATATTCAAGCTTCTCCTTTCTTTGTTCACACGGACCAGCTGTGCATGCTTTTAGTGCATGTTTGTTCACTAAATACTAGAAAGGTGCTTTCCGATCAGGTGTGTCTGCGACAATCACTGCTGTAATATATAATTAAATCATTACAACACACAGTTGGCTAACCCTAGACGACAAGTGCATCAGGCGTGTTTTTCACTTGCACGTCTCACAGATATGTTTTCATTTTAAGCTATACAGATGGCTGGACTGATCTATTTTTCGGCAATATCTATGTAATCATCATGTTAATGCCTAATAAAAAAGCATGGACTAATAATGCAGTTAGCTGTGTGTGTAGTACCTTTAGCTGTTAGCTAAAAACACCGATCAAAACAGTGAAAGAGAGCAAACTGTTTCCCTCCACTGTGGGCGCAGAGTAGTGGCTGGGGGTCGGCTGTGCACTCAGCTGTGTTACCACTTGCGGTCCCTACAGATGGCGGCCGGTAAAGAGTAGTGCTTGAGGAGTCAGCAGGCAGTATGGCGGTATAAAACTGGCAATAAAAGGTGTTTCGAGAAAGTGTGAGTCAATGCAACCACAAGAGGGAATTGAACATGCAGCCATAACTAGCCACCCAAAATATTCTGCAGTTTGCTGCAGATTGGCAGTGGACAGACACAGAGGTGCACATTCATTCACGGATGCACGCACAGACTGTGAGCGATAGCGCGATTCTCCTGGCAGAGAGATATACAAATACAAAAAGGTTGATAGTAAAAGCTAATAAAAAACTGATGAAATTCATAGTTTAGCTGGGATAGCAACATATATATTGGTTTGCTTACATAAATCAGATTTGCATTATGAATGTATACAATTATACATATACAAGTAACATCCCCACTAGGCTCCATGCCTCCTGTCTGATGGCCATTTCTCTCCCCACTGAGCCTTCATGTATTCCCTCCTTCTTTTCTCTCATTTATTTCCATTGAAGAGCATTGAGTGCCTCGTTTAAACCCCTCAGTCTGGACTAATATTTCATTCCATCCTTCCCTCTATCGTGCTTTACTCTTCTCCTCCCATCATTCAAATACATACCAGTATGAATCCAACTTGATGGGTGGAGATCCTGGTTGAAACAAGCCCTCACTATTGCACACAGATCATTTGGACAGCACAAACGCATTCATATGTTTACACATGTTTATATAATTATTACCAACTTGAAGGGGAACCTCATGGATTCATTTATTTGCGAAAACTGTAATCATGTGTCGGGGAATCAGCCAACACATTGATAATGTTGGGATTCCACTGCTGGTCAGCCTCCTTTAATGAAACAAGCTGTTAATGCATTTATTTACAAGGCACTACACCGATTGGCTGGCAGTATTGCTGCCATAATCCTGTCCTTGACAGAAATTGCTGTTGAACCCGAAGACAATACCGGATCTAATGCTACACAAAGCCTATTCACAATTAAGACACAGAATATCACACCCAATGACAGCTCAGTGTTACTGCGTCATTCACACACTGCCGAGACAGTGTGGAGTATCACTAGGCTTTTGCAGCACATAACTATCATCTCAGAATGAATGGACCAAGAATACACGTTTTCTTCCATAATACCCTTTTTATTTTGATCCTCATCTTCATTATCATGAGCTGGTTTACATCTTTTATATTATTTTGTTTATATCACTACCCAAATGGTCTATTGTTTTTGTTTATCTTTACATATCCATGTATACACATTTGATGCTGTTTGCATCAGATTAGATGCCATTTGCAGCGTGCAATGATAATAAAGTTGAATCAAATATACAACTCAGACTTACACCGCCTGGATATAAAAGAAAAAAGATGAACATTTCAGAAGCTTGAACAATAATGTATTGCATTTGAGGAGCCCACGCAATATAAGGTACTTCATGGATAAAACAAATGTCACTGCTGAACAGATCTCGAGTATCAGGGCTGATTTCATGTAGCCTTTCTCCACATGCACACGCACGCGCACACACACACACACACACACACACACACCGCCTGCTGCCCTAAGGTGAGGACATGTTTCCATCTGCTGATCCTTTGGAGCATTGCAATCGGCTCTTTGGAGGCCAGACTGGATCTAAACGCCACCCTGAGGAAACGGAGGCCCAGCTGAAAAAAATTTGCATCTCATACTCACTCAACCTGTCAGACTACTACTCATCGTTTCTGCATTAATGTAATTAAAAACTTCATCTTGGGCAAATACATAAATAAATAAAACAGTATAACAGACACTGACACTCACTTTTTAATCATTTTCTTTAAACTTTTCAAACATTAGTAAAAAAACAAAAAAACAGGATATTTCTTTGCAGTTGAATTAAAACATAGAAATACAACTGTAGATGATTTATAAAATATATACCTTAAAATTATACAAATACATACACACAGACATATATACACATCTTTATACAAAAACATCTGTTTGCATACAGTGGGGTTCAAAAGTCAGTCCACTACCAAGAACTTTACATGTTAATGATAAAAACAAAACAAATAGAGATGTTCTTCTCTTAAAGCTTCATATTCAAAAAACTAAGAGCTGGTAAAAATCTAATTATGTAATCATAAAAAAAAAAACTGCAAAGAAATACTAAAAATTCTATTTTTTCTCTATTACATCTCATGTTGCAGTGGGTGCTGAAACTTGATAAAGGACTTTGTCGACTTGTTTTTAAGTCAGAGTCTAATGTCTTTATTCAGGCTCCAACAATAGCACAAATCACTGCTGAAGACAGTAACAAAGTTCTCAATTAAAACTTAACTTTAGGGCTTCAGTAGGAGAGATAACTACACACGGACCAAAGAAAGGTGCAACTATAGAGGCTTATAATAACTTCAAGCTTAAAACCTTTTTCCATCAAAACAATGGCTTTTACAATCAAACGCTAAAAGGTTTGAAGTATCCGACTTGTACGGCTCTGTAGTTACCCGACCTCAAACACAACAAACATCTCTGAGAAACATTGTAACATCAAGCTATCACAGTGCATCTCTGATCTTAAAGAGCACTTGGATAAAGTGGATTCTGAAATTCTACCAAAAAACACACTTTTCTTTCACCCCACTGTAACATCTGCGTGGTCATGTATTTGTATATACCCGATGTATATATTGCACCATCCATCTACATATAAGAAAATCAAGAACGGACTAAACACTCTGACAACAAAACTGTCCTCACGTAGCAGTCCTCAGAAACTGGCCATGCAAGAGAACCTAAAAGCCTGTTCATATAAAGATGAAAAAAATATATGAAAACAACTAATTTAAACGATATACAGGACTGTTGATACTCTCCAGGATGTGATTGCATGGCCAGCTACTTATGAACATTTTTGCCAGAAGTGAAGATAAAGAAGAAATACACAAGGAATAACTGAAATATTGTACTTCTTGGAGGTTCTGACATCAGTAATTCTATAAAAAAGAAATAATGGGATTGATCATTGGGGCGCTCTGGAATATGCCATGCTATTGGTAACCACAGCAACAACATATGGATGGATGAACGGCTGAGGGTGTACAGTAGTTTGACTCGGAAAGGGGCCTGGTCGAAGGCTTTAGGAGCGAAAGCCTCAAATGTTGGACAGTGAATGTTTGGTTAGTCAATGATCAGAGTAAGTTGGCATTGGTGTTCTTTTGTCCAGTGAAAGCTGTGCTGACTAGTTTACTTGTGACATCCATTTAGGGCGAGTGCAATTATCATAAATCAAGATGCCTGCTGAGAGCGTTCCATTGCGTCTGCTGTCTGTTCTAAAAGCAGCTGCTTGTATTTCAATGGAGCAGAACGTATGGAGCGGAAACAACAAGGACTACATGACCGAGGATGTTAACAACCATTAACTTAATCAGTTACAAACACTGCTGCAATGGTGGGTCATATTAGGTTGAATGCCAATTAGCAGCACTTGTCAGCCACTTGAGTTCTCATGGCAAAATTTGAAAACAGCCGTTTAAAGAGGCCAAGTCACTTGGATCCAAACTGCACTTGCAATAGTCAAAACAAATGTAACACTAGTTCATAAATCAAATTGAACAGAGACAAAATAAATGGCAGGATATGCCAAACACTGCAATGACAAAAGAAAAAGTGACATTAAAACTTGAAACCAACCCAGGGATATAAACTGTATACAGGAAACAAAACTAAGTAATAATTTTGCAAACTAATGCGACCCAGATTTGTAGCAGTGTTTACCATGGTGATTTCATGACTTCAAACCAATTCCTTCTTCGTGTAGAGTTTACTTTATTCTGTGCAGCCGTTGGATCTCTCCACAGCTCCGTCGGTCTCCTGGGACCCCACTCGTCCTTCAGGCTTTACCCTTGCAAGCTTCCTCTTCTATTATGTCTCTTTCCATTACTCTTCCTCCGCAGCCTTAAACCATGTTCATCAGAAGATACACTTCTGGCTGCTGCCTACACATCGTTTGATTGTCGTTTTTCCAATCTGCCCTTGACTTGTGCTTTTCTTCTCCCCACATATTTATATCACCCACTTGATAATGCACTCTGCACCGTTCTATGCGTCCTCTTGCTTCAACTCCACTGCTCCTCCGTTTCTACTGCTGCCGTATCTCTCATTTGCTCCATTGTTCCCGTTTCCCTCCCCCGACTCAAAGCTCTTCTCTTCCAGCGGCTTGCCGATCCAGGCGCCGTAGCCGTGGCCGCTGAGAGCTCGGAAGAAATGTTGCTTGGCTAGCTGGAAGGACATGGCCAACATCTTGGCCTGGGAGTAGCAGGGCAGTGCGAGGAGGTCAGTGCGGCCACTAAGCTGGCACACAGAGCGGAACAGACAGAACAGGTTGGACTTGGACACTCTGGACACACAGAGTTTGTTCCTAGAGGAAAGACATCAGAGGGCTGTTTAGGGGGACTGTTCATAGAACAACACATAACAGTTCCTCTGATCATGCAGTGTTTCCTACTTAGCTTACTTATCTGCCAGCTGCTCACTCTTCTAGGCAATTTAATTCAAATGTAATGAAGCTTGTGGTTACTTGACAGTTTTTACTGAGCACTTTAGTTTATCCAAATTAATGCTGCCAATGGTGGTGAAGTGTTTACGCAGACTTTACCACATCTTATTTCTTAAGGATGAGCACTTATAAACACAAATACAATTTTAACAACCGATTGTGATTTCTTCTAAATAATTCTTCTGCACTCCAAGAATGTCTTTCGTTATGGTGTTTGATCAATGTCACGATGATCAACAAAATCACATTTGTGAAAAGCATTTAAGAGACATAGGGAGCTACTGTGTAAAACCCAATATTTGCCTGAGCAAAGAATTTACTTGAATCTGTTGTATGTTAATGCAGTGATTGTTAACCGCTAGAGAAGGACAACTAAAACACTGAAGAGGGCAACAGGCTTTACAAACAATGGAAAAGCTATTAATACACAATGTATGTTGCTATCAAGATAGAATTTTGTTTTGATATATACCCATACTCATCCAGTTTGCCCTTGGTCCCGTCCAGCACTTCGACACTTTGCTGGTCTGGAAAGCTCCAGTTCACACTGGACTCCTTGGTCTTGCCCGTGTGCCGTGTGGAGTCGTACACACTCACCCTGCCCACCTACAGTCCAACCAAGTGGTGGGGAGAAGTGATGGGAAGGAAGAAAGAAAGAATATTTTGGTCAATCTATAATTAAGCCCCAAGTGTGAGTCAGCAATTCCAAACAGAGCGTGTCAAAATGTATGTTTATTGCATGTGTCAGTGTGACGGCGTCAATTAAAAACAGTGTATTCGACCAAGAAATTGTTCAAAAACAGTGTTTCAACTGTATTTCTCAGGCATTTTGCCCGGCGATATGAGAGTGACCCTACCTGCTTCTTCTTAATTGATAGATGAGCCAAATTAATTAGATGATGAGCAACAAAGTAACAGTTAAATAGGAGTGTTGGCAGCTCAATTAATAATATTTTGGAGAATGACCTCAATAGTCCCGAATAATTTTCCTATTTGACATTGCCAAGAACATGTGCAGTTACCTCTGGGTGATTTAGCTTGAAGGGAGGCGGGAGACCTTCGGTGAACCCTTCACCGTCTCTTGCCAGCCGACAGCAAACGGCGCGTGTGAGGTGACCGTGGCTGTACAGGTAGCCTGACGAATCAGAACAACAAAGACACGTAGAACAGAAACTTCAGACGAGACGCAACGTAAGAGTGGCAACTCATCCAATTTCACTCACGTTAAAATGAATAAATTGAAAACAGTATGTTTTACCAAGCGTGATTGACTTCAGGTAGATTGGATGCACGAAATGGGTGAGCAGTGCTCCCTGCAGACCCAGCACGTTCCAGCGTAGGATCTTATCGCTGCAGCTCATGGTTCGCAGCCTCTCACCACGCTGGATGCCGTCCCACGTGGGCACAATGGCACTCGACTCCACTGGGATGGTGCCCTCGCCTGGCACAAGCACCAACACACACATAGACAAAGGTCACAGGTGTTGCCTACAGATTTAAAGAATTGGCTTCCATGCACTGCACTAATATATATATATATATTTGCAAAGACAGATGTGTGTCCACTTCATCTCTCACCGTTCTCCACTTTGGTGCGGAGCTTTCCCTGCTTAGCATTCTCAAACAGAGGCTGATGGCCCTCGTCTTCATCTCCCGCCTCACTGCATGACTTGTCAAACAGAGCACCGTCCCCACAAGGTGCCGTGCTTTGGATAAAAAGAGAAAGACAAGACATACGGTATTAATATTACACAGTCTAAAAGAGGAGGGGGACCTCATTGATGCATCTGAGTGGTGGACCTGACGATACTGACAGGAGAGCATGTTGGGGGTTTGAACAAGGAGAAAGAACATCAGACTCCCACCTGATGTAGAGGTGAAAGGTGATGTCAGATTTGATTTGCAGTTTGTCATTGTCCACTGCTTCAAATATACTGTCGTCTGCGCCATCATAGTGCTTGATCAGCTCAATGTATAGAAACCTGAAAAGAAATGGCAAATCAGACTTATAGATAACATCCTGTAGACTGGGTAATGGAGAAGAGTGGAGTATTTTTCACAATAGGGAGAGAAATATTGATGAAAAAGCAAGATCTGTTTCTACCGAACAAATCCCCTTCTGGAGATGATTTCAGCGTGACAATCATTAACAGTGTCCCCTTTAAGGCTCAGCTCCTCGCCTTTAACACAGCGATTTCCTGACAGGGAGAAAACAAACAAGAGAGGTACATTCAATGTCAAAGTTCACAACAATACAACACCTCTTGGTTCTGCAGTGACCTAGTTCTGTTTTAGCTTATTGAAAGTGTATACCTCAGATTACAGAAATCAATAAAACTTACTCACATCATAAAAAAAAAATGCAGTGAAAAAGTAATTTGTACGTTGCAACACAATTGCTTATACACTCCATTATTACCAACTCCCTTTGCATGTATGCTTAGGTAATGTATGTACCAGTTCCCAGGCTGACAACAGTCCCCAAGCCCTCCCCCCTCCTCATGACGACGGTGGCCAGAATCTTGCGTCCCAGAAGGCTGTGCTGGATACGTGTGGTCAGGGCGTTGAAACGCTGGTGACTCAACATTGCTATCTGGTCATGCAGAGTGCTGCCACTCACTGGAAGCTAGAGAAAGGGATGTATATAGGACAGGACAAATAGAAAGGAAATGAGGATTATTCAATATTCGGTAGGTCTGAAACTTATTTGACTGTGCAATCCAGTGATACATCTGAATAACTAACATAGTAAATCATTAAAGCTTTTTCAAACATATCTTAGGCTGCCAGAGTATGTGGTAGAAGAAAAAAAAAAAAAAACATGTGCAGCCAGAGAATGTGTAATGTTTGTTTGCTGTTGATACAAATTTCCCACTTCCTATAGCTGCTATTGAGCTTAGGCCTTCCAGTCAGGAGAACCAATTTGCTTACTGTGAAACAACAAGTGTGTGGAGTTATTGTCTCCGGGTGTAGTTTACACTAAGTATGCATATGTTGTTATTTTGTCAGTGATTTGCTTAAGTGAGGGAGTGAAAATGACATGCAGGTGTTGACTATAATTCCATTATGTCCTGCCTTATCCCCATGTTGAGCCAGAGAAGGCTTATGCTTCACGATAGAGAATGTGAACCACTGTAAAGTCCGTACCTCAGCTGGGATAAGCTCCCCAGTGCGGGCTGCTCGCTCAGCCTCTCCAATCAGAACCCGTAGAGCTGCATCTGCTGCTTCTTGTTTTCCCTGCTTCTTGTTGGACGCACACACTGGAGGGAACCAGCGTCCGCCCAGCTTGGCCTGGTAGGTGAACCTGAGGAGGGGCAAAGAGAAAGGCAATTGGATAATCATGGTTTCCACAAATATCCATTGAAGCATTTTCTTAGTATGTTAAGTGTTGCTAAAACAATTCCAAAACTGAAGTATTATACATTAGTTTTTCTCAGGTCAACAAAGAACATCATTTTCGGGGTACATGGTAGCCAGGACAGTAAGAAATTCCTTTTATCCAGTATGTACATGTTAATTGTGTTTTTTTTTTGTACATTCATTTCACACATACTTAGGCTCATGTGGTGGTCCAGACTGGCCCACTAGTCGAATCTCAGCAGCAAAGCCCCGGGCTCTAGCATACTCCAGAAGACCTGACACTGCATTGTTGTTCAAGTGGTTAATGAGATCTCCAACCCCTGCCTCGTGTGCTGCTCGCAACTCATCTGCAGTCAGAGGTGGCAAAGAGGGACAAGTAGTCCCAGTACCATCACTATCACTGGAAGAGCCCAAGGGCAACTGAGGCTGGAAAAGAGAGAAGGGAGAGGAAAACAAAAGTGATGTGAACAGTATTGAGAAAACAGAGCAGAACCGAGTGACAGATGACAAAATCATTTCTTTCAGCCCGAGTGATCTGGTGTTTTAACTAATTCCAGCCTTTCTGGGGATATGCAAATACCTTCTCTTTTGTCCCAAATGCACCACTCAAGTTATTCTTTGCTTCTCGCTTTCTCTTTCTCACCTTGTTGAGCTGCAGTCTCCCATCAGCCATTAATTCTTTTACGGCCTCCTCTGCTGCCAGCTGGCGGGCTGCCTTCTTGCTTGGAGCTGAGGCCTCTGTAAACAAGCTCTCTCCAACCTTCACCCTGTACATGAACCTGAACACAAGGCAGAGAGGGTTAAGAATGGTGGAAAGAGAGAAAGATTCTTTTCATGCTTTTCATCTGCGATCATAGATTATGTCGCATGTGCCTGACTTCTCACCCTATATAAATGAGAACAGAGTAAGCCTATGGCGTAAGGGTGTTCAAGACAGATGGCATGCAGAGTTTTTAGAAAGTGACTCGTGGAACACAAAAGTATTTATTGCATCTACCAGCCGGCTGCCTGAAGGACAATAAACAGAAAGAGTTGTAAAGAGTGACAAGACAGAGATGGTATTGTGTCTTTGTCAGCTGATTACAGTACTGAGAAAAGATTCAACAGGATCAGCTGATCAACGGCTTCCCTGCGGGGGAACTTGCACTTTGGGGGAGAACATCATCCAAAGGGACAGATTCAGAGGGGGCGGGGCGTACCTTGGGTCATGTGGTGGGCCTGCCTGCCCAGTGATGATGAACTCGATGGGATTCCCGCTGCGCTGGCTGTACTCCATCAGGACGGACACCGGATTCTTCCCACCAGGCAGGGAGCGGGACAGCGGCTGGCAAGGTCCTTCCACTGTACCCATTCCTTCCTCACTAGTAGTCCCACAAATCCCTGGTGCGCCTTCAGCTTGCCCCTAGTGGCCAGTGGAGGAGAAAAATATACTTAAATTATGAATGTACCGTTTGGTGGTTGCAGTTTAAAAAAAAATAATCTATTGAAACTAATAAAAACGAACAAAAGTGATGGCCTCTACAACTTCTTAAACTTGACTGATGTATATTGACTTATATATTGACTGTTCTCATCAGCCCTAGGGTCCCCCAATAGGGATACCCGAGGGCTTCTACAGGTGTTCTACAGCTCATATGAATACCAGGCCCTATTGTCCTTGATCTCTAAAGAATCAGCAACTCCTTGCCTTTAAAAATAAAAAAATAAAAATAAAATTCATTTTCTGCATAAATTTGATCAAAAGTCAAGAATCTGATCAAAAAATTTGTCCTCGGTCGCTCCCCAAGTTTTTGGAATTGTATTTCATTTTTTTGTATTTCTTGTATTTTTTTGTATTTCCCATCATGTCCCAGAGTAATACTGCACCTCTTTAGAAAGATTAAGACCTAAATCATCCAAATATGCAATAATAACCACAATAAACACAAGCAATGACATGTTTTCAAGCCTTTCCAGTCCAAAAATCATGTTTTTCAGTTCAGAAATAAAGAAATGAGCCATTTTTACCTAAATCTTCATCGCACCAATGAACAAACACCCCGCAAAATGACCGTCTGCTTCCGCTTTTGAGGAACGATGAAAACTGTAGTACCTCGAAACACCGAGGAAGAAATCGAAGAAAAATAGCCGTGATCGCGACGTCAATACTTTACACACAGTGATACTGGAAGATGCGCACAGTCTCCACAGTTACATGGTACTCTTTTCGAAATCCGTCGTTGTTAGGGGTACTAACTTAGCTAAATAGTGAAACGTTATAATCACTCAGTCATGTTGAGGAGCTTTACTTTATTACGTAATTATACAAATATAACGATCTTTTTTGTTAAATGTAGTCCATCGTTTCTCTTCTCACAAGGGTTTAGAGTACTTTAGGCGTTTAAATTTATTTATAAAACCACTTCCTCATTATCGAAAAATCGGGGGAGGGGGGGAACTCAGGCGGATGGGATTAAAGTGTCTGCTCTGATGCAATAAATGTAGTGCGCTCTACTCACATGTTACTATGTGACTGACCAATCTCGGGTGTTTGCTTTAGGTGGATGATGGTGGCTAATTTGAGAACGTTCAAACAACAACTTACACTGGCGTCTGGGAGTTCATCCAACACTTGGTCCGCACTGACAGTAGTTCCCTCGTCTGCCGTACTCGGCCCTGCCTGAATCTCTCCGATGAGAATGCGCAGGGTGGCAGCAGCGGCATCCTTTTTTGCAACTTTCTTACTGGAAGCTTCTGCGACAGGAAACAGCCTTCTGTTGAGCATCACCTGCATACGAAATCTGACAGAGGAAAAATAAATAAACACATTGATCTGCCAATACATGATTAATTGAGTTGCTACAATTTTCCAAGACTACTGTGTTGCAAGTGTTACAACCAATGTAATTTTCATTCTTAATTGGCAGCATCATACGTCTTCATTACGGCAACAGATTTATTTCTCAGACTTTGAATCGATAGCTTTGTCACTAGGTGTTCTACAGAAAGTAACAAACATGTGGATGGAATAACTAAAAAATATGCATACACTATAATAAAATAGTACAACACCCCAAATGTGTAAAGTTGATAAATTGAAGAATGCACTGATCCACTTTGTTCTTGCCTAATACCTAAACTAAGAGCATCTCCTGATGCAGATTACTGCTCTGATGTCAACTTTAAATTTGAGAAAAACATATCATTGACTAATTGGGTCAATTGAATAAGCGATTATTGTGGCACTAAAAATGCAATATGTTGCCCGTTGTGACTTAATTAATGTAACATTGACACATAATGACATTGACAAAGACGATGTACTTAATGTGGATTGACCTGATCCACTTCGTAAGGTCAGAATTGGCCCTGGTGCATCTCTAGCTAAATTTGAAAATTACAGCATGAATACACAGACAAAGATCACAGATTAATTGACTTTACTCAACTAAAACTTGACAGTAACAAACAGAGTAGATTAAGAGACTAACCGAGGGTCGTGAGAGGGTCCTGACTGGTCGAGGAGCTGGAACTCACAGTTATGGCCCAGATACTGAGCATACTCCATGAGGCCACTCACGGGGTTCTTCAGCCTCACCTCCTGCAATTTGGCCCACAGGTTCTGGGGAGGTGGAGCAGCCAGTGACACAGCTACAGTTCCCACAGAGTTGGCCTTATCTGCTGCCAGTTTCCCAGCGTCTGTCTCTCTGCGAATGGCGTTGAGGAATTCTGGGATGTCGTCATTAGCCCACTGTCCTTCGTTGTTCTCTTCATCTTTACACAAGCTGATGGAGGGGGGCTGGAATGAGGACTGGGACTTGAAAGAGAAAAGCAGAGATAAAGTGTTAATAAAATCAGTGTAGAAGTCAAACTCTGGTAACTTCATCTGAATTAATCTAATAAAAATAAACTCCTTTCTCTTCAAGCAGTGGTGCATAAAGTGGCATTAGGACTGAAAACAGCAATGAAGTGTATTTCCAAAAAGTGTATTCCTATAATCGTTGTATAGAGGCTGTGCTTTATTATCTGTGGAAACTATTTTTGATTACCTTGAAATTGTTGGCAGACATTTAAGCTGAACTATCAAATAGATTCCATTTTGTCATTTTCAGTTATGTTTTGAGACAAAAGCACATTCCTGTAAATTTATTTTCATATAAATGTTATCACCTTCATAACATTTAATGAATACAAAATTAAAAGCACAGACATTTTACTTACCACCTCACTACGACTTTGCTCTGGCATCCAACCTTCTGGGAGTGGCAGTGGCTCGAGGCCTGGCATTGTTGGTAATGGTGACGACGACGACAGAAAGACGGACTCTCCTCTTTTCTGATCGCTACTGGGTTCTGGGATCTGATCCCCCACAGCACGGCTGCTCTTTGAGGCTTTAAGGCTCCTTTCCATCCTCTCTCTGCGGTGGGTGGAGAGCTCCCATGTGGGCGGGTTAGCTAGACTATTCTTAACGACTTCACCTTGCTTCTCCAGCGAGTAGAGGGTGGGATTGACCTGCTTGGTACCCCTAAGACCCAGATTTTTGGCTATGACAAGAGCAGTTACCTCCCTTGATGTCAGCAGGTACTGCAGAACTAGCTCCTTCTGTTCTGACATTGTGGGAAGTGCCAGATCAGGTGAGCTAGAAGTGATGGGATGTTGTTTCTCCTGGTGCTGACCTTTCGCTGGTGACTGAGACTCTCCAGATGACTCTGAAGAGGAGCAGTAAGAAGAACTGGATTCTGTGTCAGAGTCCTCTTCTTTGCGTTGTCCCCTGTTTTCGGCTGTTTCCGTTTTTAGCTCAACCTTGGCTTCAGGTTCTGGAGGGTGTCCTGAGCTGACACACCGATGGGAAGGTGGACTTTGTACTTTAGAGTTTTGATCTTCCTCACCTCTGAGAGGTTCTCTGCAAAGACTCCACTCAGGAGGGAGGAGTCCTTGCTTGGAGGCTTTCTGGGAGCGTTCCAACAAGTAAAGAGCCTGGTTGACTATCTTTTTGGGAAGATGCAGTTTTTTGGCTAACAATTTTGCAGAGATACCCTCACTTGGCCTCAAAGCAGCCAAAGCCCTCTGAACCTGGTCCTGGATGTCAGAAGTAAGATTGATGTCAACTTTAGTAGAGCGCGAGTGTGCCGAACTGCTGGAGGCAGAATGTCTGTCAAACCTTTCTTCTCCTCTGTTTGGCCTGTCTCGATGAAGGGACAAAGTCTGAAAGTTTTCACATACAGAATCTGTTGGGGTGTGCCACTGTCTGTTGGAGTATGGGTTGTGGTTTATACCATAAAACTGGTTTTGATTCAGGTGGCGCGGGCCTGTGTTGGCACGCGGGGCTACAGGGTATACAGAAGTCTGGTCCTGACTATTCCCCCATCTACCCCTTGGGCTGTTGTTGGGGTATGATGGATATCTACTGGAGCCTGACTGGTGCTGGTACGAGGAACTAGGACGCCTGTCTGAGACTCCTCCTCCTCCCCCTCCACGTGGACTGGCTCTGAACTGTGGTGCCTCAGAGCTGTGTCCTCTGAGGAACTCTGCCTGTTGGTACTGAAAGGAATTGAGAGCAGGATTGGGACCGTGATTCTGATTATATGAGCAGTTAGGAGCCTCTGATTTAGGGACTACTTTACTGTGCTTTGGTACGGGTGGAGCGGAGGGGGTGAGAGAAGGAGCTGGGGGCGGCTGTAAGGGCACTACGGGACGGGCAGGGCTGTTGTGGTAACTGGAATATGGGTTCTGTAGTGGGCCAGCTCTAGGGTAGAGTGAGGATGGGCCAGGTCTGAAGTAATTCTCGTTGGCCTGGGAGTCGGGTGGTGGATGCCTGTTGTAGTGTTCTTTGAGAGGCCCTCCTCTACCTCTGCTCATAGCGCAGGGGTTGAGTGAAGGGGGCCGTGCGGTTTGATGTGTAGCTTCCTTTATAAGTGTACGTCCTCTAGCACCAACGGCAGCGCCTGATGGAAAGTCCAGGCAGGCCAATAACAGCAGAGCACCTGAAATACAAACAAAGAACAATGTTAGGAGAATATAAATAAGAAAGAAATAACAGTAATATAATCGAGTAAAAGTCAGCAGCAGAATGGAGGGCAAGAGAAAGTGTTGTTTATGCCAATAACACAAGTTTGGGCACCTGCTGGCAAATCTCCAACCTGCTCAAGTGTACTTGGATAACTCGGTGAATCTATACCAGCCTCAAATACGTAATCCGAAAGTCTTGCCCCCATTAAAAGCAGAATAAAATATACAGTAGACATTTAAATAGCTGGGTCTTATGGTAAGAAAAGATTATGTGCGGAAGATATGCTCTAACGTACACCTACACTGTCAATGTTGTTTCTTCCAATTACACCCTAGCCAGTCTACAAGCATACTGCAGGGTGACATATTGTCTCCCCCAGTCACACTGAAACCTAATCCCAGGGTAAAAGGATGGTGATTAATAATTCAGAACTTCTTGTGACTATTCTGTTTTATTTCTGGCCTTACAAATTATTGCTGTATCTGGATCCATAGCGGACAGGAAAAGTGAGACACTGATGCAGACAAAAAGGACAATTCCAAGGACAGCGCTGCCTGTCAGTGACAAGCTGTGGACAGATGCAGTTGCTAGCTGATGTCCTGACTATAACAGAGAAGGTGTTGCAGAGCTAGGTTTATATCTTCCTCCAAAAACACACATGAACAAATGTAATGAGTAGATCTCTACCGGCATAGTCCCAAATTCCAATATCCCTCTTTAGTACAACAAACATTGATTCAGCACTCAACTTCAACACTCAATAATGTCTATAACAGTGAGACTGACAACAAGGAGACACCCAATACTGAGTCAAGTTTCAAACCCCCTGGCCCAGTCAGCATCACAGCTCTGTCACATTGAGCTGAGCAAGTCTGAACACCGCCACATTAATAGAGAACACCATAGTGTTGGTTCATCACAGTAATGGGGACCGACAGGGCCGGCAGCCCAGGGGCCAAACCGGGCTGGAGCTGACTCATCTTGACCCTGATGCAAGGCAACAGTTGACAGCCAAAATAACAACTGTGTTTTTCGGAATCCAGTCTATTATGCTCCTCGCTGTTTTGATCCGGAGGAGACGCATGGGCTGGACAACGGATGAATCAACTTGTGTGCACACTTCATGCTGTTATGTCAAGACACAGCGAAATACCCCCCAATGCACTGTCTGATGTCCAAAGTGCCCGCTTCCTCCATCACTGAGACCTCTGTGTTCGCTGTCAACATAGCAGTGCAGAAATTAAACTTGGTAGTGGTCCGAATTGTGTGCACATATGCGTGCATGCAACATACCACAATTACTGGTACCACAAGGCCCAAGTGAGCCCACAAAGTATTGCGGATCTCACCTCGAGTATCTCAAATGAAAAAGTGCCAACGGTGGGGAAAAAAAGTGGGAATTTGTCAAGTTGCTGCTCCTGTAACCTCCCCGTGATCAGAGGATTCAAACCGAGACCCGGAAAACGATAGCAACTTTCAATACATAAATCAGAGTTAACACTGTTTACGCAGGGAACCGGTTGTAGGTTAGACAAAACATGTCAACATTATTTCTAAAACGGCAAAAACGTATTCCAAAGCGCATGGTCTTCCCGTCATGGATGAGCGAGGTCCTTTCTGTAGCTTCCACTTTGAAAACACCAATGATGTCGCGCGCTTATAAAGCCTGTACGCAATTATTAATAACACGTTGCTAACTATTGCAACACGAAAGTTGAGGGGGTCGGTGGGGGGTGGCACCGCGGCATGAACCGTGTAAAAGGAAACAGACACGAGGTAAGTTTCGATTTCATTTCTGACGACAAGTTAGGTTTCCTTTGTCGGTCACGTGACCCACAGTCACAGACTTACCAACAAGGGCAGGCAAGACTTATGCACAGACATGAAGAAGTTTCTGTTCCGTGTAAAAGTCAGAAGCGTATAGCTCTTCTGTGGCGGTCGTTTCATAACAAAGAGGTCGCTCTGTGGTCCATCTCAACAACAATCAATGTGCCTGTGTTACTGTCGCGCTACAAGGACATCCTCTCTGTAAAGCATGCCGTCTACAGAGAGGACACAGACATCACGTGATCAGATCAGATTCTCACATCAAATATAAAACGAAGAGAGGGAGAGTGATGGAGAGAATAATGCAATAGATTTGGGGAGATACAAATTTCACAGTGGGATCTTGTTACAGGATTGTGTTAGGATGGAAAAAACAACGCAAGTGTACTATGCAATGAAGGTCACCATCACAAGACAAGTGTAGCTTTGACATGTTGTACCTAAAATAACAACATAGCCCATTTCCACACATGGATCTAGTAACTAACAGATTAAAACGCAGCTCGACCTAAAACGCACAATTCCATTAAAGCCAAACTTTCCCATCATTTATAATTCAGTAAAAGTGCCCAATCTCAGTATGATTATTAGCATATTAATAATACAAACGTTAATATAATGAAATCTATACATAACATTACAAAAAAACTATTGTTATATAAAACAAAATTTAGTTTGAAAGGGTTTTAGTTTCAATGGAGAGTGAGCCGATCATTAATCATATTTATAGTATTCGCAGTATTACAAACTTGGTGTCTGTGGCAAAATATAATGTCTCCCAGTTGTTCTCCATCCAACTATGCACACAATTGTGAAAACGTGAAGCTCATGTATCAACAAGCTCAAACTCAGGGCACAGTTGTTTTCACTCGTTTTCCCGCTCCTATTCCTCGTGTTAGTTAACTTAGATCTAGCAATCTGACCCTGTGGATACATTCATCAGTGGGGTTCTGTTATGGAAAAGAGATGGATACCTTTCTAAAAAGGTAGCACTATTGTGGGAGGGCTAACGTCAATCATCAAGGGCAGCGGATGAAGCTCGAAAGCCATTTGTTGTCATCCTTTCTTTTATATTGGACGTGTTTTCAGAAGGAGCATGACGCGTCGACGTAAGCAGCTACAGGTCGGACGTGTTGCTGGCATTTAAAACCAACGCGTCACGTGTGTTCGGACCGTTACCCCTCGGATTGGGATACGGTAAAACCATGGTAACGCTGTTAGCGGCAGCCGACTGCACGTCGTTGCTCCTCCAGCTAACGTGAGCTAGCCTGCTAGCTTACGACCAGTAGCGGTGCACTGCACCATTTCCAACTACCGCACATTGCCTGCTCACGAAACACATACAAACCACACTTCACCAACGCTATTAAAACTATTGAAAGAACCTCAACGGCTTCGCTTGATTACCTGAACTCGCAGTGTTTCGGCTCAGTGGCTCGTGTTGCTGTGCAGTACGTTAATGCGGTGGTGCGGCGATACCATGGACAAACAATCAAAGAACTGGTGCGCGAAAAAGTGATGATTATTGATTGCGACCGACACAGAGCTACGCGTCGCATGTGGATGACGTCTCCACACCGGCAAGGTTCGAATATTTTGCAGCTGTGTCCTCTGAATGCTTTACTGTAACGTTTAAGGTTGTATACTTTTACTGGGGGAAATGCATTACGTTTTCAACTTTCAACAATGTGTTGCCACCAAAATTACACATTTATGTCGCTCAAGCAAGGTTGTCTTCTCTGTATAGCCTGACTTGATTGGAACATGGGTGAAGTTTGCATTCATTTCCTTGGGGCCGGTAATTGTCTTGGGACCCCTCGGCGGGGCTCCTTGAAAAGTTTTTAGATTCTGTCTAATACATTACTCTTGTGTAATAATACATCATTCCAAAGGACATACATGAGGGGGTCCCCATGTCTTCTCTTATAGGCAGCCTCAGGGGTCCTTCGCTAACAAACAATTGAGAACCTCCAGTTTAGGAAACAAACCTACTTGGTTAGTTTTAGGAAAGGATCATGGTTTGGGTTAAAATACCTTGATTACGATTTGCTCGTTTGTGGCACCGTTTATGTATTAAAGAGGAGGAGGAATATGTTTATGGCAAATTCTATCATCCCATAATAAAAACAGCGAGACAGGGTCTATTCAGTTAAATTCTGACTATGCAGATCCTCTTTGGTAAAAGTCTAGGGATGTTTGTTCAATCATAATCAATATGTTTAAAATATCTAGAGCTTTTAGTAGACCACAGATTATATCTTGCAAAATACATGTTGCACTTTGTTAACATATCCAGTGGGTGTCACCATTACTCTGTGAATGTACTGATGCCAGATCAGTTACAGAAGAAAGCAAAGCAGCTTTTGAATATTGCTTGCTGGTGAAGATTAGAAAATGACTGTAATGCAATAACTTCAAATTGTTGTTAAAATAGTTTCCTTACCATGTGTTTACATTAATTACATTCATATTTTTGCTCCATTCATTTTTCCTCCCAAACTTTGAAGGCACCTGAATTACTGCTGCAATATAATCCCATGAATTGGATCCATAGGCTCTCAAAAATGCAATGTCCTCTTTGAGCTCCTTAACAAGACCAGGGGGATACAACAGATGGTGACTAATGTGATGACAGATAATCCCATATCAGAAAGTCTGCAAGAATTAATGAGCATGAAGCATGAAGGGTGACTTTGAGCTGTTGATCGGGACGTGGACAGATCTCCGTATCCGACTGACTCTGGCATGCAACATTTCCCTCTTCAGAGGAGTATTCGTTTCACTGCATCTCTCACACACTCTGCCTCTCTTGCTCTCTCTTCCCATCCCTTTACCTTCTCTGCCAGTATCGCACTCTCTCCATTTGTTTCCCACAATCCTTCTTCCTCTTCAGAGCCCGCTCTCCATCTCACTCTCCCCTTTTCCCTCCTCCCTTCTCTTCTCTCTATTTCTCCCTCTTCCACTCTTTCTTTGTGTATCCCAAGGAATGCAGTATGTGGCAGGCTGTGGCTCTCTGGCTGTTGATACTCGCTACTCTGCTCCGGGGTGAGTGACTTTCATTGGTGCTTTGAGTGATACTATGCTCGAACAAGTGTGTGTTTTCTGCATGGGCTGTATATACTGTATGTGCTCTTGCATTTCTTGTGCAAGCGAGCACTCTGTTCTGCACTCAGCAGCTTATTTCAACACCGGGAGAGAGTGTGCTGATGTGTAGGCAGAGAGGAAAAAATGGATTTATTTTTGTAATGGGCAAGCAGCAGTATGAAATTTGCATTTGTGCATTTTTTTTGTTAGGTAAGACAATACTGTGATGGATGGCCAGATATATGGATAGATAGATAGATAGATAGATAGATAGATAGATAGATAGATAGATAGATAGATAGATAGATGGAAAGAGAGGGGGGGGGGGGGGGGGGTTATGAAGCAGCTAATGGTTAATATACTATGGCTTGACAGTAAGGACTATTAATCTGAATCGTAGACGTATATGTGGAGTCATATATTAATTAAGGTCGAGTAAATTAATATAGATTTGAAGCCATGCAGTAAGTGCATTCATCTAAGACCATTTAGCGCTCCTACTGAAGTGGCATGTGCTATTTGCCTGCAGAACAGGCTGTTTAAAGTGTATACTATTTTTTTTTTATTCATTCAATGTGCCTCTTGCACCAATGATCGCTCCCTCCACATCAAAGTTGTCGCCTTGTGGAGAATGGATCAAAAGTGAATTGAGGGCTTTGGTGGAGTTATAGGGCGAAGGCAGAGACAGTTCAGTGCTGTGTGTGTCTGTCTGGGGTGTTTCTGTGTTTAATGGCCTCACTATTTCCTGCATGAAATTAATCTGACATTTTCCCAGCGGTTGGAAAGACTGTGACTGATGGTATTCAATCAGATACTTAATTGATGAGGAGGAATAGGATTATTTCTCTCTGGTCTCCTGCCTTCTTTCCTCATGTTTTCTCACAGATTTTCACTCTGTGTTCTCTTGTCCCGTGTAACCCACTGCTGTACATTTCTCTGTGCTCCATCTCTAAAGCATTACCCTTTCCTTTACCCCTAAAAGCCCACCCTCTGTTTTACCTCTACTGGAGCATGTCTACTCTCCCTCTGTTAGTTTGGTTCTCCTTCTCTTTCGTTTACCTGGCCTTCAATTTCTACACCACTTTTCCCCAAATTATCCATCAATCCTCGTAATAAGACCATTTTACTGTTATTGCTCTCTCTTCAGTGCTTTCTTGTCTTCCCTGGCACAGCATTCTCTTTGTAACAGTCACTTTTTCTCTTGCTTTTCTTTTGTGATTCAACACTCATTTTTCCATCCCATCCATTGAACTTCTCCCTCCCCCTCATTCAGTATCAGTGCAGGGTCCTCACCAGCGGTTTCTGCTCAGGGAGCTGCTGAAGGACTACAACCCCATGGAGAGGCCGGTGGCCAACGACTCCCAGAGTCTCACTGTTCAGTTCTCCTTTACTCTGATGCAGGTCATGGATGTGGTACGCACGGCAAACATGTTCCATAAACATGAAGATACAACCATGAAGTGCATTTAAAAGTTCAGCTAAAACTAATACGACGATTTCATCCGTCTGAATCAATCAAATCTCCCAAACTTGAAGTACGTGTTTTAAAGGAGAGCGTTTCCTTGTTGAGCTGTAGCACGGGGATACTGACACAAAGAGGGAATTCATGCTAGAAAGACTGAAGATACTTGATTTTTTTGATTATATTAGCTTCAGTTGAATTCAGGAATGCATTTTTACATAGAACGAGGACTGTAAATTTACAGGACCATTATTGGCAAGAATGTTAAAGTCACTGTTGTTTTGTGTTATGCAAGGATGAAAGGAACCAGATCCTCACCACGAATGCCTGGCTGCAGATGGTGAGTGATATATTAATAACATTAACTGTGATATTGATCTGTGTAGTGAAAAGCCTTGTGTATGCCTCCCATCACTCGCATAGCCTTATTGTGAATAGCATGCGAATTCACCGGGCTATTTGTCTCTGTCAAGTCAATCTTAATTGTAGAGCCCAAAATCCCAAATCACAATTTTGGCTCATATGTAACATCCTGTGTTTCCTGATTGTTTATTCCCTTCACCTGTTCTCCTTCCAGACTCCTCCCTCCTTGTGTGCCTTTCCCCTGTGTGATTGTAAAGCCCCGCCCTCATTGTTTCCACCTGTGCCTCGTTGCCTGTCTTCCCCTGTGTATTTAGTCTGTGTCTTTCCCACGTCAGCTGCAGGATTGTCTTCTTTGTCTCCCGTGTGTGCATGCCGTCGAGCTGTAGTTGTTAGTGTTCTAGTGTTTGTTTCCCGTACCAGTCTTTTCCTTTGTTTTGTAACTTTGTTCAGTAAAGTACCTTTTGCTTTTACCTACCCGTGGCTTCAGTCGTCTCCTCTGCCCCACCACACCCGGTCGTGACATCATAGTGCTTTACAATATGTGCAAACCTTCTGCCCTTCAAGCAGTGATGTGCATTTTAAGAAGGAAAAAAAAAAATCCCAAAAAGAAGAGCAACGAAGAAGCGATCCCTCTTCTAGGATTGGTTTTGTCTAACAAAGTAGAATGAAATGACAATAAATCAACAAAAAACAATATGGAAAAAAATTAGAACATGTGTCCATGTTTTGTGCATGTTGTCATGTTTATTCAATGTAAAACCAGTGTTGCGCTTGTGTCTCCCAGCAGTGGTATGACCACTACCTTCAGTGGAACCAGTCAGAGTATCCTGGAGTTAAGAACCTCCGGTTCACTGCTGACCAGGTCTGGACACCTGACATATTACTTTACAACAGGTATATGTGGAATATCAGCATACAACTCCCCCCCCCAGTGCTGCAGCTGAGTGCTAAACCATCTCACCCCTGTGTTACCCTCCAGTGCTCATGATAAGTTCGATGCCACCTTCAAGACCAACGTGCTTGTTAACTCCAGTGGCTTCTGTGAGTATCTGCCTCCAGGTAAGTTCTTATTAATCAGCATCTGGTTCTCAATACTAAACTACGTCTTCAGTCATTCTGCACACATACCGCATTACTTAACTTGACTTTGATATCAACTTCCTTTTCACTTTAAACTATTTTAAAGGAATATTTGTCAGCACATGTACCGTGGATGTGCGATGGTTTCCATTTGACATCCAGCGCTGTGAACTGAAGTTTGGCTCCTGGACCTTTGATGGCTGGCTGCTAGACCTCCAGATGAAGGAGGCAGATGTGTCAGGATACATGACCAACGGAGAATGGGACCTCGTGGGTAAGACAGGCTGTTGAGGCCCTGGAAGACAAACAGTGTTGCTTAGTAACAGAGCTTACATTACCGACAAGGATTTTAGTAGAAGTTGCCTTATGCACATTTCATTCAATAAAAATACAATAAAACAAATCAGTAATACATAAATAACATATTCTGCCACCCTGCAGATACCATCATTGGTTTTCACGAAACTAGATCTTTCCCTCAACACACAATATTATAATGTCTTTGCTGCACCTGCGCCTTTTTCTCCACCGCCTCAGGGGTCCCTGGAGGTCGTCACGAAGTTTTCTATGACTGCTGTCCAGAGCCCTACTCCGATGTCACCTTTGTGGTGACCTTACGCAGGAGGACTTTGTTTTACGCTCTCAATCTCCTCATGCCCTGTGTGCTTCTCTCCTCCATGACTCTGGTGTGTTTCCTGCTCCCCGCCAACTCGGGGGAGAAGATTAGCCTGGGTGAGTAATAATAATAGGAGGGTGGAGAAGAACAGGGGTGAGATGTTATAATAAGAACGGAAGAGAATATATGAGATGCATAAAACCAGATGCGTGACTGCTGTGAGATCAAATATATTTCTTGCTGCATATTTGTAATTCTGTCCTTGTGAAAGAATTGGATTATTTCACTCTTCGAGTGTTTCTCTTACAATCTCTGTCAACATGACTTAAGAACTTTCAATCAGCTAAGCAGAGCTTTTGTAGTATGTTGGAAAGTGCTGGGATGGAGAGATAGAGAATACACAGAGACAAGGCCAGAGGGAATATGAGAAAGACTAACATCGTATGAGCTTTCCTATTGTCAGACCGTCCGATGGTTGTGGAGAGACGGCTCGTGCACCATACCAAATACACTGTCCCACTAAGCGCACTCGCTTACTTTCTTCTCTTGAGGATTCTGTCTTCTTTTTTGTTGCATCCCACTACTCCCTGGTGTCCTGTTTCTGCCTCCAGGCATCACGGTTCTGCTTTCTCTGACTGTCTTCATGCTGATGGTTGCAGAGATTATGCCCGCCACTTCAGATTCTGTGCCCCTGATAGGTCAGTTTCTTTCTGCATATGTACATATGTGTATCTGTCCGTGGGTTTTTTTGGAGGCGGAATTGACAGTGTTCATAGCATACAGATCGTCAGCACCCTAATGAGTGAAACGTGCCTCCCTCCTGCCTTTCTCAGGTCAGTACTTTGCGACCACCATGGTGATTGTCGGGATGTCAGTCACGGCCACGGTCATTGTTCTTCAGTTCCATCACCACAACCCCAACAGTGGACACATGCCACATTGGGTGAGTGTAATAATTATAATACAATAATACACTTTATCCATGGAGAACTTTTCTGAACAATGTCAAAAATACTCAATACAATGAAGTGCAAAAACAACAACAAACTGGATACAATTTAGGAAATAACCGGGAGCCAAATGAATGAAAGCTGTTAGATGTGCTTTGAGAGTTGACTATTCTAAAACGAACAGACAAGCCAGTGAAAAGGAAAAACGGATGTAATAGTATCCTATCTCTTAGTTCTGGTTAAAAGCCTGGGGCTGAGTTTTATAGCCTGTTTAAATATATTTGATCAAGGCAGGTGAAACACACGCTGCATAATAAAGTTAAGAAATTAAGTCTTGTATGAGATTTACGAAGTCAAGACAACAAGCTTAGTAACTTGGTGCATTTAAGATGGTGTAAAATATAATGTCAAGATTAAAAACTAGAGGTTCAATGTCGCATGATAAGAATACTAGGTATGGTATAACCTGATCAGCAATATGTTGAAGGCCAATCAAGACCACAAAGAAACATTTAAGAGTTTTCTTCTTATCAGTGTTTGTGTCCTTGTGTGCCAGGTGCACTTGGTTCTGCTGCAGTGGGTTCCTTGGTTTCTGCGGATGAAGCGTCCAGGAGAGGGAGGGGAGCCGCCTCTTTCCAGCTGCCAAGTAGACTCTCAGAGCAAGACCCTGTCCTCTCCTACCACCACCACCACCACTACCATCCCCACACCAGTGCCCTCCATCCCTGCCCAGAGCCTCAACTCCCTGCAGGCCAGCCTGGCTCAGCTCAACCACCCTCTGTCATACCCACCGACCCACCGGCCCAACTCTCAAGCTGTTATCCTCCCTAATCCCAGCCACAAAGATCCCAGCCCCAATCCACAGCCACAGCCCAACGGCCATCTGCTTTACATGGGCTTCCAGACCTTCCAGACCACTGCGGAGCTGGAGCCAGTTCACAGGAGCAGAGCCACAAGTCATGGGAGGTTCAGCAATGGACTTGGTGGAGGAGAAGGAGAGGGAGCTGAGGCAGGAAGAGGAGGACCAGCTGGAGATGCACCTAGCCATCAACACATCCAATCTTCCAAGTTTGGGAGCCCCCCACAAGAAACTCTACTGTCCCCTGAACCTGATCCATTAACCCCAGCCTCTGGACCCTGCGGCCTAGAGGCTGGGGTTGTAGCAGGGAGATCAGCTGCTATACATACCCACAGCGGTGTGATCCGATCTGTGGCAGTAGACAACCAGCTGCAGGCTCTTCTGATGGAGGTGCAGTTTTTAGTCGAACGCGTTAAGGAGCAGGACCGGCAGGTCAGTTTGGCAGAGCAGTGGCAGTTTGCTGCGGCTGTCATCGATCGCCTGTGCCTAATGGGATTCAGCGTTTTCAACATCATCTGTACTATCGCTATTCTCATGGCTGCACCCAACTTTGGAGAGGCTCTGTCAAAAGATTTCCTCTGACAGACTAAAAACAAAGAGATATGAGAGAGTGGGACATGTCAGGGATTTGTTGGAAGCACAATGGCTGCTAATGACACTGGGACCTACAACAGCAGATATTTCCTATTCAGTAAGCTGGTGTAGACTGTGATGCAGAAACGTTATATTTTTTTGTGTGCCTTTTTTTTTTACAATACAATATACCTGATGATGCTCACATTTAGTGTTCTCACATCCTCTTTGCAATGGTTTCTATGAAAGTTTGATTGATGTGTTTTGTTTCCTTGTAATATTATTTGACAGTGAAATATGAAATGAAGAGTTTTGTGAATGAGGATTTGAGAGGAAAATTATCCTATCATCACAGAATGTATGTGATCACTGGGAAGCATGACTTTACCAAATTTGTTATAAAGTATGTGTACTGCCGTCTTTGGATGCTACATGAAGAAGCTCAGTAGAGAAACTGGACACTGATGTGCTGCATGTAAACCTGCATTTCCTGACAATACAGACGAGAGTCTCTGTTCCTTCTCAACAGGATGCCATTGTGATCACATTAGCTGCATATATACACTGAAGCGAAAACGTACTACACCTTAAACTACCCTGTATACTGCCGTAGAGGTTGGTTAAAAATATATATTTGTTGAACCTTTATTTAACCAGGATAGGTCCCATTGGGAGATAGTTCCCATCGGCCAAGAGTCCCCTTTTCAAAGGACTCCTGGACAACATATGCAGCAGCACAAGATAAAAACAAGTGAGTATAAACGGACACAAAAACAAAAGAACAGACAATACAACAACATATAACATCACAAGGAACAAAGTGCAATACAAGCCATGCATCCAAACGTCAGTTTAAGCACCAACACCCCAACGATTCTGTCTCCTTATCTTTTAAAATGGATTTGTTATTCACTTTCTGTCAAATTAAACTGTCCAATGACATGCTATCTCAGCTGAGGGGGTTGTTTAGAGAACGCTCTCTCTCTCTTGCTCTCGCTCTCCTTTCCAAATATGGGATACACTTTGACTGTCACAGCTAGAGCACATATTTCAAAGCTCTGGTTTTATTCATAACGTGGAACAATAGTGTCCTTCTGCACACACACACACCACAGCAGCACACCTTCTCTCATTCCCTCACTGACCCTTTTGTGTATGCAGAAAAATATCTCTATGACCCTGGCTGTACCCTGAATGTAAATCACGCCATACATTTTGCAGGAGTGTTGGACGCTCTGAATGCCAATAAGTTGTGACGGACCGAGCTGTAAACATCGTGAAATAAACAGCCTTGTGTTTTGTACTCTCGAGACATGCGTCAAATGTTCTATTCTCTGACTCTCCTCCCTTCGATTGAGTTTTAAAAGGACACCGAAACAGAGGATAGGATGAGTGAGGGAGGGAGAGAGTGTGTGGTGTGAGAGGAAAAAGAGCCAGAGAGAGGAGAGGCAAGATGGAGGTAATGAAGCACAGCAATAAAGAGAGCAAAAGGAAGAAAGACAGAAAGAGAGATGGGAGGGAGGGCTATGCAGGGAGACAGAGATGGAGATGATGCAAAATGAAAGAGAAGAAAAAGAACATGGTGGTTGCATGATTGAGAGAAACAGAAGAGGGAGGGAACAAAAGTGCTGAGAAAGCCAATAGGAGCTGAGAAAGTTTTTAACTGATTGCTCATTAATGGGAGGGGGAGGAGAGGAGTGAATCCCTCCCTCCTTCTCCTCCGGGATGCTGCTGCTGCTAAACTGTTCTCAGACCAGCATTTAGTGGTGACTAGACATATTCTGAATTGGCATTGAAAGTATTTAAAGGATCTTGGCCCATGTAAAATGATTGAGTGAAATATTGCAAACACACTGATAATTGAATTTAGCTAATTGCTGTTTTGGCACTGCTTTACCCCAACCTTCAGCCCTGAGGCTATTAATTAGGCTTGAAACTTTTTCATTGTAAGTACAGCATATGTGCAGGCACGGCAGTTCAGCAATTCACTGTGCATTTCAATGGCCTACGTAGCTCCTTCTTCCTCCCACAGCTGAGAGAAGCAAAACAGCACATGCAATAAATCTAAGATACTCCCCTCCTTCGGGGGCTCAGCCACCCGTTCTGTGTCGACGCTTCACGCGGAGCTGTTTGTTCAGAGGAGAAGCAAACTGACTCATACCAGTGGAGGTTGATGCAGCGAACAGGACAGTGGGATGCAGAAATATTTCTTGCAATATCAAGGGGCCCCTGCAATGTGTGGCTGCAGTTGCAAAAAGCAGAGCAACCGCTCACGCACCAAGTGGTGAAAGTAAGGAAACCTGCTGCAGACCTAATGCAGTAACCACACATACTCCTAAAGCTCTCTGTCTCTGTACAGTATGTCTGTCTAGTGCTCTCACACACACACATGCACATGCACGCACGCGCTGTAAACTACTGCTGACAGTGCTGACAGTGCTGTCGGTGCAGTTCAGTTTGCTCATGGGGGGAAAAATAAGAGGGAGTAATTGTTAATATAATGTCTGTATTTTGATAGTTAAATCAAACTACTAAATTGATAGAATACACAATAATTAAACAATAATCTGAACCAATTGAACCTACAGTGGTTCAGATTATTGTTTAGGAGTATGTGTGGTTACTGCATTAGGTCTGCAGCAGGTTTCCTTATGCTCCTATCTTAATCTTTCAGATTTCCAATGCTACATTTTGAAATACACAATCTACTTGTTTTGGTTTCTTTTTCTAAATTCAATTAACCTTCAAAGCTACACATATTTCTGTGAACAAGTTGTGGTAAGAAACTGATCAACGCTGAAGTCAGACCATTTGCAAGACATCCGGACAGCTTTCTGGCCCAAGGAAGTTAGCTTTTCAAAATGCAGATGTCTCAAGATAACATCCCCGACCACCAAGTCAATAGTTATTAATTACGTGATGCAGGTAGTCGATGCAGGTCGATATGGAATGGCCATTTCACTGCCTGTTGGGTAATTGTCTCCCAGATCGAATTAAAATGCAGCGGAGTTGTTGAGAGAAAAGTACGGCAATGCAGGAGAGAAGAAGGAAAACAGATGTGTCCACAAAGTGAGAGTCGGAGAACAAGTGAAGTCTGCTTGTGTAGCTTCATCATATTGGCAGTCTTGACTCAAACACAGACATAACAATATATAACCAAACTTTTTACATCATCACACACAACGCAACTAAGCATTTAACCCATCCTAAGCTTTAGGACCCACTCTACTCCCTGAGCCACAGCTGCACGCACACACACAAAAAGAAGAAAAACGCACTTTGCATCAATAAATTGGTTTATTTAAAAGAATATGTTACAATTTATTACAGTAAGCGACGTAACCAAACACGTTGTCTTAAATTTTACATTTCAACATGTCAAAGAATCTGCAGGTTGTCAATCTCCATCCTCTTCCTAGCGTGACTTTTCGAAAGCCAAACAATATCAGGTGAGAAACTTAAGAGATGCTGAATTTAACATAGAGTATCTTACTGAAATAAATAAAATGAGTGACACTTAACTTTAGTCAGGATGAGAGAGAGAGAGAAAGAGAGAGTTGTGACTTGAAGGTGGGCAGATCAGACAATGTCAGACAATCGACCACGTAAGACACGGCCCAATAAAACAGACAAGGATCCTGTGAAATGCATTCAGCCTTTAGGATTGCAATTCTCTCAATTCAAGGCTCAACACATTCAATTAAACCTCCTTTACACACCCACCAAGGTCTGTTGAAGCTCATTAATCACCCAAAAGGGCTTTGGTGAAATGCACCATCATTAAAACAAGCACTCTTAGCAAGAGCCACTGATCTCAATCTATGACTCTTTACTTGCTTGTACTTAACAAAAAATACTGTTGACATTCTCAATACGAGCCGGGCAGGACTTACGGATGGGTGACAATGGAATTGTAGCATTTACAAACATTCACTGGCATCATACACTGATCACATGACTTAATTAAGAAGTAAGACAATTAGTTGGTGATATTTTTGTTTTGCACACATGAAGTTTCGTCTCATGTAATACATGAATGCTTTGAGCATCAGTTTGAAGTGATTTTGCACAAATGAGACATATTATGACATACTGTATATTGATTTTGGAATGTTCTTATTTTCATGATAATAAACCATGATCACATGGCACTAATAGTGTAGTATATAGTGTAGCAACTGAATGTGTAGTATCTTTTGGATAAAATAATAACTTTTAAAATGTCCTTCTAAATGAGGTGATAATGCAGTAAAGCTATTTACATTTGAAGAACATGGTAGTACCATTAAAATATTGCACTGAGCAATGATTCTTATTTAATGGAAGCACGTAATCATATTCTAATGATGTTATAACCTGTAATTGCATTTTTATTTTTGTCAGCCTGGACTCACTATTGCATCATCAGATTATGATGTTATAGCTTATTACAGTATTCTAGGAATGACACCATTAACTGGGCTCATTTAGAAGGGATCTTGAATTACAGTGTTTATCAAACGACACCACAGTTCTGTGATCAGTTGCTACAAAGCCTTTAGTGAATGTGCACAGTAATCTTCATATCTATCATGTTGATAAAGTATACAAGCTGCCCTTTTTTTCCAAAGAAATTCCTTTCCTTCTTTCCACTTAACCTGACTCCAGAGTGCATAAGTGGTTCAACAGTACTGCGCAGTACCGGCTATAGAGATAAATAGTGTTGCAAGTAGAAAGGTCTTCTGGACTACAGGCCGATAATAAATCCCGCGGGAGCTTTCAGAAACAAAGCAATCAGAGCCTGTAGGAGAACAGGAAGGAGGAGGAGGACCCCTGTTGTCTCTTATGGGTAATACATGATAAACATGATGTACTTCACTGTCTGCTCAGTGCTCCACATCATCACTGGCGCTCTACAATGGCTTCAAAACATTTGCATGGAGTGTTCACATGATATACTATAAATACATACAAGTTTAATGCATGACTCTGCACATTGCATGTGCCATTTGATGGTGCAAGTATACATAATCATACTGTAGTCAGTCAAAAATGAATGCAAACTAAGCAGAGGTTAGTTCCAGTAATATGCTCACTATCTGCTTTTTAGGTTACATTTCCCACATTTGGAGCTTGTTAATACTGTTTGATAAAGTGCAACATTAGTCTAAAGTTTAACGTTGTTCCAGCTCATGTGTCAAATAATCACAGTTGCGACTCTGAATGAAAAAAAAACAATACAGAAATGTCCACTTTCTCTCTCCCTTCTCTCTTTTGCCACATTACAATGTTAATAGTTATCTTTTATGAATGCGAATTGATCGGCAAACAGATGAAAATGGATGTAATTCAGCTGTGACTTACATTCTGAGGGCTTCACTTGGGTTGGCTTCTGGCCTCTTGGAGCCCCCTGGACGCATAATTAACAGGTACAAACACACTTGTGCGCGAACAACTGGCCAAAAAGACATAGAAGAACTGCTGCTCTCATCTGTAAATGGAGAAAACCAAAGTGTCTTCCTGTGGTCAGCCCTCAGCATCTCTGATCGGTATTATCTATGTTCCCGCTTTCTCTTCCCAGTAGGACTCCTTCAGAAGAGGGTCAAAACGTCCTCATGGACAAGTCACATTCCACTTCAAGTCCCTACCAATAAGAAGAATGATTGCATGAATCCTTGACTTAAAGTCTAGAGAGACCTCATTTCTTTTTGACAGAGCTCTGCTTTAATGCATGATTATGGTGCGCTGGATTCAAGAGTTCTGGTTCATGTGTCTGTTGCTTTTTTTGTTTCAGATTATTCGATTTGTTCATTTGCAGGTGCTTGTTGGTTTGCATGTATCGGGGGTAGCTTCTGAGGTTGTAGCTGATGGAGTGTAGATGATGACCATAGCTGAGTGTTGCTGGGTCTGGGGCTAGATGAGGGCTGAACTGAGCTGAGTTGGTGACGACGGTGTAGTTAAGAGGTAACAATCTCCCTTCCTAGGTGCCTCCATCCCTTCTGTGCCTCAGCAGCTGGAAAATATTCTGAAACAAAAACAGCAATCAGTAGGAAGACACACAAACGCAGAGACAGAAAACAGAGAAATTCATCCAGGCTCTTGATTAATCATGTACCGGACAGAGGCAGGCAAAGCCTTACCTTGCCACACATACCATCTTTACTGCAGTTCTTATTGTCCTTGTCTGTAGCCTCCTCTTCCACCTGTAGAAACACACACATTGCAGGTATGAGCGAAGGGCACAATAAAAGGCTTGTAATAGAGCAGGTTAGTCTGTTCATAGATGGTCCTTACCTCCTTCCTCCACTTTAGCTCACAGAAGACTCTCTCGAAGCACTCGTGCATGTAGTTAAACTGAACATCAGCCATGGATAGCAAATACAAAGAGAGAAACAGGAATTTAGATTTAAAAGACAAATAAGAATGACGTCTATAAGGTTTACATATTTTCTTTTAAATTAATAGTTTGTTATTTTTGGAAATACACTTATTGCTTCATGGTGAAGAGTTGGATAACAATTGATACCACTCTTGTGTCTCAAGGTCACAGACAGCAGCTGGTTAGCTTAGCACAACGACGGGAAACGGCTAGCCTAGCTTAGCACAAAGACTGGAAATAGAGGGAAACGGCTAGCCTAGCTTAGCACAAAAACTGGAAACCTAAGGAAACGGCTAGCCTAGCTTTGTCAAATGGTCGTGTTAATTTGTGAGCTTTACAGGTGATGGTAGATGTAGATGTGATTCTACCACCATCGGTAAAGCTCACAAATTAACATGTGTTCATTTGTGAGCTTTATTTAATCATATTAAATATATAAATAAAATATATTTAATCAACACAAAAACTGTAAAAGCACAGTCACACATTCGCGAAATTCCAACGCGAGCGAAGGGGCGAAAAACATTTGTGTCTGGTGGCAAAGAAAATTCGTATTCACGTAAGTTGACCTTAGGGAAACTTTTAAGGTGAATCTTCAGGCTCCTTGGCAGACGATGGTCACTTGCCTGTATTTGTGTGATCATGCCCTTAAAAAGGAAATTTGCAGTTTCAGGGGGAGTTATGTGTCTGTGACTATTCATTGGCTGGGACCTTTAACTTCCTGGAGTCTCCGCTTGTTGCCATGCAACTGCTCACAGCCAAGAAACAGTGTAACCGGTCAACACTTTGGTTTTTGTGTGGATTTAACAAACAAGAGGTGAGAGAGACCAAGTCTCACGTCGTTATGCTAAGCTAAGTTAGCGGGCGGCTTTCGGTAACTTAATATTCACCATACAGACAGTTGTATCGATCTTCTCACCTAACTCTCCGCAGAGGGCGAAAAAGCACATTCCCAAAATGTCAAACTATTCCATAAAATTACAAACTAATACTGTGTATTTTCATTTTACTTAGCTACAAAGTAAAGCAGGTTATGATGTTATGCAACAGGAATTTAAACACTTTATATCAAGAGACTTGTTTAAAAATGAAAAAGCTGTTATAAATGTTGCAAGTGAGTAAGAAAGGAAACTGATCATCTGAGTCATTATTCAATACATGTGAACTGATGACACTATGGACAGGGAGATTACCAAAACCTTTACAGGATCATATTTTCCCCATGTGGTTCCAAACTTCCATAACATGTTTTTTTTTAACGACTGAAAGAGCTGTATTTTCACGAGAATAATTTGAGTATAATATAGCAGACGTGTAATAATATGCGTGTGATACTCACATAGGGTGTAAATATCTTGACCCAGCGTGGTTTCTTCTCTCCTCGTGCATATTCAAAGCAGAAGGCCATGCCCTCTTCATCTGTGTCCCACCTCTGCATCTCCCCCCATTCAAATGCAATCACCTGGTTCTGGAACAACATTGAGGCTTTAGTACACTCACTCCATTATACATTCAAACCGCGTCCACGCACTAACAAACAGTTGCCCCTTGCCTCGAGTGTCCCTTCCTCGGTGCAAGCGTGCAGCTTGAAGTGGTGAATGCTGATGGCTGTGATGACGTGGCCTTTATGTCGGGAGTCGCAGGAACAGTGTGGGAATATGATCTCATTGTAGCCCTCGCAATCCCTCAACAGACTCATATACTAAGAAAGAAAGAGCCAGAGGAGACAAGATAGTGGTTGTTATGACAATATGTAGTTGATTGAAGGTTTTAGACACAGGGTGATCTGACAACAGGGTGGGAGTGTTTACCTGCTCTCTCTGTAGAGTAAACTATTCATGCTTTCAGACAGAGGTAAACTCACTTGCTTTCTCTATGCACACTTTCCTCCCCAGTCAAACCTTCACTCTCACTGTTTGACAACCTCCATACCTAAGAGGTACCTTTTCCACTTAGTTATCTCACACGCAGTGAAGGGAGAGTTACCAGGTGGGAGAGAGGGGATGAAATGGACCACTATCTGTGTAACACTATCTGCCTCTGTAAGTTATTCAGGAACCGTAGTAGTGGAGCTCTGTGGTGTCTGTCCATATGTGAGAGACTGACCATGGACAGCTTCTTCTGCTCTGCCAGCTTCTGCAGCTGGTAAGACTTCTGCTCTGCTTTGATGAAGCCTTTCTTCACATCATCTACAGCCTGCAAAGATAGGGGACACGGTGAAGCAAATCCACAAAGAGCACATTCATACACACACCACGAGGTAAGAAAGGCAATACCTGGTGAAAGAAGTAGTTGACAGCAAGCTGGTTGTCATTGAGCAGAATCTCCTCTTCTGTAGTGAAGAGCCACTTGCGCAGGGTGAGGCAGGTTCCTGGGATGGCTGAGGTATAGTTCTGTACATACAGTTTGTGGGGGAACTCGTTGGGGGCAAGCTTACGCACTGAGGAATAAAGAGAGAGACAAAAGGGAGGGAGGGAATGAAAGAGAGGGATGTCCCATTCTTAGGTGGTGAGAAAAAAAAGTGTTGTTCTATCTTGACATACTACCTAGTATATCTAAGTTTGTTGCGATAAATGCAATTTATTTCAGTTATTCAACCTACAGGAAAGATTACCATTTAGCATTAAGTGTGAAATATGTTCAAGTCAACAATGACACTAAAAGGTAACCAGTGAGAAAAGGCGAGAGGAAGGGTGGCGATTTCTTCCAATTTGGAAATAAAAAGAGACTTTGGAGAGTGAAAGGAATGCACATATTTATGAGGAATTTATCTGCCATTGATAAAAACACAATATTCTTAACTTCCAATACATTTTGGGGCTGAAAGAAACAAGTCGGAACTTTTGTGAACTGCATGCAAAACTTAAAATTCTCAAATTCTTTCTTGTTTTTACTGCTACTTTATCGCTGCTTCTGACTTTGCAGTAACAGACAGAGGACACAGTTCATGGAGAACAAATTCAGTGGTGCTGAAAGAAACGTGGAATATAGATTAATTTAGCTGTTTAAAAAAAAGAAATCAAGTACCTGTTGAAGTGACATAGAGGAACATTCATGCACAAGGCTCTCAGGTATTATATTTTAAACTATTTTGAAAAGGATGGCTGTTGAGAAACCATAATATATCTTTCCTTAGGCGAAACTGGCTACAACTGAAGACACAATTTGTGTTTTAAAGAAAGGGGGAAACATTTTCTCAACGTAGAAAAGTTACATACACTCAAACTCAAAGCTCAATTACGTGTTCTTACTAACCAAAGGTGTGGTTGATGACCTCAAATAGAGCAAAATAGCTGGCTGTTACACTGTCCATTCCCAGTTTCATTACCACAGCCTGAGAGAAAAAGAGAGAGACAGAATAACTGGGAGTTAAGAAAAGGAAACAGAAAGAGTAAGGTCACGTTTATAATGATTAGTTTCTGTTTACCTGGTAGACCTGATCTGTAGTAGAATTTTTGCAAACTCTAACGGTGAGCGTGGTTTTGTCGGGCATGGCTATTCTCAACTCCACATCTGACACGCCATTATAGTTCTAGGTCATGAGAAGGAGAGACAAACTGCACGGTGAATCACATGCAGACAGCTGCAAAACGATACAAACGTGTTTTTTTTATGTTTTTTTACCTCATCTGATTCAGACAGGAACTCCTGCATGATGTCACTTTCTCCAATTACCCGTACAGAGCACACTGCAGACAACAGACAAGATTACATAAAGTAAAGATTTTTCTCATGTGAAACAACGGTGGTTATACAATGCAATACAATAAAAGGTATAGTTATGCACTTTGGAGTGGACAGTATTTATCCCAGACCTTTCCACACTTTTCCCCCCATTACTTAATTTTACAAACCCCAGAAAGGATGATACTAATTACTAAATTGACTTCACTAATGTTTTCTAGAAACCCTACGTCTCCTTCTCTCTGCCTGACCTTTCTCCAGGTATTCTTCAAGGCCTCTGCGTCGTGCGTCCAGCTGCTGCTCTGACAGGGAAAAAGGCCATTTCCCAGGCAGTTTGGGGAACGTAAAGTTGGCAAACTCCCTCTTCAGGTTTTGGTGTAGGATCACAAACTCTCGGTAACGCTTGGAGCAGAGCTGCCTTCCTGCCATGTACACATTATATACCTGGATGTGAATGCAGAGAAACAGAAAAATGTAAATGAATGTCCCAACGCAATAACAGAGAGTTTAAGACCAATCTTTTCACTCATTCATGCTTCCAAATTCAACTTCCTCCTCTCATTTAGTCATCTATGAATTCATCCACAATTGCACCCACCACAAACTTTTCCTGGTTGAGCTCAGTGTGTTTGTAGCTCGGCACAGAAATGGGGACCGCCTGCTTGTCGGAGTAGTCATAGCAGGACTGGGCTGAAATGTCGTCTCCGGGATCCAAGCAGTCGGTCTCCTGGGGCGGGACGGACAGCACGGCCAGCATTAGCTCCCTCTCTCCAGCCCGGATCAGGTCCACCACCTGCTTGTGGGTCGCTCCCTCTACATTCACACTATTACTATAGAAAACATGGAGGAAGAGATGTGATAGTTGTTGAGTTTGAACTGTATTCACACAGAGCCTTTTTCTCATCTTAAAGAAATACTATTATCTTGCCCACAATATTCCATCTTACATTGTTTATATCACGGGCTGTACAGGACTGAATTATACTGAAAGGGTTTAAATATTAAGGAGTAAAAAAAAATCCGAGATACTTATCACAACATAAAGCAATACAATATAATAATAATAAAAACTACGGGTTAAATAGACTTGAATCAACGGATCTCCGATGCAGAAAACAACAATGAAAAATAGTTTTCTCAAAAGTAGCATTTACACAGGACTGTTGTATTCATATACTTATAATTCATTACAATTGTGTATTGTAGGCTTATCTCAAGAAGAAGCATTGAATGGTGAGAGCCCGAAAGAGAACTCAAGTTCTAAATGAAATGGAAAGTGAAAAAGAGTTACAAAGTGAATTAAGTGAAACAGCTGTTTATGCGTTTACAGTGACAGAGACTTTGTCCTCAACATCCCATAGGAATAAGACCTTTGGTTTATGTCATTAGGAAAGCTGAGCATGAGTAACACTTGGTGTGCCCTTTGGCAGGAATGTGTCAGGGCATGACGGTGCTGATGACTGTAGCTGACCTATAGTTAACTTTACTCAAAACAGCCACTGCATTAAGCTCTCAGCATCACCTCTAGCTATTGTTTATGACACTATTTAAAACATCTTTCAAAGTAATGGTAGTTTGCCAAATTAAGGTGTAAACCATGTCACAATGAGATTTAGTAAATCACATTATTCTTTCCTTTAAGTTTCGTGCTAGTGTAATGGACTTTTGCCATTTTTACAGCAGCGTGCAAATATAGAGAGCTGCAGGGATGACGTATTGTTGAAGTTAGCATCGTACTGGTTCCCAGGTCAAAAAGTCAACAGGATTTTTCTTTTGGATTTAAAAAAAATTGCATAATAAAAGCTGAGGCCAAGTTAATGATATTTACATTTTTTGTCCAGCAAGATTAATGTTGTAATCGCCAGAAGTAAAATGCTAACATTAGCCTATTAACAAGTTACACAACGAGGCTGTGAAAGCAGACTAGTCGGTGTGATGACATTTTGTAGTCTCATTTAGCCACTTTTAACCGACTTATAAAGACACGTACAAGTTTCAAAGTTCCCCCCAAAAGCAAAACAGTGCATCGGGAAATGGAAAGGGAAAAATTAGGAAATAATAATTCAACCGTAATCTTAATAACACATATTCTCAAAACAAGGCAGTTCCTCACATTGATGCAAAAGTGTGTGACTGACAGCTGATCTGTTTTGTCAGCCATTATGTCATGGAATTGCTTTTATTGACAGGTTGACACACGCCTAAAGCTTTCTTATACCTAATAACTCAATGGTAAGAGATAACTTCATATCGAGTAAATGGAGGCTTCTGAGCCAGGGTGCACATAGAAAAGCTGAAAGATGAATATGTCGGTGGAAATAAGCAAAGACCGATAGGGGAGACATCTTGCAGGTGGGAGGAAGAACAAATGTCTCCTACAACACAAAATACAGACTAAGCATTTTGGCAGCGCTTTCATTTTAGCATCTTTATGACTATATAATAAGCACCTGATGTAGTGCCCTTTGCACTTGCACTATCAGCACTTCTGAGCATCATAAATATTTTTCTGTGCGTCATATTTTCAGTTCTTCTGTATTTATGACGGAAGGCAATAGTTATTTTATTTGTTTGTATCACTGTTGTTTTCTATGTTGTCCTCTATGCATGCACAGTGCACATTTACTTAGACGTATGCTTACTTAGACTTGCAAAAGCAAAGACGCACACATATGCTAAAACTCAAAGCTAAATCTGCCACAATAATATACACTACAAAATAGACAGGGTATTGTTCTGAGTGTTTGACATTATACACAGTCTTTATTATCAAGCCGGAGGCTCATACAAGTTGTCTTGCACTATAAATGATTCTGTTCCAAAGGTTCAGAAGCAGGAGTTGTTTGTAAATGTGCGAAGATATATCGATAGCAAGTATGTATTTTTTGGCAGGTCTTATTTACAGCATATGTTAGTTGAAGCCAACACTGAGGCAGAATAAATTAGTGCAAATGGTAGGCATGATCAAGAATACAAACATTTACATTCATCATAATGAATAACGGCAATAGAATAAAAAAAAAAAAAACTGACTGACAGGATGTCCTGTGTATAGAATATATACAACACTGCACATGCATATATCCACACGCTTGCACACAAGCACACAGTATAATAATATACTTATTATGAATAATAATGGGGTCAACAAACTGCCAGGTTACTGCAGGCCATCCATTAACAAAGCAGTGTGCAAAAGCCAGCCAATGAGATACTGACTTTTAGAGAGCGAAGCCAATCAGAATTGAACTGAAGGCATCCCTCCCTTTCTGCATCACCTTATCCCACACAAACAGACACACTAAAGCGTCAGTGCTGATGCTGCGCTGTGGGCTGCGTGTGCCTCTCCATAGCAACAGAGCCTAACATCAGCAAGCAATCTCCTCTCTCCTAAACGCAACATCAGAGCCATGTGTGGCTAACTGACCAGACTATGATGCTTTGGCTTGTTTTAACCCGAGTGATGAATGTAAGCAAATCGACACATAACACACTGCAGCTGCTGACAATGATATGAACGTGTACAAGGGGGACTTGAGGATATGTGGCATGCCGTGGATGAGTGGAATATGATGTAGTGTGACGGGAATGTGTAATGATCCCTCGACACAAAACACAGACACTCCTTTCATCAGGATGAACCTCTGCCCTGCAAGACCAGCGCGATAGTGCGCGCGCTCACTCGGGCTTTCTGGTAGCCGACGCCGCTCCCAGTAAAGACAGCGGAATTATGCTCAAAAGTTCCGCTCGCTTCGACGTTTTGTTCACAATCACTCTGAGATAATGGAGTAACGTGTACGTTACTTAAATATCACATATGCTTTGGGTGAAGCTAAGACAGTAGCCACTTACACCTCGAGAATCCTGTCCCCCTTCGAAATACCGGCTCTGTCGGCGGCGCCTCCCGGTAGCACCGCGCTGACATGCTGCAGCGGAGCGTACAGCTCCCCGTTAATGCTTCGTAGTTGCCCGCCTTCACTGACTTGTCCCCGGACATTGAACCCATAGCCCGAGTCAGACTTCACTATCCGGACCAGCCGCGGGCCTGAAGTAACGGTAGTTGCCGTCTGGCAGCTGCCGCCGGTGACCGGTGTAACGTTACCGCTCCCGGAGCCGTTGCGAGAAGAAGGGTGAGGCAACGGAGGGACCGATGAACAACTTCCTTGGCCCTCGACGTCCGCCATGTTTCTATACTCTTTGTATCATCCACTCAAATTCAGCGAACAATAAATACCCAACAAACATTAGCTTGTAGTAGCGGGCTAATCAGCTCGGCTAGCTAACTGACCGAGATCGCCGGGAAAAGCCGACAAAGTCCGATGATTCACGAGGCTGCCCGAGGATGCGTTCCATTCGGATCACGGGTGTATCGGCTAGTTTCCTAGTTTCCTGTTTCATTGTATACAAACAAGTCGCGAGTCAGTCAGTGTTATTTTCTGACTAAATTATCAATGTAATGAACAAGTCTGACTGTCAGCCAGTTGTGCCCAAACTGTGGAACGGAAATACTTCTCATCCTCTTTATTAGGCTCATTGATTTCAGCCATACAAGACCACAGGGAAATAAATGGTATGGACGCCTCAGAGTGAAAGCTTTAAACACAAGGGGGCATCATAGCAGCGTAAAGTGTTTGTGTTGGACAACTCAGTGGTGAACATGAGAACATAGACCACAGCACAATTACTGAAACTTTTACAAACATGTGCATGAAGATTACTGAGTCTAAGGTTTTGGAGATTTATTTTGTCCACACTTTGTGTACGCCACTTATAAACTCATACTCAGTGTTTTAAGGACCACATGCAGATGTAAAGCTGTTATTTCCTGCTTTACATGTAATGCATCCAATTACAAGTTACATGATCGTCAACATTTCACCATGGGATGGGTGCCTGACTGATGAGTTGAGACATTTTACATAGTAAGTTAAATGAAAGGCAGATTCCGCTTTTTAACAGCATTCTTCCTTGTAGATGCACAGTAGAGATGATCAGCTGCCCGAGTTTGAATGACACATGTATTTTCTTTAGTAACACACAAAACATTCACAAAATGTGACAAGTTTCTTTATTGGTCACTGATTACATTTAACATCAGTGTCATCACAATTTAAGTCCTCCAAGCCAACATAATAAACCATATGATTGATTGATCTTTGTGTGTTTAACCAAGTTGTTCTTCTCAGTACATCTGACGTGACTGTTATACAGTGCCAATTGAATCTTACAGTTTATTTCTTACATGGTTTGGAGTCTCCAAACATCAGACACAAGGTTGCTACTAAAGTGACATACTCCATGTAATCAACAAGATTATCACCATCTTGATCCAGCGCGTTACAGAAAACGTCAACTTCCTTGTTGCTTGCATTCTAAACAAAAGAAAAACATAAGGAGTTGTGAATCCAAAACATAAGCCATATGTCAAAGAGGCATTCACAACTATATTGCCAATGTTCTGCTTTTGTTCTACTTACGTCACCGATAACCTCCTTTTTGAGCAACTTTGCAAGTTCTGTCTTGCTCAAAGTTGACTTGTCTCCGTCTGTACCAGCATATTGATCAAAGACATCCTTCAAGATGCAAGCTGCCCCAAGGAGTTTTGGGAAGTCTGGAATGAGAAAGTATTGTTGACTTTAATCAGTCTTTTTGGCTAAATATAAATGGTGAATGGACCTGTACAGCGCTTTTCTAGTCTTCTGACAACTCAAAGCTCTTTTACACTACTTGTCATCATTCACCAATTCAGTCACTGACGGGAGGGGCTGAGGTTCCACCTGCCCATCAGGAGTAGCTAACATTCATACACCATAGGCACAGCTACAGGAGCACTTTTGGGGTTAAGTGTCTTGCCCAAGGACACATCAGCATGGGCTAGCAGAGCCGGGGATTGAACCGCCGACCCTCTGATTGAAAGACGACCCTGCTCACCACTGAGCCACAGTCTCCCAAAGTCATCACAATTTAAGTCCTCCAAGCAAACATAATAACCCATATGATTGATCTTTGTGTGATTAACCAAGTTTTCCTTCTCAGAACTTCTGAAAATGACACAAATTGAATGGACGTGACTGTAATCCGGTGCAAATTGGATCTTCCAGTTTATGTTTTAATTTAGAACAAAGCAGCAGACAGAAGGTTGCTACAAAAGTAGCATACATACTCCATGTAATCAACAACATAATCACCTTCACACATGTTGAAGAAGATGTCGGTGCTTGCGGCCTAAACAAAAGAAAAACAGAAGGAGTTGTGAATCCAAAACATAAATCATATGTCAAAGAGTATAATGCTTCATTACATCTTAAAATGTGGGTTGGACAGCTTTGGAGCGTCAAATTAAAATACTGGGAAGAGCTGGATGAACAACTTGTTAATATCAGGACTGGTACTTCCCAATACACTTTCTCATTTGTCACATAACAAAAATTCGTATTTTCTTTTTTTCTAAATCTTGCTTTTTTGTCCCTCCGGGGTAAATACAAACTTTTTAGTTACCATTGGTTTGAAATAAAGAGATATGTTCAAGTATCGGTAGTGCAACGGGGAGCACATTTGTAGCCTGGTGTTACAAGAAAGTCTCAAAGAGTTTCTTAAACAATTCACCATAGACTTCTTGCCCACTCACTTAACTGGACGTTTCTTATCAATGGAACTGTCATACACTGTCCTTACTCAATGATTTGTAGTTTTCCCTCCCTACTGCATAACTTTTAAAATAACTTTTCATTGTTGTTTTTTCCCAGAATCATCGGTAGCTTGAATTTGTTGAATTCACACCAATTTCATGATTATCGTTATTACAATATTCAAATTAGAATTGCTATCATCTCACATAGATTGACATGTTTTGACACATCGTACACACACCACACGTCATTCATGCATCTCATGCTACATAATGTTACATGTTAGGTATCAAGTATTTGGACAAATTCAATGCAAAATGCACATTTCCACTTACCAAAATTGGTAACAGCTGGTGCAGGTAGAGTGTGTGGAAGAGAGGGTTTTGAGAACAGAGGACTCACACAGAGGTTTAAATAGAGGTTGACGCACCCTCTTTAAAAGCCCCGCCTATCTGTCTTTTTTTCCCTTCATTTTTCTCTCCAGAAAAACGTACAAAGTGGGAAATTGATAACACTATAATATACTCTCAGAAGCCTCCTTTCATTATAACAATGCAGAAAAGCTAAGAATTATATTTGCATATTTCACCCAAAATATTTACAATAGTTAAGATGGGGAACAAAATCAAACCAAAGGGACAAATTAGTATACACTTAACATAAATGCTCCAAAGTCTAAGCAGAACTTAAATAGAGGTTGACAAATCCTCTTTTCAAGCCCCAACCCCTCTTTCTGTATTTTTTTCTTACAAAATGTCAAAATGACAACGCTGAAATGCACTCTTTCCTGCTTTTCTTCTGACGTAAGACCCCTTCCATATCAGTAATACCAGTTTTTGAAAGTAATGGAATGGTAATCAATGTAATCTCTTTTCAGTAAGGGAAGCATCACATGCTAGATACACCCACCCAACCTGAATCTTTCAAATATTGACCATGAGTTTCAGAAACATTGTCCTCATTGTTAAAACTAGCACAGCAGGTTTTGGAGGGTGTGTCCCGTGTTGCACACAAGTTTAACCAGCCTGGTCACGCCATGCAGGCTTTTTTTCACTGCAACACAAGAGTAGGGAAAAAGAAAACCATCTTGTAAATGGAAATGCCAATGAAAAAAAGAAAACCCCTATTTATTTTATATTATATTACATATGTATACATATATATACAAATAATTTTTTTAACATTACTTTTCATTGTTTTCCCCCATTTGATCTATTTCAGTGGATGGATGTGTTGATCGTTTACATTCCAATCAAATGTCATTAAATTACTTTTTAACGATTTGAAAGACCTTCTGCATGAAGGTCTTTCAAATCGTTAAAAAGTAATTTAATGACAACTCGCGTATGTGTCAATTGCGAGCAAGATGCCGCACTGAAAAGAGCACTTAAATCAGCAAATAGTAATGAAGGGCACATTTTAACTTTCCTTCGAAATAAGGTATTAGGAAACATAAGTTGGAATCTTAACCCACATCATAACATAATAGCACTTTTTACAACGTTTGTATTAACTCAGTTGAGCAGCTGCCCACAGCTTCTCCTCCAGAAACACGTGGTAACAAGAGCAAATACCAGAGGAGACTGTTGTGCAATACAGACGGAGCAAGTTTGGGCAAACAGTCTTCTCAGTCAGAGCCACCCACTGGAACAGTCTAATGAGAGATAGCTTTAATTCATGTTTAACAACAATTAAAGAGATGGTTCAAAGCAAAACAAACCTGCAATCACAATAAATCATACTACCTCATCTCTGACCCTGCCGATGTTATAGTTTTTATAAATCTTGTACTTTTGAAATGCATTTATGTATTTTATTGTATTGTATTGTGTTGTATTGTGCTGTACAGTGTTGCACTATAGTGTTTGCTTCTGAATTGTACGCATTATATTAGGCCACTAAATTAAACAAATAAAATGCTCAGGGACTACAGACGGAAATTACCTCTTTAGGTAACTTTGGTACATTTACTGGAAACTCAAATGTTGATTAATGTGCACTGTCCCTGGCAAATAAAGGAATAATTGAATGCTACATTGTAAATGGAGTACTTTTACTTTTAATACAGAAGCTCAATCAGCTGAAAGTCATTATTACTTGTTATGGAGTGTTTTTCCATTGTGGCTAATTTGAAATAAACAACCATTACACCAAGCAGCTTTATTGAGTCCTTTAGCAACATGGAACGACAACCTTTATACTGCTTAAAGCTACTTGTGTACAAACGGTTTCTATATCTCTTAGCTCAATTTATTCTACTCCATATCAGCCCAACTTTGTGCCTCCATGGCTTTTAATACAGCAAAGTACAAGACAAGTACAACAACGATGAGTGAGAACTTAATAATAAACAAGTGATCTCTAGTCTCCATGCACAGACAAGTGTGGGTTGTTGCTAATACATAACCTGCTATGTGGTAAAACTTCTGATAATTAAAGGCGATGGTATTAATGTCAGATACAAGTACAAACAAGCAGGTATATATACTACATGGATGTGTTCAAATACACGGGATGATTAACAGGTGGGGAATGTTGTCTAACGCCAAATGTGCCAAACCCTTCTGCATGTCCTCCCTCACCCACACACATACCAACATCTACTGAAAAATATCTGCAGTACATCAGCCATTAAACACAATGTAATGGTGTCAGACCTATATTCATAGTCAGGATTTTTCAACAACATAGTCAACAATGAGTTGCTGTGATATTTGTTTGAAGGAGGAAAACATTTGCAGGAATCCACCATAACTTGAGGCTTATTTGTCTATCTGTCTTTTTTTTTTTAAGAAGAAGATACTGATTTTTTATTTTTTTGCCATGCTAATGTCTGTCTGTTGGACAGTCTTTGGATTGAAATTAACAACAAAAATAACTATTAGATGGATTACCATCGAATTTGGTTCAGATGTCCAAAGTCTTCACTTTTCGAGTGACATATTTACATATCTACTCGATAGATCCATACTTTTAGTCTTGTTAATACATTTTTGAAATCTGACAAACTGAAAAAGAATTTGACTTGTGTCTGTCACACAGCAGCAGTATGTAGATATTGAACACTTGGAGATTCCAACAGGTACCATTAAAGGTAAAAGCAAAAGCAAAAAGTCACCTCCGGCTTAAGTGTGTTGTATGTGCTTTGTTTGGATTTTTACTCAATGTATCACTCCCTCCAGGAAATACACGACGCCTTGTGGTTCTTCTGGTACTGATGGATGATTTATTCTTAAACTCTGTCAACATCACTGTCTTCAATCCACCGTCGAACTGTTCAAAGACATTTTAACATACAAAAAACGAGTTGGCGTTCACGTTACACGATAAACTGTATTTACATAAGAATGCGCGACAAACCATTAACATAACGAACATACCTCGCTGGCTGCACACTACTGTGAGGGAAATGGGTCCACTTGGAAAACAACATTACTTGAGAAATTAAAACCTTAACTTATAACTTTTAGCGGACTACCGCTGCACGTGTCTTTCTTCAGGGGCTTGTCACATCTAAATGCGTCCCAGCACAAACATAGGACGCAAAAATAGTTCCTCTCACATGTAAATAAAAAACCAAAATCAATATTCAAGAATACATTTGTACAAATAATAATAAGTAAACAAACGTATTAAATAATGACAAATAACATTTATGGCAGTTAAACTCCCACCAAATCACATCTTTGGGATTTCATCTCACAAAAATAACCATGACATTTATTCTGCTTCAAGCAGTAAAACTGTCTTGTGTACAGGCCTGTCAAGATAGACTGGCTTTGTGGTGCGTTTTCCCTGGTTATCTAAGGTTGAGTCACTAATTAACAGTTTTAACTTTCTGACTCTTCCATCAGTGCTAGGGTACACCTGTGCTACTCTAGCTAATCTCCATTGATTTCGTGGAGAACCATCCTCTTGTAGGATGACAATGTCGTTAATCTTTGCATTTCTCTTATCCTTTTGCCATTTCTGTCTTTGCTGAAGATTAAGGAGGTACTCTTTCTTCCACCGTGTCCAGAATTCATTTGCCAAGAACTGTACCTGGCGCCATCTCTTGCGTAGGTAGAGATCCTGACTCACAAACTGACCAGGAGGGGGAGTTGTTATCTTCGACTTCATCATGAGGATATGATTGGGCGTGAGAGGTTCAAGACTTGTTGGATCATTTAAGTGCTCTGTTGTCAGAGGTCTGCTATTTACAATAGCCATCACTTCATACAGAAAGGTTCTAAGTGATGCACTGTCAAGTCTTTTAGCAGATTGGTCAAGGATCGCAGTTAGAACGCTTCTGATGGTCCTAATTTGTCTCTCCCATACACCTCCCATGTGACTTGATGATGGGAAGTTCATTACAAACTCACATCCATGTTCCTTTATCTGTTCATGATCCAGGTCCTTCATTGCATTCATGAACTCTCCTTTTGCACCAACAAAGTTAGTACCTTGATCACATCTCAACTGTCTTACATTGCCACGTATTGCGATGAATGCACGCAGTGCATTGATGAAAGCGTCTGTAGTGAGATCATCAAGCATTTCAATATGGATGGCTCTAGAACACATACAAGTGAAAAGAAGACCATATCTTTTCAGTTCCTTTCTTGCTTCTTTCACATAGAATGGTCCGAAGCAGTCTATGCCACAATATGTGAATGGAGGGGTCATCTCCAGTCTTTCTTCTGGCAAGTCTGCCATCTTTGGTTCCTGTGTGTTCCTTCTATACTTTCTGCATGTTGTGCATTTGTAAATGTGAGAGGCAACTGCGCTGCTGCATCCTGTAACCCATATTCCATTGGATCGCAATTCATTGACGGTTATTCCTCTTCCTTGATGATGCACCTTTTCATGGTAGTGCTTGATGAGTAAAGAAGACACATGACTTGCCTTAGGTATGATGGCAGGATGCTTGACATGTGGATGAAGGGCAGATCTTGTCAAACGTCCTCCCACCCTGAGCACACCGTACTCATCGACAAAGGGACTTAGTTTGTGTAGCTTGTTTGTTTTGTCTTTGGGTTTTACTTCCTTGCATTGCTTTATACTTTTGATTTCACTGCTGAATGCTTCTGTTTGAACCAATTTGATGATGAAAAGCTCTGCTTCCTGCCTTTCCTCAACACTTGTGGTTTCACTTGTTTTAGGTTTGAGACCCTTGATTTGCTTAGCATGGCGCTTAAGACGAGCAATAGCTTTGACAGCTCTTTTCCAGTCAGAAAAACTTGTCAGGCGGTCTAACAATGTCCTGTCTTCTTTCACTTTGGTGTTGAGCACCTGGGCCTTTCGAAGTTCTGGATCATTGTCAATGACCTCACTCACTTTGACATCTTCTATGGGCAGCTCTCTTTTCCACAGAAAATCTGGCCCATTAAACCAAGTTGAAGCTACAAGCTGATCTGCCTTTAGTCTTCTTGAAGCATGATCCGCAGGATTATCTTCAGAACGTACAAATCGCCATTGCTTTGGATCTGTCTTGGACTTGATTTCATCTCTCAGCTTAGTCAAGCAGTGGAGATCTTCCTGAGAGACGGTTGCATCTTCTTCAACTCTTTCACTGAAATCAGATTCTAGCACCTTAATTACATCACCTGGACTTAACATTTCCTTGATCTGAGTCTTGCAAACATAGTGAACTTCACCTTTGAGCTTGATTGTTGATTTCGGTTCAGGTGTCACTTTCCTTACAATGATGCGGTGACTTACTCCAACTGCATCACTGTAGTGCTCTTGTGGGTCACCATAACTCACTATACTCCAACCTAGATCTGTTTTCTGAGCAAAGGGTTGGTTTTCTTCTCCACATACGACTTCTCTAGGCATTAGCGCTTGTGGGCAATTGTACCCGATTAGCATACCTATTTCACATTCCTTTGGCGGTGCAATGTGTTCTGCAAGATGCTCCAAATGAGGCCATGCTTTAGCGGTCTCTGAAGTTGGAATGTGTGTCCGATTAGCAGGGATAAATTCACGAGTGTACATTGTTGGCACTGTGATCTTCTTAGAGGAGAATATCCCTCTTATTTGTAGGTCTTTGAGTCCTTTACAGTGTACAATTGTCTTTTTTGACGACATTGTGGATAGTTTCAGCTTCACTTGTTCCGTTTTCGTATCCAGCATGTTTGCCACTTCCTCAAGAATGAAGGAAGAATCACTTTGTGAATCTAGCAGAGCGTAGACAAGAACTTCCTTACTTGAATCACTTTGCGTTGAGACATAGACAGGTACTATCATTGAAGTCTGTGTAGTATTGCCATCTTGCACAACTCTGTTGGATGTAGTTTCCTTGATAACGTCTTGTTGTGTTGTCTGTAGCTTTCTTTCCTTGCCATAACGTAGGTCTTTAGATGGTTCTTGTTCTTGGTTTGAGCGATCTTCGTGTAGGCATGTGGGATGACGTTTTGAGCAGGTGTCACAGACCATCCGGCTACTGCAGCTCTTGGATTGATGGCCAGGATTTAAACATCCGAAGCACAGTCTCTCACTCTGAATAAACTTGACTCGACCAGCTACTGTCTTTTCAATGAATTTGAAGCACTTGTGTAAACTGTGTCCTAATTTCTTACATAACACACATGTGACTGTGTTTCTTTCACTGGTGTTAGTTGTGAAGATCTTGGCACCTACAGTTTGGTTCTTGTAGGCCACCGTGGTTTGGTTCTTGATCTTTGCTTTATCGTGTTCACTTTCTCGTAATGCGTTGTACGATGTTATAGGGTTGCACGCAATACTAGCTTCCATTGACAAGAATGTCACAAAGTAGTTAAAGCTTGGGAACCTTCTGTGTTCCAGTTGGTATTGTGTGGCCCTTCGGTTCCATCTGGTACTTAACCAGTCGGGTAGTTTGGCAGCTAGTTTTTGATTCTCAATATCATCATTAAGAACCTTTAGACTCTCATTGTGATCAATAGCAAATTCACAACTACGTAGAAAGTCCACAAATTTTCTTAAGTCTGCACTCTCTTTAGGAGCTAATTTTGGCCAAGCATGTAATTTGTCTCGGAAGGCTTTGGCAATCACAAAAGGCTCACCATAACGTTCCTTGAGGAGGTCCCATGCTGCATGATAAGAATCTTCTGAATCGATCAGGAAATAACCTTCTACTGCTTCTTTAGCTGCTCCTCCCACATATTTCTGAAGGAAGAAGATTTTCTCTGCAGTTGGAATATTCTTTCTCTCAATCAGTGTCTGAAAGGAAGACTTCCAATGGTTGAACTTGAGTGGATCCCCACTAAAGATTGTAGGCTCTGGAATTGGAAGCCTATTTGCTGATATAGCTTCAGCCAGGACTTTCACAAGCTCCCCTGTGTCGTTGTGAAGCACACTTCTTGGAGCCACATCTCTTAGTGGTTGTGGGTGCTGATACACAGGGTTCTTCTGATCAATTGCTTGCTCGAGCAGAGGCAGCTCAGACTTATGTGGAATAAGCCTTTGGTCTGGATACAACTCATATTCATCATAGACTTGAAGCCTTGCTCTGGCTGCATTCAGTCTTTTTATCTCCTCTAAACGTCCAAGCTCTCTTTTCAAGTCTTCTACAGACTTTTTTCTTGCAGCATTCTCTTCTTGCTGTTTCTTTAAGAGCGAAGCTTCTTGTCTCTTTTCTATCCTACGTTCAGTCTCTTCTCTTTCGCCTTGAAGACGGCGAGTTAATGCAGTTGCTTCTTGGTCTGCAACTATCTGCTTGTCCTCAACTTCCAGTCTTTGCAGTTGCTCTTGGTGGCAATCTTGCTCAGCCATAATCTTCAATACAGCTTTGGTGGCTGCATACTCAGCAGCGGCTTCTTGTCTTTTAACGGAGGATAAATTAGAGCGAATGGAAGTAGCCTTAGAACACTTAGAGTCCGGAGATGAAACACTGGAAAGAGTAGATGCGAATACAGAGCTTGCATCTGGCCAAATCAGTTCCTCCTTTGTTCCTTGAATTTGAGACTGCGCGTTGTGTACGACAATCTTTGTGACTGATGTACATTTATCCAGCTTGCGGCGCATCTCGTGAGCTGGGCTGTCAATCTTTCGATATTCTTCATAAACATTATTCAGTTCTGATAACTCTCTTTGAATAGTGCTGATGTGTTCTTGTAGGATGTTACTGGGATCCTGTTTTGTAACTGATTTCTTAGCTAACTTAGTTAAAGCTTTCCAGCGTTCATAAATGCTGTCAAAGCGAAGTAGTAGTTCTTTTGTTTTTTCTTTCTGAAATTCTTTTCCTTTTTCCGTTAATGTACGGGCTCTTTCACTTCGTCGAGGCGCTTCAGACTGTCCGGCTTCTTCTACAACGCTAGACTCATCTGTCTGCTTTGGTTCTACTACTTGTTCTACGAGTGCTCCTTCATACTGACTCTCTTTACTTGTTTGTGACATCTTAAATTATTTGAAAGTAACCTGTACACAATCCAGTTGTCTTAAATAAACTGTGCAGTTTACAACAAACATTTTACGAAAAATACTCAAGAGAATAGGATATGACAAGTTAGGTTACTGTCTTTTAAATCAACCCTTCAGAATAAAAGTAGGCATTATAAAGACTTTGAAATGTTGCAGAATCACTCAAAATAACAGCATTCTTAAATGCACACAACAAAAAATTCTCTTTCCTTAAATATATCAATTACCTCTTTTCAATGAATGATCAATATCCATAAATCACTTACATTAATGTCTCTTAATATCTTGTTAAACACTGTTATGTTATTTGGCTACACACAGCCCTTTGTAGTCCTTTATATTTTTTCAATCCTTGTGTCACCTTTCAGAACACAAACTTAAGTGTCTGACTTACTGACGTCTTCATGAAAAAACGGATGAACGTGTGCGAGTCCTTCAACGTTGAACAGTGGCTTATCTGTGATTCCGTCTTGACGAGCTGTCTTGCAGAGCAGGCCAGGAAACGGTCACGCAGGTCCGAGTTCGACTATCACTCCCTCCAGGAAATACACGACGCCTTGTGGTTCTTCTGGTACTGATGGATGATTTATTCTTAAACTCTGTCAACATCACTGTCTTCAATCCACCGTCGAACTGTTCAAAGACATTTTAACATACAAAAAACGAGTTGGCGTTCACGTTACACGATAAACTGTATTTACATAAGAATGCGCGACAAACCATTAACATAACGAACATGTTAATGGGGTCCACTTGGAAAACAACATTACTTGAGAAATTAAAACCTTAACTTATAACTTTTAGCGGACTACCGCTGCACGTGTCTTTCTTCAGGGGCTTGTCACATCTAAATGCGTCCCAGCACAAACATAGGACGCAAAAATAGTTCCTCTCACATGTAAATAAAAAACCAAAATCAATATTCAAGAATACATTTGTACAAATAATAATAAGTAAACAAACGTATTAAATAATGACAAATAACATTTATGGCAGTTAAACAATGCATTTGACTTCATTCAAATTCAACTTTCAATAGAGCCTGGCTCGGTTTTGTCTAAACTGTCCAAACTGGTTTTGTGCTGTGTAGTCGCTGCCTCTCCCACGGTAACAGCACCAGAAATGTTCCACTACAACATAATGACTTGTGTGTGCATGTGTGGGTGTATGCGCAATGTTTGTTTACATTGAGCAGAGGATTTCAGAGAGGGTGCGGCTAAATTGCCCTTCATTCTTTCTTGTTTTGTTTTTTTCTTTCAGAAAAGTTTTAACTGTTTAGTTTAATATAAAGTTATTTGATCTGAACAAATCATCCACTTCCTGTCAATCATCAAACAGCATATGCATTAAATTATTGAAGATTAATCAAAAAAAGCTTCTGGCACTGAGGCACAGCTTCCCTTGCACAAGAGTGTTAACACCCTTTAGAAGTTTAGAGGTAATTATAGTCTTTGAGGTGTTTGGTAATGCATCTCTGAATTGTAATGCTAGATCAAAACTGGAGCTTATTTAAGAATAACGCTGCTGCTACCACAGTTTGGTTTAAAATGAGTTACCATTGGACTGTGGCACAATGGATAAAGCATGACTAGTTAGTAACTACTCTGTCTTACTTAATTTTTTACTTTATTGCTGTTTAGTTCACGTAGAAACAGTGATAGCTTAAATTATTTGAATGACTTTGACTATATAAGTGCAACTGGGATTCAAAATGAAAAACAAAGGGGCCACCTGTAGCACAGTTGGAATTAAGTACACCTGGGTAGGGTGTGTTCTTTTCCATACCTGAAGTGTGATCAGGTGATCACTCTAGTGGGGAATTGCTCAACTAACTCTGGAAACCTTTTACAACCACAGTCTGCAGTGTTGCTCTATACAGATGCTGGGCGAGTCAACGTGTGACATATTGAACTAAAACATGCATTTGTTTCACTTACTTGTGTGTAGTCTCTTCTAGTCTTCAGGAATAATTGTAGGGTAGAATAGGAATTCGGGTTAATTTATGCTTACACCACTGTTGGTATTACTTTGTTTCTAGACTGCAGCCAGTAACTCACTTTGACCCTTTTGTGTGAGCCTCTTATGGTTATAGATTGTTCAGCAACAAGACTGGCAGAGACAATAAGGTGAAGACTAAATAGATTGACTATAAACTAAAACATACATATGGTTTATGTGCTGACAACCGATGATACTGCTCCATCCACTGAGGCCTGAAATGTCTATTCAATATTATCTGAGAAAAATAATTTTAAAAAGCCTGAAGTCTAATCTGATATGGGCTTCTTTGTCTTTTCATGGCATGTGTGGAAGTATTTCCTTTCTTTCGCTCTCTTCCCATCTACTGTAAGAAACTGTCTATTTGTTCCCATTTGCATCAATTTATAATTGAAGGATGTGGGTTTATTTGAGGGATATGGGTTAATGTATAGCTTACACACAAGGAATATATTTGCCACCACAGCCCAGATTGATGTATGAGTACATTTCAGTTAAAATGAGTACATTTAAAACTACTTACGGTATGAGAGAACAGGACATGTTGGTAAAGCAAACAGTGTGCTGGCAGATGCTCACTTCTACATACAGCACACTTGCTCCACCTTGCCCGCAGCCAGAAGAATGCAGTTGCAGTGCATAAAGCATGGGCGATCATTGGGTGTGACTGATTTAGGAAGAGGTGAGGACACACATTGGAAGTGCTTCAATGGTCCTTCTCTTCTATAAAAAATGTAACAGCATTGAATCACTGAATTTACCCGTGTTATATTATATTCTGGCTATTCAAAGCCTCTAGACACAAACATCTGTATGCAGGTTTACAATATATTGTCATGACCGTAGTTCAATCAGGAGAGACTTGTTTCAGAGTTTAACAATTTATTACAATTGCATATTTTTGAATAGTGCAAAGTCTTTGGCGATTGGACTCCATCCTGAATTAGGATAAGCAAGGGGTAGTGATGCTGACATCTGCGACAGCAGAATCTCCCTGGAGTCCAGACACTGGTGCTGGTGTTGAAGACGGGAGTTGCTGTAATCCGATGATGAAGGATGAGCAGGACTGAATGCTGACTGGAGGGTCACATCGGTTTGAGCTGAAGTGACAACTGACAGCACCAGAGAGGAGAAACTATTTAAAAGTTAGACATCAACGCTGCATGGCTTACGGAACTGGTCCGACTCCGACTGGTTGGTTCATTCAACATACACGCCCCCAATCAGCTGATGGAGTAATCGCTGTGAGACATAGAGACTGAGCTTATGAAGGAACCGGAGTGTAAAGAGTGTCTTCCTTACTGAACTTACGCTTGAGCTTCATTTGATAAATTAGATGCTAGACATATTGACAGACAGGACTTTCAACCAATCGCAAGTGCCTCACAGGGAGGCAGGAGCAAAGGGGAACCAATATGTATGTATGCAGGCATGTGAGTGAGTTGACGCTTGGATGAAAATCCCATTTAAAATCAGCAAAAACAATTCCATCAAAGGGTTTAATGATAAATGTTTAAAGAAATATAAACATAACATTTTTGCCCCATTAATTTTTTTTTGAAAAGCCATAATTCCCTTGTGCATTGAGGGATTGGAAATGCAATACTTTTAATATACAATAGAGGGGTTTAATTCATGTGGTTTTACAAGGACTTTCATGACATGGAATATATCCGTTATCCGTTAATTCACTAAGGAAACAGTGACAGAGATATGTGCTCTGGAGAACACAGCAGGTGATGACTGTTGAATGTTTGATGAACCCACGCTTGTTTCCTCTCACAGCAGTGGCACCAGATACCCAATAACGACACGTGTAGATAAAACAAATCAAACTTCATTGCTTTTATTCATTTTCAGCAAAGTAATACATGGAAGGTTCTTTGAAAACCTGTTGACAGAGGTTCCAAGGCAACGAATATCACATCATGCATGCACTTTCAAAACAGAAATAACAAGCTTGATTTGAATGATGGATGTGCAAATGGAGTAATACAGCAACATCTGGCTCAAGGGTCAGCTGTGTCACATATAACATACACTGTAAATGTCCTAAGTATGAAGCATTTTTAAATATATTATGATGCTACAAACAATTTAAGGGTTGGTTCTTTAGTCTTGTTCATCTTCTGGTTCTTTGCCCTTGCCTTTTTTGCCACCCTTGCCTGTCTTCTTCTGGTAGTAGCATTTGGCCAGGTCACTCACACACCGACAAAACTCTCGGAAGTTAACCTCGCCATCGTGGTTTTTATCCAGCATAGCCATGGCTTCCTCAATGTCACCTGCATTGATTTTATCCTGGAGAACACATCCTCAGTTAAATAATAATATGAAATACATAAAAGTGAGTGAGAAGCAGGATAATGTATTTCACAAACAGCCGTGCATGTAACGTGAGTGTGTTCAGTCTCTTACTTTTAACTCATCGGATTGTATTTCTTGCTCCAACACCTTTTTCAGCTCTTCTTTGTTTAACTTTGGTTTCTTGCCTCCATCCTCAGCAGCATACTCCAGAAATATATCCACAATGTTTGTGATGACCTGGTCCAGACGAGCCATGACTGTAGCTGGAGAAACCGATTGATGAGTCATTAACAAAGCGGCAAGAGCAAATACCTTTAACCAAAAGCATACTGGATGAACAGAAGATACACTTATATCATGACTTTATGTATTTATAAAAATGTATATGAGCATAGGATGTAAACGTCAGAATCAACAAAATAAGGTACTTGACAAATGTGGGCAGAGCAGTGAGTACATTCTACATAAGCGCCATGATATTTCCATTTTGCCATTGCATCTGCATAGCATCTGAAATAATGCAATTTTTTCTTTGCGTTCCCCATCTTGCTTTCCATCGGGACTCACCTTAGAGTTCACGTTTCCTGGGTGAGGAGAGATCACGTCTGTATCACCAGCTGTTCCAGGCGAGACTGTTGTCAGACTGAGAGGAAAGCCTCTTAATAAAGAGTAGACGTACGCTGTCTGGCCCACCCACACGGACATGCACTGGAAAACTCCCCCCACCGGCCACCGCCAACCCCTCCACCCAAACTTGTTTCTCCGAGAGCTTTGCCATCGTAAAGAAAGCGCGTGTGTGTGTGTGTGTACAGTTGGCATAGATTATCTACGATTAGCCTCTACATTAAGGAGCTGCTCAGTTTAGCCGTCTGGAGAAAATATGGCAGAATAAATGGAAAGTTACAGTGAGTTGGTGTAGTCCCACCCAAAGTTTAAAAGGCAAGGCCAAATGTGTGTTGGCAATTTGTCTGCATGGGCATCTTGCCCATCCTGTTGGCTCTAACGTTTTGCTGATGTTCTTTATCAATAAGGCTGTATTGAATTCCCTATGACCAACCTTTAGACGTTTGTAAATATCATGCAACTGTGGCTAACATCACAATGTAAAAAGCACATTTTGAATTTTCAAAATTCTTTCTTTTGAGCAGCCAATACTTAAAAACCTGTTTTAGCAGTGCCAGTTGTATTTTATTTCTTAGTATTATTGGAATAAATATATAATATGTTACTACTGCCACCATCAGAGATCACAATGAAAACCAATTGAACACCAATTATTTTTCTGTTATTTAGTACAACTGTAAATGTCCTAATTTAAACTAAGAAACATCACTAGTGTCTGCTGGACATGAGTCTGGAGTGAGTCAGTGGGAGTGTTTCAGCTGTTTGTTCATTCTGACGCAAGTCACACCCCATTCATTCTGCTCAACTTTGTGAAACTCAACCTCCATTTTCCACTTGTTTGTTCCAAGGCAGCAGAACGGCAGTATTTTCTTCCTCTTACCCTCTGTTGCCTCCTGCCAAGTCCCTTTTAGCTCACGCCTCTCTTCACTTTGGCCTCAATACTTTCACTGATTGGAAACGATCAGATTCTCCTTGCAGGGGGCTCAAAGAAAACAGAGACGAAGGATTGTGTGGTGTTCATTACAAAAAGTTCATCTTTCCACACCCTGCTGACTGGGGCATGAGCTTCACTGGAGCTGCTGTGCCTCTGCGCCATGTACTAGAACACAATTTAAAATGAAATAGAAATAGCTTTGAGCAGAGATTCAAATATATTATAATAATAAATAAACAAAACAATAATCTCACAGTATGCTGCTTTGTCTGTGTACCTTTCATGATCAAAACAATCCACCAAGCAAAAAAAGGTAATCCAACACTGGTCAAAGTATGGGTGTGGGGTACAGGTTTCTCTACATTGTAGTTTGCACAAACTAAAGTCCAAAGGAGGTAAAGGTATTCCTATAGTCATGTTCAGTGTGATGCATACCAGAAGGTTTAACAAGGGCGTGGACAAAACTGTCAATGAAATGCTCTTTTGGAAACCTTTAAATATAAACTGCAACTGGTTGCGCTGTCACAGCTGCAACACCACTTAAACACCTGAACAAATATAATCTCCCAGTATGCTGCTTTGTCTGTGTTCCATTCATGATCAAAATAGTCACACCAAGCAAAAAGGTAATCCAACCTGTCAAAGTATGGGTGTGGGGTACAGGTTTCTCTACATTGTAGAGTGCACAAACAAAAGTCGAAAGGAAGTAAAGGTATACAGTCATGTCCAGTGTGATGTCTCCTTGTCATTATTAGACGCTCCGAGCAAGTGATGTGGTACAGGGGAGTGGACAAAACTGTCAATTAAAATGCATGTATTGTTTTGGGGGAAAACTATTAAACTAAACTGGATGCTCTGTCCAGCAGCTGCAGCATCATCCCGCCAACCCCACATTAACACCAGAAGACATTGTGGAACACAATACTTTCATGTAAAATCTCCATGCAACTGATGCTCTTTGTCAGGATACAACAAACCGTGTGTTTATAAGTTAGAGTCTGGTCTGACGCATCCTCACTGAACCCAGCGTCATTTATTTTTTATAAAACAGTGTCTTTCCTCACTCAAATGGTGAAACTGGACAGAACAGTGAGGGTTTTTTATAATTGTCTGACATCTAGTGGTGAATAAAAGGCATGAACGCCTATAGCAATATAGACTCTACAGCGGGTGCAGGCACCAACACATTTCACCGTTTTTACTGGGTAGGGCAGACGTAAGCCACGTTACTATTCATAATGACATCCTGAATGCTTTGCCTGTCTATACTGATCACTACTTGCAAGTCCCGGCCCATGTGCATCACAGCCATTACAGTGAGTTAGCATGCACAATGCCAGGGCCCTGGCCAACCTAATTGGAACAGGGCCCTGATTAAACTGCCTGTGTTTGCATGTCAAAACAACTGCACCGGAAAACCCTTTTTTTAACAGTATGAACAATGTTATTTTTTCCATGACATGTTCTGTTATTCAGATAATTGACTTGTGCAGCATTTGACACTGCTTTCTTTAAAGGCTTCAGCAGTGTGTTGGTAGTCTATAACTGGGATTGCCCTTGATGGGTTGCCTCTTATTTATCAATCAGACAATGCTTCGTTCAATTAGCAATTAAATGTATTCACTGACCTGTGGTGTGCTCCAGTGCTCCAATTCTACTATCGTCCATTAACCCCTTGGTTATTGATTTAGTTGATGCAAGTTTGTGATAAAATAATATACAAGTGCATTTTTTTTTCGAACCTTACAGTGTTGTAAGATTCGAAAAAAGATGCACTTGTATATGTTCGAAAGCAAAAAGCCTTTCTCACACTACATGTTGACTTGTCAGAGAAGCCCAATGTAAGGCCTCACACCCTGAACCCTCAGGGACTCACTGACCTCACCTGTTAAATGGTTGAGTGTGAGAGGCTGTGAGGGCTTGACATGGTGCATATACGAATGGGACAGCACTTTGCTGCAACACATCACGTTACCATGTCAATGTCAAAAAATATTGTGTCCAATTGGGGGTATTTATTCTATACTTTACATCTTCCAGGCTAATTTCCTTACAAGATGAGGTCATTTCAAATAATCTATTTACTTATTTTTGTCAAAACAGTTTCAATAACAAAACATTTGATAAATAACTGTGTGATTATTTATATATATATATATATATATATATATATATATATATATATATATATATCCTGATGGGTTTTTATATCCCATCTTTAATCCTTAATGTTTGAGTAAATGTAATTTTCCAGACTGAACACACATTTTTTTGGTACATCGCCATACTTCCACTGGTTACCCCATGTTTAAAGTCACATTGCAATGAAATGTGGGTAATTCCCTTGGGCAAAGTCTGCATCTAATGCTGATTTACGGGAATGGTTCATAGGGCTCAAAATGTCGGTCAGAGAGCCTTCAAACACTCAACGATTTGACAGTGGGACAGAACTAAACCCTCACGGGTTTGCCAGTCCGTAAGGGTGGAGATTGGGATTGGGCCTGTGAGCCAGCAGTATACCAGGAGTCCTGAAATCAGAGCAGCTACATGGAATCCAGCCATCATTAATTTCATTATTTACACCTGTGCAATTCCACATCTCTTGTCTCGCTGTGAAGACATGGGGCACTTCAATAGAACCATCGTTTATGAGATTAGTACCAGCTGTGCTTTTCCACATACTGGCCACAGTGCTGATTGTTCGTTGGCGTCAACACTGACATTTTTGCATCATTAAAATAACGTTTATCTCTCTGCCATTGTATTTGAGGGTTTGTGTGTCCTTTTTTTCACAGCAAGATCTCTCTGCTGGTGATGTCAACTATCCCAAAAACCAGGCTGAAAAAGACAGAGAGGGCTTTTGTACGATCATTGCCAACAGGCAAATAAATAAAAAAAACAGTTACTTGCCGTTTTTAAACATCTTATATGACTAACATTGTGGGCCTTATAAAGAAAGGGCTGTACTTACTGATGGATTATTGGACCTCATGGTCTGCAGTGTGCCATGTCCTTTGCCTGCACTTTGAACTTCTTTTCATATACATGTACTTTCTGTTGAATTCTGTGTTGGTTGGCTGTTATGATGTTGGTTTGTTTGGTGTCCTGTCTTATTGTGAAGTCCTTGTCTTGTGTGTCCTGTGTTCCTGCACTTCCTCCCCTGTGATTGTCTGTGATTCCCACACACCTGACAGGTGCAAGGAGTGTTAAGTCCCTTTAAAGATGTTCATACTTGGAATAAAAAGCTAATAGAGATACTAGATTAATGCTTGTGTAAATTGGAAACACAGAAATGAACAGTTTGGCATTTGGTGGAGGACCATGAGAAAACCACCACTATCTTCAAAAATCATACACCTTCAAACCCCACTACACTGTAAAACCTGACGAGTAAAGTCAACTCAAATAGTTTAAGGAAACCGATTGCCTTGAACCATTTAAGTTAAATAACTCAAATCATTTTAGTGGAAAAAAATGCTTAAATGGAGTACTCCTAACTCAAGTATTTATTGTTAGGTATACTTAAGTAAATACATGACTAGTACTAACTCCATTCTTTGCATTGAACTTAAAACATATTCATTATTTAAACTTATTTGTAATGTTTGTATGAACTCAGATGCAATGAATTTATTTGAACCAATATGATTTTTTGACCAGAACATTACACATAGGGCTGTGCGGTATACCGGTTACATTTCCATACGGTATGAATTGTGCATATACCGCGACTGTTGTCACTTTTCAGCAGGCAGCAACATTTATTTTTCACTACTGAGGGCACAGCGGTCGGAGCTACTTACGTGTCATGGTTAAAACGTTATAACAACTATTAATAACACACAACTAACGCTCTTTAACAGGGTAAAATACCACGACACAACAGTTTGTGACACATAAACAATTTGTAACACTAATAATTGTACATTTATAAAATTATACCACCGAACTGCATGCTGGGTAGAGTTTCGCCCACTTCACAACAAGAAGAAACTCCGTCGCTGGCTACAATAACGGTGTTATTGGATAGTACAGTGTATATTTCTAGGTAACTTTTGAAAAATCAAAGCGAAAAAACGCAGAAAAATGTACATTTACACACACCTGTCTTAACAACAGATCAAGGATCAGTTAAGTTTTCGAACACATCCACTGTCTATAAAATCAATTTAGATCAAATGAGTTAATACAACTCATTGGAATTGATACACATAACTTGAAAGTCTACCAGAAGTTGATTAAACTCCAGATGACTGAGTCATCATGACTGCAGTTCACTTACGAGTTCATGTTAGTTTATCACTCAAGTAACTACAACTTTCTATGCCATTTAAGTTGGGTTAGCTTACTTCTTTTATTAAGATGAGCTGGTAGGTTTTACAGTGCACATCTTCACCTTCACTTGAAAGCATGCTCATTTGGCACAACCCTAACCCATAACTCATGACATACAGGCATGTGGTGCTGCACCCAAGTCCAGGCAACATCTGAGAACCAGCACATTCCCATATTGAACCTTTTATACTGTATAAAAAAAACTGCTACCGTAATCGAACATTCAAGGAGTATTTATGGGTGAAATGATATGTTTCAGATGTGAACTACAGCACACCTGTTTCTTAATATTGATGTAAATCAATGAATCAATACTTTCTGATGTACTTTTCTTAAATTGGCAGAGCTTTGCTCGGCTATAAAGGTTCCATGTGCACAAGAAATAGATGGTACAGAGCGTTTATAACAATAGGCAACCGGAAGAAAACTCCCTGATGAATTATAAATGAGAGTATTTTTGTCCCTGATATACTAACAGAGTAATCAAACAAACAGACGGTGATATTGTGTTAAAGGTAGTTTTTACTTGAGAATCTGGCACCCATATGTGCTACAACATTATACTCTTCATCACTTTTTGCCCTTCTTCTGTGCATGGAGCACGAAACACTTCTCACAGGCCATCGAGAGGCCGACGACGAGGGAAAGAAACTCTTCAAAGTTCACCTTAGAATCTCCGTTTTGGTCCAGATCCTTCCTGATGTTCTCCACAGTCTTGGGGTTATTCTGGGCCTGAAAGAGCAAAAGCAAGAGTGACAAGTTCAGGTTGCAAAAAGTAGCCACGGTAAATGATGTGCATTGATTAGAGATTAGATTTAAAAGGAAGGATTCATACTTTCAGGAAGGTGGGCAACTCCGTCTCTATTAGTTTGCTCAGTTCTTTCTTGCATAAGGTCTTTACATCACCGTCTTCATCGGCATAGCGATGGAAGATGGTAATCAGGGATTCCATGCACTTCTCTAACTCAGTCATGGCTGCAGAGGTGAGGACTGAGAGGAGGAAAGACACGTTTGGGCAAGAATTTCTCTGGATGTGTACGGTTTTCTTTACTACACCTACTCCACAGCTGTTGTAAGTTACTGTGCAGAACAACATTTTACAAACGGATAAGCATAAACAATGATTATGTTATAGTTTCAACTACCAGATAATAGATCAAATAGGCTTGGACCTTAAATACCTTTCAACAATAAAGCAGAAATAACTGTAAAGTGGAACTTTTTATTCGGTTACTTTTTAACTTCTACTTAAGCTAAGTAGGCCTAAAGGTTGTATTAAAGCAGAAGGCTACTCAGTGGTGGAAAGTAACGAAATACATTAACTCAAGTACTGTATTTGCATCAATAATTATAAATCAATGACATAACACACAATTATGATACGGGCCAATGCATTCGACATACTTTTACGTTTTTACATCAGTAAAAGGTCTGCAGACGTAATGCACTTCGTCCAGAAATAACATTGTTCAGAGAGGATTAGGGTGTTGGTCTCGCTGGCACTCAAAGCACATTCTTTGACTATTAGACATCCCCTATGGCTCATAAACTACACTCCTTATCTCGAGCCTCCCCCTCTCGCTCTGCCTTTTCCTTCCATTCGACCATTTTTTGGTTGAGTTCCAAAATAAAAGGTGCCTTTACGAAAATGGAAGACAAAGAAGGAAAACTACGTTTACGGGGAACAGAGGACGAGCCGCGACTTATCAGAGGAAAGTCAGCGACATCGACCAAGCCCATAAGAAAAAAATATTAATACACTAAGTGCAACAAAAAGCAGCTTTTGCGTAGCCTCAAACTATACAGCAACTTAGATGAATAATCTTCTTCACGTAAACAAGAATCCGTGTTCTGTCTAAACTGATACAACTTCTAAATACAGGCATTACAACAGTGAGCGCAGAAAGAAAATAGTGTTTAAGTCATTATAATGAACTCACCAGGTCACAAAGAGGCAGAAACTGTTGTTTGAGATTCAGGGAAGAGTGCAGGGGCTTACTGGAAGTTTATTCAAGATTATATACTTCACTGGACAACGCCCAATATGATGGGAGGGGTATATATATATATATATATATATATATATAGAGAGAGAGAGAGAGAGAGACACACACACACACACACACACACACACACACACACACACACACACACACACACAGACAGACAGACAGACAGAGAGGGGGAGAGAGAGAGAGAGAGAGAGAGAGAGAGAGAGAGAGAGGGAGGGGTAGAGACGCAGAGAGATAGAAAGAGTAAGTGAGTGAGTGTGCAAATAACGTGGAAAGGCCTGCATGAGCAAACAGCATCTCTCCCCACAGTTCCGCACAGGACGACGCAGATATCTTTCAAATGCGACACTTTCTTTAAATACCAAAAGAAAAGCTGTTAAACCCGTTTTCCCTTTAGAGTCAACATCTGACAAATCTGCCATCAAAACAATATGTTATTTAAAGTTCTAATAAGAATCATAATGAATGTGGCAACGCCAAAGCAATACGAGGCAAATCAGTCGCATGACACGCATATCTTCAGATATGATGCTGGGACATGCTGTCTGGGCCTCAGCTTGCCTGAGTCAAGATCGTTAGTCAAAATAATGGTCTTTTGTGCTCTGGAGGCATCTTCTGATTCAGTCTTCAATTGCATAATCCGTTGGATATATCTTTCAAAAAACACAATTAATAAAATGACTTAATGCGCTTGTTTTCATGGTTCTCTGATGTCAGTGATTAAAGTATTCATCGATGACATAATACACATCCGTTCTTAAAGCCTTTGTTTATCTAAGGAAGCTTCTATTAGTCAGGAACGCCCTGATCACACTGAGCAACAGCAGGAAGCTGACCAGTGATCTGTTGGCCACCGAGTGGCTCCACTGGAACTGTTGGGAGCCTAATCTTTAGGTCACCATTGCCCAATAATAACACACTAGTGGAAATATATGAATCTATAAAACATATACACATTTTGACATACATATTCCATGGCTTACTGGTACTTTACTTTTTTTACCTTGACTAAATAGATCTAACCGACAATAACTCACCTCTCTTTAAAGTACAGCAGCATCACTAGATGCATTTTAAACCACAGTTGGTGAAATAGGAGGAAACAATAGCTACTTTTCTATCCCTCCACAGTTTTTCAGCTCACAATTTTAGGATACACCTACCTGAGCAAACACACGGCCAATAGTTTGAAAGAATGCAATCACAGTCAAAGTCTTTTACAGAGTTTAATTACAAAATGAATTAAACAAAAAAGCAACTTTATGTGCTGATGAATACACAGATAACATGTTTGAATCTCTGTGCAATCAGTGTAAAAAGAGGGCTGAGGAAAGGTTATCAAAGGAATGTGACGGCCATTAGGCTCTTTGTCTGGCCTTGATTCAAATTGAGATCGCTGTAAAAAATTAAAAAGTAAATATGTTGTAATCATGGTTTCAAAGTTGTAGTCATTGAACTGATCATAACTTCCCAAGTAATCTTTAAAAAGCCTGCAGAAATACACCTAGGTTTTTGGATTCAAGACAATAATACAAAATATGAAACGGCTGTTGCACCTGGCCATCAGCAGTTGGGTAATATTAACTGATTTACTGAATGCAAGTGGGATCCAACAGATTCATCAGTTCTTCCTTTTGCCCTTGCTGGCAGCTTTTGCTGGGGTTGCTGCGGGAGCAGCTGCTTGGTAGAGAGCTGCCGATACTTTGTTGATGTAGTACAAGGCAAAGAGGGAGAATATCAGGCTGGAATAGAAAGAAGAAGAAAAAGCAATGGAATAAAATACATTTGACAACTACTTTGAACTGTTTTGTATGAAGTTGAAGGAGTTATGGGTGATCTGCAGAGCCGTGACGTACCATGTGGTGACACAGACACGGTGCACCAGACCAGAGGCAAACAGTGACAGGCACAGGCACAGCAGAACTGGAAGTTGAGAGAATTAATAACAAAAGTGAGGCACAGAGTCAGAATGATATATCAAAGCACTGACATTGTGGGCTAATCCCAGATAAACTGCACATACTGTATGTAAAATGGTATATTAATTATGATTATGAATTACATCACTGAATAAATCACAAACCAACTGTGTATTAAACAGGTTAACTCCTGCTAGGAGAGGCTGGCATTATGATGTTCAGATATGCTTTAACAATCAAGGACACTCAACTTTCAGTGTGAACTGAGCCAACACTTGACTTGGTAAATCATAGGAGAAATATTAGGCTAAACATCATGTAAGCAAAGAAGAACACAGATTGTGCACTGACAGCATGAGTTTGATTTCAGTGCTGTCGCTACTTACTCTCTGGGAATATCTTGGCTTGGAATCCCTTCCCAAAAATCAGATTTTCCATATTATTAAATGCCTGGAAACAAAAGTTAAGGTGGAACACTCCTCAGTGGCATCTGTACATGTACATGCACACAAGAAACCCGGTTGCTCAGAGAAATCAGATTAGGTGGAACATGGGAAGCAGCATTTTGCTGCAGAGTTTGTAAACAAAAGACAACAACAGCATGGAACGCTCATAAAAAAAAAGAAGGTATTTTAACAAATAATGAAATACTCAAGAATTGAAATAGTTGAATGATTAGCAACGGAGGATCGAAGCAGTTCAATAGGATACAGTGAGGGAGCAGATGAAGAGGACGGAGCCGAGGAAACCTCCCAGGATGGTGAGCCACTCAGTGGATCCCAACTGCTTACTGAACATCTGCATCCCAGCAAAGACCAGCACTGACAGCAGACTGGACAGGACCAGAGAGGTGCCTGTGTTCACTGCTGCGGGGAACATAAAGTGTTTATTGGATGACTCCAACGCTGATGCAAAGTCCTAGGATGCAGTAATATACTGGCGAAGGCAGTTTTGGAACAGGATACTTGAAAATCGACATACTTAAGTTACTTAATATACTTACTCTGTTGACTTAGTTAGTTTCAGCTACTGAGACGTCTAATAGTATATGTTAGGATAGTATATGCTGGAATTACTCTCTGTTGCATTTTAAGCCCCGATATCATCAATTCAGAAACACATCAACTTCAGAAGAGCAGTTAAAAAATCTCGAGGCTCGATGGGCCGACGCTTCATAATGTAACGCCACGTCAGTGCTCGCTCGCAGACGTTTCCGTCAAATTGCTGTTAGCTCTAAGCTAAACAACGGACGTTAGCAGCAAACACATCGGGCTAATGTAACGCTCTGCATACACAGTGTGGTAATATATGCATGTTTTTTTAGAGTAGGCACATGCATTTACAGTGAAACATTGCAGCGGGACTGCTCTCAGTCCGTGTCTACACGTCAGCTAGCTAGCTTGGCCATAGAATTGGCCGCTGGAGATTTTTACCAAGTCTCTGCGAAAACAAACGCGTTTGGTGAGTTGACTTGGATGACAAATTAATCATTTAATACATACCCATGGTTTGATGTTAATTAAGAGTCCCTGTAGTCAAACAAATGTGAATTGGGTTTAACTTGGTTCAGACAGCTAATTTGTCATCGGCTCTAGGAACTAAAAAAACGTTCCCACCCGGACCAAATGTCCGGAGGGACCAGTGGGCGGAGTCGTGGTTGGCGGAAGAGAGAAACGTAGCTGGTGAGACTGGAATTTCATTTTAAATCTGCTGAATAAACCAGTGCTAAAAATCATGGCACATTAGTCTCTTATTTCAGTTTAGTATAAATATGTTTTAAATAAGTAGAAATGTATCAATAAATGACAAATCTGAACTGAATATGAAACCATTTTATCCTGCAGAAAGAATTTTGCTTATTCTGTAAATGAGTGTATTATCCTTACCATCTTCGTTAAATGTTTTCTTCTGCCGTGTTTGAGTCTTTGTTCAAAAAAGTTCAATAATGAATAATACTAATCTAACATATATACTGTTTTATTTTCCCTTTCTGCAACCCATCTCTTTTTTAATATAATGTTGTAATTAATGAAAACCCTGGTTGTGGTCAGGGTCTGCTAATTGGGTGAAGGAGTATTGGTACAGGGTAAGCACTGTGAAACAGATGTGCCCGAGTGACTTGAGTGCCAAAGAAAAGACAACACACAGCAGTTTAAGAAATAGTTTACATGTATTTGTATTTGAGCATTCTAAAACATCCACTGTAAACTTTTGAAACATTTCTTAACTGTTTCTTTTTCTACAACATTGTTATATATATATATATATATATATATATATATATGTGTGTGTGTGTGTGTGTGTGTGTGTATGAAGAAAATTGCAGAGAGCGGCTTGTTGTCCCCATTTGTTGATGCACTGTATGCACTTAATACAGTAGTGCCATCCATCCGTCTCAATCAAGCCATCCTTGATTGAGACTTATGTTCACACTCACACTAAATTGTTGCATTTCACATGAGTACTTTCTTTCATAATGGTTTCTTCTTCAGTCCAAAAACAGCTATAAACAGAAGAATCTCCACAAAAGCAGGAAGCACACTGGAGGGAGAGACAAAGAGAGACATAAATGTAGAGAAAACAGTGCTTAGTACTACTTTCATGCATTTATATGTCATAGTTACTAATACTTCATTGATTATAGAGGTTCTATCACTTTGCTACCCGAAAGTTGATACATGCATGCACATCAACACGCACACAAACACAAACCTGCAGATGGAAAAAATAACCCAATATGTCCAGCATTCCCACTTCTCAAACACAAAGAAAGACAAAGATACGGATGCGCTGCAGTGGACAGCCAGTGCTGGGTTTAATATTGGTCAGGGAAAAAAATGTTTTGGGAAAAACAAAACAGACGATACTAAGTATACAGCATATACACTAACCTGCAAATGGCAAGGATCCACCAGTAGATGTCACAATCCCACTGCTCAAATAGAAAGAAAAGCAGAGCCACTGAGGCACTGGCATGGACTCCTGTTGCTATAGTAGACGAAGAGGCCAATAAACAGGAGTTTGGAGTCATGGAATTGTAACCGACAACTAGAGTGACTTTTTAACACCACTAATCTCTTTTTAGACTACCAATTTCCTTGCTCTTTTTGAGGCTGTCATCAATTCTAAGCCCAAATGATTTCCCACCTCTCTTTCTTTGTCCAGAAGACAAATGTCATTGTGAAGTCAGAAAGGAAACAAAAGGGGGAGAGAGAAGGGTGTAACTAGCAACAAAGGCCCCTGGCTGGAATTGAACATATACCAATTATATCATCATCCTTTTATCAATCATCACCAACAGCATCAGTCTGAAGGATACACAGGAGACCTTGGCTGCAGTTGAACATGGACACTCCTGAGAAGAACCCAGCCAACTCTATAGCGAACAGACCAAGGGTGACTGCCAATGCCACCACCAACCTGCAACAGAGAGAGACACATTAGAGGGTGTGTATGCCTGTTGTGTTGGGGTGCTTGAAATTGGTCTCTGTCTCGTCTCGACCGTATTTATACTCGGTCTTGTCTCTGTCTCAGACAAGGAGGACCTCAGATTTTATTTCAAGGCCGGTCAAGACCACAACAGTGGGGACATCACTAAATTGCCTCTGCGAAGTCTGTTCATTTTGAACATCATTACTGTGATTGCTAATAGAAAACAAAATAAAGGACATATACAATTCACCTCTGCAAAGCCTTTTGATTATTTTCTCAAGACATTTCTCATGGATGGAACACTTATGCATACACACATATGCAGTATAAAGGCAATACAAGAGGTGAATGTCTGTGGGTGTGTTTATGGGAATGTGGATCTTTCAGATAAATCTATGCCTATTCTGTACCTGGTTCTCTCGGTTTAGGTGGTTTTGACTACAACCTTGCTGTATGGGTCAAATTTCTTCTTACTTTGTGTGTGTGTGTGTGTGTGTGTCAGATGTTTCCTTACTTCTGGTCTTCATCGTCATACTGCTCTTGCGTGTAATCCAAAGGCAAGCAAGCCTTCACGTTGTTTTCCTAGGAAACAATCATTTCCAATAGCTTTGCATGAAAAACACTAACTTGCATTATCGATGCAACACTAATGCGAACTTAATATATCACTCAGTGAATCAAATCTGTTTCTTACCCTCGACCAAAAGATTGTGATAACGATGACAAAGTGAGCTGTGATGGTCAAGAACCGAGCAGGCACGAGGCTGCTGACAGCCGACATACCGAGCAACTACCTGCCTAAACAGACGAGTACACTGAAACACAAGGCGCAAACAAAGGCTGCGTTATTTGTGCCCTGCTCATTTAGCATTTGCACTTAGCGGCAGTCTGACACATTTACGTCAACAGTACGTTAACTTTATCCAAGGCGAATATAAACCACACTTTGTGACGTTGAAGCGCAAACAAATTATAAATATTGAATATATCGTAACTAATGTTTGTTACTTACTATTACGACCAACACAACCAATAGATAATATATGCACACTATTGCGCCTAAAGACGGTTGCTACAACATCCAATTTGAGCTGGTGCATTCTTAATTACAGTCCGGTTTCACTAACGACCAATATCCAAAGGTTCCGGACACGGACAACAATTGAGAGAGGACTCTTCACGTGTTTCTTACACAACACCGCCCTCTAGCGGTACTACGAAAACTGGGCCACAAACAATTGGACATATTTATTTTAGACACGCACCTCTGAAAACAACAACCAGGAGATTAATTTTGACTAACTGCAAAAATAATAAATAAATATAATAATATACAGCAATAAGGAAGCGATACGATTTAAAAAATATTAGTTCTTATAAAAAGAAAAATACTGGGCATTAACTGCTGTTTCATGGTTTAGACTAGACCGGACGGGTTGTTTGTACATGGTCAAAAATGCAAATATTGAATAAAAAAAACAACTCAGTATGATAATGCTGTAATATAACAATACCAATATTTAACAATGTAACATATTTACATGGTTTCTTGGGCAATGCGGCTGTGATACAGCTTAAACTAGACCTTACCAAAAACCCCTCCCATCCTATTTCTACACCGAGGTGAGTCGCTGCTTTGAGACAGACACAGAGTCCGCGTGCGCATAACAGCTCACACTGAGCAGAGAAAACCCACAAACGCAAATCTGTTGTGGCGGTTCACCAATTACGGTCCAGGGTCGCCTTCTCCTCGGCACGACTGACATCCCCTGTCCCCGTCTTTCCCCAGAATAAACAGGTGTAGCTGTTGTATCGCAGTGCCGCTGACATCTTTGAGGTAACGTTATGGCTGAAGCGGAGTTACAATCCTTCACCTCTATCATGGACGCTCTGGTTCGCATTAGTGTAAGTATGAGGCTCATTTTATTACGCTATTTAATTTGTTTAAACCCACGTGTGCTTATTTTAAACATGATACCATTATCGTTTGTCCTCCACCCTCATATTTAATCCAATCATTTTGCCATATGTCCTCTCGACCCGTCTGAACTCACAGGTTGCGTCTGTGAAAAAAGGATTGTGATGCATTTCTTCCGTCAGAGCATTTTATTGGGGCATTAATACAATCAGAGACAGGTTTGCTTTTTAGCAACGCTCTCGCACTGTGGGCGGAAACATGCAAAGCAAGGCCAGAAATCCTCGTCGGCTATACCCAAACGTTGTATCAAATAACGCGGTGGATGTTTGGCGATTATTATCCACACATATGTTGAAAGCTTCAAACGCTTTCGGGCCGCAGACGATGGGGAAGAACTAATGTGTGCAGTTGTCATAGAAACGGGATGCTGCGTTTAGTACACCGGAACTGGGCCTCAGCAGCCAGCAACGCTTTAAATGTCTCAGCAGCAACAACTGACAGCTATATTCATTTTATTGATTTGTTTTCTCCCTTGGAGGTGTGTAATACTCCGTTATCGAACGATGGTATCCTATGCGATAGAGTTTAGTTCTCTACCTGGATTGTTCAAAGTGGAAGGTGAAGCTCCAGACAGGCTAACACCTGAAGTCAGGGAAAGCTATTTTCTCCCCCACATGTTCCCTCCCTGTGCTCTACATCAAACATCTGATGTGTTGGTTGCCGCACCCCTTCTCGCTCTCCACTCCTACACATCTCATGCACTTTTCTTTTTATACAAGTCCCATGAACTGCAGAATGTAAAGAGCAGTGGATTCTTTTTTTACTCTGGTGACTCAGCCTTTATCGAATCTCCTCACTCAGTTCTCTTCTTGAACCTCTCCCCTCCAGTCCAACATGAAGAGCATGGAGGTGGAGCTGCATTGCCCGGTGTGCGATGAGATGGTGAAGCAGCCCATCCTCCTGCCGTGTCAGCACAGTGTGTGTCTACTGTGTGCGGCGGAGGTGTTGGTACAAAGAGGGTATCCTCCTCCAGACCTCCCTCCAGAGCCCAACTCGCCGGCCTCCACTCCCAACACTCGCTCCCCACGACAGGCTCGAAGACCCCCACCCAGGACCCCTGACCGCCTGGATCGGGTCCTCAGAACAGGTGGAGAAAGGATGTGGAGATTATACGTGTGTGTGTTTGGTACAGCTGATGGCAATTTGAAAATGAAAATAAATGATCTCAGCATTGGGTCAACTTAGAGTGACATCATTTGGTAAAAATTAAAAGATGGCAGAGTGGTATGACATCACCGTCCTTTTAGTATTCAAGTTTCATAAGCGATGCAGCTGACACATCCGTCCCCTGCTGAGCATGCAGGGCTTTATGCATTCAACTCATAACTTATTGAAGTGCATGTAGAGCAAAGGCCGAGCGTCAAGGAGAGCGTCAAGGAGGCACAAAAGGCAGTAAGCATCTGTCGAGCAAGTGTAGTTTCACTGTGTGTGTGTGTGTGTGTGTGTGTGGGTGTGTGTGTGTGTGTGTGTGGGTGTGTGTTAAATGTGATAAACTTTTATTTATCACATTTATTTTTATATATGTGAGGGACAACTAAGAGTTCTGCTTTTTTTCTCATGTACATCTCTATCCATGTCTCCTTCTCCTTCTCCTTCCCTCCTTTACACCTGCGTCCTCCTCTCAGTGTGTGGGACACACCCAGGGCGGAGACGGAAGGAAGCCCCTCCCCCCATGTTGTTCCCGTGTCCTTCCTGTCAGCAGGACGTGGAGCTCGGAGAGAAAGGCCTGACAGACTGCCTCCGCAACCTCACACTGGAGCGCATTGTGGAGAGGTTTGTATGTAGATACTGTATAATATACTCTGTGTAATATACTGTATAATACACTGTGTACTACTGTGTGTACTATACTGTGTAATACACTGTAGCAGCGTCACAGGTGCAGTCAGGTGTAATAAGAGCTGACACTGCAGGCACAAACATGTCTTGTGCTGTGTTGTTATTTCACCCCATGGCAATTTCTCATCATCAGCTCACGAACAGAGCTCATAAAGATCCTACAGGCAATAAAGACAGGCAGCGTCAATACTGCCTTATAAATGAGACAGTCAACAATTAGCTAGCAATGAATCTTTCCTTTTCTCCTGATCAAAGACTGACCCTACGAGCAGATTGCAGGGGCAGGTCAATTGTATCGTGCAACAACAACTGTGGCAAAATTGTCCAATTCAAACCAAACTTATGTTGAGGAAGTTTGAAGTGAAGTCCTTCTCATCTTCCTTTAATGTTAATCATCCTCTTCTCTTATCAGTTAAAACTGTGAAGATCAAACTGTGAGGAGCTGCTTTGGGAAACGTGCTCTGAGATGGGCAGAGTGTTTGATGAGTGCAGCTGCTGATTCCCTAGACACGGGTTGTGTTGGTCGGGAAAGTGTGACGCTGCATGTTTTACTGCGCAAGATGCAGCAACAAGGCAGCTGGTGGTGACGTATCCAGGTCAGGCCGTTACAGAGTTGGACTCCTAGCTACTGAAAAGAGAGCAGGGCAAACTCGGATGAGCTCAATCTTCCCTTTGTTGAAATTGATGGACTCCTCCTTTCCTGCTTTCATTTTCCCCCCTGCTGCATAACTGCTGTAGCCGTGCCCTTATTTCCGTGTCCCCCTGTCTGCCTTTAGGTACAGGCACACAGTGAGCCTGGGCAGTGTGGCCATCATGTGTGGTTTCTGTAAGCCTCCCCAGTCGCTGGAGGCCTCGAAGGGCTGCGCTGATTGCAAGTCCAACTTCTGTAACGAGTGTTTCAAACTCTACCACCCCTGGGGAACCCCTCGAGCTCAGCACGAACACATTCTACCCACCAACAGCTTCCGGCCCAAGGTTTGTCTGTTTTTGTGTTTTCTTCATAGTATGCAGTAGCTTCTCTTCTATTGGCATTGTGCCTTAACCCTCTTTCGTGCTCCAGGTCCTAACATGCACCGAGCATGAGCAGGAGCGACTGCAATGGTACTGCCGTAACTGCCAGAGGTTACTGTGCCCACTTTGTAAGCTCCGCCGGGTCCACCATGGACACAAAGTGTTGCCTATGGCACAGGCCTACCAGGCCCTCAAGGTGAGTCAGCGTCAACTGTGTTAAGATCTCCATGCTCGCAGCCTTGAAATGTTAACTCTTCTGTTTTGGTCTTACAGGACAAGGTTATCAAGGAAGTCAACTTTGTCCTGTCCAACCAGGAGACAATACAGAGTCAGATCACTCAACTGGAAGCTGCCATCAAACAGATGGAGGTGAACTATCATGTCAAAGTACCCGTTTCCTCATCATGTTCTTTGTCCAGAAATAGGAAGAGAATCTGCTGCTATATTTGGGTTCAATGGTAATGAACCATGGGTCAACACAACCAATAATTACTTTTGTATAACAAGCTGAAAGCACTGATGGTTACTTACAAAAAGCAACATGTTTGACACTGATCAACATCACACTGTGGTTGAGAGAATACTACTTGTTTATTGTGCTTCAATACAATGGGAATCCATCCTCAGCCCATCTTGCCAGTTTACTGCAGCTAAAGGCACATGCAGTTTGTTAGTGGGCCCTCTAGAGGCCAGGGGCTTTAGTGCAATGACACAATTCTGTGTTGGCAATAGCGAAGATGTTGTCTCTGTGTTTGTCATTCCTAATCTGCCATTGCTTTTTAACTCAGCACTTTCTCCCCACTCTGTCTCTCTCCAGGCAAACAGCGCAGTGGCTCTGAATCAGCTGACCCACTGTATCCGAGAGCTGGGAGCGGCTGTAGTGGAGCGTCAGGGGGCTCTCGCTCTGGCCCTGGAGGGATCCCGCAGCAGGAGGGAGGATGCCCTGTCTGTCCAGGCCTCAGAGAGGCGAGGCCTGCTGGAGCACGCTGGCCTGATGGCCTACACACAGGAGCTGCTCAAGGAGACCGATCCACCCTGCTTCGTACAGGCTGCCCGAGTCACCCACAGCAGGTAACACACATTCAGCTGAATCCTAACCTTTGGAGGAATGAATTGGTAAGATGTTGCTTCCTGACGTCTCTTTCTTTCGGTGTGTTTCTCCCCCTCCAGGCTCGTGAAGGCCATAGAACACCTCCAGTGTTTCTCTCTCTCAGCTGATCCCTCCTTCAGGAACTTTCACCTCGACGCATCCAAAGAAGTCAAGCTCATCCACAGCTTGGAGTTCATACATGGTAGGCTCTTTTGTTTCTGTGATATAAACCACAGAAAGAAAAAAAACACAGAAGAAAATATTCTTTATGATAGTAAATGAATGTCACCACATGTGTTGCTTTGTGTCCTCCACAGCCCCGCTGGCTCCAGTCATTGACACCCAGAAGACACTTGCGTATGACCAGCTCTTTCTGTGCTGGCGCCTCCCTCAGGACTCGGCCCCAGCTTGGCACTTCTCCGTTGAGTACCAACGGCGAGCAGGAGGCGCAGCAGCCACTTGGGGTGGCACCAGATCTCCTGATGCTGAAACAGCATGGTTGCGTTTGGATGAAGTGAGAGGAACCAATGCTGTGGTTAATCAGCTGCAGATGGACAGTGTATATGTGCTCAGGGTGAGAGGCTGCAACAAGGCCGGGTTTGGAGACTACAGCGAAGAAGTTTACCTCCACACTCCTCCAGCACCTGGTGAGATATGGACGTCTATTCTTTTACATCACATGTTTCATTTTTATATTTCTTTCACTACAAAAAAACTTTCCATTCTTTTAAAAACAAATGAGGCCATTCCTTGTTTCCAATGCAGTTTCACTGAATTCATTGCAAGTCATTTGACTGTAAATAGCTTAAAGAATAAGTAATATGCCTTAAGAATCAAGACAATTATATTTTTCAATTCAAAAGCAGTTGGTTTGCATTGGTAACAAAGAAAATACTCTGCCAATAGTTAAGTTTGGTATTTTGCCCGGTATTGCCATTTCTTCAATTGGGTAACTAATCTTGGTATTTTACTTTTCTCCTCATCCCTTTGTTTTCTCTATTCCCATTTTTTTTATTTTAGCTTCAGCACCACCCTTTTTTTTTATTCTATCCTGCATTTCAGTTTCATCCAGACTCTTTCCTTACTGTCCTTCTGCACACAGACAATATATTGTTCCTTGATATTGTCCTTTATTCCCTTTTAGTGTTAGTTTGTCACTCAAGAGCTGCGTTAAAGTAGGGAGACCAGACGAGTGTATAAATAAATAGTACACATTTATTTAAAACATAAAAAACAACAACATGGAAGTCAGTAATTAGTCATGTAAGCCTGTATGGAAAGTATAGAACAAACAAAACAGCAGCAAGGGAAGAGGGAGGTGGTGAGCTTTTGTAACAGGAACACAGCGGGCACAGGTGTGGCTCATTACACTGACGACCCAGATTCTGCAAGTCAAAGAACAGGGACACCTAGTGGAGTGGAGGGGTCATCACATGCTACATAGCCCTTTCTTCACAAAACCGGATCGGTTGAATGTTACCTTTACTCTGATTTTCACGTTTCCTCCTCCTGCCAAAGCCACCTCATCCTACTTTCCCTCTTGAATACACTTTTTCTCCTGATCTGCCTCTTATTATGTGTTCTCCTCCCACATTATGTGATCAGACTTGCTGTCGCCTGACTGTCACAGCTTCAGGATCTAACCCTTCCTCCCTCGTGACTCCTTTCCGTTACCTTCCTTGCCATCTCTCTCCCTCTTCACCCCTCCTTTCCCTCATGGTATGCCTCCTTTTCCTGCCCCCTCAGTGTTGAGTTTCTCCTTGGACTCACGCTGGGGGTTGCATGCTGACAGGCTGGCATTGGGTAGAGGCCAAACTTACGCTCGCAGTGTGCCGGGCCTCTCCCTCCTGCAGGCGGCCGACCGCACGCTCACTTCTTGCCACTTGACTTCTGACCTACTGGTGGCCGACTTGGCTGTCAGTCAAGGCAGACACTACTGGGCATGCTCTGTGGAGCCGGGGTCCTACCTGGTGAAGGTGAGAAGGATGCTTGTTGGTCAGTTGGATTGGTATTATAATGTGTTTTGTATATATGGAATCATCTGTACCTTACATGCTGACTCAAAATGGATGTGACCAAAGATGTCTGTCTTTGCAGGTGGGAGTAGGACAGGAGGCTAAGCTACAAGAGTGGTTTCATCTCCCTCAGGACATGTCCAGCCCTCGGTAACTACATCGCTCTCTCTTAGAAATAGACTTTAGATTTAAATTTCCGTTTCTTATGACAACAAATATAATGCACTGACCCACAAATACACATATGAATGGAAATGACTTTGGTCACTGGTTCTAGGGGCAGTAGAACCAGTGTTGGTTCTGGCCCATTTAAGCCCCAGTGAAATGAATGAAATTGAATGAATACCTATAGTGACAAAGTGACTGAGTACCCACTCAGATGGCCAATTTTAAGATTCTTCCTCAACATTCCTCTACTAAAACCTTCCCCGCAATTGGAATTATTTTTACAACAGCAGCATTTATACATACAGGTAAGCAATAAAAAATAAAAATGCACAATACATACAAAAATAGAGTAGAAAAATAAGAAAAATGCACAATATATACAGCAAATAGAATAGATTAATAATATTAAATTAAGTTAACAAAACAAAAAAACAGTAGTGCAAAGATGCGGCCACAAATCGTGATGAATATAAACAATGTTTGACATTTATGGTTGTTTTTTATAACAGCTAAATTCATTATATTTAGTGAGTGTGGCCCATTTCAAGCAGAGAGAAAGAAGATCTCAAGTTCCAGAAACCGTCATCAGCCTGCAGAGCAATATATATTAATCAAAACACTTTAATATAGATTTACTTATATACATTTATTTATAAATAATCTGAAACCTGTCTTGAAGCCTTACACATGTGAAGCAATCTCCTGAATCTGTACATTTACTGAAAAAAAAAGGAAGTTTCTACAGTAATGCTCGCTCAGCTGGTAGAGAAACTGTTCTACTCCCTCTTGTGTTCTTTGTGTTTTCCCTCAGAGGGCTGTTTCATCCATGTGGATCTTATTGTGAAAAGTCTGCATTGAATGAGACTAATACAGTCTGTTAAAGACGCTAGTCAGAGCATGAATTCATCAAAACTTCTTAGCAAAGGAAATCAGTCTTATATAGACAAAGGTTTTCCAAGTGACACTTTGATCAACTTTTAGGGTTTTTTACCGCTTCAAAACCGTAAACCATGGAGATAATCCATTAAAAACCCTCAATAGGAAAGCCAGAAAACCAATCAAAACCCTTTAATATTCTGTGCATTTTAAGAATTGAATTTGTTAGCAGCTCCGTTCTCAAAACATCCGTATGAGCTCCATCAGCAGCTGCTGACAGGTTCAAACTCCTCTGCAGCGCTGACAAAGTCTCTGAGTGTCTTTATGAAACAGACGGATTCATTAGGCTCATTCATTACAGGCTTTTCGCAATAAGCGATACCTTAAAGACTCCAAAGGCTGACAGAAGGAGAACACAAACCACACCATTGGGATTTGTACTCACAACCCTGCGACTGTGAAGCAGTTTTCCCACAAGCTGAGCTATCAGGACTCGTTTATGCACATCTGCCACAGTCTCTGGTGGATGCCAAAAGCTACCAGCCACTTAATAGAATAACATTGGGTTTTAAGCGGGCGAGTGAAGCAAATCTAGCAGCTACTTGCATATTCCACCAGCATTTGGCTGGTGGCTGGTGCAAACTTCCAACCCTGTTCTTTCCTATTCCGTGTTTTTAATGGATTATCTGCAAGGTTTATTTTGTTTTAAGGGGTAACAGAAGGAAAAGACTTGAAGGAAGGGCGTGAACCCACAACGTTTACACTGGAGCAGTTTCTCTGTTCGCTGAGCTCTCAGAACCCTGAGGGAACTCATTGACTAGTTTTCACGCACAAAATTCACGTAACAACACTGTAAACATACACTCATATTTTTGCCCTGTATATTGGAGTTGCAACACAGCTGTAGGACATAAGGTCACAATGTGAATGTTTTAGAGGCCAGACAACCAACTTGATAATATTAATTAAAAAAAAACAGTAATGTTGCTGTTTTCTGTTCTTGCTTTTCAATGATTTTTCAATACATTCAAATTCAATACAGGTGCAAATAGAAGCTAGCATTATAGTATAGAGTATTGTATTTCTTCTTTCAAATATGAGATACATTTTCCTCTTTGCTAGTTCTTCTTTTGCAGAGTCTAATCTTTTCCTCCCCTCTGCCTCCCCCCCAGCTGCGACCCAGACAGTGGCCATGACAGCGGGGCAGAGGACGGCCAGGACTCTCCTCCCTTCTGCTTCCTCACAATAGGCATGGGCAAGATCCTTCTTCCTCAAGGACATGGTCACACTCAGAGCCAGGCAGACAGCCACAGCCAGGTGGGCGTGCACTCCCACAGCACCAGCCATAACCTTCCTCACCCTCATACCGCTCCTCTGCCACCCCGACTGGGAGTGTGTCTGGACTGTGACAAAGGACTTGTCACCTTCTACGATGCCCACTCGTTGCGGATCCTTTGGGAGGGACACATGGACTGTTCAGCTCCGGTGTGTCCGGCCTTCTGCTTCATCGGCGGAGGAGCCCTGCAGCTGCAGGACCTCGTGGCAAATCGGAGCATCGAGGAGCCGTCACCACGGAGGGTAACTATCCAAACGCGTGCAACGAATCTCAGCAAATAGATTGTGGCGAGACACTTTATGGGGCACAGTTGACTCAGCAATCAAACTTTATGTCAGTAGGGATAAATGTGGTTTATATTCACCACTTAATGTAAGTCAATAATGAATTGCCTTGATCCTGTAAAACTTTGATGCTTGATTGAACTGTCACTGCTGAATATGGTTGTGTTTTCCCTCTCAGTGTGATTGTTGAGATCTTAATATAAATATTGCGTGTTCTTTTTGCATTTGCACTTGGCCTGGACATGAGATCTCTCTATTGGCTATTTATTTCCTGCTTTCTTTCTTTTTAATTGTGTAATTTTCTGGACATTGTGGCTGAAGTGATTTTAGACTATGCAGAATTCTGTTGACAGGGTGAGTAAATCCCCTTTATAACAGGTTAAATCTGTTTGCAATGTAAAACAAAGTCTGATCTTCTCTTACACTGCATGCAAGTGTAACTAGGATTCAAAACTTACATATATGCAGATAACTGACTGTCACCTTGTAAAAGCACCTCAGACGTTCTGTATGTCTAATTTTATATACAGTATGTATTTGTAATGTAGCTTCAACAAGTGTTAAACATGTCAGAATTACAGAATGTGAATATTCTTTGGTTGTTGAATTGTAACGTTCTGTTGGCTCACGTCAGGATAACACATCTCTGTGTCTTAACAGTCCCAGGTGGTATTTTATATAGTCGTTGTTTTGCATTTCAAAAAGGAATTTTGTGGCATTTTTGCCTGGGTGAACACACTAACAGTTGCCTCAATGTTTTCAAAAGAGAAGAACCATGTTCTCATAATGCTGTTTGACTCAATAACATGTGAATACATTTCAGTGTTTTACATTTGAACGAAAGGGACAAATACAGATGGCCTACTACATGTTTGAGGGATTTGCACATACATATTAATGATGAGATGTGACGTTCAAGGAAGTGGATGGATGCAGTATAATGAGAAGAGGTCTATCTTATGAGCTCTGGTTGAGCTCTGGTTTTCCTACTACAACTGACAGTAGCTCATTTACTTGACTAAGGTGATAAAGTAATGTAAGAGCCCAGTAATGTATAATTTAAGTGCAAGAGATTGTCTATATTGTAATATTTTCAAATCGACTGGCTCCGTCTGTATTTTGATATAAAGTATGATTTTCTGATGTGTGTGTGTGTGTGTGTGTGTGTGTGTGTGTGTGTGTGTGTGTGTGTGTGTGTGTGTGTGTGTGAACTCTGGCTGTGACCGTCTCAGACGACGTGTCTCGACTCCTCTTCCTGTGTTACAGCACAGCACTTGAATGACTTCAGACTGTAGCTTCCCAGAAATTGATTGGGCCTTGGCTGGCAGATTGTTTCTATCATGTCATGAGAAAAACAATAAATGACTGATAACTGTAACACGGACTGCCTTTGTGTCAAATAATGACCAATAATTACTGTGATGTCTTCTGAAGTTACAGAGAGAAACCTTTTCTTTTGTGTATGTTTGTATTTCTGACAGATTCTCTTGGTTGTAAACCTATTTTATTTTCCTCATCGCCAACAGTTGGTTTAATTGGAGCGTGCTATAAAGTTGTCACATTTTGATTGACTGTAAACAGCAGTGGTCTAGAAGAGATTAAAGAAAACAGACTCTCCTTGTTTAAATGTCATGGAGTGCGTGGTGCACGCCTGCATGTAAGGGCAAGCGTGCCCTTAATCACGAGTGTGCCAGATCTAACAGGTTAAGGGGATCTTTTGTGCCACGGGGTTTAAATATAACCAACCTATTTTATACAGAATGGAGACACACCTCAGGACACAGGGCGGTATTATATGTGAGCTCCAGACAAGAGAGGGGACGGTTCAGTCGGTGAGCCGGTTGGACTTGTCGTAGAAACACATTATCGTCTCCCAGACAGCGGGACAGAGGTGAAAGAGTTCAGTATGACTATTGTGTAACACCTGGATAGTTGTGCATTTGTTAAGGTCTTTTTACATCAACAAAGAGATGTTGCAATCAAACCAGTGTTTGTGTGCTGCAGGAGTATGCAATAATAATAATGAACCTGTAGGGGGCGGCATTGTTTGAGCTTTGTTGATTTCCTCTGTCTGAAACATTGGTCATCAACAGGTGCATTATTGTGTCAACACTGACTTGTCTGGTCACAAATCTGTGATGACAGGTCAAATAGAAGTTAAGAGTGCTATTCTTTATGCTATTCATTGTGTTACACATGGATGAATATTTCTCACCCTCTGCTTATTCCTATTTCCCATTTGTTCTACTTCATTTATTTATTTGTCATTGCCAATACATATAAATGAACATTAATTATAATGTACACATGCTAGTTAGGTTGGCTCATTTTTATGTGCAGTCCCTTGACAAAATGCACCTGCACAGTTCTGTAGAGAGTCACATATGAATCACACTTATCTACATTGCATTTACACCACATATACCAAAAGTGACATCATAGAAAGAGAAGAAAAAAAACTCCCTATAGAACAAAACTACATGAACACCACATTTGTCCCAGTATTATTCTAAACTAGTATAATTCAAACTTGCAAAATGTGCCCTTGAAACAGCGTTTTACTTCAGTGTTTTCTCTCTAACTCCGCCTCCACCGGCTCTGCTGGTTGCATCACTAACAGCTCCGTCTTGTGTTCACTTGTTTACGCGACAGAACTCCTCCCCACGAACGTTACGCCACCGTTCGTCTTAGTGTTTGCACGCAAGCGTGTTGATGTGAAATCCACCCAATTTTCCATGTGAATTTTGTTTTGAGATGCCATTGTTCTTGTAATTTGTGTAATTTCAGTTGATTGATTGTCTGATGATGAAAACGATAATCAGAAGCTAAGATGATTAAGCAACTCAGCTACAGTATGTGCCAATAACAGGGAACACCTGGAAGTTTAGAATTATCATGAATACAGATAGTGAAATTGTTGAAGACATTTTGCTTATGCTTATGCTTTTGCTCAAATGTTTCATATATCTCAACATAAACATATAGATGACATTTTTCATGGATAAAAATCCACTGTCACCGGCTAAAATAACCTGTTTTGAGTCATTATCTTGGATGAATCTCCTGTATTTGAATAGCCAATAAAGCTTTGTTTCTTGTGTTGGACTGAAACAAAAATGCTGAGTGCCATGCAGAATAAGTTCCACGCACATTGATATGTAGCACACTTTCAAATGTGCATACAGTGCAGGAAGCTGCAGAAATGTTTGCTAATGCAAGCACAGACTCCAAAGTCCCCGGAACAGCTGTGTCTCCTGTCTTTCCTCAGCACCTCTGCACATCGCAGCGGACGTGTACGTCCTTGCACACACACTTCTCCACCAACATGTAGGCCCCCGAGTAACTTTACAAGTCCCATCTATGGCCTTCCCTTTTTCACATGTCACATGTTATGGTTCTCCACCGCTCGAAGAGGTTCCTGAACGTTTTAGTGTGTCACTGCAACGGAAATCACACACAAACAACACATGCAATTGAATCCAAATCCACTTCACATGGTTGCCACTCAAAAACTCTTCCATCCCACATTTACATATGTACACACACACACACACACACACACACACACACACACACACACACACACACACACACACACGCACACACACACACGCACGCACGCACACGCACGCACACACACGCACGCACACACACCAATCCGCCAATCCATGTGTGTCTTCTGGATGAATGCCAAAATGAAAAAGCTTGCTCAGACAGGACCAAAGCCCCAGAGGCTCTGTGAGTATTTATGTGTGATTGTGTGTCATTTTTAGACTGGAAAGGCATTAACTCTCCTTAGTCCTTAACTCTACTGAACCACCTGTTTGCCTTGATTTAAAAAGTTAACCTGCTTTGTGGGTATAAACGCTATGTGAGTATAATTGATTTATAGAACATAACCAAGAAGAATAAGAAGTTTGTGAGATTAATGCAAATGTATTTATGTGGAACTTTTGGAGCCAGCTAAATGAAACGTTGAGCTCCAGTTGTGTCAAGCTCAGTTATTGAGTCTCTGAGAGGAAGATACCTGACAAATGATTTATATCTAAGGAGACATGTGTATGTTGATACGCGCTGACAGTGTTTTGGTCCATAGGCTGTCCTCTGACAGATTGATGACTAGCTGTCCACATATCACTTGGCTCGCTGTTCCCATTCTTAAGGGCGGCAGAAGCAGGGAGGAGGAAGAAGAGGAAGGAGGAGGATGAGAGACAGGACATACTGAACCACACAATATAACCCTGAGGACACACCGGAGGGCTGCCTGTAAATCTATTTCCGTACAGAGCAAAGGTCTTTCAGCACCAACTGGTAACAGTTAAAGAGCTGGAAGCCCACATTTTTTTTGCATGTTTGATTGTGTGTGTTTGAGAAAAAGGAAGGTGGTCTTGGTGTGTTACCTCCGCTGCATGCATCCTTTCAGCTGTGCAACCACCAGGCCCTGAGGAGAAGAAAAAGCAGATTATAAAATCAAAACAAAGGGGGAGGAGCTAGTCAAACTGAGAGTAGAAAGCCCCTCGCTACTCCCTGCACACGGTTCCCCATAAATACCTACCGCAGCAACTGCGTTCACAAACAACAGAGTGCACACATACATGAACATAAATGAATAAGCTATGAGAGAAAGCTTGAGTTAGAAAGTTGATTGTGGAATTTCATGTGTAATGTGTAATCAATTTGCTGCATATGAAGAGAGCTTGAAGTGATTTTTTTCATGTTTGAGAAAGCGTGTGTTGCTCTTGTAAAATCTATATAAATCTTAGACTGGCTGATAGTTTCATGAGACAGACCTGATTATCACCTCAGATGATCTGAGGGCACAAAACATGGCAGTTAACTGTCTGACTGCTTCACAAGTGGCGGAGCAAGACTACAAGACCACCAAGTCATGTTAGAGGAATGAAAGGTGGAGGAGGAGATTAATTAAGAAAGAGAGGGTGTAAGAAGATACGGGTTAGAGATATGATTTGAGGAAAGGTGAAGAGAAACATGACGAGGAGAAATAAAGACATGATGTGACAGTGCGTGAGAAGAGCTGACCATGGGAATAATGAGATAAACCAGGAAAGGGAGGACGACAACAGAGACGACTGGGAAGGGCGAGGGGCTGACAGGAAAAGCGAAGAGAGAAGCACATTCCTTCTCTACCTCTTGTTCTCTTCAAAACAGCAGCTGGGACAGGTGTGTTTTTACTGATGGTAGAAAATGCCCAGGCTGCTTACTGCCCCCCAGTGTGCTGTGTGTATGCTGAGTGTGCACACAGTCTGGCTGCAGACTGTTAGCAGAGACTTTGTTGTGTGTAATTATGGGGGAAACCGGTCCCATAGATCCGACTTTGCCCATAATGACAAAAATAGACATCTGAATGCACACGTGGTGTTTGTTGGGGAGAGATTGTAAGAGACAATAAAGTGTACACACAAAGTGTGTATTCCTTAAAGATACTCAGATTGTGTGTGCTGTTGAAGGAGGCCGTCTCTACTTCAGGAAGCAGAGGGATCCTGTTTGTGAGTTGTACTCATTGTTCAGCTGATTACACCCTCGTCCCCTCCCGCTCCCCCACACACACTCATGTACACAACATAGACCCCATGTCAGTGTTTGGCCGTCGAACAAAGATGTATAGCCTACACATCACCAGAAGGACCATGCTTTGATTTCCAGAGTAACACTTAACATGCTGTCTCTTCACAATAAAGCCATAGGTTGGAATGAGGGGTGTGTCCGGCCAGTCTATCTGACTCCATGCATTGTCCTTCCAGTCTGTCTCTTTTCCCAAGAAGAATGGACAACATCCCACACGCCCTTATCTTCCTCATGGACTCATCATGTACTCATTTATTTTGTCTTACTACTGCCCTTTCCTCATAAATGACTAATTTCTATTAACTTTGTCTTTGTATCTGGGTTCTGTAGCAGACCTGATGAGTCACTTGTCTGCGCTATCCGGTCCCTATTTTGTTTTGTAATACTTGTAAAGTGAACTTTCGTCATAACAGACTAAGGCAAATCAATGGAATCCCTACTTCATGTCCCAATTTTTGTTTTCTACACCCTTCCAGTCTGCTTTCTCCTGCTCACCTTTTTAGCCACGCTAGCGATGGCTAGGGATAGCAACATCGACAGACGGAAATATCTCAACATATCGCTACTGGTTGGATCGGCAAACACAATTGTACATTTGTGCTTTCGTGGTCTGCAAATGAAGAATCAAAGTTAAGCATTTGATGCTCAGAGATTAACTTTATAGCACCACGAGCAGAAGTTGTCCCTTCTGTGATGAAATATCTCAACATCTATTGGTTGGATTGGCAAACACATTTGTGCAGACATTCATGGTCCTCAGAGGATGTACTGTCTAGTGATCCTCTGACTTTTCCTCTATTGCCACCATGACATTCACATCTGAGGTTGAGAGGGAAATGTCTTGACATTTTATGGATCAGCATAACATTTGGTTAAAGAAATACTTCACCCACTATGATCATTTAATCAGAAAATATTCTCTCTGTGTTACCTTGAATTCTTGAAGAAACTTAGTTTGTCTTGTATTCCTCCACAGTGAATGAAGAATAGAAAAACAACAAAAATGCTGTGTGTTTAACAGCCAAACTATTTTAAAACATCTGCTTATGTAGCGAGCATACGACTGGATACATAAGAGTTGGATTACACTGCATGAGTTAGGTGAGAGTTAGTAAAAAGATGTTTTGATATTATTTTGCAGTCCCTGTTAACATCAGTTCATCAGGGGTTTTCTCAATTTTTGGATTATTTGTTAACTGTGGGAATGTAAGAAAAACTATAATAATAATCCTTTTTATTCTGATATAGTATAGCGGTACTCAATGCACTTTACAAGGTAAAAAAGTTTTTTTTAAGTTTTACAAAAAAGAAAATGTAAGAATTGACGGTAACCCAGGGTGAATACTCGCTATATGGTAATGTATGGGTGAAGTAGGCTTTTCCTTTAAGAACCATGTCTCCCTCAGGATGAATTGACTTTTTGTTGTTTAACTGCCATCATACAACAGAACTACATGAGCCAAACCTAAATTTAAACGTTTCGTTTCCCAGGTTTTACTGTTTCCTACCTCTGTCTCATTTACTCATTCTTCTTCATCTCTTGCTCAAATGTTTCTCCTTTACTTTCCAGTTCCCTCTTTCAACTGCAGCTCATTCATCTCCCACCTCCAGTCCTCTCAGCGTAGTTTTCTTTCTACACAACACTCAAGTCCAGCACAATACTGTGTTGTGTCTGTGGTCTCTGTCAGGAAGAGAGGCCAGTGTAACACACACACACACACACACACACACACACACACACACACACACACACACACACACACACGGGATGAGAACCACTGGTGTGGCCTTTCCCACCACTGCCCTCTCTGTATCAACACAGTCACACAAACAAGCTCATTCACACTGCTGCACCATCAAACAGGCTTTTGTCTCTTCTTGCACAAACACACACATACGCGCCCACCACACTGTACACCTACACACACACAGCCCTTATCTCCACACATCTGCATGTAAGCTCATTATTACAACCATAACAAAACCAAATCTTCCTACTTCAAAGGGTAAACTGCAGTTTGCTCACTTTGCGGTACAAAAGAAATAAATCTTTTATGTCAACCATGTCCACAACTTAACAAGCAATCAGCAAATACAAGTCATTGATGGTTATGGTAAGAATTTATTTACATCCTTTAGAAGTGAGAAAATCAGCACTGACACTCGGCTGTTTCATCTGCATAACATATGTCCTTATTACAGATAATAAGGAGGAGACAAGCAACACTCAATTACCCATGATCACCAGACACCATGGAAATAAACATCATTCATTCGTGTAAACAAACCCTATGTCCTTTCTTATTGTATTTAATCTCATACATAATTCCCAAATTAAAAAAAGCCTCAACAATATAAGAAGATAATATCTGATCTTGGACCACATAAACATTATGTATTAAGATAGACCTAAAATATATATAGAAAACAAATATAATTTACTGCCACTCAATATTCTGTCTGCATGGTGTTACAAAAGCTTTAGTAGCAACTCTAAAAGGCATTTGAAATCATCATCGCCTTTCCAGGGAAAATATGAAACTATATACTACATTATTCCACACACGTGTACCATATGAGAGCACTACATGTGTATTAAAATAGCAGCCAGCAAGTTACAACTCCACAAAATCTAGCGAGTACGAGTTAGTGACGATACAATCCAATTCACTGAATTTGAACAGACTCTAAGTCTCCTGAAATGTTGGTAGATCTGTAAATGCCATTAATCTTCAATGGCAAACAGGATCTGATGGAAGGCACTTGACGGACATGGAGAGGAGAGACGGGTTTAAGGAATAGCTGCAGAAAAAAAACTGTTGGATCTAAGACACATTTTTTTCACTTAATATGACAAATATAACTAAGGCGGCCCATTACTGCCAGTAAAAGAAACACAATACGAGATAGAAAGTCATAATTATGAGATAACAAGTCATAAGTATGAGATAGAAAGTGTGCATGCGCTTCAGTGTATCAGGAAGGGGAAAAAAATTAAGAAAAAAAGCCAGCGCTGGGGAAGTGCTTACTATCTCAGAATTTTGACTTTCTGTCTCATAATTATGACTTTCTATCTAATTTTTTCTTGTACTGGCGGAAATGGGCTTCCATATATACTGACAATAAGACATTATCTCTACTTAATCTGTGTCTCTATGAATTAAAAACACAAGTGATGGGAAAGCTTTGCTGCAGCCCTCCATGGAGTCATATATGCATAGACTTATGGGCCGGTGAGCTCTGATTGACAGACCCAAATCTCCAAAACAGATACAACCTGACGAGGCTGGTGAAGATGCCAGGTGAGTTTGGAACCTGGAAGGAACACAAACAGGAAGAAGAATTAATGGATAATGGATAATTCAAATTAGAAACAAATGTTTAAACAAATATTGGAAGCTGCGTTCACAGCGGGTATATACTAGGTGCACAGTCACTGCATCTCACCACAATATAGTAGTCGTTTAGCTGGAGGCCGTACAGGACCCAGGAGGTTGAAGTGAAGAAGGTGGCAACAGTCAGAGGGAAGGACAAGCACTTCACATCCCCACTACGCACGATCTGTACCTACAAGGGAGGAGAGAAAGACGAGGACAGCAGCAATCAGTTAACAGAGACTTTAAAGCTAGGTTTAAGCTAGACTTAGAGGGTTTTGAAAATGCCAAGACACAGAAACTGGTGCTTGTGGAACATTTATTATTATGTATCGACTAGGTTCTTGACTGTTTTTTTATGTTTTAATGAATGTTGTTAATTGTTTTTTTTAAATCTTGTTTTCTTCTGCATTATGTTCTGAGGCTTTTAATTGTTTTATGTGAAGCACTTTGAATCGCCTTGTTGTTGAAATGTGCTATACAAATAAACTTGCCTTGCAACGACCATAAGCACATTGTCTGCTTTACGCCAAGTCAGAAATTCTAAAAGACTTTTTGCACATGACTACACATGATTATCTACATTAGACACAACACTCCATTAAAAAATAAAAGCCTATGTGTGTTAAATATGCCACTTAAATACCACACTCAATTATCAATCACCTGCACCTGTGAAAACACCTGTAAGCAATTAGATGAATTAGAAATGAGAGGTTTTCTCTTTGGTCTGCACAACAATAAAGGGCAGGTTTGGAGAAAGTAATTGAGTTTGAGTATATGAGCATTGAGAACACTGCCCACTGTAAAGGTCAGCAACGAGACAAAAGTTTGGCTATTTTCTTATTATTTACATAATCATTTCTGTCCCGTTTTGTGTGTACAACAGAGTGCAACACTCTGAATGCCTTCCGGCAAATGTGTGCCGTAATCCCCATATTTAAATGAGTCTTGCATCTCCGAATAATAAGAGTCAACATGACATGTTGTAACGTGTGAGGAGAAAACATAAGTTTAACCAAGGGGATGAGGTACAAACAGACCGAGAATAACAGGAAGACACAGATGAGGGGAAAGAAACGCAGGAAACAGACTGAGGGTCGTTCAGGGCTGTGAGGCAGATGGAGGGAAGGAGGCAAACAGGATAGTAGACCGAGCGGCAAGATGATACAAAGAGACAAAAAGAAAGAAAGAGAGAACAGGGGATGTATTCCTTCACTGGTAAATAGCTGCACGTGCAGAGTTAACTGACCTGAACAGATGCTGCCTGCTGTCTTTGCAGAAGTTCAGCATATGGTCAGAAAAAAAGACTGAATGTGCTGTTTACAGCTTAGTGTGTTGAAGTTAAAACTGTGAAGTTTATATGAACTTTGATACATGTAGAGAACAGCTTCCACAACACATTTAGTGCTTGGAAATGTCCGTCTGCCTAAAAACTTTAGCAAGATTTGCAAGTTGGGCATTTATTTTCTATGAGGGTCTGTCATTTTTACAGGTGAAATTGTTTATTATTATTATAAATAATTGTACATTTACACATTTAAATTAACTTAAATATATTGTCAGATTCGATATGAAACTAATTAGGGATCATTTACGATGAAATCAAAGACTATCTTGCTTCATTACCATGCCATAAACATCAGTTTGATGCATATCAGCGTTGTAACTAAGACGTTGAAGTACGATTGACTAGTTTTTGAAAATGGTCTGCATTTTAGCTTTATAAATGACTTTAAAGATTTGTCCATTGACAAGTCATCCAGGCTTTTCACTTCTGTATGTTACTATCGTAATGTGCATTTAGGAACGTTGGTGGAAGAAGTAATTCAGTAAAAGTAGCAAAACCACTGTGTAGAAATACTCCGTTATAATTCAAAGTACTGGTCTATATTTGACTAAAGTAAAAGTACAAAAATATTAACATCAAAATATACTTTAAGAACCAAACTAAAAATTTTATGCAGAATGGCCCATTGCAGAGTTATGTGTTATTGGAAAGGTATTATGTGAGGGGGTATTTCTATTTATCTTATATACTGTGAATTTACCTCTGTAGACAAGACTCCCCTCATCTTTAACTTCATTATTCATTTGTTGATTATATTCTATAATCTTAATCTTTTTATGAACTAGTAACTTAAAGTTGTCAAATACACTTAATGGAGTAAGAAGTCAAGTTAAATTAAATTTGCCCGTGAAGTGTAGTGGAGAAGAAGTATAAAGTAGCAAAAAAAATTAAGTACAAGTACCTCAAAATAAATAAAAAATACAACACTAAATGTTGTAAATGTTTGTTTCCTCATTGCATTTGTGTTCATAGTCTACATTTACAGCGTGATCTAAACACCTTTATTTTATACTTAGCACATCAGTATGCAGTTGGCATGTGGAAAGCTATTTATTTAGTATTTGTGTTTGGAATTATGGTGCAAAAATATATATACTAATATATAATATATAAGAGAGATTTTGTATTTTGCACATATCTTTTTGATTTTTTTTGTGACTTTCCACCACTGATTAGCAGATATGGCTGGAAAGAGTTTATTTTGTTATCTTCCATCTTTCTTTTGACTTTGTACATGTATGTGGTGTGTACCAGGCCGGTGAGCGGGGACAGGTACATGCTGACGGTGACCACGCTGCAGGTGAGGCCGAGCTGGCTGAGCCGAGTGTCTCCCTCAGGAAGATACGTGGTGAAGTAGAAACAACCGCAGGTCAGCACCGTCCCTGCCACGAGGGTCTGTGACATCACCAGTTTCTGAAACACACACACACACACACACACACACACACACACACACACACACACACACACACACACACACACACACACACACCGGTAAGGAGACACCAGCGTGCACACCTGAGTGGCCCTTACTAACACTCCCTCACTAACCTTCTGTTTAGTGTAGTGGAGGTAAACGATGATGTAGAGGATCTGGAGTAGAGCTCCGATAACGTTGACCAGGACTATCGTCGGATCCGGCTTCAGCATCCCATAGTACAACCAGCCCAGGTTACTATGGAAACGGGATGAGCATCAGAAGTGATGAGCAGAGCAGGACAACAATGACCTCTGAGCTGTTTTTTTAACCGCCAATAAACACCAGAGAAGAAGAATGAGGACAACAATGATACTGAACTGATCATAGTGAAGAATTGCTCACACACACACACACACACACACACACACACACACACACACACACACACTTACTTAAGACACGTGGTGAGGAAAGGGAGAAACTGGATATTGTCAGCACTTTTGGATTCTCTCATCTTCTTCAGGTCGGTCCTAGAAGCGCGCGCACACACACACACACACACACACACACACACACACACACACACACACACGCACGCACGCACACACACACACACACACACACACAAGGTAAACAAAAAGAAAGTCAACACAGACTCCATCACAGGTACATATGCAGGTATATATCGGTTTAGACAATACTGCGCTCTTGTTTCTTAACCAACAAATACAGTTAGAGGACAATGAACAATTGCAATACAGCATGACATTAAATGATGAGAAATTCAACTTACAGTCCAGTCGAGAACATCCCGACTGTGAACACGATGCAGGCCCATGACAGAAGCTGCATTGACTCCATAGTAAAACAGAAGAAAAGTCTAATACACGACCCGGTTTTGTCTTGTATGTGCAATGTCTGCTTTTAAACACGGATGCTTGAATCGCATGCAAATAAAGACGTACCACAACAACACGGACGTTTCACTGTGTTTCCGTGTTTGCAATCAGTGTGCACAGCATCTCTGCGCTCTGATTGGCTCTGCCGCGAAGCAGGCGGGGTGGATTTGCTCCAATAGGAGGCTGAAACGATGGCGGGCGTGGCGTGTTACGTCATCACGTTGAAAGAATTTGGAAGGTCTGGTGGATTTTAAGCTTCGTGAGATGGATGGAGGTCTGCCAGACGGTCGCTGTGAAGCGATAGCTTATGCATTGGGAGTTAAAACAAATTACACTTTATTCATCCATGGTCGTACACATATTTCAGTTTGTACTGTGTTACCCTATGAATATGTTCATTTGTAATGTGTGCATGCATTACACTTTGAAATAAATGAAGCAAAATGTGTTTTCAAGTTGTATTATTTGATTTTATTCCTTTTTATCGATTGTTTAAATCTGTTTTTTTTGTGAGTTCCCCAACCTCATGGAAGTGCCGTACTAAATTGCCGGAGAACCCATTTAACAGAATATGAAGTCAGAATATATGTTTTTCAGACTTTTTCTAGTCTTTCCCTTTTTCTTGGGAATTACTGGATATGTTTACATCTTCAGGCCCCTAAAAATAATGCGAATGAAACAATGTGAGAAGAAAAACTTCACTCTTCAATTTGTGGAATTGTTGGAAGAGAATCTTCCTTATTTCAACAGTCAGATAGATAGATAGATAGATAGATAGATAGATAGATAGATAGATAGATAGATAGATAGATAGATAGATAGATAGATACTTTATTCATTTCCAAGGGGAAATTTGTTTGTGGCAGCAGCAAGCAAAGTTACATAGAAGACACAAACATATTAGGTATGACAAATACTCAATATATACAACAAAACAGCAGAGTGTATTACATTTAAGAAAATTAAACAATAAAGAAGGTGCAAAAATGGAAAGTATATGTAGTGTATAGCAAGTGTATATAAGTATATACAGTGAAATAGAAGTATGTACAGTGGCTAACTAAACAACAAAAACGGTGCTAGGGCTATTGATGTTGATGTTGATTCAATTGACGGAGGATCTGGCCAGAGGTGACTTATTATAAAGTCTTATAGCAGTTGGCAGGAATGTTCTCCTGTATCGGTCCTTGTGACAGCGGAGCTGAATATCAGTCTGTTGGAGAAAGTGCTCGGCTGTCCCCGCAGTAGGTGCTGGAGAAGGTGGTCCGGGTTGTCCAATATGGACAATCATTTCTTCAGTGTCCTTCTCTCCACCACCTGACAGTCCTGTTTGCAGCCGATGATAGAGCCGGCCTTCTTCACCTGTTTATTGAGTCTATTGGTGTCTCCGGCTCCAATGCTGCTCCCCAGCAGACTATGGCAAAGTCCAGAGCACTAGCCACAACAGACTGGTAGAACTTTTCCAACATCTTGCTGCACACATTGAAGGATCGAAGTTTCCTCAAGAAAAAGAGTTGACTCATCCCCTTCTTGTACACAGCGTGTACCTTCCAGTTGTTGGCCTTCCAGTTCAGTCTATTGTCGATGGAGACACCCAGGAACTTGTACTCCTCCACCATAGTGTTGCTGGCATACTGTGGGTGTTCAAAATGACCAATAAAATACTGTGTAGAATGACAATTAAAACCCCACTCTAATGGGGTGCACCAGTATAATTTGATTTATTTCATTCCATATATCATTTGTTAACTAGTCAGTGGACCATTTGAGCTGCAGAGTGTTATTTCATGGCTATTACGTCCAGCATTTTAGATGACGATTCATATTTAAACTTTTGAATTGGAACTGTAAATGACTGCCGCCTTAACAAAGTTCAGGTGAATTCTATGCCAATCTTCTAAAAGAGTCACCTCTCTTCATCATGGACCCTCTGGTCAGCGGACTCCTCCCTCCTGTGTCCAGCTGTAAGCATCAGAGCTGCAGGTGGATGAGTCGTTCAGACTTATCGCTGTGAAGCTCTCAACACAACCTTTCTCACTTACACTTCTGAAAAATCTCTCAGACTTGACCTTTATCAGCAGTCTTTGATGTATAATTGTCTCCCTTCTTCTCCATCGTTTTCTTTTGGTTGCAGCTATTTTTTCTCATTTGTTTGACATTTCATTGTTTTTTCTTCGCTTAATCTCTTTTGTCCTTATTTTTAATGTCATTTCTCAACAGATGCTCTTTTGTCTGTGGTTTCTGTTATTAAATTGCAATATTCCTAAAGCTCCTCGAGCCCCTTGAAATGCACAAAGGTTTGTTTCACAAAAGGTTGTCTAAACTTGATCTTTAGACCCTTTTCCTTTCAAACGTATATTCTAAATGTAATGCAATAAGTGAATAATCTATTTCCAGACATTTGAAACTAAGGCTGTAATGATAGGAATTTTACAGATGAAGATTCTACATTCATTACTAATGTAAAATCATGATAATATCGTAGTTTTTTTGAGAATGTATACCTCCAACTGATCTTAAAGCAGGACAATCCCCATGAACTGGAGATATGAGAGTTTCATGGTTCCCCAGTATTGGGGATTTTCCTTAAGTGTTGTACACATTTCTGATTTTAGGGATTCTTGCTAGTTGATTATCTCCAATTTGTGTGTTTTCATGCATGGGAGTATGTACCTAAGCATCAATAACTTTAAGCTCTGATGGTATCATATTTCTCAATGGGTCCTTGTATTGTGGATACTAAAGGCTTTATATACTTCCTCATAAACCGGCAATTGTAGGTTTTTAAAGATTATTATTTGTAATTCTCACGGTTGCAATCGGACTGCCTTTCCGGATTGTTGCACATTGCTGTCTGACATTATAAAACCCATTAGCGTGAATACTACCATGTTTGGTCTGTTTCATCAGACAGTCAAAGTCCTGCATTAACCTCCTGCACAGAACTACATAGGAGCTAGATTTCTGAGACTGTGTGATCGTCATAAATTCAAACTATGATGTGATTATGGAAAAACAAACGACTCAGTTTCATGTCCTAGTTTTGAACGTATATGTTGCGTGGTTTTACAGGGGATGGTGACTTTTGACAGTTTTCAGTCAGCTCTGAGGTTTGCAGGTATGAAGGTGTGTGCACTGTGCTCCTCTTCATTCCAACATACCACTGTGTAGATGGAGTATGTACAGGGAAACACAAACATAGTGTGAGTGAGGAGGCAGGAGTGACACCGTCACACCCATTTGTCAGTTTGCTTGTGGGCCTCTCTCTCTCCTTTATCGTCCCCCTCTCGGTTCTCGTGTTTGGTTTTCAGACTGTGAAATCTAAGCCAGGCTAAGCTGTGTAACCAGGGATGAAAGATGGGAGAGGGCAGAAAAGAGGGGATGAGAATTGTGGTTGGGAAAGACCTGGGGTTGAAAATATGTAAGGGGGGTTGGGGGAATTCATCGCATATGCCAACATATTTTGTCATCAATCAAAATGTCAATGATGTCAGCGGGATTTCGAGGCCCAGAATGAATGTGTCTAGAGTTGATAAAACCCAGAGAGAAACTTTCATTACATCACAATTTTTTTTTTATTTCACTCAAGATTTCTTTAAACAGTTTTATAGTTTTCTCTATTTACAAATGTACATATACACAGTTATAAAATGAAAACAAACATTTTTAACAGGAGAATAAACAACTGTAAATGTATTCTGGGAAGTCCCTTCAGTTTGACAATGTGCAAGTGGAATCACATCTGCACATCAGCCAGTGTACCATGTGCAGTAGAAATGAGTGAATAACCATAATTACAGAAGAGGCTCGGCTCCCTAAAACCCCTGCTAGTTTTTAAATCTCAGTGCATCTGTCTCTGATGAGTGGATCTCACGCTCCGGTTCACAAACCCTTACGAGAACAAGGCAGTCTAAGGACTTGTGACACAATATTTTTTATTTCTAGGGTCCAAATCAAATGCGGGTCCATTTTCTTTAACGTTCAGAATCAAATTATAAAATGTAAAAACAAATCGTGAGGTAACTCATGAGCCAAAAAGAAGCTTGAGAACCACTGCTCTGAATTAGACAAAATGGGTTCTTGTTGTGTTTTATAACTGAACTGAGGAAATGTGTGATTTCAAATGTCAAATGCTTTCAGTCATCTTGTGACTGCTTTTGTATCAGACTTAAAGAGATATAAAAGACTTGAGGAGATACATAAGGGAGCTGAGTGCTACAAAACAACATGATAAAAATCCACTTTGGCAGTAGATGACAACATTTCCAATACACAGCATTTATCATTTCTCTACATGTAGAGGAAGAAAAATTTCATGAACAGCTGAGATGAGGAGCGTAACGCAAATCTGTACCAATGGTGAAAACACAGGACAATGAAGACAATATACTCCTTGTCATTTTCAATTTGATATCAATCCATTAGTATTATGATCTGTTTGCTTGCAGTTTTGTTCATAATATAAAAAAAGAGTGCACTTTAAAATAGTCACAAATGAGAATTTTCATCCTAAAAAAAGTCATAAAAAAAAAAAAAGGTCCTCTTCTTTGGAACGATCAACGTTTCACATGCTCACACACACACACACACACACACACACACACACACACACGCAAACGCACACTGACAGCAGTCCATGCTTGTATAAAAAAATCTGTATAAAAAAAAAAAATCTCTGAGTGTTCATTCATGGTCCCAATGACCGGCATTGAGTTAGCATTGTCTCTGTTGTAAGGTCTTGCTCAGCCTTAGTGTAGCATTGGGGCTAGTAGTACTGAAACCATGGTCAGGAAAAGTGAAAAGGAGACCAGCTGTGCTCCTGAACTGCCGATGCTCCTCTGAACCTTTGGCTCCATCACAGCAGGGTCATCTGAGGAAAGAAAAGGGCGGTCAGTGTTGAGTTTCATCATTCAGGCATGACAAACACACCCAGCTGAGCTCCTCTCAGACATGGGACTGTTGTGACTATTTTGCCTCTGGTATTTAATTTTTTTCTTTAGAAGAAGAATCCTCACCTGCTGGGAGCCGATTAGAGGGATTGTGAGCTCCTCCAGCAGCAGGAAACTTCCCTTTTCCTCCCTCCAAGCTTTTTCCTGTATCTTCCGCCTTGGATTTATCTACATTGTTTTTTCCGGAGCCGTTAAGTCCGACAACATCCACTCTCAGCCTGAGACAGTCCTGGCCATGGTGATGCATTGGCTTGGCTGTGGAAAGTCAGAAAGAGTGGAATGTTTTAATACAAAACACCTTCTCAGGAGCACAATGAGTTAAACAAATTCTGATTCTTACTTCTTAATACAGATTCTTCATACTTACAGATATAATAATAGCTCTCTCCCTGTCTGAATTCCTTGCCCAGGGTGAAGGGAGTAAAACGCTGGAATTTCTCAGAGAATTTCTCGGGAGCGTGGGGAGCGAACGGCCGCGAGCACTCCCAACGGAGCTGGTCGAAGGAGTGAGGCTTGCACACCTCGTAGTCCTCCTTCTCCACCATGTACAGCACATAGCGCTCAGCTGCATGCGATGACACCTCGCCGTGGGTGTAGTGGGGACAGATGATGTCCAGATAGTCGTTGATACGCACTTCCACTGCGTGCTCATCCCACAGGAAGCTGCAGGGGAGACAGGAGGAAAGGAGGAGGTTACTGACACGTGTCTCCATCTGGCACGGGAATGTTTCGATTTTGCCAAATTATTGACATGAATAAGAGAGATTTGGTCTGCTTGTACACGTTTTCAACACACACACCCCGACAGCTTGGTTCATACAACACACGTGTTAAAGAATAACAATGAGGGCTAATCACACACACACACACACACACACACACACACACACACACACACACACACACACACACACACACACACACACACACACGCAGCAACAGCAGTCAGGCGTACTCACACGAATAACACATGTTAACACACACGCTAACACACAGGTACAGTAACTAGGGCGGAGGTCAGACACCACATGAGCGTGTTTGTTTCAGTGTACTTGTGACAACTCATCACGGTGACAGAATTAGAAACCGCCTGATCAGGTTGGACTTGCTCATTTAGTTTACAGCATCTGTCATGAGCCCTTCCACTCACGCACCTTCCTGCTCTCTTCCCTCGTTTTGCCTTCAGCACAGATTCACTTCACACCTGCTTACAACAAACACGAGAACTCCCAGTGTCCCTTTTCAGCTTCTCTGCCGGCCTTTCCATCAAGGAAAGTTTCTGTCTCACTAGTTTCTTCTCCTGGATGTTTGTCCATCAGTGTTGAGGCTCCTGTCGCGATTCCTCACACTAAATTGCTGTCTCTATCTGAAGCTGTCACTCAATGTCTCACAGACTTCATCAAAGACGGAGACAGAGTGGGTGGAGACAGTCAGACTGTCGCCCTCGTTCTCTCTTTTCATCTCTACCCTTCATTTAGTTTTACGGCTCTTTTTGAGCCTCCCCGTCTACTCTTTGTTCACTTCCTATAGGCTTGTTTGGCATCCTACATGCAGTATAGAGAGATGTTGAAAATCCTGCACCAAATATTTGTGCCGATGAAGTTAATTCACAATACAAAAGCGATTTTCGTGGAGTTGAAGTAGCCGAGTTGTTGGGGCAAAGAGAAAAACTAACTTTTATCTTAACTGTCAGTTTCACATTAAAGTAAACATGATGCAGTGTGCTATGCTGCAATATGTGCTGTGCAGCTGTCTGGCATGTTGCTACTGCTGTGAGATCAGCCAAAAGCCAGGAGGTGAAGAAAGATTGATACTTTCATATCACTGTGATTACATCCCAACAGGCTCTGATCCTCACCTGTAGTATGTGTTTAAACCGAAGGACTGCTTGTGGATGCTTGCGTTTAGCGTGTTGCTGAGAGTGAAAGTGACAAAAAGTGAGGAAAAAAATCCTGTTTGTCTGCTATTCTTACTGTGTGCTTCAAGTGTGTTTGTCACGGCATCAAAGCATTGGACGTGTTGACCCCGCCCCCCCCCTGTCCTGTTGTTGTGCCTCCAGTTAGGACCCCCTGGCCAAGTCACAGACACATTGGCTCCAAACGTGGGCCTCTAACCCCTCCTTCCTGCCTCTGTATGTGTGTGTGGGTGTGTGTGTGTGTGGGTTAGCACTAACCTACCTGTCAAAACATGCTTTGTTAGCAGAGCACAGCGCTACACTTGTTATCCAGGGCTAAAAGACTGATCACCACCTTCCACTTGCAATCGCTGCTCTCCCTCAGAAAAGGTTCTTTGTACGTGTGTGTACACTCCTGTGTAGGTGGGCACGCCTTTGTTTGTGTGAAAATGTGTGTGCTTCAGTGAAAGGAAGAAGGACAGCCTCTAGCAGCCTAATTGGCCAAATAATCTCTACTCTCATCTTGTTCCTCTGTTTTCTTTGAGTCAGACCAGTAGTACTGGCACTTGGAGATTTCTAGCTGCTCCCTCTGAAGAAAAGAGTAGTTTTAAAACTTGTATGGGATATACCTTTTTCCCACACTGCGTCCTTATTAGTGGTCTGGCCGACCTCCACATGAAAACACAGGCTTGTCAAAAGCCAACAAAAACAGATATTATGTTGCTAATTTTATTCACAACTCGTGCTTTTAAGAAAAATTCGTCCTTTATCCTTCTCTTCACCTCCTCATTTCCCTCCTCCTCCTCCTCTCCTCCATTGCTCTGGCTAATTAAAAGCGGTTAGAGGTCTGGGGCCAGCGTGTTCTAGAAGAGGAGGGGAGGAGGAATGAATGGGGTGTAATTATACACTTTCCCTCCCCAAAGACAGATTGCCTGAAGGCTAGAGGGCCCCTTCAACCCCTGTACCTTACCCCATGTGGAGATTTCACTACCCTGACTGGTGTGTGTGTGTGTGTTATATGTGTAGTCATATGACTGTCTTACGGCATTTGGGTTGTCCAAAGTTCATTTTTTTCTTCTTCTGTCAATTGTGTTATCTTTATCCAACCATTAGCCAAAGGACTCTACAAATGTTTAAGCGCAAACCTGTGTCTTTCCCTCCATCCTCCCGGTCCTTTGCGTTTCACTCATCAAAGCTCTCCACTCTGGAGGCGCTTGTCCCTGCAACTACTCTCGCCTCTCACTGACAGTTCCCGGCAGAGTGAGAGTCGCATCAACGTGATAGCTATGTCGTATGCGAGAGTGAGAGCCAGGTGTGCGAGTTGTTGCAAACCTACTTCTTCCTGTGTGTTGGTGTGTGTGTGTGTGTGTGTGTGTGTGTGTGTGTGTGTGTGTGTGTGTGTGTTCATAGGAGAGGGAGTCTCTGAAGACCCTTATTCAGGGCGTCTCATGCCCCAGGCTCAAGAGCACATCTGCTTATCGAGGCCTACTGACGCCTCTTGTGTGTTTCAGTGTGTGTGTGTGTGTGTGTGTGTGTGTGTGTGTGTGTGTGTGTGTGTGTGTGTGTGGTGCGTTTTCTTGCATGTAACTGAGGTGTGGGTAAACAGCAAGGGTTGAAGGTGGCTGTAATCCTTCTTCCTCTCTGCCGCAAACAGGTCATCTCTCACTGATGAGTGTGTGTGTGTGTTACAAGGGTATAAAATAGTTATGGCAGTATAGGTGAGTTCTTCAACACTTGGCCTCCTCATTTAAGCTTTGAAGTCTTGCCATTGTTCTTGCACTGCCCCTCTTCCATTATCTTTTTTCTTGCCATTCCTCTTTCATTTGACGGGTCTCTCTGCTGTCCTGCAATGTGTCCCTCGAGCTCTCACTGGTATCGGTCAAACAACTGACACAGGAACTCTGTCTTTCCCGGTCCCTCTGGGGAGCCTTTCAAACTGTCAGCCGAGTTGAGGGGTTAGAGATCAGGGGTCGCAACTTCTCACACTCGCCAACCTCTGAGTCAGCACTGAAGATATTTCTTTCGCATGCACAGAGCGAGTCAGCACCACTGAAACACCAAAAGATGCATCCCCCCACCATTTGCTCTGCAGGTAGTCAGTAGTAAGTGTGCATATACTGGAATGTAACAATGGGGGGGGGGGGGGGGGGGGGGGGGGGGGGGGGGGGGTCTGTGGTTTGGAGGGTTGACTGTGTTCTCACAAGGCACACTCATCAAATTTCCAGTCACACTCTCACACACTTTTACTTTGACGGTGAACACTTAATACCCTATTAATTTGCGGTGGTACGGCGGATTCACACCTCTTTTCACACAGGCCAAGGAGCTGTCAGTGGTTCTAATGGGTTTAGCTGCTCACTGGTGGGATACGCCATTACAGCCAATTTACTGTACACTGAAAAGTCTTTCTTTATTAGCGTCCAATGTAATCTACCTTCATTCTTCCTCCATCTCATTGTCTTGCAATAAGACACAGAGTGGGAAGTATTCCTCTACTAGGCACCACTACAACCTGCTGTCTCTACTTGGATTGTAAATCCAGCACTTGTATAGTTTCTACATGCAAATCTGTGTGCTTATTGTATATATGCATGCGCTCTAGTTAATTAAGACACTGAGAATCCTTTTGGCCCCTGCAAGATGAGCTTTTAAAAATGGTCAACTTTGCCATTTCTCACTTATTCAATTCTAAACTTCTCCCCTCCCTTCATCCATCACTGTCCACTCTCTCCTCCCTCCGTCTGCCTCTCCTTTATTCTACCAAAATCAGCCCATCAGCCCATCCCCCCTCCCCCGTCTCCTGTCTCTTAACGCCGACATAATATACCACCCGCTCCTCATCCAGGCTAATTTCTCAACACAAATCCCTTTCTCCAGTTCACCCTTCTCTCACCCTGCACCCCGGCCTCTGCTCCTACTCCTCCTCTCTGCACCCAAAATCCTTTCACCCGGACTCCCTTTTTGTCGCCTCCTTTTTCTGTGTGTGATGAATAGAAGAAGGCCAAATGGTATCAAGCTTGGTTTAATATGTGTTGGGGTCACAGAGTGGTTAATCTGTGTGCCTGTGGCGGTCTTGTCTAACAGAGAGACCGACACAGACAGAGACCGATACTTCGAAGAATTTACATTTAATATTCAATTTGTCTTATTTGAAGAAAAAAAGAGAGATATGAAGCAACTTCGGCAAAGCATCCCATAAATACTCTAGTTTAAGTCCATCTAACAGAAATCTAGTGCCAATATGGCCTTTAGGGGGGCGATGGTGGGCTATGTGTGGACAGCAAAGCCAAAGTATGCCTGAAATGCTATGAATGAACCGTGTACACATACATGCATGCCTGCCCAGACGTACTACGATAACGCTAAGCAAAGCAGGCCTCTCTAATGTTAGCAGAGCTGAGAGGCGCTCCGTCCTCCTCCGGTGGAAAACTACTGGGGCCAAAACAGAGGATGGTCTGTGAGAAAAAGGGGGGACTGATGGAGGGAGGGGAGGAAGTCTGGACCGCAGATAAGGAAGCGAGAGGAAGAGCAGAGCGAAAACAGAGGTGCATGGATATTGTGATGGGGAGGACGGTGAGACACAGATAGAAAAGTATACTGTAGGTTATGTGGCCACTAAAATCCTCAGGTGCTGTTAGGTATATGATGCAGAAAGTATGTGTGAACATTTATAAGCAGGTTGGGTAAGAGGACAGTTATATCAGCAGGGAACAGACACAAAGCCTTGTGATATTAAATGGGCGGGATGCATAGTAAGTTAAATAGAGATGTCTATTGTCCTATGGTGATTGTAATTTATTGTTCTGTGTTGGATGGATCCCATCTGGGAGATTATGGTGGGAATGATCCACTGTGACATCTACGGCTTTATTAAGCAATTTATATATATCGTAACGGTTACACAATATAACCCACCGACCCAGATAAACATACAGATGTACGTACAGGCTAGAGAGGAGAAAGCATAATCTCCATTACATCACAGGGGCATACACTATATATATATATATATATATATATATATATACAGACTGAAGCTTGAAGGATGATGGTTTTGTGTTAGGGTCAGAGGGTCAGATGGTCAGATTACAAGCCGTCTATGTTAGTGTGTGTGTGTGTGTGTGTGTGTGTGTGTGTGTGTGTGTGTGTGTGTGTGTTCTCATTCTGGTGAGATTACAGGCCTTCAACCAGACGGGACATGGGGTGGGGAGGGGGACATAATGAGTGTAAAGAGAGACAGAGAGAGGGAACAAAATGTATAAAATGTACAAGTTGAGAGTGTGTGTGTGTGTGTGTGTGTGTGTGTGTGTGTGTGTGTGTGTGTGTGTGTGTGTGTGTGTGTGGGGGGGGGGGGGGGGGGGACGACGACTCCAGGCCACATGTACGTGTCAAGGCAGGCCCGGCTGCTTCAATAACAGCAAAGGCAGAGCCAGACAGACGGAGATAAACAGAATATTACATTACACCAAACTCCTGATAAAGGTAGGAGCATGGGAAATAAAGCCAGGACACTCTGGATGGATGAACGCAGCCCAATAAGGCAGATATAGGGTATTTAGAGGAGCCTGTGTATGAGCTGCGCAGAAAAGTATAGGTCTTGCAATTGAGTCAGTGAGTAGAGAGAAAAGGAGACGGAGGGCTCGGGGCCAGTGGCCAGTCTGGGAGGAGACCCAGCTGTTAAAGAGAGGAAAGGGAGTGAAGATGGGGAGAGGGAGAGACAGGTACTGTACAGTGAGACACACACACACACACACACACACACACACACACACACACACACACACACACACACACACACACACACACACACACACACACAGCTGACAGAGTTGAGTATAGTAACAGCGGGGAGGAATGCTGGCTGTAGCTAATATTAACATCCAAGTCCTCCCTCTTGCCCCCCAGTGTGTGCAAGTGTGAGTCACACATTTATCATGTCTCGGTAAGAGTGCCTACGGTAACGGCCACTCCTTATTATTTTATTCTGACGTTTTGGCGCACACACACACACACTATGAATCACATACTCTCTGTCCAAAACAAAAATTACTTCCTGTTAAAAGCTAGTAAAGGGCAGTGCAAGTTCAAACTCTCTCTCTCTCTCTCTCTCTCTCACACACACACACACATGATCAACTCATGCAGAGACACGTAGCGTAAAAACAAGGCCAGACCAGATTGAGAAAAACATGCCTCTCCATCTGTCAAGTAGGACAACTGCACACACACACACACACACACACACACTTGAGTATCACATCCCTACAGGTCATGAAAGCGATTACATTGAATTTCACTGACAAGTTGGTGAAAATAAAACACACTTATACATTGTGTTTAGAGAAACACACACACACACACACACACACACACACACACACACACACACACACACACACACGCATACGCGCACACGCACACGCACACGCACACGCACACACACACACCTAAGCTGCTGCCAGTGTCTCTATACTTCCCGGCATGAATGGGCAGACTGCTGCCATCTGGTCACTGTCCTCAACCTACAAATCACTACTGCTCAATCGGCCCAAGAATCAATTAGCATAAATTATCCACGGCCCAATGCCGTCAAAGCCCTGCTGATGGATCAACGTGAGCCTTAACAGGTGACTGATTGATCACTGGGGAACGGATCGGGGCAGGTGGGCTTTTAGCTGGAAACCAGGGAACCAGAAGACAAGAGGGATGATGGGAAATGAGAGGTAGAGGAAAAGAGGAGGTTCAAGAGGGGGTCTGTGAATAAAAGGCATATAGATGAGTAATAGAGGTTTGGCTGTAAAATGAGACACACAACATAATATAAGTGGCATGAGGGGGTCCGCCGATTATGGTTTCATTTCAGCTTTTAGCTCCCATTATCGTTCCGATAGAAATTTCGGTCCCTGACTTTTCCCTATTTCTCTGTACCTCTTAATTGAACAACAGAGAATGAGAAATGAAAATCATCCTGGTTCAACAGAAGTATGACAGACGATGAGAGCAACACAGTCAGAATAGTGATTGTGTTGTGTCATTTGATGCATGTTAAGAGTTATATTATGATTTTTCATCTGGTTATACAACTTCCTGTTGACAGCAGTGATAGTCCGTAGTACAGACAGCAGACCACCCCTGGTTTATACCTTTATCATTAATTTAAGAAAACTTAAAAAGGTCCAGTTTCCTCTTTTATCCAAAATAGAAAGCCTCTGGTTTCACATTTCCTCTCTACCTGTTCTTTCTGTCTCACCTGAGCCACACTTCCTCCCCCTATGTGTGGTGACTCAGGTGTAAAACTCAGGTGGGTCAGACCCAGTCGGTGAGTCACACATGGACTAACCCATGACACAAGCACTGCAGGGCTTTCCAGTAGACTTCTTATCCAATTATCAGGACAATTGTTTTCCTTGTTACAGGGGGCTCGTTTTTAGTCATGTGTCTATTGTCATTCTTAAAGGGCAATTAGAGAGCCAGCAATGTAATCAAGACAAGACTAAAAGGCCATAATGGCTGTTGCCCTTGTTTAGTCTCGGTGGCGGATTTTAAATCGACCTCTCTCTGCAGCAAAGGAGCGGGGACCGTCCTCTTGTTTCATCCCCCTTATAAAATAATACTGTCTTTCAAGCGTGGGGATCACTCTCTCCACGCTAAAAGCTCAATAAATTGCACTGTGATATTGTGAGAGTTTGCGAAGCTCCATCGATCCCACTGAGTGGTCGGATAGCATTACATTTCTGACCTCAAAACAAAAATAATCAGCAATATGTGCCTCTTACTCTGACTGACACACACACACACACACACACACACACACACACACACACACACACACACACACACACACACACACACACACTATCTTCTTCAGTGAAAAAACCCTGTCATCTCTATTAAAGTGATTATGGAATTAACCCACTGATTCATTTATAGACTTTCCACGACAAACACACACATGCACACAAACACACCATACAGACAGCCTCATATGCCAAGTTCAGACTCGTCGGTCTATTTTCTACTATTAGAGTATGTCTGTGTCTATGAGTTGCAGTTAAATATAGTGGTGAATCTGTCCATCTGTCTAGGCATCCGCTCACAATCTTCTGCTTTTACACCCTACTGCTGGTGCTGCTGTATAGTACTAATACCCTGATCATAATCCTGCTCGGCGAGTTTAAAAAAAGACTACACACCTTAAACGTCACAGGAACCTGTAATTGTTACATGAATGAAAACAACAACAACAAGCTTGGTTGTAACCGTTTAAGAGCGTGCGGAGACACACGGGACAATGCAGACTATTATATAGAGACTTCACGTGTAGAACATGACAGATACATACTCACACAGACAGAGCAGTGAGGGACTGACCCTCCACAACGACGCACACATTAGACAACTTCAGGCACAGGCACACAAGCAGACGCACTCACAGACAAATACAAATAGTACACACAAGCACAGATCAGCACTTACTTTGGATTCGTGCTGTTCCAGTAGACGCTGTGTCTCTCCGCAGAGGCGAACCAAGCGCCGATGCTCAGCGCCAAACACACCAGATACACACATTCCATATTGCCTCTTCTCCAACGGAAGCTCACCAAGTTCAACTAGTAAGCGATGATTTAAAGATGCCTCTGTTATTGATGATGTAAATGCGTAAATACACGCACGAAAAACACCCGTGGATTTTTTACGGCGCTAGAGTACTCAAAGCAGTTCAGAGTGATGTGCTTAACCAAACACTGTTGCAACTCTTGACTGGTGCACGAAATCGCAACTTTTTTGTTTTATGTGGCTGTAGCGCCGCCTCGTCATATGATGCCAGCCAATAGCTGTGAGGTAGTCTGAAGGCCCCGCCCACCTCCCGCAGCAACTGACGCTCGGCTGCGCTCGCACTTTACATCACGAACATCACGAACATCGAGAAACACAAAAACAACTCGAGAACCAGCCTATAATAACCCCGTAGGAGCGTAATAAAGACATATAAGTCAATGTGGTGACAAGAAAAAGCAATTAGAAACAATAAAGATTAAGAAATCAAATGAATAATAAAAAATAAACACTGAAAGCACATATCTACGGAGGGCAATCGTTATTGTTATAGATTTATGAGCGACTTGATTAGAATCAAGTTCAGCCAGCTGTCAACAGGTTTTATCAGATGTTGAAATAAATAAAACCAATTAAGATAATATCAGGGAATATGTACCATACATAGAACATAAACATGTGTTGTATTGAAATGTATCAGTATTGATTATATTAATGCTATTAAGTATCATTCTGCAGAATAGCCCCAATCAGTGTAATATGATATGATCAGATTATAGTTATTGATGCATTAACGTGCAAGCAGAACTTTGACGTTAATACTAGTTGATAATTTCATACCCTGATCATATGTTTTGATTCATATGTACAATCTTAATTGTAAGAGTAGCTAACTATACATTTTAAATAAATATAGTGAAAAGTATAATATTTAAGTAAAGTACAAGTACCGTACCTCAAATTTGCTCTTAATTAAATGCACTTTGTTCTTTGTACTATAAAAAAATAAAATAATTAATAACTCCTTTAAGTGAATTCATACAGTCTTGTTATGATGGTGTCAGTTGTTGTTGGAATTGTATTTCAATGTTGTTGTAACACGGTAATGTGTGCGTGTGGCATTGTGTTGTGACGTACTGTGTTGCAATTATATTGTGCTGAGTTGTTATGCGTTGTTTGTCAAGTTTGTCAACTTGTATTTTTTGTATTGTGCTAAATTGCATTGTTTGGAAATTGAGCTGCAAATATGTTGGTACCGCAGAGACAAATTATTGTATTGTAATCATTTGAGAACCCTCTGCAGAGAGATGTGTGTGTGCTCTGGCAGACTGTTGTTGTCGAGGCACGCTGGTGTACTGATTACCCTTTGTCAGATAGTAAAGAATTATTATCGTCTTATCAGCCACTCAAATCTTGTGGTCTCCGCTTAGCCTCGTCCCCAGACAGGTAACTTCAGAAAACAACCTCACAGATGGAGCGGATAAACTCCAGACCAGAGGGTGTCAGCGGGATTGTGGCCCCAGCAGGAGTGGGCTTCCCTCGGGCAGGGATGGAGCCCAGCCTGGGTTAGCTGGTTCAGAGCTCTGTGTGTGTGTGTGTGTGTGTGTGTGTGTGTGTGTGTGTGTGTGTGTGTGTGTGTATTAGTATGTGCAGACGAGCTGAGTGTCTGACTGTCCCTAGGCTTGGCTGGGCAAGCAGACACGTCATGGCACTCTGAGGAACACACACACACACACACACACACACACACACACACACACACACACACACACACACACACACACACACACACACACACACACTCTGACTGTAGATCCCGTAGACGGGGGGGGGGTTAATCGCAGCTCAGGGCGCTTTTCCGCTCAATAATGTCTCCCAAAAAAGGAGGGGAAAAGGAGGAGGAAGTGAGCAGAATAAGTGAACTGATGAAGAATAATGGGTACAGGTCCAGTTCATGATAAACTCTCTGTATGCAAAAACTCTGTATGATTTCATATGTTCCTGCAGCTATACCTGTAATGCCCAACGTCTTTCATTTAGCTACTGACACTAGAAACTGCTTTACACATACTGTATGTATTGATTTCCTCTATGGAATGACTGAAATGCAAATACTGTTGCATGAACCATCAGTTCTCTCATCCACAACACTACAGGAGACTGTCCCTTGTTGCCAGTAGACCTCTGCTGCTCAAACATTGGATCTCCTCATGGTACATATATGTATGTACTACATGACCTATATAACTGTGTAGCAAGAAAACAAAACACACATTTTGAAATTCCCAACCCACAAATACACCTCCTCACTGCTGCTGCAGCCGAGAGTCATATGGCTGGGATCACTCATGTATGTAAATGAACACAAACACAGGTGGGCTCCTATGGTATATTGTTGTAGCTGGGATGAGTCTCAGAGTGACACCTAATCCTACCACAGCCCATACAGGCCCACACAGGCTCACACAGACAGGGAAGACCAGAGCTCCTCCGAATGACAGAGAAGCAGGGGAAACGTGATGGCTCTAAAAGGAAAGTCACAGAAAAAGTGTTTGAGATGATAGAAAGCTCGACAGCTCTAAATTTGGATTAAAGGAAGTCTGGGGAAGACCTGACAGCCACACACACCTCTCTGCAAACGGGAACCGCCTTGTTTATTTCTAAGGAACTTGTCTTCAGGCGTCACAATATCTGCCACGAGTTGATCAACATGTTATGGAAATCCCACGATTACATAACTTGTGCAATGAAGTAGAAGGAACCACAGAGTGCTACCTGTACCTGGCAATGCCTGCTCTTCTCTTTCCTACTCTCTCAACCTCAGCAAAAGCGTTTCCTATCAGAGGGGAACATTTGGGAAGTGAAGAAACTAAAACAGATGGTTTCAGAGGAAGAAGATCAGTATCAGCTCAGTTAGAATACATGTTTTGATAAGAGGGGTTCAGGATATGTGGGACACAGCTATTCAGAAAAAAAGACTTAGTCCCCTCAGCCTACTACATTTTTAGTCTTACCCCTCTCTTCCACCTCGTCCTCTCCCCTCATCCTGCCGGCCTGAGGCGGGGATCAGAGCTGGTCAGGGATCTCTGTCTCAAAGAGGTTTCCTGAGACACACAGAAATATTATGAAGCAGTAGAGTTTAACAGCGACAAAAGAATACTTTAAAATGAGGCGGAGTGAAACTTTGAAAAGAAGGGTGTTGTAGATAAAAGACACATTGAAACACTGGGCGTCAGCCACAAAGAAACATAACAAGGAACCAATCAGGGATGGGAGAGAAACTGCTTTTCATGCGAGTCTATGAGCACATCTGCCCAAACACACGCATGTGCGTGCACAGGTCTGTATTGGGAGTTTCAATCTGTGTAGGAGTGCTGCTCTCTCTGTTGTCTGTGTTGCATGAGAAAGAACAAGACGTTATCCAGTTGAATACATTTCAGTCTCTTTTTTTTGGCTTGACTTTACCCCGTCATCACTCGTCGTGCCCTCGAGCCTCCTCCTCAGCTGCTAATGTGCCATTTGTGGCTCTCCTTCCCTGCCTCTCCCTCAGAGAATAGCCTAAGCTGTTATTGGAAAGAAAAGGTCATAGGGAAGATCAACATTATGATACAATGCAAAGGGTATAAAGGCACTTAAAGGGGCTAAATCACTGTCATATGCTCCGTATTGACTCTAGTTAATCACAGATTGCATTTCAAATAGTTGCCTTTTGTTCACCCAACCTCTGCCATTACCGCTAGCTTAGGCTTGTTAACACTTGGCATTGTTGCATCTACACACGGACAGCTTGTCATCCTACCGCCCTCTGTCCCTTTATCCCCAGCCTCCATGGCTCATAGCGGCACACTCCGACAAGCTGCTCCATCTCTGCCACCACAAAGGCATGCCGCCCGGCCCCTATTCACACCCATTCATCTGCATACAGGTGGTCGCCCCTTTCACACACAGGGAGGCACACTTCTGCTTAAAAGCGCTCCATGTGTCTAGATTTATCCCAAACTCTTAATGAGGCGCACGGTGTCTCTGCTCCGAGAATCTATTTGGAAAGTCGCCATGGACGGTGAGCTGTTTCCAAACGTGCAACACATGAGCACAGGGGATGAAAACAAGCCAAGGACACGCATACAAACAAACTAAAACAATGTTGTATGTGTGTGTCAGTAGGGGGTAAATGACCCCCTCCTCCTTCTGGACTAACACTGTCTCACTATTCAGACCGCAGGAATCATTAACTCGCCCAGTCAACAGGCACACTTCACTCGTTCACTCCCTCCCTGCCGCTCTGTCCTCCTTTCTGTCTCCCAGGGACTCTCACTCCGCACGCACACACACACTCACACACATACACACGCACACACACAGACGCGCACACGCACGCACACAAAACCCGGTGAAATATTTAACCAGGCTACTCGTCTTGCATTGCCTCTGCCATCATTTGTTATACTGTATCTCCTTGTCTGTTCTCTCGACTCATCTGTTGTTTCTGCTGCCTTTCCTTCCTTTCCTTCCTTCCCTTTCTTCTGTTCATCTGTTCAGTTATTTCCACAGAGCCCTCATCCGCCACTTGCCAAAACGTACTGGGTACATCTCTCCCTGATTACTTTACTTGTTTTTCTTTTCTTTTCAGATTGCATTTACATAGCTCTATAATGTTTCCTTTTTTACTCTCTTTTATGCTCTATTTCTCCCTTTCAGTTCCTACTTCCTTGTTTTGGTTTGGTCCGGTTTTCTTCTTGCTGCCCCCCCCCCCACACTTTTAATCTTTTCTTATCCCTCGTCTGTTGGGCCCTACAAGTACCTCGGGCAGTGCATTTGTTAGGAGAGAATCCAATATTCTCCTCCATCCTCAAACCTTCTGTCCCCTTTATCTCTCTCCATCTCTTTTTGTATCTCTCTCTCTCTCTCTCTCTCTCTCTCTCTCTCTCTCTCTCTCTCTCCTCCCGTGCCCCATGTCCCAGCCCTATATTCATTAACATAGCGTTAATGATCCCAGATGGACTGACATGTACTCTATGGGGGCGAAGTGTGAGTGGCTTCTTCCAAGGGTGTGTGTGGGTGGTTGTGTGTTTGTGTGTGCGCATGCACGGCTGTTGGGTACACATGTGCATAGTTGTGTGTAGCTATAGTTTATGTGCATGACTGTGTCTCTGTGTGTATGTGTGTGGGTACGTGTTCATTTCAGCATTTGAGTAAGAAAGAGATAGCTCTGTTATGATGATATGCATTTTTTATGCCCTTCATTAAGGAAGCCAACAATAGAATTGATCAGACGGCAGCTGAGGGATGTCAGTTCATGAGGAATTTGCTCTGCCTTTGAATATAAAGTGAGTGAGATGAGTTGAGATACTTTTGCTTTAATGTCAAAATACAGTTGTTTTGACAAACTGAACTCAACATAAGCAGCTCTGAAAGAACTCCATGTTTCATCACTTTAAAAGATGACAATAGCTTTGTCATGCATATTGCTTATTGGTAATAATACAATTTTCCCACTTTCATGACCTTTCATTATTGCCATTACATGCGAACACCTGAGCAATCCCTAAATTAGAATAATCTGCTTGTGTGTAACCGTGTAAACTGTGATCATGAGACACGAGGCGCTTCAGTGTGTGACTCGTGTCGCAGCGCGTGATCCAAAACCACATAAATTAGCATCACTGCAAAGCCATGTTGTTTGATGACAGATGATCCGTTTCTAGATGCACGGCTTGATTTCTGTAACTACTCCTTTAATTAATGATTTGTACTTGGTTTGGCCAGTATAGTTGATATGAAGGGAAATCAAAATGCTGCAGCATGTAATGATATTTTAGACAGTAGTGTGTTTTCAACAGTGTTTTGGGGAAGGCCCTCAACAGAACAATGCCTCTGTTCAGAAAGCAAGGCCACAAAGAAATGTGGTGTGACTGGCCTGCAGCGAGTCCTGACCTCCACATTCATTTAACTCGTCCAGGATGAAAGTCAAGTGTGAGACCAACATCAGTTTCCGACTTAACTAATGTTCAAGTGGTTGAATGGAGGCAAATCTCTGCATCCATGCTCTCAAAACCTTTGGAAAGCCACAAGTTCCAAAAGTCCACATGGCTATGTAGCCTACGTTGCAAATGTTAGCGCTAAATATACCACCATACTGATTAACCATTATGATTTATCTTTTTTATTTTTTAAGTCATATGACCCTTCGACTCACAACATGCTTGCTATGCTGAATGTGTCTATGGATAGGCCCAAAGGATCAACAAGTTAGAGAAGGCAAGAAGTTAATAGCCGGCTGCTAACCAAGTTCAGGCCCTGTGGTGCGCACTCACTCACACACATAAACACACGCGGTCTGCTAAGGTTACAATGTTACAGGTGCAAGGGCAAAGTGCATGTATGTGTGTCATGGATACGTTAGCATTCTCTAAATGCATACACACATTGCCTGACCCCTCCAAATATAGCTTACTGCATGCTCAGTCCTAGCATAAATCCCGACGTACACACCATAAAAGTTTCCATTCAGCAAACGGCAAAACATACCAAACCACTCAACTTTATCTTTAAAATGCATCTTTTTCTCTCAGTAGTGTTTCTTTCTCTTCTTCTCGTGGGTCCATCCAACCCAGTCACGCTGTTCCCTCTGCCTCCTGTTCTGTCTCCCTGTTCTTTCTTTGTCCATCATTGGCATGGTTACGCTCATTGCATAATCGCACAGTCGCTTAACTATCAAGAACGCTCAGTCTGGCACTTGCCATGTCAGGGAGCTGTCCCTGTTCCCTTCCTTCATACACGTAAACACACTCAACCTGGCAGCTCATGCACACACACACACACACACACACACACACACACACACACACACACACACACACACACACACACACACACACACACACACACACACACACACACACACACACACACACACACACACACACGGCTGTAATCAGGACTAATAAAGGCATATCTAATCTAATCTAATCTACACATATGCACATTAAATCAATCACTGCCTTTATCTAAACCATCATCGCTGCATCTCTTTATTTTCTCCTGTTGAGCAGAAGTGTGGCATAATACTAATGTTCCAGTAAAAACACACCTGCGGATATAATTACAACTTCCAACGTAACACTGCCAATTCCACCCACACTCAGACACATATCAAGACTTTTCACGCTCTTCCGTGTGATTTTGAAGGCAGTTTTCTTTGTTGCAGGTTTCTGTAGTTTCCCATCTTCTGTAAAGGATCCCTGAGATCACATTGTGCAAATGCTGATAACGATAAGAGGACAAAGAGGAGTCATTCAGAATGGGAGCACAGATGTGATCCTTGAAGAGATTGTCTAATGAGAGACTGGAAATGATTGAGTGAGCACATCCCATTAAATATGGATGTGCTTTCTCCTCCAACAGGAGATATGTGTTGGTTTGTGCAGTTGTGCACCTCTTGGCAAAGATTGGTCACCATGGTGATCTCCTCAGCCAGGGTCTCCTAAATGACATAAGTGGGCTGCAGCAATATCGAGTCCAGCTATCGCACTGCACCACAAAAGCAAACACACACATCTATTTTTCTATATTAGTGAGAACTTTGTATTGATGATGTTTTACAATATAATGATTCACTGGAAGCATCATAGGACAATTCTAATTATTTCTACAACATGGCCTTTTTGTTTATATTCAATCCTGTTGGTTATGATATTAGTTTACACACTGCTAGTTTATCTCGTTTGTAGATAAGGAACATGAGTGATCACACCAGGGCCAAAGCTACGACTGAGGACACAATGTCCTTGTTAATGTTTCTGGGCAGTTTAATGACATAAAGACAGAACTTTTTTTTGGTTTGGTTTTCTTGGGGAAATTTGCACTCATACTCACCTCAGTATCTCTGAAATCCTGACTGCGGCCCTATTTGTTTTAGATGAACGTTAACACATACAAAATCAGTTACATTTAAATCTCTCAATGCACAGAAAAACTATCTGCACAGTTTAAAACAGGGATCTGCACAATCTAATGGCCATTTCCAATTGAGAGATTGGCATGTATTTAAACACTTGCCTTTGTTTTCTATTTCAATTATTTTGGTAAGTTTAAGATTTTATTAACAAGCATTGTTAGCATCTAACAAAGGGATTTGTCTTTAACCAGTACAGCTACATGCTAACCACCTAAATCTGGTCACAACCGCACACACACACACACACACACACACACACACACACACACACACACACACACACACACACACACACACACACACACACACACACGTTAGTAGGTTTGGAAGAGGGATACATGCACAACATGTTAACTTTTCACAGTGCGGCCAAATCTGATCAGCAGAGGGTCATCCACACAAACAGTTAGGAATTCTTCACTTGAGTGATTTATAGACGTGAAGTCACTGAAGTCATCCAAGTTAGCAAAGTGTGGACAGGTTGTTCGTCCAGTTTTTTTGATGACAGCAGGTGATGGGTTGAGGAAAGGTCAGGTCACTTTTGGAGGTTATTGGAGAGTTAAAACAGGCAGTGAATGAAAGTTCAGTTGGGGCGGTGGTCTCCTCTAAAGCTCTTAACAGCTAACAGATGGTGTCCTCTCCCAGAGTGGACTAATGGAATAAAATAGCTGGATTCACTTTGACACACGCACAAAACATATTGATTCTGTGAGGAAAGAGGCTCATGGGGACCTGATGGATGTTTTTCACGTCATTCAGTTGCAAAGAAAGGGAGGTTCTTTTGGAGAAGCCTTCTCATCAGGGACTCTACTCATTCAACTAAAATGTTCTTTTCTGATTTGGGCTTTCATAAGCTGTCAGAGAGGGACTGTGCTCAAGACCAACATGTCTCACTCACTGTGGCATAATGCAAAACTAGTGCCACCTTCAAAAGTGAATGTGATGCATTGTGATACATTATTTCCCTTGATTATACTTGATTTTGTCAAAGACAGTAAGACTGGAATTTAACTCAAAGTAGGATGGGTGCATGCTCACAAAGTGGAAACTTAAAATATGTTCACATTTGGCTTTGATCGCTGCCATCTGCATCGGCTTGTGAGCCAAACCTGTCGAAATATTTTGGAATATGTAATTGCAGAATCTGATTTGGGTGTAGCACTAACCTAATACCTGATATATTGAAAGATTGTGTTTACTAAGATTCCTATGTCCTGTACATATTACACAATATATAGAACTAAAACATTTATTCAGAGAAACTTCAAAGGAAGAAGCCTCCAATAAAGGCTGACCTTCACCTCTTCCTTCTGACCAACAATGTCGGCAGTGGAAGCATGTCATGTGATACAACCCCTTAGCCGGAGGTCAGATTAGCTGGACATACACTTAACGGGCTGGTCAGAAGGTCAAACAAAGAACAGCCAAGAAACCATACCGGAGGGGATTACTTACCTCCTCAAAGTCTCTTTTGTTACTCTTATGCGATTAAAACCAATCGCATTACGGGGTGCACGTCTATACGGGGGGATGAGGTATGAAGAGGAGGCACAGTAAGTCTGGTTATAACAGGCTTAAGGTAAAGGCTGTGAGCATCAAAGCGTGATACATCTGCTCTCCAACCTTTCATATTTGTCATCTAATCTGTACAGCAACTCACTTCTGAAATCTCACATCTGTTATAGAGGCAGGAGAGAAGAAGAAATCAAGTATTAGCATGCGTCACGTGGCATCATAGAGGACCTGTCTCAGTGCGCGTGGGACCCCTCCTCTCGTTACTCTTCTCCTCTCCGTCAACGGAAAAAAAGGGATCTAATCCCATTATTGGATACTATACTTAAGTGTGTTAACATCACTGGCTCTGTTTATCACAGGGATGTGTGTGTTTGATGTGTGTACATTCAGCACACTCTACAGTGTTTTCTAGTACGTCTATGATGGAGTGTGTCAGTGCATTGGCCTAAATCAGTCAAAGAAAGATGTCAGATTTGGAAATGATTACTGCAAACAAAAAACTTGTTTATGCCGTCATTAACGTCACATCAGACGGATTGTTTTGAGGCTTGCGTGTTGTGCACAAGCTTGCATTTGCATCATGTGAATGTACATTTTATAAACACACGTCATCATGTTTTCTTTCTTCGATTTTTGGGTCTTTTAAATTGTGTATATAACGTAATTAAATGTTTGTAAGATTTGTGCTTTCCCTATCAAAGGATCTTGGATTGTGTGAAGATGTCTCCTTACTATTTTATATTTGCAATGTGCCATTCTGCCTCAAAGAAATGTATTATTCTTCACTGCAAAAAAATAGTACTGTTTAATGTAACGCTGCTTGACTCACAAATCCACACAGGTGCCTTTAGCATTCATCACCAACCAACACTGATATGGATTTCACAAAAATGTCCACTTTTGAAATTGATTTGTACAGCTGGCCTTCACTGCGCTCAGTGTATTTTGTGGGCATAAAAAAACGGGTAGAAATAATACGGAGCAAACTTGAAATTTCATTAAAGTAAGCTTGGCGGATGATATGAATGCTAAATTAATCAGTGAACCCTGACGGCTCGGAAAAGCTCTCAAGCCGGGCTCTCTCAAGGTTGACATATTCTGCAAGGTGTGTATGTTTGCTGATAAGCGAGTCGACTGTAACCTGTCTTTGCAATTGGTAATTTTGCAGAGACATTTGAAGTGGAATTTTGGAAAGTGGAAAGTGTAGCTTGGCATATGCAGTTTACACTGTGTTGGTTTAAGCTTCATGGTCAGCAGAGAAGTTGAGTGTTTTCTCACTATTCTGGGAAAAAAACTTAATTGCAGTCCTTCACTTGTGGTTAGCTCACTGTGGTTCAGGGCTGTACTCATGTGCTCACACTACTCTCTATTTCTGTGACACACACACACACACACACACACACACACACACGCACACGGTCAAGGGACCGATTCCTGTAGTTTTGCATCACCTCTTTGCTGGCCTCCACTCCATCATGATCGCACTGGAAATAATTCCCTGACTACAAATGGCTGCCAACTGGGTTGCTGGTTCAATTCCCTCTCCAGCTGTTGTCTCTGTAAAAGCAGCGCAGAGAAATGACCGAAGATACTCAATAGGTCAGCTCTGACATTTCTAATTACAGAACAGGACATAGCAAGGAGAGGGCTTTTAAAGGGCCAGTGTGTAGCATTTAGGGGATTTGTCTAAAAACGAAGCCATTTCAGTGTCCGATTGTTTCGAAAAGTCATGCGGCTTGTGAAACATGGGTCTAATGGTGACATGGTGACTATGGAGTTTCATAATCTGTGTTCACATTCATTTCCCCCATTGGAATCCATTGGAGCACTCAGGACTTTCTGCTAGACTCCTTAAGGGGCAGGGCAGTGACACAAACACACAAAACCAACTCTCAATGGGGTGTCTCTTGTCTGAACCGTCCATGGTTGCACTTCTGCAGCACAGAATGGACACACATTGGCTCTAGATAGGGCCACTTGTGTTTTGGCATCAGCCACCATAGTTCTCCTACACATGGTAGACATTTGAGTTGGTTGCCATCTGCAACCTTACCACTAGATTATGCAAAATACTCAGTGCTCAGTCTCCTACAAAGTTACATTTCCATAGAACTAAACTGCAAGCTTGCAAGCAAACGTATTTTTTCACGGATTACGACTGCATGTGGTTAATGTTGTAAATTGAAAAACAAAACAAAAACACAACACAATAACTTGGTTATTAGAGGCATCAACACTACTTGGTAAGGACGAGTAAAAAACCATGGTTTGGCTTAAAATAAGAATATTTTTTAGGTTGTTTAAATTATGGACGTCAATTAAAAGAAGTCAATGCTGACTCTTGGTTTACTCGGGACATGAGCAGTGGTCCTATGCTAGCTTGACTCACATATCCACCCTAACCTCCTCACATGCGGACTATCATTAGAAACTTAGTTGTATGTGCGCAAAAACTAATTTAGGCCTAATCTGGGAGAACATGTGTCTCCCTCAAAACTGGGAATGTATTTTTTAGGAGACCAGGCTGTCAGACTGACTGCCATAATTACAATCAGGCTGAATTCAGCCTGGCACAGTCTGGCCCCGTCTATAGGGCAGCGGTGTTAAACCACCCATGGCTCTCATTAGACGACATGGGCTAATGAGTGCATTTCACACACATCCACTGGGAACACAGACACACGCACACACACACACACACACACACACACACACACACACACACACACACACACACACACACACACACACACCGTGTCCAGAGTTCACTGCTTTTACTGCATTCTGGCAAGCTTAATTTCACACTTTTGCCTCAAGTGACAGACACCCTGAGAGGGGTGTGCTTTTAAATAGAGTTGTTATGAATGGAGCTGGGAAAGAGCCAATTAAGAGTGTGTGATTCTAATTATGCCATTCATTTTACTGTGCTCCAGACCACAAGGGAGCGCAGGAAATGAGCAGGAGGGTGAATTTTAAGGCAGAAAATAAAATGGTGGAAATAGGTAAAAGAGGAAATGTTTCTAGAAATACAAGGACATGTGGAGAATATGAAGAGAGAGAGAGCGAGAGAGAGAGAGACAGAAAGAAAGAAGAGGGAGGAGAAAAGCAGGGAAGAGGGATGGGGTGAGGGCGAAGGGTAGGGGGGTAACCTGATCTCTGTCCTGATAAAGCCAAATTTATTTCGGAGGGTAACAGAAACAGCTTCATGTCACTATGCAGATCTACGGGGCTGGGGAGAAGAGGAACGGCTCAGCCTGATAACGTCAGAGAGAGTAAATGAGGTAGAAATATGTAGATTGGGTTCAGGACATACACCAGAAAATAAATTGTTAGATTAGAAAGAGAAATAAGTTACAAGTTACACTAACACTAAAAAACAGAAGGAAGGGAGGTCTGAAAGATGACCGAATGAGAGACTGAATGAACGAAACACTAGAAAGCCTGGTGGCTTGTCTGAAGAAAGTCAAATACCAATTAATGCAATGCCACACGACCCAGACAGCAGAACATGTACATGAGCAGTTGTTGAAAAACAGGTGAAGTCAATTCAAAATGTCAATGAAATCACTTTTTTTTTTTTAGGTATACACACAAAGCACACACAGTTCTGGACGATAGTGGTCTCTGGGGACTGGGTGGTCTATTTTTGAGTGTTTGGGTGGAGTGCATGTGCTGTGGGGTTGAGCAATGAGGTGTTTGACTCTTGTTGAACTACGTCTGTGCTTGTTGGCACTGTCAATGTTTTATTAGGATTGGTGTTGACTTTTCTGGAGAGAATGACTTAATGTGTGGACATACAGTAGACTAAACAAGACCAGCATCACTCAAACTAAAGAAAATATTGGCTAAAAAAAAAAAAAAAGGGTGTGCAGTATGTACACATGGAGTAAGTCCAAGTTGTCTGTGTCCATCCGGAGGGACTGTCGCCTGACCTACATCTTACTGTCCATAGATTCAGACAACTAACAGTAGGCTAAGCCCGACTTATGAACAACATTACGGACACCTATTACAGCTTAAAGAATCCTGCTCCACAGTGTTAATACAGCTGTCAGAGAAATGAAGGCTGCCCATTTACTTGTGTGAATTAAGCAGAAAGATGTTTTCCCAGACATTCCCTGACCCCTGTGTCCTTAATGCATGTCTCTGTCTACTATGTGTCTCTGCATAATTAAGGCCTGGTTATTACGGTCAAATCTGGATCGGCATGCTTGGTCTCTGCGGGTCAGAAGGATCAGACAGATTCAGACAAACTGACTTTAATTGACGGAGAGAGAGACAGAAGGACAAGACAGTAAGCTCTCCGACTCACATTTCAATCAAAAAGCCACCTTTTCCTGTTTCTGTCAAGCCTGGGTTGTGGGGAGATGAAAGGATCGGAGAGGTTTCTGCAGACAGAGAAGGATTGGATGTAAGAATGGAAAAAAGGGGAAGAGAGCAGATTGTAATTAGGTCCTACTTCATACTGGCCAGTCTAGGTTACCTTGGCAACAATGGAGACAGCTGGGTAGTATTATAGGATGTATGTATAGGATGTAGAGGTGGTGATTTACTCACATGGTACAAGCTGCCAACAAAACGCTCACGAAAATGGATGCTAATGAATATATTATATCAGAATTAATAGATAGTAGCATGTAAGTGAATAATCACTGACTGCATGCTCAAGTTAATAACATGACGTATGTGCTCCTGCCATGCTGAAGCGCACGTGTAAGTGTACGTGCGTTAGGTCATGGCAAGCATTTGTAGGAACTATTAGCCCTGTGTGTGCGCACCTTGTTCCAGGACCGATAAGAAAGCCAGAGAGAAAAAGATATAAAACAAGAGAAGGAGAAGTTGTACTCGTTATCATAACTCAATAAAACTTTTATCTTACAAGTGTACGTGCAAAGTTCACCCTGTTTCTCAAGAGTAGACTTTGAAAGTTGGGTTGTTTTGGCTGAACAGACGATGTAAATTGTAAACCCAGCTCTGAAACCTTTCTTTCTGCGAGTCTGGCTGGAATCCATTTAACTCCCACAGAGACAGGCACAGCAAAACTCACACAGGCACTATTGTCCCTTACTCAGACTGCCATTGTCTCTGTGTGAGCATGCATGTGCATAGTTATTGCCTTGTGCACCAGTGTGTGGAAGGTATCTGTTAGTGTATGTGGGTTTATGTATGCATGCCAGAATGTCTTAGGACGCGTAAAAGAGTAAAAATAGTTCAAAACATAGATGTATTCATGTGAAAATGTGAGACAGAGAGAGTGTAAAGCCAAAGAAAATACAGAGAAGCAGAGCGAAAACGGGAGAAAAAAAGAAAGCAATCCCTTTCACGTCGACTTGATGTTGATAAGGCCGACATTTTTTTTCTTCAAAATCCATGTAAAAACAGTACAATCAGAATGTAATCACTTCAGTCTGGCCAAATAGTATTCCCATAATACCAAAGGAGGAAGAAAGTTGCGAAATAAAAGAAGAAAAAAGGCCAAACTAGCCAAGTATCCCTGTGGCCTTTTGTCTTATCACTCATTAAACAAGGTGAGCTCATGCCTGTTGGTGAGGCGGGTCACTGATACTACACTGTTTACATCATCCAGAAACACTACTCCTGTTTACCTCACTCGCTGCTCTGTTTCCCTTCATCTGACTCAACCACCAACACGAGTGTCCACTCCTGTGTGATGCCATGCTGCTGTCAGCATTATTCCAGGTACTGATACTTGAAACCATCCGCCCAGCGCTAAAATCTATGATACCAGTTTGGTACCTCTCTCGTATTCCTGCAAATTGTAGCTTGCCCGTTCTTGTTAGCTCAGACTGTGTTATTGGAGGTTGGATTTGGTTTCAGGAGACAAGCCGACCGAGCTGAATAAACATAGGAATGCAATAAATCTGTGAAGCAGTAGGTGCTAAGAATCTTACTGAGAAGTGAGAATTTATTTTGTATTGTATTAGATCTTTAGCCATAATATCCAAGGTCAAAGTAAATGACTCGGTGCTTTTGTTGCATATAAATACACTCTAGATCAAACCATCACTATTATGAAACTATATATTGTACACAAAAAAAGGCTTCCAATCCAGTGTGTGTTGAGTTTCTTGCTGAAAATGAAATGAGAGGATTGAAACCACTCTTATGTCTATATGCTAAATATGAAGTTATCGCCAGCATCCATAGCTTAGCTTAGCTTGAACAGAAGGGATACAGCTGGCCTAGCTTTCGCCAAAAGTCATACAATCCGCCTACCAGCAGCTCTAAGAAAGCAGATTAACGTATTTCAAAAATTGAATTGAATACCTACCCTATATATGAATACATCATATATAGGGTAGGATAACCGAGCGCAAATGACAAACTTTTGGGGCAGTAATAACGAGTTGTACTAAATCTGTTTACTAAAAGTCTAACACTACAAGTACCAGTGTGGCCCACTGTTGATTCTAGGTCAGAGAGGATCAAAGGCTCTGGTCGCCCTCCTCCTCGTTTCACACTTGTATCAATCTCGGTTTGGCTTCGCTGCCATTTCCTCGTACCACAGAGCTCTCTGTGTCTGACAAGACCCTGTTTGTCTCTGCTCAGTGATGGATCTGAACGTAATTCTGTTTGTGTCCAAAGGGAAACAATTCGTTCAGTGTGTGTGTGTGTGTGTGTGTGTGTGTGTGTGTGTGTGTGTGTGTGTGTGTGTGTGTGTGTGTGCCAACGTGAGAAGAGCAGGCGTTCAAGGCCGTCACTGAACAAACTCATTAACCGTTCATTTGTTAGAACTGAGACAGAACCAACAATATAGCCAAAAAGAAGAATGGAGAGAGATTTGAGACTAATGTGGGAGAAAGAAAATGAGACAGGAATTCAAAACCGAAAGAGGGTGAAAGTTTGTTTGGGCTTAATAATTACAGAACCTTTGCTGATCTCTGGTCATTTTGAGAATCATTGTTTTTTTTAATCAGCAGTAGCGGTGGCTGCAAAACACACTTGAACTCTCACACACACACACACACACACACACACACACACACACACACACACACACACACACACACACACACACACACACTGATATGCATGTGATGTTACAAGTGATGGAACTGATGATACTAATCAGATCCTTTCACACCATGTTATTGTTAAATGAACTGTGACAGCAGCGGGGCTGCTGGGCGGAAGAAGGGCAGAGCTGTGCTCGTGGGCTCTCTTCCCCAGTCATTGAATATCATAATCAGTAAAATTATTCATAAACACATTATATAAATTGCCATAACTAGGCCTTTTGAAAAATACCACAACCCATTCTAGGTTCATCATTTTAAGGTCACTATGATATAATCTCTACAATATATCTGCCAGTAATTTACAATGAACTGAAAATACTGTACTTTTGTATATGCAACTCCCAATTTCACTTTTAAATATGCATATAGAATCATTATCATTGTGCACTGCTGTATCTACATATCCTTCACCTAATGGCGTACCCAATATTCCCTAGTAATTAATCATATCATATCACGATAAGATCTTTTATGGCTGCTCACGAGTGATGTTTATGATATTTCTCACGTACGATACCTTTATAACATCATATAATAGAGACTGTGAGCCTGTACAGAGTCTCTCCACATAATGGGTCAGCGATTTGTCTGCCAGTCACAGATGCTGCTGAAGAGAAGGCAGTATAATCACAAAACACCCACAACAGGTTAGCTGAGAGTGTACAATTAGCTCTTAGCTAAGAGTCATGGGTTTTGGATTTTATATTTCAGGGTTTTGGTTATTGGAAGGTGTGCGATTTCATCACAGAGGTAGAAACACTTGTTTTAAAAGTGCCTCTTGTTGGACTATCCACTTTGCTGCTGTAATCTTGCAAATGTCCCCGCTGTGGGACTAATAAAGGATTATTTTATTGTATCTTATCTTAAAACAGCTCACACGGTTCATGTGTTTTTATGGCTGTTTAATTGTGTGAACATTCGCCTTGATGACAGACTCTGACAGACTGATGGTTTTGGATGAATTCATATATTATTAGGTTATATTATTATACATATATAACATACTATAATATCCAGATTAAGGGAGATTCTGTTCTCTTAATGTAAAATAAGTCAATTCTTTCCACACTATGTACTTAGTATAAAAAATTATAATATTTACCGTTTTATGCAATTGCTGAAACACAATTTGAAAATAGGGCCGTCTTTGTAAAAAAATTACACTACAAATATCTTACAATTCTTGCGAAAGCAAACACTTAATTCAAAACTATATATACTTATATTTTTGCATCACAACTTTACACGCAAACACCAAATAAATGGTTATTTCCAAATGCCAACTCTACACTAATGTGCTAAGTATAAGGCACTAAAATCTAGAGTCTTTCGCATTTTCATTCGTAGCATGCTGTAAATATAGACTATGAACAAAAATGCAATGGGGTACCAATTTGATTATTATTATTATTAATAATAATAATAGTCATAACAGTATCAGACACAATTTCCACACAACATGAATCATATTGCTAACAAAATACAGTATACTACACACCTCTTCCTCTCTCCAAAATATCGACTTCAGGAGGAAGACGATGGCTCCACAACCGCTGAGAGTTGGAGAGGAGGTGGACATGGAGGAGTACACGTTCCTGGTGTCTCAATCGATAAAAGACTGAACTTGAAGATCAACATCAACGCTGTGTACAAGAAGCGGACGATAACGATTCAAGAGATCATTCCTGCCCACTGCAATAACACTTTACAGTAAATCACCTCTGGCCAAATCAATCACTCAACTATAACACTGTTACACTGTTGTTTGTTTGTTTGTTTGGTTACATCTTTGCACTATTGTTTTGTTAGTTCATTTAATGTGATTTAATTATATTTTTGTATATAGTGTGTATTTCATATTTAATATTGCTTTACTTTTATGTATACATGCTGCTGTAATTAAATAAGTTCCCCTTGCAGGATTAATAAAGTATCTATCTATCTATCTATCTATGTTCCAAAATTGGTCGCCATATGCCACAGAGGAGCAAAACTGAATCCTAATTATGGTCTTCAACCTCAGATTTCTAAGTGATCTAATTGGTTACAGGTGTTCTCACAGGTGCATTCTGGCTACAGGTGACTGATAATTTAATGTGGTATTTCAATGGCAGTGTTTAGCTACCAACACACACACAGGCTTTTAGTTTTGAATAATCCGTCTATTGTAGATTACGGTGTGTAGTGTGTACTTATTTGGAAAAATTGTGTTTCAGAATTGCAATCTCTGTGTAAAGCAGACACTGTGCCGATGGTTCATCACATACCTGGTTGATGAAGAGGCAACGTGAGTTGGTGGTTTCAGTAATTGTGCCACAAGTACCTGTTTCTGTGTCTTGTCAATTGCAAAAACTCTGTAATGCTACTTTACTTGTGTTAACTCCTGTGTGGGTGTGTGGGAAATGTAGGAAATAACTTACTGAGGTTGAATAAGACAAGAATTCCGAGGAAACATAAAAACAGTGTGAACAATCTCCAGGACAATACTGAAAGGAGAACTAGAACCGGATGTGTTTTTTGGGTCATGAAATAAGTCACCATCTCTGTGCCTGCATATCCAGATGTTGCCAGATTGTTATTTCTCTCTCTCTACCCCTCTAGTATCAGAGTATCAGCTATCATCCATCATCCTTCGCCCTTCTGTCCTGCCCCACTGACTTACTGCTGTTGATTTGTGTAATCCCCACCTTTTATCTCTTTTCTCTCTCTCTCCCCTCAGCCGTGTCTTCATCATGTATTTGTCCGTCCATCACTCTAACCCTTTAATCTCATCTCCGATTCAAGTGGTATTTTTGGACTTGTCATGTATAACTCATCTGTGAAGGGCGAGAGTGTATTTATAGCTTGTAAACTAGAATAATACAACCCTCCAATTGACACATGTGTTAATATGGAGTTGATGCCAAAATGAATCAAGGACAGCCTGCAGGGTGTGTGTTAATGATGCGTTTGAATTCATTGCAATGTACTACGTGTGTCTCTCTCTCTCTCTGTGTGTGTGTGTGTGTGTGTGTGTGTGTGTGTGTCTTGACTTGTGTTGTTTTATCTGGGTCTTTCTATGGGAGTATGTTGCACAAACTATTATGTCTGTCCTTATAGAAGACCTAAAGAAGAACATGTGATCACTTGTGCATTAACTCACATTAAGACGTTCTGTATAATTAACCCATTCTTTATGCACAGCATACAATAGATGTTTTCTAATCATTTCGATGTGTGCCAGATGAAACTAAGTATAAATCCATTTATATAAACCAATGGCACCAACCCAAGGAGAAGGCACAATGTCTCTGTGTGAGTTTTTGTGAGCAATTTAATTAACAGAATTCTGGCACTGGTTTATTTGTAAAATAGGTTGGCGTGGAGGAAATCATTATCAGTCAATGTTGGATTGGATTTTACTACGTGGGTGTACCTAACAAATGAACAAAACGTGTGCCACATTCCAATTAAAACATTGTAATATATGAGCTGCCCCATATACCTACAAATATACCCTCTTTAATCCAGGAATCTGGTTTCTAAGATGTATTTAGTTTTTTTTTGGTTGTTCTAAAGCTTTTACTGTGAAAATTAGGGAGGCCTGGAAAGGGGAACTGATCATTGAATTATCTGATGTTGCACGAGTGTCACCCTTTTGTCGCACTTCTGTGAAACACATGTCAAGTAATAGGGGGCACATTGTCTCACACTTTCCGGCTCTGCCTTTTACTTGCTGTATTCTGACCCCAAATATTGAACTGGTGCTCTAAGGCCTATAAAAGAACCATCCAACTGGAAAATGGACTCACATAGTCAACTGCTCACAAATCACTCCGTGCCTTCCTACCGCCATGCAACGGTCCTTAATGATCGGGATGGATGTCACCAAAAGACTCATTTTGAGGCAATGGAAATCACCCTCTCCCCTTCCTTTCAGAGATGGATGGCTGACATGCTTTCAGTCATACAGATGGAAATAATTCTTGCTTGAGAACTCATTATAAAATTCTTGGCTATCTGGGACCAAAATCTTGATCCAAAGCCGGGTGAGAGTGAGTAACACAGCTAATTTATCATGGCCTTTACTTCTAGTGCACAGCAGTGCACTGAACTACTGGTCGCCATTTACTATGTTTCTGTTTTTTAGTATTTTATATTTTGAACACGTCTGAGTTTACCTGTTACTTGAATGTTTTTGTTGATTCATCTCATTGTTTGAAGTGAATATACCTAGCCCAAAAATACGTGTTCTCAGACTACGTTCCTGAGGGCAGATCATGCCCTTCTGTCAGCTGAAATCACATTTCTGGAAAGACAGAAATATTAACCGGAGTCTAACGATGCACACTATCTGGCTTTTAGTCGAAGGCTGCACAGGAACAAGATGTGCAACACCATAACAATAACAATAATTATTATTTTGCAGGCTGTCTGTACTTAGCGTACCTGACTAAAAGGCTACATTTGGTTCATGGCTTGTATGTGCACAATAACATGACAAAACAAAGGTAATAACATATTGTAAAGTGCTGGTTTGGCACCGGAAAACTTTAAAAAAGGATGTTAAGGATGATAAGCAGGAGTTGTGCAAACACAGTTAGCAAAATGTTTACTGATGGAAAGGACAAAAATGAAATTTCAATAAACAAAATTTCACTGAAGGGGAAAGAACACCCAACAAAAGATGCAGCCTCCCAGTGAGCTTCCAACTCCTTGTCCCACTACTCCAATAAATGGCATTTCAGCCGTAACGCATCGGAAGCTATACCACCTACCCAGCTAAGCAACGGCTGAGAGAAACAGAGCATCCAAATCATACAAAAATAATGAAATTACCATTCATACAAGATTTCCAAGTTTACTGCTTGCGTCACAATGGGCACTCATTACATACCAATGAGCACACCAATCATAACAGAATGTAATTTACTGCAGATCTTATCTCTCCTCCTACACCTTCATGGTGCATCGCTGCTAACAGGACATAATTAAGCAAACCTGTTCACTTTCCTTGATTGAGCAGCCGATCTACCCCGACGTGTTAGCCAGAGCAACAACAAAATCAATATAACAAACCAACTAAACAAGCCTGACTAATGTATACACCTTCATTGATGATGTATCAAATAAACTGAAAGATTGGAGTGGAATGAACAATTAAGCAGAAACAAAAACAGAGTTAATGTTGGGTGAAAGGCAACCTTTTCTCATTGATAAACACTTTCAATGATTGCACAAACTGGCAAATCAACAGACAGCAATCCTCCTGTTTGCATGACTGAAGTACGTATTTTTGTTTTCTAGAGAGAACAGAGGGAATTCTGGACGACCACACTGTTCATAGCAGCCATGCACCTTTGTGTAATGCATTTGGAGGAGGTTTGTGTTTTGGGATAGCTGTTTAAAGGATGAGATGGCTTGTTCAACTAATGCCCCTCCAGCAACACAAGGTGTTTGCATCAGGATGGACCGAGGATAAGTGGAGACTCCTGTGTCCAGGGCTGCTGGATACCTCCATCTGATATAGCTCCCGGTAAGACGGAGGCTTTGTGGAAGTAAAGAAGCTTGGTATCCATAAAAAACATTGAAATACTTTTTGTATTTTTGTGGACCTTTTTTTTTTTTTTTGCAAAAGCCTGGTGCCGGTTTGATAAGACAAACACTGGATGAGGCAAACATAGCAGTGCATTGCAAATCAAAGGTTGCACATTAGAAGTGAATACCTGTCCTTCAGCTGCTGCTTTTGGAAGGGGACATCTTTGCATATCCTGTCAGCAGTTGTAGATAAGACATATTAGTAAGAATTTCCTCATACTCTAGCATAGTCATGTTTCTCTGCTGCAGTATTTCTGTCAAGGTGTATGTGATTTTGCATCATGATATAAGGAGGAGACACACACACTATTAGGATATTTAATTAGGAAATTGCAGTTTAGTGCTTTCATAACAACCCATACGATATGGCATGTGCGCAGGCAGAAAGATATCTGCTTTTGCAGACAGTTACCACTTCACTCGTGGATACAGACTGTTGTTTTTCAATGTGACCAGCATTCAAACAGTGCCCTAAAGCCCAGCACAGAAAGTAAGCATATACGCAGAAGTGCATCTTTTAATCCGCAGCAAACAGCTCAACAGCAGAGCACACTACATTATCCTTTCAACAGAAAATATGACAATCACAAATGCAGACAGATAAGTGAATGGGTGCTTCTTTGAGTCATGAACTTCCTTTGGAAAGCAGATTGTAGGGAAACCTACATATTACAACATGGAATGAAAATAATTACACCTGATGTTGCTTTCAAAATATACATTTACAGTGATGCATCTGGAGAACATTTCACTTTGATTTAAAGAGCAACCTTTAGTTTAGATTGTAGCAGTTTGAGAGATCAAAATAGATCAAAATAGGGGTTACATTTGAAGGATTGTGAAAGGGAAAACATTACAAAACACATCCATGGATTAGATAATACAGTTCATCACTAACACCATTCTTCAGAAATGAATGTCTCTAATACATTTGACCTCTGGGTTAGTGGCACTGTATTGCAGCACATGAGACAATACTGACAAGATAAGGATTTGTGTGATCTATAAAAATGATGTGACCTGAATAGCCCTCTATAGTACACACATTTGTGCAGACACAGATTTATCATAATAATAATAATAATGATAAATGTGTTACACAATGGTTGTAATACCCCACTTCTCATTGTCGTTATCAAAACAGTTGGTGTGTCTCTGACATTTGGTTCATGTGAAGTTCGAAGGTCAGAACAGGGCAAATCAAGGGGAAAAAACGTAGTTATGAAACTGCTGGAATGCAATGAGGCATACACTTCAGTGAAATCCCATCATAAAGAAGCAACTCGGCAGAGGATTTATGTTGATCATTTAATGAATTTAAATGACCGTAACTTGTGGAAATGACTCAAGCCTAGAAAAACATGAAATCTCCATTTTGTAAACTGTAGCTTTCTAACATCTGGTATTTATCCTCGCATCCCAAAAGGTTGACCCCGATAACACAACTTTGATTCAAAATGTACAAAGGGCACAGATTATGCGTGATGCAGCTCAAGATAAACCCCAAATCCTAAAGAGATTTTAAAATGTAGAACTTGAGGGTTGATTGAAGGTAACTTACCCCCATAAAAAGAAAGGGCGGTCTGGGACACAAGAAAACAGCTTTGATAAACTCAACATGGAGCTCCTGCAACATTAAGCCATTGCTGATTTGTAATTACATGAGATAAGAAGATGAGTGGGGGTTTAGTGCATGTCTTGACTAAACGAGAGAGGCTATTTGTGTTCCAGGGGGCACCGGATGATACACTCATTTTACAGGCTTAGGCCTCTGCGCTGTCTGTTCAGAGCTTCGGAGACGAGGGAGGATGTTTTCCTCGGCCTCCGCGTGCTTCCACGTGGTAACAGATACACGCGTAATCAAGCATAAAAACCAGCGCACACCATCACATGTATAGTACACGTGTAATGCCACGGTGACAGAATGATATGTGTTGCTCATCCAGTGAAGGTGATGATGGAGGAGGAGCGGCGGAGCCCGGAGGGACCGGAGCGAGGCAGAGGGAAGGAGGGCTGTTGGTGAGCGGGCAGGAGTAACAGGTGGATCTGGAGTGAGTGAAGAACTGGCGGATGAACTGATGAGAATCAGGTGTGCAGACTGGGAGGTAGGATGAGCGATACAGTGTGTGGGGCTTGGAGCAGCTGAAACAGCTTGGTGGCAATCAGGGAGCCAGGCAAATTAATGGAGAAGCCACGCCCACACCAGCGACAGACAAACAAACTAGTGGAAGTGGAAACACAACAGACAATGGGTGGAAAGCTGGAGCTGATATAAGGAGAACTGAGGGGAAATTGCCAAATGACGGGCATTATGACAGGATTGTCCGCGCTGGCTCCTCAAGATCGAGCTGACAAACAAGCATCACTGGGAATTTTAAGCTTGCTGGACTGAATTAGGCATGAATGAGAGTGCGATGAAGAAACCACTTTGAAAGAAGCTGAAGCTTATGCATTCAAATCACTCTTTGCTGCACAAACTGATAAGGTATTTTAATTAACTCGAGAACTGGGGTTAATTAAAAAACATATTACACTTTGACAGCATAACATTATCTCAGGAAAATTAAAAATGTTAAATGAGTCTCAGTTTGGTCTCATATTTTGCACGAGTCAATTTAAAATCGACAGATCTGTAAAACTGAGTTTTCCCTCAAAAGCACCACTTTGGTCATGTTGACCAGAGATGTGTTCATGTGTTTCTTGGAAATAAGTCAGTCAACATGAAAAAAAAGACTGATTGACTTAAATCTTCAACTAAGACCAAAGTGCACCTTTAGGCAACTCATCAACTAAGAGGGGACATCCTTGTCTATACATTTACCAATTAAACATATGGTATGATGTAATTTAACATCCGCTAAGCGCCCAACCAGACTATGAATTCAAAGGTCAAAGTTTCAGGTGATTTAATCACCCAAGAATAGGACCAATGTGACAAAAGAGCAGAAGCTTCAAGAGCTTGAACAGTTGCTGCAAATCAAAACCAATGTTAACAATAATGAAACGTCAGGTAAAAAGTTAAATGCAGTAGAAAATACTCTGGGGTCTTAGAGATGTATTATATTATGTCAGGCCAACCAATACACAATGTCACAGCCTGTTATTTTCCTTCATTAATTCCTCTATTTACAAGTACAAAGCAGTTCTCAGCAAGTTGCAACACGCTCACAGTTTCAGTCGTGCTCATCAGCGCGCGCGCGTGTGCGTGTGTGTGTGTGTGTGTGTTGGCCAGACGGCTCAGCTGTTTGTTTCAAAGTTGTTTGGCATTTAAAGGACTTTGTTTGATAAAAGTGGAATTGGGACTCTAAGAGAAAAAAAGAGATGCATAAAAAGCAGGACAGAAAAGTAGACAGAGTCAAAATGAGACACGCGAGAGATTAAGAGGAAATCTAGGGACAAAGCAGCAGCTAGACGACGCCATATGCCCCGTGGCCCATTATCCACCGCTTCAGTCGAGCTTGCACTTATGTGCACCCCATGGGTTTTCAAAGCTCAACTTGGCCAAACAAGTAAAGTAGAGCATTAATCCTTTTATTTAGTTCCTCATTTGTAGATTAATTATTGGCACGTGAACTAGTTCATTCCTTCAGAAGGACACGTGGATTCACAGAAATTCACAAAAAATTGACCTTTTACTGGCCTAAAATGATACTCCACTATGCAGGCTATTAACACTGACCTCAAGGCTTGAAAGTTGAAGAAAAAAAAAAAAAAAGTACAGTTCAACAATTTGGGAATTTACGCTATTAGCTTAGGTTAGCATAACGACTGAAAGCAGGGGGAAATAGCTAGCCTGCTTCAATACGCCTATACCAGCTAAACAAGAAAACATTGTTTTAAAGTTGTAAAAATGGAGGGATACAACAAGACATACCATGTGAGTGAGAGGTATGGTAGGTACCTTGTGCATCTTTGGACTACAAGGCTAGCCGTTTCCCATTGCTTCCAGTCTTTATGCTAACTCAGAGTTAGCTTCATCGATGCACAGACATTTATTGATGTTGTCATCCATCTCTCTGAAGTGAGTAAGTGAGACTATTCCTTCAAGTTTTTTTTTTTTTAATAGCAGTATAAAAAGGATGAAAATGTCATTAGAACTTGCACTTTAGTGGCTCAATACATAACTTCCATGTTATTCTCCAGTGCCTTGTTACGCTGGCATCAATAGAAGAAAACATACTTTGCCAAATATTAAGTATATTATGCAGGAGATGTGGTTGTTAAAGAAGATTTTATAAACATCTTGGATACTTTTTTCCTTCGTGATCACTTGCCAAATTGGAATCTGGGATAACAGACTGCAAACAAGTACATTAAAGATTTGTTAAAGCCTAATTTCAAGTCTACAGGGACGGAGTATTTTGGGGTTTTAATCATTTTAACTGTTCATCTGTGACACTGCAGTGCAGCAGAAGGAATATTTGAGTTGCATTTTAATTTAACGCGGTCACAAAAAGTCTGATGACCCTCTGCCCCATGTTATGTATCCGAGACTCATTTCTGTCATCCTGAACTCACATTTAAGTTGTGAAGTAGACATATTTGTTTCACGTGTGGCATGAATATAAATGAATATATGCACGAATGCAACAGCAGTCATAATGGGTGCTATGCGTGCACATGTGAACAAATTTATGACACACAACACAATATGTCGAGCATGATGGTAGCCCTGCGTGTCTATGCATCTGTGAAGTTACACCACGAAGGTGTCTGAGGGCATGTAGATGAGCATGTGTGTCATGTTTTTGACGCCTGATGATTCAGACGAGCGCGTACATGTGTCCCACTCAGCAGCACCCATGTCACCTCAGGGTGCCAGTGTCATCTGTGGGTTATTTACAGAAATCAGCAGGGCTTTGAAAAGTTCACTGTACTTAGTAATTGACATTTCATTTGGTGGCTATGTATTCCTTAAATGTTGTTAACTAGAGGTTTAATTTGTAGTTATTATACTTAATTATAGATCATTTTGCATATATAATTGAAGATTAAAAATTTATATTTTGTTAGTAAACTGATCCTAATAAAAACTTAAGGCCCGTTTACGGTTGTGTTCACAAATAATACTGAGAAAAGCAGCAGCAGGAACTTTAGCATGACAATTAGGCTCAAAGTTAAGCCTAAACATGACCCACTGATGGAGACCACGTGATAAGGTTGGAAGTTTTAGAAAGAAAGAAAACAGTAAGAGGACCTTGAGCTGGGATTTGTTTTTGGTTAAAAAATAAAGATTCAGATAGATTCAGATTTTGTTTATTGTTGTCGTAAAAGTGAATTTATTTTGGTTTTAGGTTAACTTTTGCTTGTTATAACATCATTTTGAAACAGGAGTACTATTTTCTATTCTTTGGCAACAATTAGTCTCGGGAAAAACATGCAAAAAAGATACAAACGTCATACAATGGATCACAGAGAGGTTAGTATTATGTGGACTGCAACCCACGTGTGTCACATAAGAACAAGTTGTCGTCGTCAGAAATACAAAAAAAATCCAGAACAAAGACTGTCACTCCGGAAATCTGAGGGCGGCTAATCTGGTGATTACAGGATAAGAAAAGAGGACATGACAGGTTAGAGGTAGAATTAAACCACACAGCTCGACCGCTTTGATTAACCAATTAAATCTAAAGCCATTAAGTCTATCAGATACCTTGTCCGACCTCAAGACCAGTTCCAAGATATGATCACACGGTGTTTAATAAACACGTGGAAACAGTCATATGGGTGATATATAAACTATGTTTTTCTGATATATTGACCTGACAAACTACACTAATGTTGAATGATCATTTTTTTACTCTCCAGACTCAAGAGTGGTATTAATGGGTCTGTCATCTCCAGTGTGTATTTATTAATGTGTATTAGTGTGCGTGAGTCAGACAGTAAATATAACTCTCCCATCCGTTTCGGCCTGTACAGATGCTGTCTCAGAAGTAGAGGATTAGTGCTAAATTTAGGGACGAGGGGGGACATGTGATGAGAAGACGAGGGGAAAGCCAAGCAGTGACAAACACCAAGCACATGGATCTGAGGGCAACTGACAGTGTCAGAGCAGCCGTTCAGAGGGAGGATGAGAAAATGGAGAGACGGAGAAGCAGCCAGTGCCAAGATGTGATGGGGCCAAGCACGTTGCATCCATGTGAGGGATGAGGAGTCGGGGAGAAGGGAAATGTACAAATAAGGAAGATGGAGCAAAATGGACAGAAGATTAAATAAAGAAATGTGTAACATTCAACACCGTCATAATAGCTCAAAGTCTGAGATAAAGTTGGTTAAAAATGTCCACTGAGTAATAAAGTCAGGGGGATGTGGTTGTTGGTCTGAAGGGAGGAAATTGACTCAGACTCTAAGTGCATCCAAACTAAATTACTTTTACTGTATGCATTTTCGTCTACAGAGACACGATCGGTCATAACTTCACGATTCAGAACAACTACGGGGAATTTCAGGGAATAAAATCCATTTTGCATTATGAGAAAACAATGAAGATGGTGTAGTGTTAGCAAATAACTTAATCTAGAGGACAATAACTTTGTTCATTTATTTAGCATGATGCTCCTCTAGGCATTACTAATTCTCCTTGGGCCTTCAAATCAAAAGATGTAGAGAACTGCGAGGCTTTGAGCTGCAGTCAGAATATCATCTGCTTCGCGGCTGTCAGAAAGGGGACCCGACATTTCATTGGTAGGAGTCTGATGGCATTTTAATGTCTGATGGCAATGTGCCCAAACCGGGCCGCACAGTCATGAAAAAGAGGCAGATGCACACGACACCCCCCAGTAACAGTCAGAGTTGACAGCACCTGTATCTCTCAAAATCCTAACGGGCACCTTAGTGTCACCATCAGCCTGTGTTAGAAACCCCTCCGTGACAAGCTACCTTGCCACACTAGCATATTCACAGGACCAGGAACCAATCTGACTCCCAGTGGCCTGGCCTTGCACGCACTACACTCTGCTCTTTCAGGCGCTCCCCGGGAACCCCAACCTCAAAAACCCCCAAAGCAAACCGGCCATTTACCACCACCATCTTTGTGTACAACAGATTCACAGAGCCTGCTATTATGAATAAGTACACACTTGGCCAATCCCCGCAGCCTCAGTGACAGTTGTGACCTAGACATGTGACAACGCAACTATAGGCAGAGAATTAAACTGATCCACGATGACCAAATTGTACAGACTCTCAAAACGTTCAACGTCAGAGGACATGCACCAAAGAATGATTAGTCAGCTCCTTTGCAAACTCCATGCGTGACTGGTTAGACGTCGTTCTTCACATCCTAGACCACTGGCGATACGCCTCTGGGACCAACGCATACGCCTTCAGTACAGAATCCTTGACTGATTTACAAGTCATGTTGTCATTACTGAAAGATGCACACGCCTCCTGTGCTTTTCTGAACTGGTCCAACTCTGAGCGGATTTTAGAGGCAAGAAAATGGTGGTCAAACAGAAGAGGAAAAAAATATCAGGATCCTTCGCATGGAATTTAGGCAAAAGACTCAAAGGAGACCCTGGCAGAAATTAACTTTCTTCCCCTCGTAAAGCATCCCCAGAAAGTGTACCATCTTTAACTTACCAACCCAACAGTCTGGTGCCACACAATGTATTCCTTCCATGTCTAACGCCACAACCGCTCCACTGCTTTTGTTTATCCACCTCCAGCTTATCTCAATCCTTTGCCCTTCAGGCTCCTTGTCCAATTGTTTACCTTTTTCATGAGACTTCTGTAATAAAAGCAATACAAGTTTCCCAACCGAACTGAAAGTGACTGTGCTGCTACTGAGCGACTAGTCCCTCCTGCTTAGCAACAGCTCACCTTTCTCAGCCAACTGCAGTTGAACCATGGCCTTTACGTTTTCCTCAAGCCATCTTTCACTCTGCTAGTTTTTGAGTTAAAAAATAAAAGAAATCCCTGCTATAACAGACTAGGACCTCAACAGACAATGTTGCCCAGATCAAGAGTGCACAAAGGAGAAAGTTATAATGCTCACCAAACCAATGTGGAAGTCTTCCTATACCAAACGAATGATGAGCATATGCTTTTTCATCACTTAAATCAGGAGACCAGTGAGACCCCACAAACTAAAAGAACAAAAAAAACACAACGAGACCAAACGGACCACAAAAAACCCAGAACTTAACACACTAGAGGTCCATGCAATCACTGCTAATGGCTCACACCTGCCCACTCATGTCAAGGACCAACCTCCCCTGACAGAAACAGTCAATCATTACAATACTCTATATAATAAACTGAAACATAACAAAACCAAATCAACTTTCCTATCCAAAAGGCAAACAAAGGGTGTGCATGACATGACCATTACCAAACAATGGTCTCTAACAAATCAAATTGGACCTCTGAACCCCAACTTGTCACCACATAACCTTCATAACAAAAGAGGGAGATGCACACAGCCAGGCAAATTAACACACTTTTTAAAAATGAATTTACAACATAAGAGGAAAATGAACAGTGGCATGTGGAAAAAGTAGATTAGACAGAGTAGGAGAGTGCATGAGCCATGTTGTATGACGCCGCAACACAAACCATAACCAAGGGCCTCATGGGCGTTTCATGGAGGAGAGAGAACCAGCAACTGAGCTCCATGAGGGTTATTTATTAAAAGAGCACTGATGCACAGGTGTTGCCATTTTGCTGATTAAAGCAGCCACACAGACCAAGTAACAGACAGACAGGGTGGAGAGGGTCGTTCAGCGTTGCTCTCCCAGTTCCTCACCGTTGTGCTCCTTACAGTGTGAATGTGAAAGAGTGAACATGTCTGTAGATTGTAAAACAAACAGTATGTAAAACATGTTTGTAAAATGGCAAATCAAGTAACTTAAGAAAAGTGTTTCCAGTGCATCTCTGTCTCTTTCTTTAGATTTCCATGACGCAGTTTGAGTTGGTGGTTTTCAACATCCATAATAAGGTTAGTTTTCCTCTATTCACTCCAAAGAACTCCCTGTTACTCCTCTCATAAATACGCACACATCACTTGCTGTTCTCAAGATTTTTCCTGGAAGCCTCCAAGGTTAAATGAAATATGAAATGAGTTGATTTGAAATGGAATAGAAAAGCAGAAATGTATTTATATGAAAATGACACTGATTATTGCTTCAACCTAAAGGCTTGCACCATGAGGTTTGAGAAATGGAACGATCGGCATCAGTGATCAGTGATGAAATTGAATCGTTAAACCCAGTGGAATCTCCTCAAAGCACTAAAGAGACCGGTTTTGGCGTCAACCATAAAGGGGTGTAACCAAAATTCCTCTCAGACCTTAAACATCTGTGAGGTTTGTTTTTTTTCAAAGTGAAGAAAAACTAAAACAAGGTTTAGCTCTGAAAAGATGCCACAACACACACACACACACACTCATGCTACATGCTCACTACATGCATGAGCACCAAACGAAGTCTGTATACATGTTGATGGAGTCACCCCTTCTGCCCAGTGCAACGCCTGGGACTGGATAGCATACTTTATTCAAGGCTTGTTGATTGAATTAGTTTTCTGGCTGAGAGGCGAGTTCACGTGGCGAGGAGCAGGTTTTTGAAGCAGGGGCCATAAAGCAGAGTGAGAGGACTTCCTTTTCCTCATCCCCACACAGACGTGACTAAGAGCACACGGGGGAGCAGATCATCTGTTTCATGTGTGTCGTCGTCTTTCTTTCTGCGTATGTGTCTCTGGGTGTTGTAGGATGGGTGTGGAGGGGCGGATCATTTCTTAATGATCAAGACCATGATATTGAATGAAAATCACAGTTTATTGCAATTTGTTTTATTTTTGTAGCTCAGGCTCGATCGGTTCTGACAACACATTACTCAAATTGAGTGTTGGGATTAACGCTGTGGTTCAACTTTGACATATAGTATAGTTTCCCTCATGAGGCAACATTTGCATCACTTTGGTTTTACATTTGAATAAAGTGTTAGCTAATCGGTCCAAACTGTCTGTGTGTTTACAGCCTGTTTAGTTGTATGACCACGCATTTGTTGTCCCACTGGACCTATTTGTTGTGAAGGTTCCTGCATTTTGGGATCTTAGATTAATGAAATACATAATCAATAGGACAGATGTCCTGAGTTACAAAAATAAAACGCAAGTTTTAATTAATCATAGCATTTCTTTTAATACATAAGACCTTTGAGGAGGCCCACATAGGCCATAACCCTTTAACACAGAGTGAAATGAAGCTAAACATGTTCCTCACTTCTTTGAGACTTCAGGTCAGACATGCAGCGGAGACAGTTAATTGTAGCAATGTCAGAGTTCCTCACAAAAGAGTTACATGTTGTGCATGCGTGCGTGCGTGTGTGTTTCAGATACTGGTAGAACGAGCCTAGTGCAAACAGCTTCATATTTACACGCCTGCCCATGCATAACATTGGTTTCTCTGTTAAACAAACACAATCAGTGAAGGCAGAACATTTTCTCGTCAGCTTGACTCATTGTGATAAATGAATGCAGACGGAAACACTGTCTTGACATTCTGACTGGAAGAATTTGCAGAAGGCTTGGATGCATAGTTATGCATACTTTTTTTTAATGCTTGGTCTCCACTGCCACAGAAAACCCTCTCTATGAATTCTTCAACATGATGCAAATACTCTGTTATATCATAAGCCAGTCAAATAGATCTGCATGTTTAATCCCAATGACTCCCAATTATACAATGGCCATTGTGGCTTTAATGTATGTATTCAGATAAAGGATTACAAGGGAGCAGCACCTCTTCTCACCAAAGCTGTGACTGAACAGCGGCTCCAAGTGGTTAACTTTGGTTACTGCGTGGACATGTCAAATAGAACTAAGAATTAAGTGAATTCACAGTTGTTCATGCCGCAAACTTTGTCTCTTTAATAAACCCAATCAGTTTTTCAAGCTTTGGTCAATTACCTTTGTGTGACTCCAGTGAGCCATCATGCAGAATACAGCACACAGCATGTGCCACCTAAATGCAACAGGGCCATAATGAATGGCATTCATTGCACCTGTGTTTAACCTACAATGGCGTGGAAATGGCTGCTGTGAAAAGGGCTTATAGCCCTGTGAAGAATAATGGCCCGAGATTCATAAGGGAGGGAGTGCTTTGACTATTTAAAAAATTCAACAAAAATGTCTGGAAGTAACCCAGAAGTGAGTCATGATGGTGATTCTTGGAAAAGCAGACATATTGTTACCAGAATCTGGTTTATTGGTGAGTGCCAGTCGTAGCACTCATCCATCAAGTTCACTTCTTGTCTGACTCACTGCCTGGATCCTCTTCCGCTGGGCTGATGATGTGTCCGCTTCCAAATGGAAAAGATCATGTTGCTTTCCCCCCAAACATTAGATCAGCAAGACACCTCATCACAGTGTTAAGAAAGCAAAACACTGGAGCACCTCTGTTTTGTTTTTTTTTTACCTGTGAAAGACAGATGTGCATGTGTTTTCCACACCGATTGGGAGTTAAAGCAAACAACTGGACCCCATCTTCTAACTTACTTTATCAGCCAGAACTAGGACTTTGGGATCCTATCTCATTAAAGTGACACTCGAGCCAAAATACATTTGCTGAGAAGGAAACACTACCTGTAGACCATTTGGTTTCTGAAATATGAACAAAAGAAAATATACATTATTTTTCTCAGTCAGAATTTCCTAAATCTCAAGGTAAAATCTTAACTTTGCCTGTTTTGTTCGACCCATGGTCAAAAACCCAAGATACTCAGTTCACCATCACATGAGAATAAGAAAAGCATTACATGTTTACAATTAAAAAGCTTGAACCAGTGAATGTTTGTTCTGCTTCGATTGACGGACAGATTTCATTATTTATAGATGACATCTATTGTACTTCTGTCCATCCTGGGGGAGTGATCCCTCATGTTGCTCTCCAGGTGTCTTACTTTTTCTCCCCTTAAAGGTTTTTGGGGGGAGTTTTTCCTGCACCGATGTGATGGTTCCGGGCCAGAGGATGTCGTATGTGTACAGATTGTAAAACCCTCCAAGGCAAATTTGTAATTTTGGGCTATACAAACTAGATTTAATTGAATAGACTGGAACCATGGAGATGGCGAACACAGAAGTGCTTATGTTGCAGGAATGGTTAGAGAAGTTTCTTTGGTTATTTCTTTTTCTCCCATTGTGAAAGCTATGAGAAGAACCTCTTCACATACCAGCTTGGTTAGTGTCGCTTTGTTTCAGGTTTTATTTACTTACCTTCCAAAACCCAAACCTCAACTTACACAACTTTGCTGCTGGAAGATTGTCTCTGTGAACATGACCTTTGTCTTTTCAACCTTCTTCTTTCTACAACAGAGAACCCAGTGCTGACCTCCGTCTGTCGATCTTCCTCCTTGTGCTCTCCTGTCACTCACGTCCAGAATATCTCCCGCATGACAAGGACCTGTTGCATACATCAGACAGTGAGCCTGCTCCGACATCAGCAGCAGCTTTATCCCTCCATCAGCCAGCAGACACACAGGTACACACTGCTGGCCTGGCCCTTTGTCATTCAAATGTTGAGCTGATGATTGAAGCGCTTATCTCTCCTAATCGGAGCGTGTCAAGGTATTACTGCTGAGGGAGAGCGTCGCCACACCAACTTTGATATGGAAAATCACATCTGTGAGCTCCCAAACAACATTATCTACACAGAACTGAATATACCAGGAAAAACCTTTCCTGTAACCCCTCCATCTGTTGTCTTGGATTAGCTCCATGCTTGGTCCCTTTTTTTTCTGATCCTCAAAGACAGAGAGAGCAGGGAGGGCGAGAGGCGGAGGGGGTGGGGGGAGGATTAGAAAAGGGAGGAAAATAAAGAGCCAAACACACATCTTGTTAAAAGTAAGATTTGTAAGCTTATTATTTTTGTTATCATGATCATTGTTATTACCTCTGTTATGGTTTGTTCAGTTTACAGTTTATTTTCAAGTTCATTTAAAGTCATTCCAGTCGAAGGTAAACATGATTGTAATTGTTGTTTCCAACATTATTAAATGCTTTTTTTTTCTTTTGCCAGACAAAAAAACGGTCACTCCCTCTCACTCATACGCACATGGGAAGAGCAGAAACAAAAAGACTGTTGCTTACTCATTCAGTCAGTCAGCCACCCACACACACACACACACACACACACACGCACACACACACACAAAGACAGACAGCATCTCACTCTAAAGCTCCTGCACACAGTTATGAAGTGATGAACAGAAATGAGCTTGCTCTCCCTGACACACACACATACACACACATTCAGACGGGCACACAACAGCACACTTTCTTACTCTCGTGTCTAAGTTCTTAAGTGCAACTTCTTGAAGAGTGATTGACCCTCTTGTACAGCTCTTCAACCCTCCCAGTCCACACCAGGACCCAAAACCCTTTCCTACCTGGCCCTCCCACCAAGAGCCATATATACACCTGGGTTGGTTCACACTGTTCTCAATGATGCTCCAAAACCACATGGTCCCCTGTTCCTCCCCACCTGTATAATCTCTTGTCTGGTTGGAAAAAGCTATCACTTCTATTGCATTTTCTATTTGACTATTTGACCGTGTGGTTTTGTTGTTTACTCAAAAGCTGTTCCTTGAAGTTTTGTTGACTGACAGTCCTTTGGGGGGAAAAAAAGCCACAATACTCCCAAACTTCAAGCACACAATGATGAAAAGTTAGTTTTCCTTCTGGAATTAACACATAACAAAGGGTTCCCAACCTAGTGGACTGGACCCTGGAGGTCCTCTCGGTCAGAAAACCCCAGGAACTGTACCTCCCAGAACTGAACCCTCCCCGCAAAGCAAGTCTGACTCCTCATGAAATGCTTAAAGGTGCTGAATACGAGATTTTGAGCATTTTCTATTGCCTCTTAACGGCTCTCAACATGGCAAAGGCTGAGCCGGCACTAAGGGTGCAAACAACGGCAAAAGTGCTGACAGAATTATCAGCGTTTACCTGAGAAGAACCGGAGGGCGGCTGCTACAACTTGTTCAGGACGACGTCGTCGGCCAGACCGACGTCATCGGCTGAAACCTCTGAATGAATCCAGAGCAGCGCGTGCGAGCCAGTGGGACGCGCCCACGTGCGCTAAAAGCACCATGTCAACAAAGCAAGAAGAACAACACGCAGAGAGGGAGCTCAGGTAGACATTACTCCACCATGGCGGCACATTGCAAATAGTGGTTTGCTGCTACATTAATGCTCGAATGAAGCACCTTTAAGCAGAATACAAATATCACACAAAGCGTTTATGATTTCAGACTTTCTTTTAAGTATACCTCTTCAGGAAGTATAATTATCCCTTCCTGGAACTGGTTACCAACTCCAATCCAAACCAACCCAGGTGACATCATCAGGGTTATTCCCTCCATTTAAAAAAAAGTTCCCTCCAGAGCCACAGGAGACATTTGACAACACGTGTATAATTTGGAAAGTGTCCTTTAAATCGCCACAGCTCTGTCAAAGAGACTCAGAGTGCAGTCCAAGTTTACATATGGCTCAACCCACCCAATTTTACAACTTTTAAACCCCCGTCTTCCCCCTCAAGATAACCAAAAATACACCACAGTAAACTCAACAAAATAATAAGAACATTAAAAAAAACACAAGAAAACTGAGTTTCGAGTTTGTAAAATGCTTACATCACATTTCACCTTGGCAAATTTTAACACATAGGTTATTCCATTCTTTGTCCGTTATAACATTTATACGAGTACTTGAACGCCTCACACGCCGGTGGGTGAGCTGCTGCGTGACTTGGTCGGCCAGCTCGCAGTCCATTATCATCGTCGTCGTCGTTATAATCATCTTCACCTTCATCATTGTTATCAGCTACTATGGTAAGCCATGCCCTACTAGAGTCCATCGTTTGGCAAGGTGGGGTAGCCATGGTGAATAAGGTGCTAGTTGCTATGGAAACGTTATTCTGGAGCACCCGACTGGTACAGTTGTTTTAGTTTTGAATTGCCGAACCTCCCCACCAAAGCACTTGGTTTGTATGTATTACTTGTTGCTTTAGTTTGTGTTTTTTTTTATTTTTTTTTATTTTGCATTTTCATACTTATAAGATATACAGTATGTGAATGTATTTTCAGGCTGTTAGTACCACTACCACCAATAGTCTCTCTCGCTCTCAAACACGCACACACATGTGGCACACATGTTTTCTCTTTCAAGCACACACAAGCACTCATTCAGGAACAGAAAAACGTTTACATGTGGCATCTGACGAACGGGTTTTCAGAGATGAGATCGTAGAGTGGAACGCTGCTCCAGCATTGATCAGTGGAGAGCGTCTTATTGTCCTTATGTCTTGTTGACCGGACCTGTTGTGTGAGCGACTGTTCTTCCTCCTCCGTCCCGCCTCCCCGCTCCTCTTGCTCTCCTCCATCAGCCTGCAGTGGGCTGAGAGGAGGGCAGTATTGCTGAGTGTGTTCATGGCCGCCCCGTAGCCATCGTGTGCTTCTTTAACCTCAGAGATGACAGAGGAGTAACCGAGTACTTCAAAGGCCGGACAGAAAAGTAACACAGCAACTTATAACGGCGACAAACCCTTGCAGTTTCGGTGTCAGCGGCACATCTACAGTAAAGCCACTTTCTTTTGTTTCAGGGGGATGACTCGTGGTTTGAATGCTCCGGCCCCGTCCAGTGCTTCCTCAGAGACGTGCTGCAGACAGAGTGGAGAGCTACAACACTGGAGTCCCAGGGTGTGTTCATGAACTATCAGCTACTTTGACTAGTGTCCTACACAGGACCTGCGTAGGTCATCAACTGGTTCCTTCCCCCCCCCCTCCGTGGACTGGGACAAGTTCCCAACATCAAGATCAACAACAACAACAACAACAACAACACCACGAAGAAGAAGAACAACAACAACAACAAAAGGCAATTTCAGTTCAGTTGTGATGAAATCTATCTGATTCAGTTCATTTGAGGTCAGTTTAATTCTTGTTGCAAGAAACTATGGCAACTACCGCTAAGGAAGTGTTTCAGCCAATCAGATCCGGGGGAAAGTCTTCAAATTATTTTCAATTGGGTGGGTGGATTTGATGCTTTTTCTTCTTTTTACTCGGAATTCAGCCTCGCCTCTCCTGGTGTATAAATGCTTTGTGTGGTGTGCATGATTCAACAAGCTCAAACTGTGGCCTGTTCAGACACACACACACACACACACACACACACACACACACACACACACACACACACACACACACACCTGACTTTGATGCAACATACGGTTCAGTCTGTGTCACTGAGTGCCTGAAGGTCTTTCAACTCCACCAAAACCACACTCCCTCAAACACACAGCTGTACACACACACACACACAAATGCACACATTCACACCGTGATGCTTGAAAACTCTCATTTCTTGCTCTTCTTGCCTTCTGCTCTATTTGTGGTATCTTAATTCTCCTCTCTCTCCTCCTGACTCCCCCCTCCTCAACTCTCCCATCCGCTGATACTGTACACCCTCCCAAGGCTAGTTGGCATGGTGACGCTGATGGGATGGCCGTTGCTAGGAGATGAAAAGACTGGCCAGAAAGAGCATCGTCACGGTGAGGAGAAGGCGATCCCTGGATGGGCTGCTTCCGCTGACACTCTTCTCCAGTTTGGGGACGAAAGGGTTAAATTCATCTGAAAAAACAGAAGCAGAGAGAAAGGAAAAAAAAGGTAAAGAATGATGGAAAGGGATTTTTTCTGCACTTTAAAAACTTTAAATGAGGCAAAAAGAGTTCATCTGTGCTTCTAATTGAGCTATAATCTGCTTACACAGCCCGGCTTTTACTAAACACTTTTTATTAAATGGAAGAGTCTGACTGAAAAAGGGCAGCTGGCGGCAAAGAGTCACACTCCCTAAAGTCCGCTATAGAGACAACACAACAGCAGGGCCGAGGCTGCAGCTGTTATCAGAGAGCTCTTATTGTTATACTAAAGTGACACATCCTTTTACACCCAGACACACTGTATATACAGTACCCCCCCCCCCCCCCATGTACACCTGGTGATGTCCTAAAAATAGTTTGCGGTCTTTAGTTGCGGGCTTCATGCTGAGCGTTGATGTCTAGTCGACGTGCACAAACAGCAGACTGTTCGCTGCACGCCTGCACTTATGAGACACACGTGAGGCCCGACACGCCCTCTGTACACTTGATTAATGAGACCGGAGAACAGACAGTAGCGTCATTCACTGTCTGAACATGGCGACGGCTGATGCTGATTAGCGTCCGTGTGTTAACGGTCTGATGGCATCCAAGAGAGACGTGTGGATATTCTCAGTGTTTCCATATCAGGCTGCAGAACATTTCCAGCAGCTTTGTGGGTCAGACAGCAGAGTAATGACTGGCTGACACCTGGTTTTAGAGATGGCCTCTTCTGGGTATGCTCCGCCGGCCAATGTAATGAGGTCTATGCAGCAGTGGAGCGCAGGTTAAATGCTTTGACCGCTCTGTAACCGAGCATGCAGCCGAGGGGTCAGGACAGTGTTACTGACCGACAGAGGAATGTGGTTTCGAAGACCAAGCGGCAGACTGCGCAGCATCTCGCCAAACTGGTTCTAAAGCGTGGCTCCACTAATCGCCTCATACACACTCTTTCTCACTGACTGTCACAGATAACACCTAATCATGGGCGCGATGTCTGTGCAGGGGGAACGTGACGTACATCGTGACCTTCTGACACGTTCCCGAACCAAACATCAGCTCGCACGAGGAAGCTGTGTGTATTACTGCGCGCGCGCGCGCGCGTGTGTGTGTGTGTGTGCGTGCGTGCCACATTTTGGAGAAGAAAAACAGGCAACCTCCGCCTGATAATTTGAAAGCTCAGACACCGAGAGGCGTCTATGAATTTGAATGTCATGTTGACAAGAACAAGAAGTAGATATCTTAGTCTCTGACTGTGATGTGTGCGTGTGCGTGTCAGTAGCATCAACTGTAGTGGTTTATGTTTAATGATTGACCTGAAAAGTAGAATCCCTAATAATTTGTTACATTGTCTTGAGTGACAAATACTTAATAATTATTTTCTATTGCAGTTCAACGATGTGGCAATCAAAGACATTATAATTTGTGGTGTGCCGAGATCAGAATGTCAGAATGTGATTTAGTATTGCAACTCCATACAGTTGAAACATAATTGATACAATAGCATCATTTATTGTACCCTCTCTGACCTGAAAACTTAAAGCTCATGCAGAGCCACAAAAGACAACACAACTATTGTTAGATGCTGAATAGTCCTCCTTGTAACTGGTAAATTTACTTTAACAGGCATCTATCAGTTCAGAGTGTTCATATATGTAATTGAACTGCACCCTCTGGTGTATGACTCTCTGTAAGCAAATACGTATTATTTGGAAAGCATAACCCTTAAGATTTTTTTTGCCACATTTTTATATTATTAACTATTGTGCCGAGCAATGCCCTACTAAGCACCAGGGAGACAATAAATAAATAAAAAGCCTTTGCCACTTGAAGATATAAATCTTCTTTAAACAGTGGTTTGAAAGCCTCTCAGGAACTGAAGTTCTTTTTTAATATAAAACCCAGATCTTTATGTGGGATATTCTGAACTAAAACCAAAACATATAACATAACCGTTTCTACAAATGTTTATAAAAACATTCGGTTTGAACGGAGTTCTGCCTGCCGACGCGGCAAAGTGGCCCAAGCACACCGTCACTTAGAGGAGTGCTAATTGGCACAATAAACCCCATTAAAGAAAGAGCTTCTGATTCTCTCCACTAATGGCTGGACCTGACCGTCAGATGCAGTAACCTGAGCCAGCAGGGTGGGTAAATGAGTATCCTCCCACTGAAAGCCATCAGTAATCACATGGCTGCACGGGGAGCTGCTAGCACCATTCCATCTGCGTTGTAAATTAGATCTAAATGAAATCTAATACTAGCGGCCCTATTCAGGAGGGAGCCACTGTTGAGCTGTCGACACTGATTGAAAGGGGCAGCGGCCAGGAAATAAACTGTGAGCAGTGGAGGGGAGAGGGCCGGGTGGTTTACAACACCAGCCTGCAACATTCAGCTTACCGAAACATTTTCAGACACGGTAATCAGGCAGATTTCTACTGAGCACGACGCCTCGTGTTTGTGTGAATGTGCTGATGTGAACTTTGAATAACAGTAATTAAAACTATGATGTGATGAGTCTAATCGGCAGTCGGGGCTGTGAATGAGGGAGAGGAATAGCAAACTGCACTGCCGTTTTGTTTTCAATTCATTTCACATCTCCCTGCTGATTTCCTCACTTCCTCTTGCACCACTTGAGTTATCCTATTAATTTAATTGGCAACACAGCACTACAGGTGAAAATGACCCACAGGAGCTGGGGTAATTTGTACTCTGCTATTGTGTCAGCCGTCCGCTTAATATTAACAGTATTTTCATGTAGGTCACATTCCTTATCTGTTCAAGTACATCCAATATAACTATTCTTCTGTGGAAATAACCTTTTGGGTTTCTGTTTATTCTATTGTGGATCTTGTAATTAAGTATCTTGAATAAAACTCTATGCATTACTGGAATGAGCACATTTTGCTATGAGTTTGAACATATTTGCAGGAAAGGAAGGAAGGCACACAAGAGGTGAGTAAATTTGATAAGAATGTGATACGTGTTGGAGTAGCAAACAGAAGGAGGGGTTAACTAACGCCAATCAGCTTTCCAAAAGCAGATAAAAACACAAGAAACTTCAAATAATTTGAGATTTTTTTTTTGAAATGGCTTACTGTGATAGCATTAAATGCATACTATAACCATAAGATTAATATCCTATTTATTGAAGAAGAAAAAAAATGGAAAAACTCAATTTCACACATCAAAAGGTGAATAAACTGAGTTTTGGTGGCTTTCCTCTCCAATGCATTTCTACTCGTGCTCTGGGGGAAAAAATGGCAGATGGGAATTAAAGAGCAGGAGGATGAGGAGGGCATCGAGAAAGGAGATGGAGCGAGGGAGGAAAAATTAGATGAAAGGATGATGGAGGGAGAAAAAAAGTGAGGGAGAAGTATCTCGACAAACTCATATGACATGCAGCTATTTGCTGCAGTCAGTGATGAGTTTTCTCACCACGGTTATGAGAACAGACTGATTTATTATGCGAAGGCACGCATGTGAGCATGCACACATACACACACACAGATTAGTGACAACTCAGCACCATATTTTACAGGTTACCTTGGAGAAAAGTGTGGAAGCCGGCCAGGATGATGATTGATACCGACATTTCTGGTTTCGTTACTGTGCTGCTCATAACAGTGACCACATGATCATCTGAGAGATTATCCTAAAGTCTGTCACTTACTGATTTACTGCTCGGCCCTAAAACCAGTGCCAAATGTCATACAGTTCCGGAGCTAACGGATTTAGCGTGAATCACGTGACCAGTTGTGTAACCTTGACGAGAGCAATGTACGGGCAAAGTGGGAGCAAGATCTAGAAGTTGACTACAGGAAATCTGAATTTAGTTCTTTTTTTGGTCACTAACCATGAAACTCTGTGTTCTTTGCATATCCGGGTGAAAACGGCGAGTGTGAAATGAATTTGCATGTAGTTGTTTAGCAGGATCAGCAGCTTGCCAAGCCAGCTGGTGCTGTGAAGTTAACTGTGCTGACGGTCCCTTTTGAAAACGGCACATTTCACTTTAGCTGGCCACTTCTGATGCAGCACGGGAAATGAACTGGTGACTACCCCATCACATATAAAGGATCAGTATTTAAAGGATAAAGCTTGTGATATTGTACAAGTGTGTTGTTGTCTACAAATCCCATGAGATGAAAAGTGTGGAACTTCCACTGGGGCTGGTGGGACATGACGTTCTTATTTTCGTAATCTGTCGACCCTATTTTGAAAGCTTCTCAGTGAGGGGGACTCACTACCAATGTCTCTCATCAGAGCCTCTTATTACCTGCAGGCTTGTGTGTCACAGATATTCATCGTTGTCCAAAAACTATTAAAAAACATAAATGAGGATGACATGTTCTTTCCCACAAACACCACCCTGGAGCTGTAATTAGTCACTATACCACCACAAAGCCTCCAATAATTGGGATTGTGGCTGAGTGCCACAGAGTCTGTGGAGATCAGAAGGTATTGGGAAAAAGAGACACACTTTGTTGGTTTTCGTCCATTCATTGAAAATAGGAAAAAACAGAATAATTGTCTGTAAAATAATCTGCCGGCTTGAAAAGTGTGAATCATATGATTTCCATGATTTGAGGCTGCTGTGATGTCTATGTCTGTATGAATCTAGACGCTAATTGTGCTCCACACTCACTCAACTTCAGGTGTGTTTAAGTGAGTGTGTGCGTGACTCACCAATATCGTCAATTTTTAGGCCTGGTCTCAGCGTGTAGTCTGGTTCTGTCGGCCCTGGCTCATCATCCACGTCAGAGGCTGAGCGAGAAAGAGAGACGAAAAAGAGTGAGACAGAAAAAGAGTAAGGGCGAGGGTGAGGGAGCGTGGGTTAAACCATTGTTCTAAGTCAAAAGACTTTAATTATGCCTCATTTCCTCTGCATGGTTCGGCTCGGCTCGACCTCACGCTTTTTTCTCTATTTCGTATTCCACTGCAGAGTACTGCCTCAGTGGAGGCCGGATTCTTAGCTGATTGCCATTGTAATGCCGCGTGAAACTGCTGCGACATCCTCTTGAACACAACACTCGCTGAATCCTTTCAAACAAAACAAAGGAACGTATATGCACTTTGTCAGTTGTGCAGCGTACTTAGTGTACGGCTTAGTTTGGGCCGTAGTTTTGCAACTAGGACTTTTCTAAAAACCTCGGTTGAGTAAATATAAATATGTTAGCCACTATTCCCAATAGCTTGGCTATTTACAAATGTCTGGTTTGCAAGATCTCCCATGTTGTGCAAGTTCTATCCACAACTTTGCTCTAGCGAGCCGAGCCGAGCAGAACCGTGGCTTACCATGCAGTGGAAATGCGGCGGCATTAGATATAACTTGACACCTTGAGAGAAACATGCGCGAGAGCGGCAAGGCAAGGGTGTAGGGGGTTAAAAAATTCTCCTAGACAGACTGACAAGCCCCAAAATCACCAGCAGCCCAGAGAGAGAGCGAGAGGAGAGGGAAGGTGAGGGGAGGCAGATCAAACTGAAGAGAGGCAGTGTTTGAAAAGGGAAGGAGAGCGAGGAGGGGGCTGAGAGGGAGGAGAGGTTAATACTACAGGGCTGTGGAAGTTAAAAGGACCGGACAGGCCAGGGATCAAAGTCTGTGTGTGTGTGTGTGTGTGTGTGAGAGAGAGTGAGAGAGGGTTGAGAGACGGAAGGAAGGCAGGAGAGGGAGCGAGAGAGGTTAACACTACATATACATAGCCACCCACTGACAGCACACAGCAATAAATGGATTCTGACAGGGACCGAGGGAGGAGGGGTGAAAGAGGAGGAAAAGAGGGAGTAGAGTGGAGGGGAGGGAGGCGGGGGTGAGGGCCTTCAAAGCTGGAGCTGCTCCTCTCTGCTGCTGTGGAGGGAGAGCGGGAAGAGAAAGAAGAGAGAGACAAGAGGAGCAAGGGGGATCTGTGCTGTGCTGTGTGTGAAAATGCTGCAGGGGAGTATTAATAGCTCCGACTGTTTTAGACTGTATTTAGATTATGTTTGCATCTGTATGCAGCAGGTGTGTGTGTGTGTGTGTGAGTAATACGTGTGTGTGTGTGTGTGTGTGTGTGTGTGTGGGAGAATTCGTAGGGAGCCCGGTGCCTGCCAGAGGGGTAGAGTGGCCAGATGGGTGCAGGTACTGTATGCAAAAAGGTCCAAGCACTGCATTACACGTCAAACACCACGCACGCACGCACGCACACACACACACACACACACACACACACACACACACACACGCTCATGCATACAAAGACACACACACACACAGTAAAAGACTCACCTGTGGCGCAGCAGACGTACACTCGTAGTCTCAGACAGCTGCGGCCGTGATGATGGGTGGGTGTGGCTGTAAAACACATACGTTTTTTTTTCAGTTATGTGATATTCCTAAATTAAAACTGGTTTTGTGAACACCAGATCAAATGTAATGCACCAACCAATCCATACTGACCTTCTGAAACAGATTATAGATTACAGCCAGAAATGTTCCACATTGAACACAGTTAACATAACATTTCACACATAACATAGAACGTTATGTGCATCCCTGAACTTGAGTTATTTATTTACTATCCCAGGATGCACTGGAGCACACAAGCTACCATTACACAGTCACCGTTTGTGTCTTACAACTGTATTTGCTAAAGATAGTCAGTCTAGAACTGTATTGTAGGCTACATATTTACTGCAGAGGGAAATAAACGAGTGCTCTTTATATGAAGAGGCAAACGCAGTCGGCTCTAGTGGCACTCTCCTCCCAAAAACTGTGACTGTGGAAGGCTTACCCAGTGTTTTCATTGCAGGTTACTAAATGTGCGGGATAGTAAAACATAGCAAGACTTGAAAATGTTTGGTTGCCACATCACTGTTATCTCCTCGTTTGTGTCGAACCAGTCCCTCTGCAGATAAAACACACTCCTGTATATTCATTTGTTCAGTGGTGTGGACAACCACTTGGATTGCTGCACACACAGCATTTGATTAGAAAAGAGAGATTGACCTTTCAAAGCAGTGTTAAAAATAGGATACATTCAAATAATAAATAAATAACCAATCACTTGTACCACAATCATACCTTTTTTAAATAGATATATCCATTTTTATGCAGGCTGGTGTTTTGCAAACACCAGCCTGCAGAAAAAAAGAAAAAAGGAAAAACGTCTCTTGTTGCTAACCTGTAGGAAACGTCTCCCATCAAGTAATGTAGGTTAAATGAGTGCTTCATTCTTCTGAGAGCCATTTAATTTATCCCTGGACTGACATTTATTTTTATTTTTATAACAAGCTAAAAGTTTAGTATTTTATAAAGTGTTGATTTGGTGCAACGTGTTGTGAGTTAATTTGATTAGCGATCAACAACATGGATGAGTCTGCAGGTTGATACGATTAGATGTGAAACAGCAATGTGTTATCCTGAAATGACCTGAGGATGGTCTCACTGAATTAATCATCAAATCCATTTAACAATAAAAGAATAACCTGTGTAATTATTTCAGCACATTACTGCTCTAGTCTCACACGCTTTTGCTTTAATTTATAGTATTTTCCTTTATATTTGGAGGACAAGCCCTCTGCAGTGGCGAGTATTCACAGGATATTGCATGGGTCCCACTCACAGATGTAGTAGTACTCCTGTCCAACGTGGAACTCGTAGCCCAGCGAGAAGGCGCTGTAGCGCTGGAACTTCTCGGAGAACTTGATGGGCGCGTGGGGCGCGTGGGGCCGGTTGCACTCCCACCTCTTGAAGCCCAGCTGAGGGTCGCAGTTCCTGTACCCGCGATGGCTGACCATGTAGAGGACGTACTGCTCGCCGGTGCCCACCATGCGCTGGCTGTCGTTGTAATGAGGGCAGTAGATGTCCAGGTAGTCGTTGACGTTCACCTGCATCGTGTAGCCCTCCCGACGCAGACTGGACACGGAGAGAAAGAGAGCGCAAACAGTCAGAACAATCACAAAGCTGCAGAATGCACATATCCTACTATATTCATTACTATTCTACTAATTAAGCAGTTAGAATGAGCATCAACACAAAGATGCAGAATACACATATCATATTATTATCGATATATTAATTAAACTGTTAAAATAAGCATACTAACAAAACTGCAGAATACACACATCATTTTCATGATCATTATACAAATTAAAGGTGTTTTGTTTCGACAACAGCCAATTCAAAAATAACTACAGTCAACACATCATAATTGGGCATATCACAAAATGTGGGCAAAATGTTGACGGAAAAAATGTCTAAAGTGCCTTGTGCTTCAACAATAAATGGTACTTATATAGATATGAAATGCATGCATTGAATGCAGCTCTTAGCAAACACACAACATAAGTAAAGTAATTAAAATACAACACGAAAAAATACAATTTGTTAGTACTACACACATTATACACAATATATTACACCAAATAATAGCACTAATATTTTAATCTGCAATGGCACACACACACACACACACACACACACACACACACACACACACACACACACACACACACACACACACGTAATGTAGCAACAGTATATGTTCTATTTTATCATAGATAGCATGAAGTTCCACGTTAACTTGGACAGGAATGCTTTCAACTGGCTCTAATTTCCAATTATGTGTGTAACATTGTTAGATACACATATCTTGTGGGCCTTTACACAACACTCACAGACATCATTGTGAAGACCATGGAACACCTCACATCATTGTACGGTATGCATTTCAGCTTCAATGTTCACTCAGGGTCAAACGAATCTTTGTTTGAGAGTTATTGAGTTATTAATAACACAAAGCAGGTGTGTGCGTGTGTGGCACCCTTGCGTGCGTGTGTGTGTGTGTGTGTGTGTGTGTGTGTGTGTGTGTGTGTGTGTGTGTCGGTGTCGGTGTATTTGTGGCTGAAAGGTTGCTGCATGCAGAGAATGCGGAGCTGGCTCTTAAGTATGGACCGAAGGCCCCGGGGCCCCGGCTCCTTCTCCTGGTGTCAGCGCAGCGTTGTCCCCTAACCCCAGCGCTCGTACATCAACCTGAGCGCAACGTTGCGCTCACATCAGCCGTCAACGTCCTGGCCACGTTCTCCCCCCTCCACCCCCCGAAAAGCTCATATATCAGCGTCAACCCCAAAAAAGACTCGGCTTGACAGGAAGATAAGGTCTGAATCTGTGTCTGGGAGTGTGTGTGTGTGTTATCTACACACACACACTCTCAGACACAGATGTGTGACAAAGTGAAATAGATTCTTTCCTCACGTCCAAAAGCCCTCTTTTTCTCCCCATCACAGACACGGGCTCATATCTGTGTGACAGAGACAGGTTGCAGTTGTAAATCATACACACGCCAATGAGCACACACACACACACACACACACACACACACACACATACGATGTTATAGCGGTGACATAGTAACATCACAAGGGGGCAGCAGTGTGTCATCCTCAGCCTGATGCTGCCTCTCTGCGAGTTCTAGGTCACGTCTCAAGGGGGATTATTATTCAATTATTAAATGAAGATCGAAACTCTGTTCCCGATGTCTCCCTCTCTCCATCACTGCTTACTGCTCCACTCAAATCCTTCCTGAATTTGTCTTTCTCCCCTTGCTCTCCATTCCTCTCATCCCTTTCTTTCAGACTGACATGAAAGGAAGATTAATTGTTCAACATTCATCCTTTGCTCTCTTCCTCCTCTCCTCTCATCTCACCACTTTTTCTCATTACATCATTTACTAGCCTACAGAGGGTATTAGTGGTAGAAAAAAAAGTGTAAAATGCTTCAAGGGAACTATATTTATAGTAAATGCAAAAGAGAGAGAGAGAGAGAGAGAGAAAAAACACACGAGTGAGGGATGAGTTTAGTTCCAGAAGGGAGGAGTGGATGCAAATTTAGTAAAAGAGCAGAAAGAGACAGAATGGAGCGGATAGGAAAAAAAAGGAGGCGGTTTGAGAGTTTTACGCTACCAAAGAAAAGCAAGTTCTCCGAGATGAAGGGATAATGGTAGAAAGAAAGAGAGAAAAATGAGGGGGAGGGCAACTCGAAACATCTTGAGTAATCTGAAAGTAAATCACTTCTCTAAGATAAAGAGCTGGCTTTAGGATCCCCACCGAGTATTTATGCATGAGTGTGTGTGTGTGTGTGTGTGTGTGTGTGTGTGTGTGTGTGTGTGTGTGTGTGTGTGTGTGTGTGTGTGTGAGTGAGTGAGTGTGTATATATGTGTGAGACACCAAAGTATCTCACCTGCCAACCTTTTTTTCCATTTGATGTAGTGACATCTTTGTGTTTCTGACAAACAGTACACACACACACAAAATAAAAAAAGGATGATTTAACAGTGTCCTTGAACGTTACAATAATCCGTCTCAGACTATATTGTGCTTTAGTTTCAGGCTGTGGATAAACAGAAGATAGACACTTGAAGAGTGAGTTTGTGTTGAAGATAAGCTGTTTTAGAGGATTAAAGGTATTAAAAACATGAGTTTTAATCACACCTCTGCTGTCTCGTTTGTATGCAGTGCATACGTTACATGCACAGTGAGGGACCAGGAAAACCCTGTACAACATAATGCAATACAACTGTCTTGGGCTGAGTTTGTGACTTAGTGCGGAATAGAAGCTGGATAAATGGCAGAGCTGAGGAGGCCAGGCAGCGAACCCTCTAACTGCTGTCCAGCTGCTGCTGGGATAAATACAGCGACTACATTTCATTGTGCAGTGTACAATTGTGACGGTAAAAAAAATATTTATATTTAGAAGAATGTTCCCACAGTGAGATATTCAGATTGTAAACACTGGTATTGAATTGGTACTTGGTATTGGCTAGTAACCAAAATCTAAGGGTATTTATACATTTGGTACATTTTGAATGTCAATGTGTTTTGGAGGTTGTTGACTGATACATATATTCATAAAATATTCTTCTTTCAGGCTGCTTCAAGACAAAAGATAACGCAATAAATCATTTCAAAAAACGGGTTTCCTCAGAATTGTGAGAGAAAATCCACTCCGACTGAGGAAATCAAGATTCTTATTCTCTCCCAAACTGTGCAGCTGCATTTTGTTGGATTTGTATTCCCTTTTATTGTATCGGAGTTTATTGGATATTAATGCTCTCTGAAAATACAAAGTAAAGACAGATGGAGAGACACAGCGATACAGAAAGTAAGAGGTGGAGCAGCTTATAAAATGTCATGATGTGTCGCTTTCTTCTGCTCTCTCCGGATGCCTCCCTTTCATTTTGTGTTGGATCACCACTAATTTCCTCCCTCGTACGTGACACCTGCTTCATCGACGCTGGGAGCGGGGAGAGCCGAGAGACGGAGCGGGACGTTTCATCGACAACGCACAGCCGAGGCCTCCACGAGCAACACAACACTTATATATATATATATAAGACCTGTAGATATATATATATATATATATATATATATCTACAGGTCCACCAGAGAGATGGAGCGATGGAAGGACGGAGAGAAAGATGGGAAGGTTTATAGGATGAGACGAGGGGTAGTCGGGGTTAAAAGCTGCAGAGTCTGGCCACCAGGGAGCGGAGGGTGATAGCGGGAGGGAGTGAGAGGGAGCGACGGCTAAAAGCAAGATCAAAGTGGACCTGGATCAATGTCACTATTGTAAAATCACATCAGAGAATGTGAGAGAGATGGAGAGAGTATGTTGCTTATATAAATCAGTCGTGGGCAATATAATGCCACAGAAATACCCCCTGCCTGGCTATTATCTGGTTGGCCTGTTGGAGCAGCGTACATCAATAAAACACTTTGACAGTAAGAGCAATCATTCCTTTTTGTAACAAGCGCTTGCAGGACCGGCTTACTCCACTGTGCTCTGTTGGTAAGATGACAGACTCTGTAGAGAAGAGGGAGACTGAGACTTAAAGCTCAAAGATTTAAGTCAGAGTGTAGTTTTCATAGCCTGGTTTTACACTGAATGCTAATGTGCCATGCTTTTGCAACAATAGCCCATTGATCAATATACCGCATCAGCAAAGAGGACACTAAGATCATCCACTCTGTGAAATGACGGTGATCAATCTGTGATTCTATGTAAACAATATTCACAGCTAATTGAACCACTTAAAGCTTAACCAATCAGAAATGTCAAGGATAGAAGCTCACTTAGCTCTAGCTAAGTGGGAAATGTTACTTTCTTGAGGCACATTTTACACACGGCTTGCTAAACACTTTTGTGATAACGGGTCAGCGGATGTGGTTGAGACGCTTGAGCTTCTCGGTCCCTTTCTCATAATGCTAACACGTTAGCATGAAACACCTGAGGACTCTCTCTACGGGGTACATGGACACGTGTTTTTTATTCTTTCCAACTACTAAGTGCTCAACGATCAAAAGTAGAAAACCGCAGGTGGCTGATTGGGTTGCGCTGGGGGATGTAAGTGTGTGTAGCACTGTAAAAAAAAAAACATGTATGCCAAGGTAAATCAAGGTTAAAGAAATCAAAGGAGACACTGCTGATGGGTACAAGGTTGAGCTGGATTAAAAAATGTCTGGCAGTGTGACAAATGATTGCCAATCAGGATTTAAAAGTAATTCTGCCTCTCAAAGCCAGAATTCTTAATCCCATCTCAGTCCGGTAAAGAGATGCTAACATTGTTGCGGGAGGACTCCAATCAGCCAGCGGAGCGATAGGTATCATTGAATGGCTCCCCCACTGAAAGGAGACTCCCAGGGATCTGTAGCATCAATGAGGCCCTCATCAAACATAGGCAGGAGTTCTTCCCACTGTATCCTCCTCCCACTCCCTCTGCGCTGGCTCTCTCTTTTGCCTTCTTCCCTCCATTTGTTCTCCCGTTCTATGTTTCTGTCTCAGTTTGGCTTTTGCCTGAGAGGAAGCATGCAGACAAGAGTGTGTTAAAAAAAAGAAAAGAAAAAAAGACCTTGTGTGTGTACATGAATCTCAGTGATGCCATCTACTTCAATATTTTTTGACATTGAAGATATTGACACGTTTGACTGCTGGCGTATCAGAATAGCATCACTCTCTTTTATCATCTTGTGCTTCTTTTTATTATTTTCCTCTCCATCCCTTGATCATATCTCCCTAAACCACGAGAGAAGCATGCCTTTAGGTGTGTGTGTGTGTGTGTGTGTGTGTGTGTGTGTCAGATAGGGTGTAGTGGTTGAGTAGGTTCTAAATTCTCCCCATAGAAATCAATACCTGTCTTCTGTGTCCAACAGGAATATGCTGCCTTCTCTCAAGGCTGCCACACGCATGCACACACACACACACACACACACACACACACACACACACACACACACACACACACACACACACACACACACACACACACACACAAGCACACACAGTCCTGCCCTGCAGAGCAATGGTTCATCATTGGTAATTGATCAAAGTATTACAGCTAACAGGGTTTCTTGCCAAGCGGCCTCACGCGCAGCCCTGACATGATCCCATAACACGAGCAGCATTCTCAGAATCACTTTCTCTTTATTTCCACCCTTTTCTTACATCTTCTGCCTCGTTTGTTCCATTTCTCTGCTCTTGTCTCACTTCTCTCGAGCTCTTAAGCACTCTTTCTCTTTCCTCTCCTTCCTCATCATCGTCATCCATCATCCTCTCCTCCTTCCTCTCTCTGCCTGTGGATATAGACTATGTGGTGAGAGAGGGAGTGCTCCGGCAGCACAAAACCTAATGGCTGGCGTTATTAGCCCTTTGAACTGAGCTGTCTCGCTTTCACACGGAGCCTTGTTCGACAGACACGCTCTCCTAACCCATAATGTGTTCGACGAGCATGTTCTCCCGCACATGCTTGTATTTCGCAATCAATCACGCATGCTATATTTTGCGGGATTTGTCCGAACACGCGTGACACAGATGGATGGAAGTAAGGGAAATTAAAATGAACAACTGCATGAAACAACAGATGGCTGAAGCCGAGGCCCGACACACACGTGCGGAATATGGAGACGCAGACCAAATAAACGAGAGGAAGAGGAGATCAGACACGTGGGACGATGAACGACAAGAACGGGAAGGAGGAAAGACAGTGTACTGCTTTGATTAAGAAGAATGTCGTTTAACCTGTGAGTGAGACCGAGACTTGTGGTCTTTACCTTCATTTGCGTGTTCATTGATTTTGCTTTCAACTTTAATTCATCTTCAATTTCACAACCACCCCACCCAGCCTATTTTACGCTCCAAGGGGTTTCTTCACTTTACGGCTTCTTCTACCTCTCAACTGTCATTCAACACGTATCTGCCAATGCTAACCAATCTCTGCCTCTTATTCTATCACTTTGCTCCCATCAATCTCGGGCCGCTCTATCTCTCCGTTTCCCTACATCTCCCGTTGTCTCTGTTCCCAAAGCCCTTACATGAGCAATAGTGATCCCATCAGACACTGGGCCAGCAGAGGAAAAGAGACACACAGAGAGGAGAAAGAGAGTGTATGTTCCCTAAGCTCTCCCATGATTGATAGTGATCCTGTCTGATGGCTGTGTATAGACTCAGCACTCAGTGAGACATTACCCTCTGACCCAGCTATTGATTCTCTGCATTCGCTGCCCCAAACACACAACACTAGTCCTGACCCGGCCCCGTGCAAAAACCACACACACACACACACCTGTGTGTACAGTCCTACAGATTGATAACTTGGCGGTGTCCTGTGAAACCTGATCAATGTGCTGCATAACAATCATTCTCCCTGGCTGCCTCAGCCCACTTCCTGGCCGAGTCACATGGCCCCCGTGTCCCGCTGACTGATGTGTTTGGGTCGGGGTGTGGAGGCTTGAATATCAGGGCTGCGGGGAAAAGAGCTCCAGCGCTGGGATAAACCGCTCTCAACAACAACAACAACATTACTCAGATCCCTCTCCTGAGCCACATTAAATAAGAGATCCGGGGCAGGGAACAGTGCCTGCCAGACAGAAGGACAATGTGGAATGAGCAGTCGTGCCATCCATCACGCACACCTGGGTCAGATACTATTTGCTAATCATTTTGCACCTGCTTGCACTTGTTTTAACCTGCTTGATCCACAAGTTGTGTGAGGTCGACCATATAAAAAGACATCATCTACTAAAGGAAACTATTTAAAAAACACTTTGCTTTTTGTCTGTCTGTGCATGGCCAACTTTGCTTGTATAAGAAGAACAAAGACCTCCATCAAGCACTTCAGACGTGGTACCGATGACCCATGTCCGCTATCACAGACAAGTTAAACACGGAGAGGATATTTTGGCCATTGTGAGTCCAAGGAGGCGAAGGCAGAAAGAAAAGCGAGACGAGGAGGAGTGCCGAGCGAGCTCCAGCCTAATGGGCTTCCAAGACAAAACCACAGCTGGCTTTCAACATTAGTCTCCATGACGACAGAAGAAGCCCTAGCTGTGGAGCTATTGTGGAAACAAAAAAAAAAGGGGCTACAGGGGTTCATTGCTTTGTGCGAAAACCCATCTATCCTCTCTTTATCCACCATCTCCCCTCTGTCTCTCTAATGGCTAATTAAGTGCCACTTATTACTATTCAACATTATCACAAATCATCAGCTATTACTGTGGCAAATTCTGTTTCACACCGTTTTCAGTGGGAGATTCTCACTTTGGCTGCAAACGGAACAAAGAATTAAGGCTAAAAGCAGACGGGGGGGCAGAGGTGGGTAACTAAGGGCTACAGGCAGAATGTGGATTGGTCATGTACTGTACAAGCAGCTCGCCTGGCGGGGCGGTGTGACTTCATGTGGGTATTATAGAGAAGAAACATCCAAAGGTGAAGCGAGGACTGAAATCAATATTTTATTCAAGTGTATACCACATCAGTTTGCTAAAAAAAGATCCTGAAGTTCTTCTACCAACTAACTAAATGACATGTTGTAAAAGTCCTCTGTCAGACCTTTTAATTTGCTCAGAAATAGCTAATACACACTGCAACAGGGGCAGAAACAGAGCACACACACGTGGGTTGAACAGAAGCTGTGGTACTCTCAGGGCAGGACAGATGGATACACACATACAAACAGACACAGAATGCACTGCGAGATAAATAGCCGACTTGGTAGGACAAGCAGGCACCAGCAGGAAGACCTTAAGTGTTTAAATGCATCTGGGTATTCTTGTCAGATAGAAGATGACATTGAGCTTGAACATTTCCAGCCTTATGGATGTTCCATTAATGTAATGTGACATGGAGAATTAATTGAATGTATTCACATCAATACGAGGTCACAAAGGCCTGAGACTAAAGCATGCAGATTGAGCTACAATGCTAATCTAAGCAATATGTGCTCAATTACCCATTTAGGAAAAATTATTCTGTTGTATGGAGTCAATGGAGTAAAACAATGAAAAGAGAAGAAAAAAACAGCTCGCACTCCAAAAACAACAATGTTCAGCTTCACTTCAGATCGAGAGTTTTCTATTTTTATTCTTCATCAAAGCAGCACATAAAAGACTGCCGCAGCTCGGATGTTTCAATGCTAAGACCTTCCACAGAGCACAGGCCAAAGTGATAACAGAAACCAAAAAGATTTTGTTGGGTGATGAATGAGCCAAAAATCTATCAATGCCAGATTTTAACTCTGCACACAATACGCCTACAAGTGATGCACTCAGAGTGGAAACTTAAACTTTTAGTGTGTGCAGTGTATTGCTTAATAGCTGTGTGTGTGTTTTGTGTGTGTGTGTGTTTTTTTTTTACAGATGCAGCTGTAAAACACACGTTGCCCCGCTATCTTCCCTTATATCTCCTAACCCGGCCTAAGAAATGTCACCAGTCAGCCGACACTGGGATCAGAGTCTGGCCCGCTGCCTGAGATCTCCCTCACAGTGAATTTCCTTTCACAAACGTACAACTCTGCAATACTTGTGAAAGTCGATACAAGCAATAAAACATGAAAATGGAGCAGGATAATGAGGAAATTGGAATAATTTGCAAAGAAGCGTGTTCAGCTCGAGGCTCGGCGACAGCAGAACACATGCTGCATCGTGGCATAATCAGATGGAAGTGAAAGGAGCTGTAGTTTAGAGGGACACCTGTGTACGCACATTAGGCTTTAACTCCTGTTGATTCCACTCTGTATCTGTATGTTTGTGGGTGTCAGTATTTCATGATGTGGCTGACTCTCTCCACTGAACATGAGCAGACTCTGTCAGACTCGACAGTCTATCAGTGGAACATCCCTCTCCCGTTTCCCCCTCTCCACGTCGCTGTCGCTTTCTCCCCCACAAGCCGCTCTCCTCCTCTGTCTCTCCATCCTTATCAGTGTCCTTCCATCTGTCTCTCGTTCAATTTTTCATTTCAGGTTCAATCTTTTTGACGTCCTCTCACTCCTCCTCCGACGACACTTCTCCCTCCCTTTCTGTCTTCCTCGACTGGCCTGTCAATCTGTCGTCCCCGCCCTCTCTCTCTCGTGAAGTCAATAAGCCTCTCCATGTGGTGGCAACCTGTCAGTCATCATAAGACAGTCAGCAAAATGCGCATTCATGTGGACCGTGTGTGTGTGTGTGTGTGTGTGTGTGTGTGTGTGTGTGTGTGTGTGTGTGTGTGTGTGTGTGTGTGTGTGTGCTTGTGTAGGGATAAGGAAAGGAAACATTCCTGCCTTCGTGATGCTCAGGTATCAGAAATAATGGATCTAATTTGTTCATGTTTAAAAGTCGGACACAAGCCACTCACAACTACATGCCCACATCCTAAGTGGTTCCATCAATGTGTGCATGTGAAATGAGTCAGTTGAAGGTGACGAATCACCTCTAACAAAGTGCATTATGGACTTGACAAAGCAATTCCCCCATGCTAAAAAAATTGTTGTTTCTTTCCATCCGTGCTTGTGTGTGGAGGTACTGCATGCGTCTGTGCTCACACTGCAGCTTCCCTGTGACTTACTGCTTTCATTTAAGAGGTACTCCACATACATTTATTATTTGGGCAACATGGTCCACGCAAACTGATCAATAAACATTATCCCTTTATTAAAAATATTGCAGCAAAATACTGCGGTGGCTTTTTTTCATTGCACTTTGATGAGGTTTGACTTTCTGTAAATTTCACTCTTTTATTTCATTCTAACTAATGAGCTCTTCGTCTGTTCATTCCAAAACAAACTGCCGCTGCGGCCGAAAGCATAAAAGACATCACTTCCTCAAGAAAAAAACAGGAAATGAAAAAACGTAACGGATGAGTCATTATTGTGTTTTATAGATGGGAATGGAAAGTAACAAAGTTAATATCTATTCATATAAAGATACCGCAGGTTATTACTTTAACTGTTCTTTGCACGGAGTGACATGCAGACATGCACCAGTGACAGCAGCAGTGAATCAGACAGCGGGTGGCCACACGGGTCCATTTAAAATCAGATATTCCGTGTGCGACATTAAGGTTTATAGGTGTCTTTCTGGAAGTGTTATGAAGTGTGTTGTATTTATTCGTACTTGAGCATTTATTCAAAGGGGACAAAGCAGTGGGATGTGTATATGAGCTCTCATAAAGTCAGCCCACGTCCCAGTGCAACATCCTGGCCATATAAGCAATGCCTGCTCTGCTCTGCTTTGCTGCTGGAATATGAAATATGCATGGACCATAAAGAGCATATGGACCATCCATCTCAATATCCGCTACACCAGACCATCAAAAAAGATCATTAAACCTAACACACACAGGCTGACTCGCACACACACGAACACACAAAATGGCACATAAACATGCACTCCCACGTTGTGCATAATGGTTTATCAGTTTCAGTGCCAACTTTCTGCTGACGGAGCACACGCAATAACAAGCAAAGGCATGCGCACACTCAAAGGGATACACACAATAATGCACATTTAGCAAAGAGGATATTTAACATTGGTGTACATTTGCCCACTTCACATTTCTAGTCTTAATCTAAATACTTTACAAACAGATGTTTCATAATAACAATGTTAAATAGTTGCCGCATAGAAAAACATGAACATATGTCTTTGTTCAACACACACACACACACACACACACACACACACACACACACACACACACACACACACACACACACACACACACACACACACACACACACACACACACACACACACAAGCTGTCACTCAGTCTATTTTGTCTTTACCATGGCTCTGTCACTATTAGACTCTCTGGTCCCACACTGCAGGGAATTAAAATGTAATATGAGACTCACAAAGGGGGGTGGGTGGGGAGAGAGAGAGAAATAGAGAGAGAGAGAAATAGAGAGAGAGAAATAGAGAGAGGAAAAAAAGAAAAACGTATCCAGAGCAAAGTTAGAGAAACTGTTAACAGAGTGGCAGAACAAAGGAGGAAGGGATGAAGGGATGGACAAAGAGTGAAGGCGAGAGATGAAAAAGAAGTGGGTGGTGATGAGGAAGAAAAACAGATTGACTTCGGAAGAGTAAATACTCATTCACTCACATTTAACGGAAAAAAACAACAACATAAACAAAGACTTCCACTGGATGAGGCATCTGTCGTCTTTCATCTCTTTCTCTCCATCCCTCACCCACTCTTCCTCCCCCTCCCCTCCCTTATCTTGCATCTCTCTAATCTCTTTCTAACTACAGTATGTGTCAGCAAGGAGTCTGACACTAAGTCAGCGTCATATTCTATCATCCATGCAGACAGAGACACGCAAACAGGACAGCTACAAGACGGGCTTCGTCTTTATCTAATCCCTTTCCTCCTTCAGCACTTCCTTCCTCATCCCTCCATCCCACTTCCCCTAAAACTTGTCTGCCCAGGTGCAGCCGACATCAATCTGCTAATGGGCACTGCTCTCTTGTTGCTTCACACTGTGGCCTAAAAAGCCCATTCCGGTTGGTGGAAAGCTCTCATTATATTTGTAAGATTGAGGCAGAATGAGGGTTGGTCAGAATGTGCAGTATGTGTGCTTTCCAGGATTTTACAACTTCCACCTTGTTTTCACCTTCACAGTAGAGGGCGGAAGTTGGAGAAATTCAATCTTTGTCGCCAAGCTCTGCCTGCAGGTGTAATGATTTACTTCTTTATGTGTAGAGGTGCAAAGTTGGATGAACTGTTGGGGAAGGGGAAGTATTTTTCTCCACTCTCCAATTCCCATTTCCCATCCACAGTACTGTCCTGGATAATTTAACAATCGTATATGTGTATGTCATCACGTTATTTTTATCAACAATTCGGTATGGCCGTAAATACAACAGTACCCATGAGCATCAACTGCTGTTGCTATGGAGAAGGAGCCAGTCAGAGGCAAGTAGTCAGAAAATACTGCACCTCCACCAAATTAATGATAAATAATGAACTGCTGAATATACGGCTAAAGGTGTGTTTAGACAGAAAGCTTGGGGGATTTCCACCTCCGGTAATTCACATGTATTCGACCTTCGCACCATTTGTGTTTATTCACCCCAAACAGCCAAATAACCAACTAAAAACATGCGCTAATAATTAGCCATTAGCAACATGCACAGCTACATTTTAAGGTGGATGACTGACATTGAAAGTTTTTGACTTTATCTCCAAACTATTTATGTACAGTCTTTTCCACTTGACCAGACATTTCTTAGATGCTCGTCTTTGAACTGATGATTCACCGAGGATAGTTTCAAGCCCACCCAAGCTGCTCGTCAGCGAACATTTCCTATGCACAAAATGAAAAGGACTTTTTCCCCCGGAAACCTGGATGCCCAAAATAGCTCCTCCTACTACACAACTATTTTACCATCGTCCTCCTCTGGGATACAAGACACCTCCGGTTTGCTCCAGTATATGCTCCAGTGTACTGGATGCTGCCCAAAATGTGAATGCAGGAATATTCGGGGACTGTTGTGGGCACAGTATATCTCTGCCTTCTGGTTTGAGATTTAAAAATATCTCTTTTGAAACCAGATGTGCCACCTGCTCACCTCAGCTGCCGTGGAGCTCTTTTGACAGAACGACTCCCTGCCTTGTTAACAGCACTTTGATTCAGCCAATTTCAGGAATATGAAAAGATGCTGTCATGTATCGAGAGGCCGTTGTTGTGCCTTTATGAATGACGGCGTGTGTGTCTGTGTGTGTGTGTGAGATTGATGCCTTATGAGTTGGTGAGCGTGTGCGTTTGCAGATGTGTGTCAGTGTGGAGAGAACACAAACGGGCACAGCTAACATTACAAAAGAAAAAACACGAGAGAAATGAATCAACAGCGTTTGCTTTTTGACGTTTTTCTTCCCCTCCAGCAAGGACTTTCTCCCTCGCTCTCCGTCCTTACTCCCCTTCAAACACTTTATTTTCACCCGTTCCTCCCGTCTCCTGCACCTCTCTCTCCGTCTGCCACTGCCAATCTATCCACCGTGGTGTAAAGTCGTAATCCCTTTCCCTCTTTCTCTCCTGTCGTTTACTTGCCTCTCTATCTTAGTAATTATCTCTCCGCCCTGTCCCCTCGACGCAACCCCCTGTCATCCATCTATCTGCCTCTATGTAAAATATCTCCATCTGCTTTCACTTTCATACTCCATTTTCCATTCCCTGCCCTCCCTTATCTCACTGGGCTGACCCCTTCATCTCTCTCCTCTTTCCCTCCATCCTTCTATCTCTCCTCTCATCAGCACCCTCCTTCTGCCGGCATCCATCTTTCCGTCCCTCCTCCCCGTCACAGGCTGATTAAAATTCAAACCCGAGCTTTATTGTCGGGCCGTGCGGTCGGCGATTTACTTAGCGCACGTTCCAGTCCGAGACCGTGGCGGTTGTGAGCAATCTGGTGTTGGGTGTTCAGAGAGAAGATAACGCAACACCGGAGGCAGCGGCCGCCGGCTCATCCGTCCATTAGTTTGCTGTAATGTTTGTCATTGCCACTGAGCTAACAGCAGCGGCAGCTTGGAACTTAGTTTGTCTCTCAGAGGCAGAGTGAAATCACTCTGAATGCTTCAACACACCTGCATTTAGCTCCCCTCATGGCGGCACCTGTGCTGCTTCGTCGCTCTCCCTCTGCCACCTATTCTCCTCTATTTCTCCTTGTCAAACAGTGTTGCTCTGTTTCTGCTCGGACGTGTTCGTGCCATCATTGCAAAGTGATGGGTTGAGGCTATTTGAGTGTTGTGATCATCATAACCTCACATACCAATATCACGTTTTTTTTTTTTTTTTTTTTTAATATGACTGACTTTTAGCGCTAGCCCTTTTTTCAAATCCATAAATGGATGCTCAAGTAAATATCCAGAATATATTATATATACTATGATATGTATTAATTTTCTGATATAAAAGGACATATTTCAATATTCTATTAAGGGCTCCAATGATTGCTTTTCCATCAATTTGATAATTGATGAATCACCTTACAGTGATCAGAGACAAGTCGTTTTTCAGGCAAACTGTAAATCAAATATTAGGGGAATTTAAACCGTCGATGGGACAAAACACGACATTTCATTGTTGCTCTGAACACCCTATAAAATTGGAGCAAATGAAGTGAAAGCTTTACTACCCACAACATTAGCTGTTAACGAGGAGTTGACAAACAGATGGTGTGTGTGTGTGTGTGTGTGTGTGTGTGTGTGTGTGTGTGTGTGTGTGTGTGTGTGTCCGTGCGTTTGTCTGTGTACGATTGTTTGCTAATACGTGTGAGCAGCAGACAGGTTACATACATATTTGCAGGTGTCACAGCTGCTCCTGCAGGCTGACTCGTCCTCACGTGTGTATGGCTACAAGTATTTGTGTGTGTGTGTGTGTGTGCCATGCGCAAGACAGCTGCTTCAAAGATGGCAGTGTGAGCTTTTGTTCTGTCTCTTCAATCAAAGTGCTTCCCTACAGCTCGGCCTGCCAGACAAAACCAAAGTCAGCCAACACCGGGCTCTGAGTTGGACTGAGAGAGAGAGAGAGAGAGAGAGAGAGAGAGAGGAGAGAGAGAGAGAGAGAGAGAGAGAGACACAGAGAGAGAGAGAGAGAGAGAGAGAGAGAGAGAGAGAGAGAGACAGAGAGAGAGAGAGAGAGAGAGACAGAGAGAGAGAGAGAGAGAGAGAGAGAGAGAGAGAGAGAGAGAGAGAGAGAGAGGACCTGTGGGTGAAAGGCCATGAGGTCCGTTTCTGTCTCTGGTGCAATGTGATGAAACCGGCAGGCAGCCAATCAGACATGACGATGAGCCAACCAGGGAATAACCTGCAGGTCAGCTAACAAACACACACACACACACACACACACACACACACACACACACACACACACACACACACACACAGAGACACACACACACGCTTGTTTGAATTGCAGCATTGTTCCGTGAGGTCCAAGCAGACCTTTTGATATCAAGTGTTGCATGTAGAAAGTAATTGCATCGGTTGTAATTGGTCGTGGTCGGCTGATTTGAATAGCAAATGCTGGCTTTGCATAAACACACAAATTAAATCCTTGTTTACGTTGTGTGTCTGCGTGTGCACATGCCAATACGTCGCTGTTGCTGTATCTCTTTGTGTGCTGATTGCAAAAGCAGACCCTGAGCTACATTATCCTGTGGAGAGAGAGAGAGAGAGAGAGAGCGAGAGAGAAGATGGTGGTGATATTGGAGGGGGAAAAAAGGAGGAAGAGGGAGTGTCGTGTGAAACAAAGGAGCAAGAGATGGTGGGAAGGAGTGAGGGTGGTCAGGGAGGGAGCAGGAGACGAGAGGTCAGAGAGGTCAGGGAGAAAATGAAGCGGAGGGGGGAGAACTGTCCTGGTGTTTCCAACAGCATATACCTTCAAGCTGGGCTAATACACTGTCTGTGTGTGTGTGTGTGTGTGTGTGTGTGTGTGTGTGTGTGAGAGTTACAGTGAGTCAGAAATAGATTGCTGTTCATTTATATGTAGCAGGATTTGTGTGTGTTATACCACCTTGGTGACTGTAAAGGTCTTACATGCCAATTGATGCAGCAGCAGACATCTCTCTCACACACACACACACACACACACACACACACACACACACACACACACACACACACCACACACACACACACACACACACACACACACACGCGTCAGTGTTCTGTTGTGAGAGACTAAATGAGACAAAGAAACTTCAGAGATGTAAGAAACACACAACTCTCTGGACCTCCCACTGAGTATGAATGTGCAGTGTCAGCCTTCATGTCTCTGCCTTCCCTTTATTGCCCCCTTGTCTCTCGCCTCTCTCTTTTTCAACTTGTTTATTTCCCTCTCTCCCTACCTGACTCTCTCCTCCCTTTATCCTCCACTCGCTCCACGCCTCCCCTCTCTGTGCGGTCTTTATGGCAGAGAGGGAGCGGTGATGTCATGTCATGTCATCATGTCTTCCTCGCGCAACCGGGCCTATAGGATGTCGTCTCTACATCTCACTGCCGGCCGCTACAGAAGGCGTAATGCACCATTTAACAATGGCGTGACAATGCTACTATTTACATGGTATTTTTAGTGTGTGTGTGTGTGTGTGTATGTGTGTGTGTGTGTGTGTGTGTGTGTGTGTGTGTGTGTGTGTGTGTGTGTGTGTGTGTGTGTGCTAGCAATGAGAACACACTAGTCCTGTCTTTACATAACCACTGTGCAGGGAGAAAAGTGGGGCAGCTGAAAAGGCTGTAACACATTAAGAGTGTTTGAGTTGTGGCTTTTGCATATACCCTTATTTTGTGAGTTTGTGTGTGTAGTATGTGTGTGTGTCGAGGGTCACATGTTTTAGGGGAGTGATATGTTGAAGAAATGGAGAGAGACAGGGCAGGCAGTCTTGGACAGCAAGACAAGATGGAGGAAGGAGAGATTTGTTGTTTTCACCTCCGCCACACTCCAGCATCCAGCTTGTGTGCTGAAAAATCAATCAAGACCCTTCGTCATCAAGGACATTTCAACTGGTTCTCGGAGGGCGACGCTTTCCAGAGAAGCCCAACGAGAGACACATAACTGCATCGTGTCTTTAATTGGAATGTGGTTTTGCGTAAAATGACGCTTGGCTGAGCAATGACATCCCACTTACTGAGCCTTATATCTCTTCCTGTTCTTGTAAGTGGGAGGAACTGAGGAAAAATGAAAAGGTTGCAAGCAAGGAGGCATACACTTTCTGTGCACTAATGTGGAGAGTAAAAGTGTCTATTTGATTCTCAACATGTTTTCCAGAGAGACTCTCCTGCTGGTAACCAGTGCGATGGGATCTGCACACGTTTAAAGGAAAATTCCAACGTTTTCTGCAGTCTCTTGCAATACTTTTGATCGCTTTCCAGTGCTTTAGAAATGTAGGTGGTTGTAGCTCAGGTGAAAATAACAGTTGATCTCAGGCATCTCTTGTCTACCATGTAAAGGTTTTGAATGTTGAAGCCCAGATTGCTTTGTGGGAAAGAGGGTTTACTGTAACATATTTTCTCTTCTCTTCATTGGAATAGCTTCAATACTCAAAACAAACAAAACAGTACAGAGATGCCTGTTTTAAGATGTAGAATCTAGATCTACTTCACCGCCGGAAGCATTTTGCTTTGGTTTGTCTACAGCTTTAAAGCTTGAAAGTTACTCCAAGGAACTTTTATGTTGTGTTGATTCTGGCGGTACCTGTGGGCCAAAGTGGTTGTGTTTCCAAGCACCAGATTCCCTTTAGAAAAGCTCTCTTTTTACTGCAGCAGGGTCAGTCTGCCTCGCTCTGTCCTGGTTCTGCTTCTTCTGCACATCTCTTCCCTCCAGCAGCGCAGTGTCGGCGCTTGCTCCTGGCGTGGGCAGAGAGCAGTGAGGCGAAGCTCTGCTCCTGGCCAGAGGAGGAGCCACATCTGGGTCTGTCTGCGATCCCTGGCCCTGCTTTCAGGAGAACCTGCAAGATTCCACTGGATTGTGCATGGAATCTGACCCACCAATGACGATTATTAAGAATAATGACATCAAAATAGCCAATCTTCTCACTGATCGTCACGTTTAATTATGTAGGTCATATAGAGGCGTCAGTATTAAACTGGGACTTTTTCATAACAAGCTAACACTTCCGCACTGTCTATTAGGTCATGCTTTTCCAGAAGGCAAACTCTAACACATCTATAGAGACTAAGATTATACCGTTTTTTTCTTAATTCACAATTTATGCATCCTTGCCTTCTATGTCTTCCTTCCTACAGCCTGTGACCCAGAAATCAATTGAGGTCTACAATCTTTTTATAAAAGAGGAAAGAGACCAAATCAGACTAATAATGAAACACAAACTCCAGGTCTCGTGTACGGTGTTTTTGCCGTGTATGTGTGTTTTTATGAAGAGGCAACCTGAGCTTGTTGTTTGCAATGCTGTGTTGCTGACGCAACACTTTAAAAAAAACAATTATCGGCTTCTCATTCACACTGACTGATTACCTTCACCGACTGAATTAGGTGTCTCTGGGGATTTGTGTGCCGTTTGTAATTGAATGGGAATTAATGAGCCTGAGAGGTATGGCAAGAAGTACTTAAAATGTCTTTAACTATGCGTATTAAAACAGCATTAACAATGGAGGGATGAGAAATGTGTGAAAAACGTAAACTCATAAAAACAGTGTTTGCTAAGTGAGAGAAGAGCATGAGGCTGTGTTCAGACCAACATCAACACTGTGTGGAAAAACACAACCCCATCCTTCATTTCACTATCCAGAAGGCTCTGGCCAAGCAACACAGTTATCTGGCAGAGAGTTAAACTTGACTCACATTTTCCTCAGTGTTATGCACATCTGGAAACAGATGCATTGGCAAATCAAAACCTTCGTACTCATGGATGTATTTCTTAAAACCGGCCTTTGAAGTTTCACCTGAACCTGATGCAACGTGGCCCCATCAGAACAGCTTCTTGTGTTTGAAATAAAAGGAATAGTTCAATATTTTGGGAAATATGTTTCGCTTAGCCGAGTACAAATACTGTAAATAGGGGAAAGGTAGCCTGGCCATCTCCAAAAATAAACCCTAATGTGTTGTGTTTTGCACAGGTTTAAAGAAATCAGTTCTAACGTGTTCTTTAAAGAGCTTTGGAAAGCTGCTCGTGGATTTTGTTACCTTCGGACACAGGGCGGCTAGCCGGCCCCGGCTTCCAGTCTTTATGCTAAGCTAACATCTGCTGGCTGCGATTTCATATTTAACGAACGTGTATGAGAGTCGTGGCAATCTCCTCGCCTAACGCCTAACTTAAAATTGTTATATTATTTCTATAATGTGGTGGGGTTTTTTCGGCCATATTCCTCCTTCACCAGTCTAGAGACTCAAACCAGCAACCGTCCAGCATTAATCCCAGTCTTCTCACTGGGCCCAGGCTACCGCAGCTCCTATGTCATTTTAAAAATCAGTGAGCAGGTCGCTCTGTTCTCCTCCATATTTAAAGACTTTATCTGGATCATTATTCAGGAAGTAAAAGTTAAAAACTGATGAATAAGGATTACGCTCTCTGCCACTCTGTGACAGGGAGTGGCAGTCATTAGCAGGAGATATTAATAGACAGGCTATTAGCTCAGGTCGGAGCTTTGTGTCAGACCCTGTTACAGCTACACTGACTTTCTGCCTCCCTCCTCTGCTTTTCTCTCCCTTCATTCCCTCACCCCTTCCCAAATGCATCTCCGTCGTCCTCCCTCGCCCAGCTCCAGCTTATCCACTTTGATTTCCTACCTTGACTCTCTCTCTCTCTCTCTCTCGTCCGTACACTGGCCCTCTCTGTCACTCCACTCACAGTTCTCTTTGCTGCAGGCCTGAACCACTTCCCCACGGCGTTGTCTATCTAATCCTGTTTTCCATCATTCCGTCCTCTCCCCTCTTTTCTCACACTCACATCACGCTATTTCTCACCAGAAATCCTCAACCCCCCACCACCACCGCCTTCGGTCGCCACGCATCATTTAATAACAAACTCACCTCCCTCCAACCCATCGTCTCCCATATTTTTCTCTCTCATTCACTTTAGCCATGACAACACTTATGCAGATATATTTCATTCTCACAGTTTTGGTGCCAAACAGGCTTCCATCCACACTTTTTGTGGTCTTTTCCTCGCTTAAACAAATAAATAAAACAGCTAAATCTCTTCTTCATCCTTCTCTTTCAGTTGGCAAACACTAAATTGTTCCTCCGCTCTATCATCTAGTTTTCAGGGAAATATTAAGCAGGTCATAAATACTACCTGTTGGTGCCATGGCATGGGTTGGTGTGAGGGTCGGGGGATTCAACAAGTGACATGTCAATAACACACAAGCTTTACATCCTCAGCTTGCTTCCAGAAATGACAATCAGACACTCAGAAGAAACGGACAGTTGGCTCATGTAGGCTTGGGTGATGTGAATCAAATTATATTGCGATGAATACAAAACCATTAACTCAAGTTAATGGTGTTGAGAGTCCACATAGGGTGATTTACTTAAACTACATCTTGGGTTGTGTCTGAAATAACCATCTTGTTTATTCATAAATTACTCTCTCTATAAAAAACACTCAATGAGTTGCTTTATAGTGAGCCTTGAGATTACATTTTGGATCATCATAATTTTGTATCATCACTGACACAGTGTGACGCAGTTTTTTTTTTCATCCATAAAATGTGACGCATTGCGAAATTGATAGTGCCATGGACGCTACATTTTATTCTATTTTTGGACACTATTTAGTGCACATTATTCAATAATGTGCACTGGGCGGACAGTAGAGATACTGCACTGTATATTACATTTATAAATAAATATCTCACACTGAGAAATGTAATAAAACATTACCATGCTGAAATTGGAACAGCAATATCTCAAAATGAGAATTTTGTAACTTTATTGAGTTACAAAATTGTTAAAGGCCAAATGTATTGTTTTTAAATGCATCCATTTTTTAAAAGCTTCTGGTTTAGGATGAAAATCATCTGCACGGCGAGGAGCCACAAAACAAATAAAAACGCGTTCATGTGGCCTTGCTCTTCATCCTTCATCAAATGTGTCTTCACCTCAACACTCGGCCTCCTCTTTATTCCTCACTAACGACCTCTCTGTCCAAACCTCTATCTTTAACAAATTCCCTCATTTCTTCCCAATCATCGTATCTCTCCTCTCATCGCTGCTCCATTGTGGAGTTGTGACCCCTCCGAGAGAGAGAGAGAGGTTGAGGGAGGGACAGTTTGAGAGTGGGGGGGGGGGGGAAGGGAAAAAGGGAGAGAGCAGTAGAGGGTACGGTTTCGATTTCACAGCAGACAAATAGTCTGACTTTACGTAGGTAACCCCTGTAAATGGGTTTTCGATCTCTAATTCTCAACAGATCCCAATGGACGATTACATAAAGACAGTATGAGATAGGACAAAGGGGGAAGAAGAAGAAGAAGAAGAAGAAGAAGAAGAAGAAGAAGAAGAAGAAGAAGAAGAAGAAGAAGAAGAAGAAGAAGAAGAAAAAGAGGAAGAGGAAGAAAAGAAAAGAAGGGAGACTCTTAGACAAAACACCTACATAGAAATGTTCAAAATCGCAGAATTTGCTGTTGGTTTCGTAGTCTGGTCGGTGAGTCAGAGAATTTACAGTCACACCGACTCCTACACTTACCGACACATAAACAAATCAGCGTTTAAACACAGACACACACATATGGCCGTCGCCCACACTGAATACGGTTGGAGGTCTGACCTTAATTGGTCTCCTTCTGTTTGTTAGTTTGTCCGATGTCGCTTTGGGAAAACATCTCACCGCTTTTTTTAAATTAACTCCAGACATCACTGATGTGATTTAGATTAACCTTGGAAATAATGCGGCTCATTAGAGCGCTAAAGCATTATCAAAATGACAGACATGCAAAAGGGAACAGTTCGGTACCGACTGGCTGTGAGAGAGGCGTCCTGCTAACTGCTGCCCTGCTGGTAACTTGTACCTCAACGTAAAGACCAGTGCGCCATGTGATACACACAGAAAAAAAACTGATTTCAAACAAACAAAAATGTACTCAGATATTCACCCAAATTAGTAACAATGTTCTCGTTCTCCAAAGTAAAACTCATTAAAATACTTTATAACCCATCAAGTAAATAGAAGACACAAAAGTAATAATGATTATTATTGTTACAACATGCAGAAGGGAGCAATACTACCACACAAAGCAAATTACAGTTTACCAATACGCAGGATTTTGGGCTGCTGGAGGAAACCAGAGCACCCAAAGGAGACACATGCCGACCTGGGGGAGCCTGTAAGCTCCACGCTGAAAGACCCGCCCAACAGCATTTGTAAATAAATCATGAATTGGCTTAATAGCCCTGTAATGATTGGTCAATTGATCAATTAGCAAACTGACGAGAAACTGACAGAAAACGTCTACATTTACATATCAATTCATCATTTATTAAACAAAGAAGCCATACATTGACTGCCTCCAGTTAAAGATTAGCTGTCCCCTACTTCATATCACTGTGAATTGAATGTCATTTGGTTTCAGACTTTCCATACAAAAAAATCTATTTGAAGACGCTATTTTGGGCTTTGAGAAATTGTCATGGCCATTTCCCCACAATTTTCTGACTTCTTATAGACTAAACAACTAATCTAAGAAAATAATCGACAGACTGATTGTAAATGGTTATAGCCCCCAATTTATAATCTGCAATGGGTTCTCGAGCAACGCATTACCTCCCATTACAACACGCTCACGTACACATGCATATAATCACTTAGAGATCACCTCTCTCCAATTCCAAGGAGAATTTCTCTCTGGTTCGTCAGTCTGTGAATCAGCAGATATAAAGTCATACCGACAGAGATTTGGAAGCAAATGAAGAGAGAGTGAGAGAGAGAGGTAGAGCTTAATAAGCCTGATCTGTACTTTCTGTTTATTCCGTCTCAGTCCAAAATTGCTTCTAGGTGCAGCTTGTTCAAAAAGTAATTCTCCTCCACCATATTTAATTGTTTTATTGTGTCATTACTTCATGTTGCCGGAGCATTAACGCGCTGTGCATTCCACTACGCCTATTAAACTGTAATGGCTCTACAAAGCAATATACTCTGTGATCTGATGTGCACGCACACAAACACTATCAAACACACATACACTATTAAGCACCAATGGTGCCAGAGAGTGATATGAGGCAATATTGCGGGCAAGCAATCTGATGAAGTGTACAGAAACAGTCATTAGCCGAGTCCTCGTCCCCGTTCAGTTTACCACACACTTAACATTTTAACGAAGGAGCCGCATTGCTTTCACACTGCATTGGCTTATAATCACTCGCAGAAAGACGATCAGAATTATAACACGCACACGCACACACACACACGCTCGCTTTGTCACTCGTTCATACCCTGTGAAATGCAGGTTTGCTTGTTTCTCTCGGTTTATGGGACAATCTGTGGAGAGAGTCGGAGGATGCGTGCATACGTTGCGGCGCGTGGAAGCGCGAGCTAGCAGGAGAAAGCCTCAAATGTTTCTGTGAGTGTGAGAGGAAGTAATAAGATGAGTGGAGTGCGTTCGTCTGCTCAGCGAGGGATGATGGATTGTTGAGGAGAGGCAGGTGAAGCTGAATATCTCCCTACAGCACCGGTCATAAAGCAAGAGAGCAGCCTCCTCTCCAACAACACTATGAGATCAAATAACCTCCAGTGCCTCTACGCGCGCACGCGCACGCACACACACACACACTCCGAGGTGAGAGCAACATCAGTGGCTGGCGCTCATATTCAGGCTCCGCTCTGTTTTGAAACATCCATCATATTCTTGAGCAGAAAGAGAGGCAATGAAAGTATAAAGACGAGCACTCTTTGACACCCCACCCCTCCTCCACATCTCTCGCAAAAACCCATACGCTCACACGCACGGGGCGCGCGCGTGCACACACATAAATATACAGCAGTGCGTGAAGTATGCGGGTGAGAGGAGGTGAAGTAAGATGAAGAGGCAGGAGAAGAGGTTGAAGGAGAAGAACAAATCCGAGTAGGAAGGGGAGGGAGAGAAACAACCAAAGTGCTCAAGTGGAAGGAGGGTCACTGATGGGAGAGACTCTCCAGGGCTGAGAGAGGGATTAGGACCCAGGGAGTGAGTGTGTGTGTGTGTGTGTGTGTGTGTGTGTGTGTGTGTGTGTGTGTGTGTGTGTGTGTGTGTGTGTGTGTGTGTGTGTGTGTGTGTATGTGCATGCGTGCGCATGTGTCCGAGTATGTGTGTGTGAAAAAGAGAGAAAGAAAAGAAGGAATGGCATCAATCTTGCCGATTTTGACCGCCTCTTTTTCCCCCCCTAACAATAAACCTGTGAGCAAGGCATTTTACAACCAGCATCTGTCACAAAGCCTTGACACCGCCACAGTCCCGCTCCCTTTCTGTCCCCGACAGTCATTAACAGCACTCTCTGACTTCTCGCTTTGGTGTGTTATTGTGTGCGTGCCCTTGTTTGTGTGTGCCTGTGTGCACATGTGAGACTCCCCATTGCTCTACAATGTGTGTGGAATTTCATGCTGTAATCGGTTTGGGGACCGGAACACACGGCAAACAAAGAAATCCGCACAACAGCCCGCCATCTCTTCACACACACACACACATATATATAGGCACACATGCATCATGCTGCGCGCACATTCACACGCACGCACACACACACACACACACACACCCTCAACAGGCTCCTGAGATGTAGTCCTCTTTGAGTTTCTGCACTTTGCCCTCATCTGCAGATGGTCAATTACTTGATCAGACGTGGTCCGTTACACTGCGGCCACACACGAAACGCTGCATGTTCAAGCTCCCACCATGGTTTTATTCACACACACACACACACACACACACACACACACACACACACACACACACACACACACACACACACACACACACACACACACAACATCCTAGGATGCCAGATCATAAAAACATCCACCAGCATGGTCCTAGGGGGTAATTTAGGATTAACGTAAAAAGCCTAAAACATTCTCCCATTGATATGGAAATTAGACCAATCTACCACTAGTGCAAATGGCTAAAAACAGTTCCTTAAATGGCAAAGAAAAACACTGTGTACATGCACACACACACGTATACACACCCACACCCACACACACACACACACCCACAGATATGCATATGAATGGCATGCGAGGGATCTGTCCCAGAGCTCGGTTGTGCCTATCAAAGGCTCGTCGCTCCCAGAGACCGGTCGAGGCCCAGTCTTACACACTTAGCATTAGAATACATCAATGGCACAGGAACGGAGGCACGCAGGCTTTCATACTCGGAAAACCCACCTTCAGCCTCTATCTTCCCCTTTTCACTCCCTCTTTGGTCCATCCCAACCCTCCAACCCCGCTGTTAGCCCTCTCCTATTATCTCCTGCTCCTCTTATTCCCCCTCCCCCATCTCCTTCTCCGTCTTAAGACTCTACTCGCCCCCTCCTCTCCAGAAGGAAGCCTTTTTAACCGTGACCACAACTCAGAGCCGCATGGACCGTGACCACATAGCCATACAACACCAGATAGTGCGTGTGTGTGTGTGTGTGTGTGTGTGTGTGTGTGTGTGTGTGTGTGTGTGTGTGAGACTGACATAAAATAATCATAGTTAGGCCCGCTACTGCTCAGTCACCCTCGGTGTTGCGAGTGTCAGAACAGGCTGCTTCAGATCCCGTTTAGCTCTGTGGGATTCGCTGTCTGGCCATCAGCATTCACCCCAACACTTCACTGACTAACTGACAAACTCCACTTAATGGAATCAAACTTGGCCCATCAAACGTGTGTCAGTGCATGTATTTGCGTGGGTGTGTGTGCGTGGGTGTGTGTGTCCCGTCACTTGTCTGTCGATACCCAGAGACAGCCTTCAGCAAGAGAATAGGAGAGAGACGAAAACAAGCAGCTCTCCTTTACCCTCTAATTACAAATGACAAACCTGCTACCAAGAGTCGGTCTGGCACCTGACGACGCATGATAACCTCTCAGCTCTCTGCCAATACTCAGTGGCCGACTGGAGGCGATCAGCAGTATATATGTGTGTGTATGTCTCTCTGTGTGTGTGTGTGTGTGTGTGTGTGTGTCTGAGTGAGTGCTGACTGACAGATTAAAACAAGAACAACATAATCAAACATTGTCCTGCCCCACGGCTCTGATTTCCAATGACATAGCAAGAAGTCTACAGGCCAATATCTCACCTGTCTTCCTCTCTTCATTGCCCTTTTAGTGTCTCATCCTTTCAGCCATCGATTTCTTCCTTCCTTCCTTCCTTCCTTCCACTCTCTCTCCATCTCATACCTTCTACATCATTTAAAAACCAGCCGTCTTCCTCCAGATCATCCATTTCCTCCCCATCGTGTAATAATGAAGTTAACACTGCATTGTGGCTTGTACTCTTACTGAATAATATCTCTAATTGAATTGTAATGATATCAAAGGCCATCTACTGTGAGTGTCATGAGCTATAATATAGGGAGAGGTTGTAACCTGTTCTCACCCCACACTCTGCTGTGTAGGTAGTTTTCTATTTGAGGGAAGCTGTTCAGGACTGTGGAGGAAAGACTCAAAAAGGAGATGAGATACCTGAGTACTGATGACAAAAAAGCTCCATGTAGCTGTTTAGTAGCTTTCAAAAATATCATCAAGCAACTACTCTAAGTTCCAACTCACATCACTTTATTAAAAACAGGATGTAGCACACAAAATAGTTCCTCGACAGATTATTTGTTATTTGTTTGAAGTATATGACTCCTTTAGATAAAAGGTAATACATGTGGTCAACATATCCGACATGACATTTGATTTAAATGCAGTTAAATATGGATTATTGGATAAACTGGGGAAGACTTTCAAGTGAATTCCCTAAAAAATAAATGTCAGTTAACTTAATCGGATTTATCCCACTAATTCTAAACTGTGTTGAACTACCAACTCTGAAACGCATATATATTAACATATAAGCATATATAAATTAATTTAGTGTTTGGCTTCTTAAAACTGTTTCTCTATTTCTGTAAATTATGTGACGCTACGGTGACTTCCTGTCTCCTAGAACTTGACTTACTTAATGAACGACTTTGCTGACATTGCGTATGTTTCACAACCATGTTTAATAATCACTTTTAAAACCAGCGACTAGTAACTACAAACTTCTGAAGCACTTGACACACAAACTGAGTAATGGATTCAGAAAGAGCTGGCGAGGGTCAAGTTAATAGCTGTTCAGGAGCTTCCAAGCAAATTAAATGATTTTTTATCAGCAAATGTTTGTCCAATTGGGTCATTGGGTGATTGAGGATTCTTGTCGTTCTATAATCTAATAAAAGAAGCCAATTGTCTCAAACAAACTCAAATGTTAAACGTTTTCACACAAATGGAGATGAACTTGGCATAATAAAGAAGGCTAAAATTGACAAAATTATTATTCAAAAGGGAGGTGCAAAGATTCAATGCCAACTTTTGGTATTTGAAAATGTTCCATACTCTGTGCTATTGACACCGAAAGCATACAGAGGTATACAGATGTACACAAGAAGAAGTTAAAAGGTAAAAAATGAAGTGGGGCCGAGTGATAAAGAAGGAAAGAGACACAGAGAGACTCAAATACACACAAACACCGGTCTGAACGCACCGCCAGACATGGGTTCACGCTACAGGAGTGAGCTTACCCTTCTTCCCATTCACACCGAGCATTGAGTTAGCATTGACTCCCCGCTGAATAGCCTTGTGAAGACACAGGGCGATGCTAACCAGGAGGCACTATCGCTAGCCGCCCTGCTCCTTGGCGGAATAGCCGGGGCTGCATTGATATGGTAATGTCGGGGACGTTTCGGGGCCAAAGCTTGGGACCGTGGGCGCGCTGTGATCCTCCAAGCCCAAAAAGGACACATCTCCAGGGCATTGTGATTTCCCCAGTCAAGGCCCTGAGTGATCAGGATAAGCCCGTCCATGCTGCTTTAGTGCTGTCACTCAGCCGCTATTGTGGTCATGTGAACGGCCATTTTCATCACAATTGACCTCGGTCTTGGCAGTACTGTTCTGCAGGGCCCTCCTCTCTCTATTCTTCGGTGCCCTTCCCTCCTTCCCCTTCGCCCTCCATCAATGATTTTTTTTTCTTCTCCGTCTGGTCTTTCTTGTGCTCTCTCTTGTCTTTTTTCTTCTTCTTCTCTCCAGCAACAACAGAGGCCCACAGATATGGCTGGTGCAGAGTTTAACTGGACTCCCTGTCTATCCACTGCCATCTCTGCAGCGCGGTCCGCTCTGTGAGGAGAGTGTCATGGAGCCTTTGATTATCTGAACTGATACTGTAGAAAATTGCAACCCGTGATGCAATACATATGCTCGGGTTTACTATTCACCTCCAGGGGGTAAAACACTCAGCGTGTGTGGTGTGAGCGACAATTTACAACACACACAGCGAGTGGGCGGATGGGTGTCATCATTCTGTGTTTTATTCAATCACGGTTTAGCAGACATAGGAGGGTACGGTGTGTGTTATTCTATATATGGAGTGTGTGTGTGCATTCTCTCTTTGCTTCACTTTATTTGATCAGGGCTGGAAGAAAATAACAATGTACTCCCTTGAGGAAGCTGTGGGAGGTAATGACAGAGATTGTCCCTGTGAAACGAGTTTTCCCTGCACGTATTTATGTCTGTGTGTGTGTGTGTATGGATGGGGGAAAACAGATGGAAACATGGAAAGCGATGTAGAGAGTGAAGAGTATGCATATGTATGGGACTAATACATGTGGGTAATGTGTGTGGGTGGTATATGCTCGTAGGCTGTGGGGCATTCACGTGCCTTTTTTCTCACTTTCTTCCTGAAACAACTCCCCCACCCACACACACACACACACACACTAGGATGGGAGGAGAGTTTGCCTGGTTGCGAAGAACTCTGCTCCATCAACACAACACATCCTATTTCTCAACATCTCCTCCCACATCTCCCTCTCCCCCCTCCACCACCTTTATTTCTCTCTCTCCCGGGAAGTGACACAGAATTCTTTTTAACTGCAGTACATTCATTACAACAACCCTGCAACTCCCACATCCACCTCCACCCCCCTCGTTCTTCTTCCCTCCCTATAAACACGAGTGAAATAAAGACAGTGTACGTATCCACCTCCAGCAGCCGCCCTGGACTTTACGCTTTCATTAAAAACACGATGGTCCAGCCGGAGAGAGAAGGTGGCTAAGAGAGGTGGTAAACACTCATTCATATGCGGCCCTTACTACGGCAGCCTCAAAGCGTAGGAAGGGAAAGCAGAGCCTACAGACAGCGTGGGTGTGAAGCGCTGAGGCTAGCCAGAATCTCTCGCTCGCATCCATCCTCTTTCCATCTCCCTCCATTGACAACCATTGACTCGGTTCAGTGTACACACATTTGTGTGTAAATGCATGCGCACATGAAAAATTGGACACCAAAAGGTTCGAAACACAAGGGTATGCATGGAATGGTGCGTGCACAACACACACATGTAAACAGAGGAGCTCACTTGAGAGAATGTTGGATGAATAGACAATATGTATATGCCGCGAGTCAATAGGAATGTGTCAATAGCCATTGCAGGCAACGCTGGAAATCAATGAGTAGAAGTGCTTTATGGAAGAATTGGATTTTTGCAGAGCAGTGATGAAGTATCTGGATTTGTCAGGTATTTAATTCAGTGCATAAGACAAAAACAGACTTCTGCGTCTGATTAATTCATCTCCACATGATTTCTCAATAGAATTGTCAGCAGGTAGCAATTACTACAACTGTGTTAAGGTCTTGCACGGTAGGAAATGTTATCGATAGATGAACAAAAACACCTGCACACTAAACTCCCTTCATTAACCATGTTTAGACTTGAATTGTACCTGATGAGGGTCCGATGACTGGAACGTCGGCACCAGTGAGCCATAACGCGCGGGATGTTTTTGTTCTTTCGACTGAATTTCTCCCATTAAGATATCTATTTTGATATTGCAATTTAAAATTACATTATAGGCAAAACATATTTTCATTCTCAATAATTCATGTGTGTCCATCTTAACTTGCTTCTTTAAAATATTGTTTTGTCAAAAGAATCCAAAATCCAAGGATATTCCATTTTTTTATATTATAAAACACACATTTCCACAAATTATCACATCAGAGAAGCCAAAACTAGTTGTTGTTGCTCGTTGATAATAAATAGATTTTGGATTAAAAATCATTTCCAATCAATTCTCTGTACACAAACTTGTATATGTATAAACTAATTGTTTCAGACCCTGCTCCCACACACAGATTCCTTAAAAAAATTAAAAACATAGAAAACCATTATATTGGCATTGAGCACACCAACACAAACTGGCCAAGATCTGAAGACAAGAACAGGAATCCCATTAACAGCAAGGATTGCTCAGAACACACACACACACACACAGCTCATTGTCTGATCTGAAGTGAGGCTCGAGAGTAGTACGGTGATGCAGAGGAGGACAATGAGGAGGAGAGGAAGGAGTGATGTCGCGAAGTCGAGCCAACGGGAGAGACGGTGAGGCAGAGCGGCAGATACGCGGCGAGAGAGAGAGAGAGAGAGAGAGAGAGAGAGAGAGAGAGAGAGAAGAGGAACAGGCTGAAACATCCAGGGGAGGAAGGAGTGCAGTGTCTGGAGGACACCATCGATCCAACGCTGACAGAATTAGACAGCCAGACCAGAACCTACAGAGTCAGTCGGAGACGACCCGACACGCAGTGCTGCCGACCGCACACACATCTGTACAGCAGCAGCTCTTCATACAGGAACTAGTGGGCAAACACGTCTACCTTGAAGGTGGAAAAGTGCTACTACATAATTCATTATGAAGATGTTTTCACACGTAACACGGCCTGTTTGAAATCAAAAAGACAAGTTGCACCGGCATCGATAACAACAGTGTGCATGGCATGGGCTTCAACATTCTCCCCGTACCGCCTGCAATCGGTCCACAACATCACGCGATGAGCTGCATCGTTGTTTTCAAAAGTTCCACTTTTTTTATTTTTGGTTTCCATTCATGCTCCTCTTTACTGTGCTCATTCCAAGATGAATCCGTTTAGATGGTGAAGTCTAGACTTGTAATTGAGTAAATGCCCAAGCAGAAAACAAAAAAGGTAAAAAGTAACTTCTCCTCTCTTATAGCGAACCCAATGATTTGCGAGCCTTCTCCTCATCAGGCATGATGCCCCATCAGGCTGTCAACAGCAAACAGACCTCACATGAGTAATCGTGCATTGGTCCGCAGGGCTGCTAAATTGGAATTTTTGCTGAAGTTTTATCTCGTTCCCAGTGCACTTTAGGAGCGGGGAAAGATCTGTGGGCAGCCGAATCAGACACGCAGAGTAACTCATGCACATGCATAGGGCTGGGCGAAGTCTAAATCACGGTATTAAACCAAACATTTTATATACAGTATGTATACAGTATTTCTTATACAGTACAGCGTATTATAAAACGAAAAATTATCTAAGTTAAGCAAACATTCTCGATTCCAGCCTCTCAAATTAATAAAATACTGCTTTTCTCTTTTTTACATCATTGTGTGTATGTATGTATCCTTGGGTTCTGGTAGATTAATTACTTATGTAAATAAATGCAGCCCTAATCATATTTTTGTTACAATACTATTACACAAAAAGTAAATATACTGCATGATGATTTTGAGGTATTGCTCAGACACACAGATACACAGACACACACACACACCCCGAAATAAAGATGTAATACACAACAAAAGTCCAAAACAATAACTAGAGGATACAACTCATTTTGTGATCATACATGAATTTTTCTGCCGATGCTTTTCGAATATGCCTGTTGCTGTTTGAGGAACTGGTTGACTGGCTGGTTTCCACTGGTTGACAGTTTTACTGACTGGTTGCCGTCGCCATCAGGAGCAGAGTGCTTGCGCAGTGAACATTTCTGCCTCCCTCCCTGGCCTGGCTGGGACTGATTAAAGCCTTCTGCTGAAACAAGGTCATAATTCACTTAGCCAATGCCCAATTTCCGCATAATTACCCTCCTGCTTCACGAACAGCAGCGCGCGCGGACACACACGCACCCGCACACATTCGCACCGACGCTCAGACGCAAACACATTTCCTCTCTGATTTGTGTCATTACCGAGAGGAGAGTGGTTAAAAGGTTTCAGAGTTGGCCTCTTAGTGACAGCTTAAATGGATAAAACCTCAATTAAAGAGTCTCTCCCTCTCTGCCGCGCTCTCTCTGTGGATGGAATAAGCATAATTCTGTGTCCTCTGCAGTTTGTTGGAAGTGAGGAACGTGCCTGGCCTTCTTTTTTCCCTCCTCCCGCTGCGAAATCAAACCGTTCTCAAAAAGGGACTTTCTCATATCTCGCATTAATTGTTTCTCGTGGAAAACCTGTTAAAAACAAGCTACAATCCAGATTAGTTGTTGAAGTTGTTTACGGTTTGATGAAACCGAGAACAACATTTGCAATCAAAGCTCAGCAATAAGCATCCTTTCTGCCCGACGAGCAGAGACAGCAGACGCGCTTCCTGTGAAACGCAGTGGTCCTCTGTCCTGTCCTGCGACACTTAATTCCCCAGTGCGTTGAATGAAAACAGCTGCATTCTCACATGCGAGGGTATTGTCTTTACGTGGATGATCTCTAATTGTCATGTCGCTAGAGTTTATTAACGCTAGATCACTCTGCTCTGTTGTGATCAGGCTCAGCATATGGCCTCAGACTGCCACTACGCTGCTACCATTAGCCACATCACAAACCCACCATGTGAGCATCTGGTGTGTGTGTGTGTGTGTGTGTGTGTGTGTGTGTGTGTGTGTGTGTGTGTGTGTGTGTGTGTGTGTGTGTGTGTGTGTGTGTGTGTGTGTGTGTGTGTGTGTGTGTATGTGTGTGTGTGCAGGAGCTGACAGTCTACATTAGTAGTACCCCCTCCCTCCCCAAAGCCCCGAGAGCTGGCGAGGAATAGAGTAGACATCACATAGAGTATACTCACACATATATACACACACACACACACACACACACACACACACACACACACACACACACACACACAGATACAAGTGCTTTGAAACAGCATGTAAACATCACAGCCTTGTTATTAGCACCTGATTACACTGCTGGAGCTTAGGCGTCGGCTCAGAGAATAATGCTAATATCAACAACAACATCGAGTGTGTGCGTCTGACTGTGTATACGGGTGTTTTTTAAGTGTATTGCCTCCAGCCCATCGCTGTGGGATTTGTTCTCTGTGGACAATTTGTTCAAATTTAACACATGGATGGGAAAGATAAATTCTTGTTTCGCACAGAATCTACAAATAACGAGAGAAGACGGTCATTCAATAACTGGCCTGTCGGAGAGAGAAAAAGCAACGTATCCACCTCAAACGGCAACATTTTAAACTTAAATCATCCTCTTGTTATTGCAATGTGATTTTTGGAGAATTCCCCGTTAAGATAATTGTCCTGAAAAGATCAGTTTAGTCACTTTACGGCCATTATTCAAGATCATTTGTGAGCTCTACATTTCCGTTCTCAGCCTTTACACTAAACACAGACACCGTCCCAGGTCATGCAGAACCGTGAACACAGACCATCAAACATCGTGAAATCACCAACGGAGAAGCCAATAATGTAGTTGCGACCGTGTGAAAAGGATCCCTGTTCTTCAGCCACTTGCCAGTAGTTCCAATGCTAATCCCAATTTCGGTTGCAATCCTATTTTTCAGCCCCTCTGCAGTTGCCAACATGGAAGCGAGTAAGCCACCACTGGACCACAATGAAGCTCACCCCATTTTTACACTGGTCAAACCGCCCTTCTGAGAGCGCAGTGACCTTAATGCAACGAAGAGCAAGGAGAGCCATCACTCACAGTCTCAGACGCACCTTTGGGTGATTTAGACTGTCCAATCTAACTGATGGCGTGTTGTTGGAAGCAGGTGAACACTGAAGCTGCGATAAGGAAGCCAACACACAAAGGGAACTCCACACAAGAACCAAACGTGGAAGCATATCCATCAACCATTTCTGATTAGGAAACCGGTCCGAACTGGCACAAAGGTCTTAAAAAAAGAAAAAGAAGAGTGACGCATATGTGAGAAAGACATTTTATCCGCTTTTTTTAACTGAGAAAAGTCATCTTGTCTGCTCCAGGATTTAGTTGAGCTGCAGAGCTGCTCTTAGCTGTTAGGGGTTCCCAGCAGGTGGCAAATGATATGATAAACATGCCCATTTCTGCAAATGTGGAAATATTAAATACAGAAAATGTGATTTTAAGCAACAAACATCATTCTCAAAGCTATTCAAAGATACTGGCTCTATTCAGTCATTTAGATTTTGTCCGTAGAACTAATGCTCCTTTCAAACATGCTTTATGGAAAACAAAGACATTCTGCAATTAGATGGGACATTACAACTGTCAATACACTGTTTGAACCTCAAAGCTCCAATACCACAGTCTCCTCATAATTGCATACATTTGTGGCTTTTTGTTATTCGTCAGCGTCATGATGGATCACATAAATCACTGGTCCAAGCATTGATAAGGACACATCCCAAGTAAATCCATATCACAGTATCAACATATATTGGTTCTGCATGCATTATCCTTGATGTTTTAGCTAAATGACACAGACCATAAAAACATGCCAGCAGCGTCAGACGTCATATTATTTTAACCAATGTAAATTCACATTTAAAAAGGAGTTTTGGCAAACAGAAAACAAAAGTCATGCTTTGGTAAATTGTGTATTATAAAAAAAAATTAAATAATAATAATAATAATAATTTGTGCGTCATGTTTATTCGTCCAAGAAAAACAGACAATGACGGAGATCTCTGCCAGAACGCAGCATTCATGTGCAGTTCTTAGCTGGTGAATTCACCGCAGCCCACCACGCTACACCTCCACCTCCCTCGAGGTCGACTACCAAAAATAAATTCTCAACTCATGGGAAACACAAGCAGTTCTGCTATTTTCTGTATTCTATTGTATTTCCCTGCATCCACTTACTTTAATCATCTGACTATTGCTGTGAATGTATTACATCACAGCAATCATCCATCACTTCACCTTTGGAATTGGTGACATCCTTTCCTTGTGTTGGAAATTACATGAACAAAACACCTTAACCATACACTGAGGGTTTTAGTTCAGTGTGTTTCTAGCAATGACTCTGAAAGTCTTCAGAAATACAGCATGCAAAGCATCTGTGCTTTGGAATCAGCAGTCACTTAAATCAATACAAATCCTGGGCCAGGTATTTACCTTTGCTTTTTGCCAGGCGGGATCAGAATTGATCCACTTCGTCCGACTCTCATATAAAGTTAGCAGAATTACATCCTTAAAATCCCTAAGAACCGTCTTCCTTTGAATCCAAACCATTACAGTGACCAGTTTGTGTTTGATCCAAGACGGAGCAAGCGCCAACGCCGGACATCAATACTCAATTTTCACGGCAATGCTTCCGATTAGTCGATCATGTAAGCGGGACAGCGTTTGAGGAAATGAAAGAGCCTATCAAGAGATGTGGAAAAAACGGGCTGGGCTTGATATTCCAGGCTTGTCTTTTTCTCAAGATCAATGTGAGTGTTTTATGTAAAAGGATCTGCAAGGAGGTGGGTTTGAAGTGGCTTTGGACAACATCTCAAAGTGTGTGAGAGGAGAGGAGACGAATGTGGGTGAGGTGAGGTGAAGGAAAACCAGACAACAAAGAAAGGCAGCATATTTTCTAGCATTGGAAAGATGTAGTCCAAGTTAATTTGACAGAGAAAGAGTCTCACAGCATTCACATTAAATCACATAGCTCCCGAAATACCATCACCCCAAGAGTGCTTTCCCATCAGGCAGTTGGAGGATGAGAGAAGAACAGAGAGGTGGGGGCCACATACCTGTACCTGAAATCTAGCTCATCCCAAAAGAGGAAATACAAGATGGACAGAAAATAATTAATTTCTCTTCCTCCTTGCTTGTACATGTCCCTTATTGCTCGGCTCACCTACCAGACAATACCTGTCCAATCAGAAAAATGTATTTACTCCTACGTGTGCACATAGAGAGATAGAAACAGCACAAGAGAGAGAAAGAGAGGGGGGGCCGCTGGATCTTATTATGCCAACAGGATTCATCCATCACACAGGTGTTCCCTATTGCTTTTAATTAATGACGTCTCTATGCGAGCGTCTGCGCGTCACACACACACACTTTCACACACACACACACACACACGTTGCGACGCAAACCCAAATCCATTCACCCGTACACTATTTGGCCTTATTATTCGTTACTAATGAACAGCTGATCACTGCCTCTATATAACGGTAACCATGATCACTGGGGTCCCGTGTGGGACGTTTTATTTTTTGTGCGTGCAGGTGAACAAACACATATCACAGTGGTAGCTGACATGCGTATCGACGGTGCGAACGCCCATGATGGATGTGTTGCACACACACACACACACACACACACACACACACAGGTGAGGCGTGCATCTTGTGATAGTGAGTGAGTAATACTCTGCTTTGTAAAGATATTCATAAATGTAAATGTTGTTGTCCTAAATGGATCTCTCTCTCTCTCCCTCCCTCCCCCCTCCCTGTGTGGATCCCCCTGCTCTATCAGACTTTACAAAATCTTCCTGACTTCTCCTCTCTCCAGTCCCGTAGCATTTCTATTTCGCCGTCTCTCCCTTCTCATATTCTTGCATTATTTCTCCCCTGCCCTGCGTGACGTGTCTCTGAGCACTCTGACGACCTGGATGAATAGAAAACAACTTGGCGTAACTACTACACATGCACGTTCATTTATACAAGGTGAACATTCTGCGTACAATAGTGGCATGCATGCATGGAGGTGACAGTGTCATTGATACACACACAACTGTCTAAAAGTGCTGATGCGTTTGATTATTCGCACCCCTAATCGCTTTCAAAGATATACAACTGATAAATTAAGAGATATCACCAGATATCCATTATGCAAATCAGCTAACTGCTGCGTTATTAGATTAAACACATACACATGTATACGCGAGCGCACACTCGCGTGCACACGCACACAGCGGTGGTTAATTGCCAGGTGGTGAAAGATAATGTGTGATTTAACGGACTGATGGATTTGTTTTTGTTTCGGTCACCCATCAATGAACAGAGACATCTGTAACAGCGCCAACACACACATGCTTAATTTCTCTCTCTCTCTCACACACACACACACACACACACACACACACACACACACACACACAAACACGCACACGCGTTGAAGCCCAGGGATATCAGTGACAAGTGACTGATAGCAGTGGCAACAGCCATTGTGCAAGATGTGAACGAAGGAAATGATCCATCTTCGCAAAGTTAAAAAAGTACACAGCTGTGTTTGTGTGTCGTCTTATAACCATAGATGTGTGTGTATACGTGTACAGGTGTAAGCGTGCATGCACCTGTGTGTGTGCGCGCGCGCGCGCGCGTGTGTGTGTGTATAAACGGTTAATCCTTGGTAACAGTCTCAGCCTGTCTCTTGTGGTTGATGAGTGGCTCGGGGTCAGAAACTGCTTAGAAACTGCAGGGTCCTGAGGCTTTACAATGTGTTTACCATTCAAACTGACAGCTATACTACAGCTTATTATTGGCCTTCTAAACCTCCAGCGCACTGTGAGTTAGAGAAACCCCAGAGAGGCCCCATTGCCAGCGGCGAGAGACACGCCGGCCAACCCAACAAATGTGAGATGTTGTGCTGTTGAGTGCAGAGATTAGATTAAACGCTGAAAATGGGATCTGACGAAATAGCTATAAGTATATGAAAAGAATGGATTAGACAGGTTATCCTGCAGTTGATCTGCCCTTCGCGTGCCACTGTCCATGGTCCCTTTGTCTCCTAATTCAAAAGTAGCCTGAATTAAAAAAAGTTGTCCCCACTCACTGCCTTTACATTGTCATTGTGTATGTGTGCACTGAGGAAGAGAGAGAGAGAGAGAGATGGGGAGATCAGGGATGAGCCAGGTCCACTGAGATGCAGTGTTCTTTAATTAACCACAGTCTTTTATAAAAGACACACACACTAGGTCTCACACTGCAGGGGCTGAGAGTATTCTGCCGCTGGGATGAAAGGCGCACTGGCAGTGAACGTGTGGAGAGACTGCGGGGCTCTGCAGTGCTCAGGTCGTGGACAGTCAGGTTAAAGGTGAGGATTATCCAGACTGCTTTACTGTAGTTCTCCCACTGCTGGAAAATCAACTGCAACCTTACTCTACAAACATTCTGAGTGTACAGCAGAAAGCAGCTGACAAATTACTTAATTAGTATACATGCTACCAAGGTCAGTGCTGCTCATGTTACGTCGAGCTGATTGTACCGAGGTCCCGGGTTCAGCTCTTCCCTTTATGCCTTTGAGCGTTTCTTTCCCACGTTTTATCTAAATCAACTTGTCTCCGATATGAAAACCGAAGGTGGAATTTCATTAGCATTTATTATAAAATTGTAACCGAGAAGAAAAAAAGAAGTATAGAAATTGAAAATGAGCACTCTCCACATTGAGAAAGAAATATCAGCGAGAATGCATTAGCAGCAACTGTGCATGCCATATTAGTTTATCTCGAATGTACAGGAAATATAATTTTCTCACATTCAGGAAAACTAATATTGTTTACAGTATCGTACCACAACCAATAACCTTGTGTTTTCCGCTCCTACTGCTTTACGCAGTACTTCAAGTATAGTAATTCTGCTGTGATGCATAAATTCGCTCGCCTCTCTTAGTTTTATTTTACGCTGTAAACTAAAATCATTGCCTTTGAGTTATTATCAGCGGGCAGAATCATTGATCCTTCTACTGCAAATACAACAGTGAGTTTTCATTTTGTTTACGTCTTTATTAAGTGCAGTCGTAAAATGTGAATCAGTATATATGTGACTGGTCATCTTAGGCGCCTAGTAAATTCAGCTGAAGAGGTAAATACCACAACTGAAATGTTTTAAGGGCCGCTAGATAGCCAAACACCGACAGGATTCACTGCAAAATGGGAGAGCAAAAGGAAGGTGTGTGTTAGTTTGTGACATGCGCTCTCGTGCACCTAAAATCGAGGTTGGTTGTTGCATTATTTTGTTCGATTTTTGAAAAATCACAATACATTAGCTCACACAGCTTGCTAAATTGCTAATTAAAAGGATATGTGGAAAATTAACTAATATGTCACGTCAAATCCGGCACTCAGTTGCAAATTAACAACATTTGATCTGCTCATTTTGGGACAGAAGAGAAGAAACATGGATGTACAGATTGGGACATGTGGAAACGTAGCTAATCCAACGTAAACGCACAAGATTTGACTGTGAATTGTGGGAAGACGGATAACCCTACAGTGTGTTGCAGCAGACTGACGCTACATTCTTAAGGATCCAGCAGCAGAGCCATGGAGGACAGTATGAAAAAGGCAGCTTTCTTATATATATATATATATATATATATATATATATATATATATATATATATATATATATATATATATATATATATATATATATAAAAAAAAGCATTTTCACTTGAATCGAGATAGGGCCGAGGAGCGAGGGATTAGGAGGATAATAAAAAGGCCAGCGGACTGAGTGTAAACAAGAAGGGGGTTAGAGAGGGATAGAAGGAGAGAGCAAGTTGGAGAGTGAGCGAGAAGGAGAGATTGAATAGTGACACTGCTACAACACAATGGGGTCAGGATGAAGAAGTGCTCCTAATTGAACCAGATAGAGGAGAAGACAGAGAAAGAGCCCTGAAAGACGGAGAGAGGAAGGACAGAGAATCAGTCTCTGTCCTTTTCTTTCTACTTCCCGGACATGCATGGCTGAAGGTAGAGGAGAGGGGAGGAGAGGGAGAGAGAAGAAGAATAAAATGAGGGGAGTAATTGAATAACAATATGCACAGATTTATGCTGGACCGAGGAACATCATCTAAATATGTCCAACTAGTGGTGCAAGTGAAGGGGTTGAGAAGATGGTCTGGAGCCACCTTGACTTCACAGCAGGGGTCTGACTGGGCAGTTTGAGGCTCAAAAATAGCTTCACCTGACAGAGAAGCGTGAGAAGCCTGTTTAAATAGCTTTTTTTTTGTGGGCCTATATCATTTCTTCCACTTAAAAAAAGAAAGAAAGATAGATACAGACGAGGAAGGATAGCAGTTAACATCCTTTATAAACGCGTTATATGGACTCAATCAAGCGAAGCCTAAAAACAGCAGCAAACCACTGATGACTGAAAGTGTGGCAGCCAGAGAGAGAGAGAGAGCACATCTGGACATGCCCTTCCTTTTTAACAGGTGTAGAATAGAGAGATCAAAAGAAATGCAATATTACCACACACACACACACACACAGGTAGAGAGACGAGCGAAGAGGAATGAGGGCTCTTACTGTATGTTGGAGCTGTTCCAGTAAACGGAATGCCTGTTGGCTGACACCGGGACCACGTCCGCCCAGGTGAGACTCGTTAGCACCCAGAGAGACAGCACTACCAGGGCCATGCTCCCGGCTCCTCTCTCGGCCTGCGTCCGTCCCCTCGGTCTCTCCGGCCACTCTCTCGGTCCCTTCACCCCACCAAACAACGCGACTCAAACATCCCAGCAAATGCCTAACAGACGGGAGAGGGAGGAGGGGAAACAAAAGCTTCATGCATGCAGACAGACGGATACAAAGACTTTCAGACTTGCTCTGGTTAATAAGTGTTGTAAAAGTCTATTGTGGTGAGAAGTGACTAAAGTCCCCCACCCCCTCCCCTCCCCCCCCACCCCCCTCTCCAACAAATCCTGGGGCTTCAGACAAGGGGGGCTTGTGGAAGTCCTTGTGAGCGGGTCCCCGTAATGACTGACTTGCTCCTGGTTTCCTCTCTGCTCACCGGGAACTGCTGCTTCTGAGCCCGCCAGAGGAGAGTGGGAGGCCGGCACTGGGTCCACGCGGGAGGTCGGTCTTCCTCCGGGCATGAAACGGTCCCGTCCGCAGGGAAAGAGTTGCTGCTGACGTGAAAAAAAAGAAGAAAAAAAAGGCTGACTGGAGGAAAACTAAGAGTGAGAAGAAAAAGAAAAAAAACGGTGGTAAAAAAAAAAATAGTAGATATTAAGCAAGTCCTCTTCTTTAAAAAAAAAAAAAAAACTGTTCTTTATCTGCGTGCTGCTGCAGTTTTTCCTTCCAAGGATCCGAGAGATGCAGAAGAGCACGGCGGGCCACTGAGCTCTATGGTCGCAGCAAACAATTCAACCAGCCAGTTTCATTAGCTCTTCAAGACTCTATCCGACAACCATCGTTTACGGTGAGCAGCCTGCCCACCCGTCTCTCCCCTTTCTTTCTTTCTTTCTCTTTCTCTCTCTCTCCTCCTGCCCCTCTCTCTCTGTTTGGTAGGCAGCTCTCGTTCACTTTCTAACTCCGCCCCCTGCGAGCGACAAAAGCGCATTCCTTCAATATTGTGGGCGAGTCGCAGCACATCAGGCATCACTGCGACTTGAAGTTTTTTTTTTTTTTTTTAACTATTCGACCTCCACTGCCGGTGTAAAAGTAGTAAGCTATGAATCCTCCCCCCCCATCTTCCAGATACGTCCGCAGACACCATCTGCAGCCTATATTTCAACATAATACCCCCTCCTCCTCATCCCCCCCCACACACACACGCACACACACACTTTTATGACAAAGGCTGAAAAACATAAACTCTTGCACGCACAAATATTTTTCCACTACCACCCCTCCTCGTTTGGATCCGGCAGACACTGTAAGTCAGTCTAATACAGCGCTATCGTCATGTCAAATCCTTGTACAGCTGCAGCACATTAACACGCGTGCTCAGGCGCGCGCGCGCGCACGCGCATGTCCTCTTGCGCAATCCACCATGAAGAAAATACACAAGCTGCATGTCACACTTTAGGTTCACAGGGATTACATTGTTGTGACTTTATCCAAGTTTTGAAGTGACTTGCTGTTTTATTTAGCAAATTATCCCATAAATTAAATTTCACATCTAAAATGTATTGAAGCAATTAAGTTATAATAGGATTCGAGTTATTTTCGTGCAAGTGTGATGTGGCTCCTATTATATATTCCTGTAGCTCTGTCATGCAGAGACATGGTGAAATGTTCAGTAATTTGCCCCCCTCTGTCACCTCCATTGCCACAAACTGTATCTAACGCGTGTGCGTGTGTGTGTGTGTGTGTGTGTGAGAGAGAGAGAGAGAGAGAGAGAGAGAGAGAGAGAGAGAGAGGGCGAGAGAGTGAGAGAGAGAAAGAGGAACAGGCCAGACAGGCAAAAGACAAGAGGAGGGAGGGAGGAAAAGAGAGAGGTTGCAGATAGGAGAAAGATTGTTACAGTTTTCTTGCCGCCTGCTGGGAATGAGTTGGTTAAGGGGAAGTCAGAATGATTTATTGGAAGAAAAAAGGAGGGAAATAGGGAGAAGGAGAGCAAGAAAGAGAGTGAGATGAGATGCCATCGGGGAATCCCTCTGTCTTCTCCAGTCCTTCCACCTCTCTCATGAGCTGTCCATTTAATCCCCCCTCTGTCTGTCTCTCTCTTCTTCCTCTTCTCCTCACTTTATTCCCCCATTTCCACTGCAAACTTTCTCCACTCTGCGATCTCTGCTACCTGGCTCTTCTATTTTGCCTGTGTCTTTTGTTAGCTCTGTCTCTGGTGGTTGACCCGTCTCCTCTGGCTCTCCCTCCATCTCTCTCCGTTACAGCAGGCGCATGCAACTTTTTAATGAGCACTCCTCCTTTGCCTCCTCTCCTCGCTCCTCTGCCTATCATGTCTCCTTAGTCTCTCTGTGTTGTTGTTTATCGCTACACTGCATTCTGCAGGATAAAAGCAGCACAGCTAAACACCTGGCACAATTAAATATGCATGCCCAGAAACATATGCACATATAAACATATACATACATATTTCATGATTAGGCCTTAGTGGTATGTCGTTTTGAGTCATTAAAGAGGAATTCAAATTGGAGAGGACTGGAGAACTTCATGTGACCTTTTGTGATGTGAACCTGTGTAGACCATTCGTTATCATGCAACCAAAGTCCTGTACTTAGATTGTGTGAAGACACATACATCCAAGTTCCATCCACTAAAGAAGACTCTGGAATATGGTCAAAAGCTCCAGAATAAGTTAGAAAGTGCTTCTATCACTCAAACTGTTTGCATGCTGTTGTGTCCACGGATCATCCAGAACAACAGGGATCCAGTTTATGTTGCTTTTGTTATTTAAAAATGTCTTTTAATTAATTGATACATATTCTCATTATTTCTTTAAGCATTACAGACAAAATCACATTCACTTCCACATATTCACCTCTATTGCGTTGGGAAGCCAGCAGCAATCTCCAAGACAGAATCAAACCCAAATGATCTGCATGGCTAGATGACCCTATATTCAGTGAGGAAATGTGTTTTTGCCATTTAGGTGTGACCCTTCAAATGGCCTTCAAATGCCCGCCTATAAAGCATGGATGATGGACTGTATGGGGCCTACTGGGTGCTGGTTGTAAACATACCGTATGGCTACATTTGAAAGGAAAACTGTAAATCAGGTGCAAGAAAACAAAGTTGGAAATCGAACACCAATGGAATCAGAGATCACAAAAATTCCACGCGTCGCTTCTCCGATCGGTTCCTGTGAAACACGCGGTTTACATGTTCTGTGTCAGCAAACGCTCCTGTCAATTCTAATCATCCAGGTTGGATTTTCCAGCCGTGGGTTGCAGTGCTATTGGATTACTTTTGTATTGGGGTTATTATGAGAAACGACCTCGGAGATGACTGCATGCGGTGACACCGAGGCTCTTATGACATTTCCAACCCCCGAGCCGGCCAACAACACATCTGTCAAGTGATCCTTTCTGCAACCTCGAAATCTAATCGGAGCTTTCTCATAGCCGATGATTGGATATTAGGCCCCTATATGACTTACATCCCTCTCTGGGGCCCCAGCAAGTAAACAATGCTCATGTGAATTGAGCGGGACCCTTGCATGGATACGAACATCATGTAAATATACAGTAAACTATTTATATTGTACACTTGTATGTGTGCTGCATTTCAATGGCATTCTTGAACTGGAAGTCTCTTTCTCACTCCTCCTCCCGCTCGCTCTGTGTCTTGGCCTGCTTCGCTGTTCACTGTTGTGTTAGTAAATTGTACTGACACTCCCCCCGCCTCCTCTCGCTCCCTCACCACCTCTGCTGCTCGCCCTCCCTCCCTGTCCCTCTCTCACCCGACTGACTGACACGAATTTTCAATCTCTCTGTTTACCTTTCACTGCTGTGCCTAAAACAACACTGGTACAGGCTAAGAGCAAGGAGGAGACTGGGGGGGGGGAGGGAAGGAGATGGAGCTGAGTAGAGCGCCGGAGAAGGAAAAAGAGGGAGGAGAGGTGCCACTAAGATTGGATGGGAGAAGGAGAACGGCAAGGGGGGGGGATGCAAGAAACGAAAGAGGTGCAAAAAGAGAGAACAGGGCTTTCTCTGTGTTTTGGTTGGAGAGGAACCCAAGGGGGAACGAGACAAGAGGAGTGAGGGGTTAAGGGAAGGAGAAGAGGAGCTGATACTTTTGAACAGTCACGCAAACTGAGCCAGCGGAGGGAGGGGAGGAGGGAGGAGGAAGAGGAAATGAAATGAAAGGGTGGAAGAGAATGTAAGTCAGAGTTGGGAAAAAGAGTTAGATGGGGCACAGAACATTAGGAGTGCAATGAGATATAGAGAGTGAGGGGGAGAGAGAGATTTATAGAGGTACAGAAGGAGACAGAGGACAGCAAGAGTGATGCTTAGAGAGAGTTTTTTTATTTTTTTTAAAGAAGACGGGAGGGATGGAGGCAGAGCGGGAGGAGAGGCCATGAGAGAGAGAACGAGAGAGAGAGCTCAGAATAGATACGCTCTCAACAGCATGAAATATTGAACGAAGGAGGCCGAACACAAGGAGGGGCAAGGAAAATGGAGGGACTGATAAAGACAAATACAATCGTTTTGTGTGTGTGTGTGTGTGTGTGTGTGTGTGTGTGTGTGTGTGTGTGTGTGTGTGTGTGTGTGTGTGTGTGTGTGTGTGTGTGTGTTGTTTCGGAGACAGATGAAGATGAGAGAGAAGAAGAGTAGGTGACAGGAATATGAAGAATTGTTGCTCCTGGCTGGAGACCAACACACACACACACACACACACACACACACACACACACACACACACACACACACACACACACATACGCTTTGGTGCTTTGGTGCTTTGAGTTTAGATTACTCCCATGTGTGGAGGAGATGGAGCGGAATTTGGTGGTGTTGAAAATATCACACTGCAGAGTGTGTTTCATCACCATGCACTTGCACCATTCCAACACACACTCACACACACACACTCGCACGCATACACACACACACACACACACACACACACACACACACACACACACACCCTCCCCCTCCTTTGATCTCACTTCTCACTGATCTTCTCTCCTTCCATGTCAAATATTTAGGCTGCATTTGGCAGGTTTGACGAAAATTACCATGGAGAAATGATTTTATTTATTTAACTTCCACATCAGAAGTCAGTGTCAGTAGCTGCGAGAGGATGATCCCAAATTTCCACAAGAGGAGACCGGCATTGATCCAAAAAAAAAGTAAATCTGCTGACTTTCCTATTTCAGACATTATTTTTAATGCAGGAAAACCGTCGTTGAATGATTTCTGGGGAACGCACATGAGTGATTTGTTTGAAAAATGAAATGAAAAAAGTATGAAAAGTTGATATGGTTTAAGAAGACACACACACACACACACACACACACACACACACACACACACACACACACACACACACATTTAAGATGATGAGTCAACACTCTTTCTGCCTCCATCATTTGCTATTAAAGCATCAAGATGATGTTTTACGGCTCTTTTTGGATAAATAAATGCATTTTTCAATTAATTCTGGCTGTGCAGCCCTACAGGGAATCGTAATCTCCAGCTAAGCCAGAGGGGTGTATCATTTTAACATGGCATTGATATATCTGACTAGCATCGTACAAAGAGAATGATGCACAATTGCAAATATCTCCTTTTACCCTCCTCTCTCTGTCACTATCACACTCACACACAAAGACCTGCATTCACTTACTCTGCATTTTTTAAGCAACGATCTTGAAATAAATCAGATAGAGCGCATCAGTGAAGGGAGAGATGAGTTTACAGTGGCTGAAGAGGAAAGAAAATGAGGAAGAAGGAGGCCCGCAGTACAAACTGGAGTGCTATATACGTTTATAAACACACTTGACTTACATTCTGAGTGATAAATATGAGATCACACATTCTTTTTAGAACAAAATAGATCTATTATTAGCGCAACAATAAGACATATTGGACAGATGAGAACTACATGACAACATTGTCTAAAGAAATGTATAACTGAAGTATTTAATGTGTTTACTGAGGTGATTACTCCCAAACTAAAAGAGACTAACATCATTTCATAAATTCATACTTTTAATTTACCACCATGATACCAGTATTAACATTTCTTCCAGAATGAAACAGTCCTCTCCATCATGACTTTATACTCTTGCAAAGAGAAACTGTGATAGATCACACCGTAAGCAACATGGAGACATGGGTGAGGAGTTAAAGGAACAAAAACAACATACAGTGTCTTATAGTTCGGTGTCAGGTAATGACTCAATGAGACACAGACTGGAACTAAAACATGTACAAATAACCAATTAGACGGACAATTAAAATGCAAAGATTCAACGGAATCATACAGATGTTTCTTCACTGCTGTATGTACATTGACTGTAACCAAACACATCCAATTAAACTGAGGCTGAGCATTACCATTGTTTTAGTTTGAGTTTGATGGCGTGGCTGTGATGTCATCAGCGTTGTGCCCCTGGAAGAGACAGGTGTTCATCACGGGATGACGTCAATGAGATCATTTACTTTGACTATATTGATCCAAAATCAATGTCAATGCTCAGTATTTTACAGCATGATATGATATGAATAGGTTCATTATATTATGCAGTTCACCTGTAAGCATGTTTCTACTAATTTGTTCATGTTTTTTTAATTTATTTGGACAAATTACAGACGCAGGCAAGAATGTAAGAAGTTTCGACCACTTAAGAAGATAGTTATGGTGTGTGTGTGTGTGTGTGTGTGTGTGTGTGTGTGTGTGTGTGTGTGTGTGTGTGTGTGTGTGTGTCCTACAAGCAAGTGTGTGCATGTGCACTGCTGCAAGCTAGTGTATAAGAGTGGTTGGGCTTTGGGGCTATTTAGACAAATGTTCCTGACGCCTCATATATCACAAGTCTCAGTACTCTATTAGTCCCTGCGAGTGTACTTCTGCAGACAGCACAGAAACACTGAAGGCAGCAGATACGTACACGCGCAGAGACAAACACGTACACAAGAACTCCCCCTCCCCTCCGGGTACAAAGACAGACACACATGCGCACACATGGAAAAGGAACAGGTGCAGGTTGAAAAAGCCAGCTGCCACCCGTTCTTTGTAACATCTACATTTCATCAGCAGCCGCAGCAGCCGCCCAGGTGACGCCGAGCCCAGTGGGCACCGAGATTAGGGGAGTGGGGAAAAGGTTTAACTTACACTGTCATCTAAAGTCAGATTTGCATTTTCCTTTTATTGTTAAAGGTTATGCATTCCAGTGGCTATAAGCTGATCTGAGATCAACGGCTAAAGGCACCCTTCCACCCTCGAGGACGGCTCCTTGGAGCTTCTCATGGTGACATCATATCTGGGAAAGAAGCCGGAAGAATAATGAGGAGGTTTTCACCCATTTTGGTCAGGATTTGTAGACAGTCGGTGTTCTCTTCACCCGTCTCTATATTGCGCTCTCTTCTTTCTTTCCCTCTCTCTCTTCTTTCTCTCTTGCCTGTAGCTTCCTCTTTGTCATTCTGTCTCAATCCCCTTATTGCTGTCTCCAATGCTATCTCTGTCGCCCTATTGCTCCTGCTTCCTCCGTCCTTGCTCTATCTCTTCTTGCCCGTTACTCTCGGCCTCCCTCACTTCCTTCTGCCCGGCCGCGGCCAGGAAGCGCTGTCAGGTGAAACCCTGGTAGATTAACCTCTGACTCTCAGCAGGAGGTGGGACCGATTGGCTTGTAATTGCTATCGTCGTAGCATGTGTGTGGGTGTTTCTTTTCTCTATTTGGGCTGTATGATGCCTATCTGGGCCGGCACAGGCACACATCTACAGGGTGAAATGCATTCTGGGTTGCGATGGCATGGTACGTTATGGGTGTTCATACCAAAGAGGGTAAAAAAAAAAAAAATGTCTTTGCTGCTCTCAGCAAACTGGAGCTTACTGCTGTGTCCAGAGAATCAGCACATATACACAAACATGTTAACGCACGCGCACACACACACACACACACACACACACACACACACGTAGAAAACATAATAATAACATAAATACAAATGTGTTGCTCTTGTTTCAACTTTGAATGGCACCTAATTTGTGCAACAGGGGGTGCTTAGGGCCCTCCTCTGCAGCCCGTCTGATTGGGTTTGTGTGCACGGGTACCGATGTGTGCAGAATATTTACGACCGTGTTTTCATGTGTGCGAGCGCATGTGTGTGTGTCCGTGCAGCGATGGGGCGCTGTGAAAAAGAGGCGCCGACTCCCAGCAGTCCCTTGTCGCGCTGACTGACTGCTGAAAGCCATTTCAGACCGTGGGGCTAAATGATGGCAGGTACTCCGATCCATCCGCAGCTGGCTACAATAACACAATGCAGACCAGTCATCAACAGCCCTGTCATCTCCATCTGTAAATGCACTTCACACGGCCCACTCCATCTCTCCTCCTCCTCGGACTGCCATTCACACACTTGTGTAACTGTCCCCTAAACCCAATTGGTCCTTATATAGCTGAAGTAGAGCCAGATTTAGTGAAATCATTTGTGTGGCTCCTTTTCCTCTGTTGCCTTATTTTGTTCGCCTTGTGTCGTCCTCAATTTGTTTTAGAGTTACTGCCGGGTGTATCGGCTTGCTGTTTTGGTCGGAGGGGAATGTCACTTGCCTTTAATGTACGACTAACATAGCAGCCAAGCATTTCTGTTGGTGGTGTCGCTGCTACTTCTTGAGCCTATTGATGAAATTAATGAACAGAATGACTAAATGGGCCGTCACAATACACGACTCTGGAGACTCACAGGGGTGGGCAGGCTATTACGCCAGCCAAGCACTAACATAGTCAGCTGCAAGGGAGACACAGCAGAGAGTTTTTTCAAGGTGAGGCGAGGAGGAAACAGAGGGATGGAGACATCAGATGGTAAAGGAATGCATACGGTGAAAGGATGGAGAGAAAGGGGGGAGTAACCGCGAGTGACAGGGAGAAAGGGAGGGCAGGAGAGATAGTGAGTAAGTAAAAGCAGGTCTGGTCCAGGTGGGGTTCAGACAGTCAGTATGTTATTTTAGGAGGGCAGAGGGAGGGAGGGCGAGAGAAAGGGATGGATGGAGGGAGGGGAAGATGAATGTAGTTAATTAAGATGAGCAGGCAGAGGAGACAGTGTGGAATTACACAAACACTAATTAGAGTCTTCGTTAGGGGGCACAAAACGAGAGCAGCACATCCATCATCGCAACCCTCCATCCCTCTTTTCTCCCTCCTTCCTTACCTCTGTTCTCCACTGCTCTCGCTTTTGCATGGCAACCATATTTCCTCTCACGACACTCCCCACATGCTCCCTTCTGCCACTTTTCATCCCGCACTTTCCTCCCTCTGCCTTTTCACTCTCCCCTCTCAATTCCCCCCATCGATCCCATCAGCAGTTCACTAAATAGGTGCGATTTAACATCTGGAATCGTGATCGAAGCAACCTGTGCTCTCCCTTTCCTTCACTTTGAATACTATTCTTCCTTATCACATCACTCCTTCCGTTTTCATCACTGCTCCGGGAAGGATTTCATCTCCTCTCCTTCTCTCTTCCTTGTATACTTGCGTAGACACACACACACACACACACACACACACACACACACACACACACACACACACACACACACACACACACACACACACACACATTAACTGTGCCATGTCAGCACTATTTTTATTGTTTCGCCAAGCCAGTCAATGCCTCCTGTTGTCTAGCTGCTCCTTCTCCACTCTTCCTACATACAGTATACACAGCACTGTAAACCACTTACCTCTTCTTATCTTGCTCTCTCTCTCTCTCTCTCTCTCTCTCTCTCTCTCTCTCTCTCTCTCTCTCTCTCTCTCTCTCTTCACAAACAGGCTCTGAGCATATCTCTTGTCCTCTTTATCGTTTCACTGTCCTCCTCTGGCTCATCCCTCATTCCCTGCTCTTACCGAGGAGCAGATCAGCTCACTGTTGTCGTCTGCATCCCTCTCCCCTCATGAGACCACGGGCTCGGAGGGAATAATGAGGGATAAGTTTGGATGGAGCTGAGGGCGGCCCATGCCCGTTCTTGTTTCTGGCATTAGTATACAATCAGTACATACACAGAATGAAGCGTTATAAAACCAGACACACTGTGTGGTCAACGTATGTGACAGCGACGTCAAGTATTTACAGATTTTAAGTTAACCCATTATCTATGCATTTACTCACATCGTGTTCACATTGATTTGCTACCTTCCAGGCAGCTGTGGCTTTCAATATTCACTTAATTATTTCAGTATGAAAAAAAAAAAAATCAATTTATAGATTAAATATGCCTGACAAAAGTAATCTCACTGCAAGCATCTATTTACCTTATCTTTATCAAGCATGGATGCAGGATACTGTTGGATACAGGATCCAGAGGGAAAGGTTTTTCAGCTGAAGTATCGGTTAAGCTATTGTTATCGCTATTTCTTCTTTTTCATTTTGGGGGATATTGTTTCTCTGTTGGGGAGTCGACAATAGAGAGATGACAGAAATTGAAGTGGGAAGAGAGAGATGAGATGGGGAACAAAATGTAATTTTTTTTTTTTTTTTCAAAAAAAATCTTAAAAGTACATTAATTCCTTGTCCCTTTAAATTTGTATAAAAGTGTGCTGGAAGCGTCACGTTTCCACATCACACTTGTGTTACACTGACTGCTCATACATACACGCAACAGAGATTTAAGGTGAGCACAGAGACACTTTCAGCAGATGAATGTTAAACAACCTTCCTGTGTCAAACTCAGCACATACATCACTCTGCACAGTGAAGGTCTCACATCCAAGTGAAGAAACAATCAAAAACCCATTTTAGAGTGGAGGTTACATGGGACATCGCCTCTGGATTTTTAAATGTCACACAGAGAAAGAGTATCATTTAAGATCTGCAAAGTTTATGTCTACACAAAAACAATAAAAGGAAGAACAAAGTGTTATTCCTCTCATATTGCTATGAGGACAGCAAAGTGAGTGCCTTCGGCTTCGTTGTCCCTGAAAGCAAAGACGACAGTAACAAGCTAAGTGTGTTGAATTGAAGAAGATGTATGCACCTTGCTAAATACACAGTCACTCAAACACCTTGTTCAGTGCCTTAGACCTGATAACAGCTGCAACAGCTCATGACCATGACTCAACAAGCAGTCTGTAGATTAATACTTAGAGAGGAAGAATTACAGTGCGTCAGGTGCTATCTTTATCCGTTCAACCGATGCATACAGGAGTACATTATGAGTGCTAATTAGCTCGTATTAGCATGGTAACACGCTAAACTAAGATGGGGAACAAAATCGTCATACCTGCTAAACATCAGCATGTTAGCATTGTCATTGGTGAGCATTTAGCTCAGAGCAGAGCTGCGCTTAAGTACAGCCTTACAGCGCGTATGGCTTATAACATATTTGGATCAGTGTAAAGTAAATGTGTTTGAGTGACACTTGCATGATGATTTTAGCTCTGCAGGCCTCAGTCAGCAAGATCCGGTTGTAAAACTAAGGCCACAATGTTAATCCTAAATCGTTATGTTTCATCAGATTCCTCTGCAGTTTGAAATGCCCTTCACTAGTGAGTTTTGTATTATTTATGCACCCCCATAGGTTGTGAAGGTTGCAATTCCTTCAGTTATCCACAGTCAGCTGGGATTCTATTGCAACAGCAGATCCCCCAGTAAAACCAGTACCATGAGCGTCTCCTGTCTTCCATCAGTAACCATTGTGGCACATACCTCCTGGCCAGCACAACAGCAGCATGTTAATTCACTGTGAAACCAGTAGTGTGTCCCATCACTGCACCTCCTGTAATTCCTGCAGGTGAGAACGAGGGAAAGATGGATTCCTGAGTATCTGATTGAGCAGCAAACAAGATGAATAATTGATATGTAGGTTCTCCATCCCAATGAGTACACAGTATACACATAGATGCACAAACACCAACTGTCTTGCAGCCCATGCAGCCACCAGTCTCTCAGGCTTAACTAATCCTCCAGGAAATGTAATACGTGATTCAATTAGTAGCAGTGCCAGCTACCTCCTGTGTATGACATGGTAGTGGTGTTAGAGTGTGTGTGTGTGTGTGTGTGTGTGTGTGTGTGTGTGTGTGTGTGTGTGTGTGTGTGTGTGTGTGTGTGTGTGTGTGTGTGTGTGTGTAGTAACTACAGCGCTGAACTGAGTCCAAAAACACTTATTAATACACGGTCCTCTCCCACATCTCTTTCAGATCCTCGGGCATGAAGAGGCAAAAATGTGCATTCTGAAGAAAAAAGACCAAAGATATACACAAATGTCCTCCCAAAAAAGGCTACATATAGGAAATTAATATTCTGATGGCAAACATATTGAATCAAAATAAAGGATTTGGGGATTTTAAAATACAACCTCAAACAATGAACAGCAAACAATAGCCTAACCATAGTTTCTGGCTAATGCTCTCTCTGTTTGCTTTTCCATTATTTATCATCTTGTTTTCATGCGCTCACAGTTGTTTTCCATGCTCACAGCAGTAGGATGATGCCATCGTCTTTCAAGTGCGTTTCTAAGGGTCAACTCTCGCCTCAGACCCTGAAGTCTAAAAATACAAACAGAAGACGAGAAAAGTGCCCTCATAGTCCAACCGAAGGGAACAATTGGTTTATGTTTTCCCTGATTTGAATTGCTTAAGGAAGTCGACTTGGCATTCAATTAAAAGATGAGCATTCATAATATTTAATTAAGTCAGTTTTTTTGAGTCGGTGTTATTTGATTATGTGTGACTGATGTTTCAGAGAATTAAATAATCATACATCAGCCACACATTTTAGACAAGAAAACGTTTTGTAAATTCTTAAAGGAGACAAACTGTCACATGACTTGAGTCTTCAGACAAGTTGTGTCTTGATCAGCTGGTTTCTTTTTTTGTATAACAGGACCTTAAATTACCTCTCAGCGGGGACATTCCTAAATTCTATTTTCATACATTATAAAGTCAAACACTTTCAAAATACAAAACATTGTCCTTAGAGGAAGCTCGTTAAAAAATTACATAATTACTCTCCTTTTGGCAAATAATAATTGCTTTCTTTTTAAAATGCATGTAGTGAAATAGAGCCCATCTCATGGTCCAGTGGGGGAAGACATGAAGGAGAGAGAACAAGAGTGTTACTCTTTATTGCTCCATCTCTCTTTCACGCTCCCCGAGTCTCTCTATTACCCTGAAAGTCTCCTGAATCTAAAAAAGAACACACACGCACATCCATGAACACGTTGAAATATACACCATGTGGATAGGAATAATGTGTGTGTGTGAGTGTGTGTGTGTGCTTCTCAGTGTGTCTAAGTTATGATTGATGTCTCTCTTCTCAAATTAGGCATTTAAAGATGAATGGGGCAAAGAGAGGCAGCACGGGATGAAGGAGAAAAAATAAAGCAGCCACTTAAGAGGGCCTAAACCATTTAACCATTTAACCATTTAACCCCGTTGACCTCTCAATGTCACGCTCAAACTGTGTCTCCTCTATAATGCATAGTCTCTAATTTAAAGCTGCTCTATTGCCATGATCATGTAGCACAATGTACTCTTATTTAATCATTTGGCTCGGCCTCAAAATGACATAATCTTTATTTCAAGTCAGCTTTCAATTGCAAAAAGGCAAAAAAAATGGAGACAAGATTTTGCTGGGAGTTGTACGTAGGATGGAAGTGATTCAACATTTACCTCAATTGACTTCCCATGTTGGTGATTTTTTTTTATTATTCTGGATTCAGGAATGTTCTCTGGACTCATCATTTAACTGTATCTCATTATATATTGCAGTGTTGTATTTTGTAAATCTATAATGATGTTAGTGCTTTGTCTATAAAATGTCTGAAATTTGTGAAAAACACCTATCAAAACTTTCCATTTGTATCCAATTTACAGTGATATGAAACACAGGAGAGATTCAGCTTTCTGTAGCATAAAACCATCTTTCAATCTAAATTGAAAAAAATGGAAAATCAAGTTTAAAATGGAGAACATCTACAATTCCATTTCAAGTGCATCTGCCAGTGAAATCCCTGTGATAGGATCCAAAGCTCAGAACAGCTCAATGTACCTTGTATCTAATGATCCATTTAATCTATTAATCCTTTCAGCTTTACTACTAGATTAATATACATAGTACACTGAAAGATAAGAAAAATAAATTTGAGCAGACAATGTGAAAATAATATAAGAATGTGATGAGATATATGCATGTTCTTTATCTGAATGTAATGTTAGTGAGAAAAACAGTCAAAAGAAGGAGGCAGAATGTGTTCTGATGTATTTTTATTCTTGGATAAAGTCAGTTCTTTCCCAACTAAATGTAAATTTGGGTTTGGTTTGTGATAAACTAAACTCCAGTAAAGAAGTTGTCTCTCTTGTCTTTATGCATCCATCTCTACCTTACAATAAAACCAAGTTCCAAGTCCATAACATGTCATTCTGAGCAGGTACTCAGTATGTTCACACGTGACAAGTGACAAAATAACAGCCACTCCAAAAAGTAATTATGCTGGAAAATCTGGAAAATCTGGAAAATCTGGAAAACTTTAAAACATATTACAGTTATTAGTGAGACAGCTTCAGAATGATCTTATAAAACAAAATAAAAATAAAAAAGTAGTACATCTTTGTAAAAACACTATTATTTTGAGAAGTTAAATTTAAAGTGTCAGCTTGATTGACTTCAGTTGGTATGAAATGGCAAGTTGATTTTCTGATCAACTAACTGCTAAAACAGAATAAAGATTGATATATAGTCCATACTATATTATTGTATGGATTTGGGGGTCCACCGGCCAGGATTCTCTATCAGGAGTTAATAGCTGCTTTTATTTTTCTTTGGCTATAATTGTCCTGCTGAGTCTTCATATCCAGCTCCTCGCTGATCATCTGTTCATCACCATCACTCTGCAAGGCCTGACATCCATCCATCCATCCATCCATCCCTCCCTCCATTCTCCAACTCTTTTGTCGTCATTACTCCACCACTTTTTCTTTAGTTGAAGTCATATTCAACCACGGAAAACATTTATTGCCTTGAAAATCAGTTGCTCACTAACTGACTGATTTTCAGTGATGGTGAATTAACCCTGATTGGCCGGCCTGTCTGTCTGTAATCAAAGTGGATGAGGCGAGGGCAGGCAACGGACCGGCCGGATGAGACTCTCATTATTTTCCTCACTACTTTCTTCTCCTCTCATCCCCGACATCAATTTATAATACCGCTCTCTCATTGCGTCTCCTCTCCCTCTTTCCCAAGCCTTCTACTCATCAAATCCCCCTTCTAGACTTATCCATTCCCTATTTTTCATTTCCATGTTCTCTCTCTTTACTTTTCTGTCTCTCTCTCTCGCTCCTCTCTCGCGCTCTCTCTCACTCTCTCTCCCCTGGATATTTAGTTTGATTTATTGCCTCTTGTTGGAAAGGTTGGCGTTTTAATAACTCAGCTCCTCCTCACCCGAACGAAGGGAGAGAGAATGTGCGAGAAGAAGAACTTTAGTAAGCACAAAATAAACGTGCGGACAGACAGCGAGGTTTTTCTAGTGCTTTTCTTTTATCTCCCCAGCACTCTCCTACTCTTTCATGTCTTCCGGTTCCTCTCACCGTTCACTCCGGCTGAGGATATAAAAGCTAAACGTGCAGGCGAAATGGATGTCAATTTGAGCTCCTCTCTGATCTGTGGAGGAAAAAATACACATGCACGCACACACCAAACAGCTGTAATGGACTGGGGATGTGGAAACTGACAAGCACATAAAAGATGGACTATCTGGTTAGAGGAAAGCATGGGACGCCCCAAAAAAAAAAAAAAGAACGTAAACAGAAGATCAATGATGAAAGAGGGACAGCACTCCGGCCGTAAGATACACAGTGATAATAAGAAAAAGTAGAATGTGAAATCAACAGAATGAGACAAAGCTGGAGAGGTATCTGCTAGTGGGCCAGAGCGGATGAGGAAGATAGTGAGAGACAAACTGGGAGATTTCAAGCACCAAACAGAGCCTTTATTTGGACGGCAATTATTCACACTGGTCATTAGAGAACCATATCACTTTCCCTCATTTACTGAAAGACAGCGAGGGAGAGGCGGTGAGGGGAGAATGAGAGGGCAATCATTAGAAGAGATCATTTTCACCCATCTTCTGAGGAGGGGAGGAACGCCACAGCAGACAGATGCAGCCTGAGCCCACATCCTCTAGCAATAAGACAATAACTAGCAATTAATAATTCAAATCACAACCAAGAGCCACTGAATCGACACGTGGGAGTTACAGAACCTGTTTACAGAAACGTAACACTCTTGTTCATTTTGTTTTCTGTTTCTACATTGGAGGTAAATATCAAGGTAATTAAGTAGTCTTAGCATATTGTTTGTTCTTTTATCACACGTGTACTCCGAGAGTAATTAAGGTAAAGTGAATGTGAAGAAGTTAATTAGAGAGCATGAAGTGGGATTATTGGAAAACATGTTCCTATTTAATTGAATGTTTGCAGGTATTCCTTGTAAACCTGTCACACTTTGTGATGTGAGAACAGAGGAGAGCTGTTTTTATGACACACAGAGAAGTCTTCCTCTCTCTCTCTCTCTCTCTCTCTCTCTCTCTCTCTGTCTCTCTGTCTCTCTCTCTCTCTCACACACACACACACACACACACACACACACACACACACACACACACACACACACACACACACACACACACAGCTAGTGTCTGATTCCGCAGTAATAACTCACAGCAAAAATCGTTGATGGGGAAAAAAGTCATTGACAGGAAAAAAGAAAAGAAAAATCTGCATTTTTATCTTCAGCCCATAATTCTAAGTGGTCCGGCCTGTTTGAATGTTTCCTCTGGGAACAATTAACTTGCTTTTAGTTCCTACCACATAAGCATGTCTGCCAAATCCCCATCAGATCGCTGCCCACAAAAACACACACCGACAGTCTCGAGATTACAGACACAAAGACACAAACTGGAAAGCGCTCGTATGTGTGCACTTAATGAAGAAAGCTGTGAGCACCGAGACAGCAAGAAATGAATAAATGTACTGTACAGAGGTTAGAAAAAGACAAAAACTAAATGGAGTTTTGTTTGTACAACACTTGTATCTGCCTTTCTACTACAAGAGTGGATCCACTTAAATGTAGATGTGTACTATTATGACTTTACATCAAAAAGTGTCACTCTCACTTTGTCTTTTCTATATTGGTATCTAAAGCAAGCATTTATAAAAACACACAGTGACAATTGAGTGCGTGGAGGTGTTGGCCTCTCCTTTTAAAGCACACTGCTGCTAAAAAAAGATGGATATTCATTTATTCTCTTATCTCATTCAGAGCAACATGACTGAGCAGGCGAGGGATTTCTCCTCAAAGGCACTTTGATTGGGTTCAAACCTCGATGTGTTGCGATGGGACCGTCACGTTAACCACTAGACTGCCCTGCTGCCTCCTCTTTTGCTGTACTTAAATGTAAAACTCTTTTTTGGCACCGGAAAATAATTGTTCATTTTTAGACACCGGAGCAAGGATACTTGTAAAAGTTGCAAGTCACATAAGTGGAGTGTCTTGGCAGTAAATAGATCAAGACATAACCTTCACTGAATTTTTTGGCAGAATATCAAACTGCATGCGCAAACAGCCACAGCCTCGTTCATCTCAAAGTTAATTTTACTACAGAGGGTTCACTGGTGTGCATGTGGGATGGAGAGGAGGAGCGGAGGGAGACGCAGTACAGTAGGGGACAGAAAGGGAGAGGAGAGGAGGAACTGTGAAGGTGTTCGGGGGGAGAGAATGACTGCTGGCAGCAGAGAGGACGGAGAGAAAGTGGACAGAGAGCAGAGAGAGGCCGCAGAGAGGGGCTGAGTGAATAACAGGAACAGAAGGACAGATGAATATGGAGAGCGGCCGCGTGTCCTCCTCTTGCTTCCATCTGACTCTACTAATCATCCACACATGGGGTGAGAGGTGAGGAGGGAGGACAGGAGAGACCGGGGAATTCTTTGATACGAGTGCTGAGACGATACTTTTTCTTCTTTGATACCTCATATTGAGAAATATAAAAATGTTCTCCTACAAAGTCCCTTTTCCATTTATCAAAAGCCAAAGTACTGTGTACACATCATATAAATGATAATATCATTTATAGAATCATTGTGTAAAACATGTACATGATATAATTTTACTTTTGGTCGACACTTTGACGTGCACGGTAGAAACAGCACAGGTGTAAATAATCACATTAATCATGGCTAAAGCCTCACTGAGCCTCGTTAATGTTATTGGTAACACCTGTTCTTTTTCTACTGCGTGACGCTGCACAGACTCTCTGTCCATCAGTAGATTATTATTATTATTTTTATTATTATTGTATACATCTTTTATCTTTCATCCTGCTGTTTTTATTTATTTTGTTGTAAGTTGCTGCTACCCCCGACACCAAATTTCCCCTCGGGGATTAATAAAGTATATATTCATTCATTATATATTCATTCATTCATTCATTCAAATAGATAAATCACCAGTCTGTATCAAGTCAAAGTAACGTATTGCCTCCAGCACTCTAGTCCAGTACGGTGTTAACAGGGCTGCCACATTAGCAACATCATCGACGTCCAACGTATCTCCAAAATGTTAACTTTTTATGAGCTCAGAAAAAGCAGGCCTTTTTCAGCTTTGCAACAATGCATTTTCCCACATACTCTATTAAACAATTTTAAGTTCAACTTGAATCTTTATTTGGGTACTCTGTAGAACGGTAACATTAGTTTTAGACACTGAAAATAGTAGTTTAACATGCATGCCTGGGCGTAATAGCCACACAAGTTTATAGCTTTATCTCTTTGACTACATATATTTCTATTTTACTATTGTATCTGTATAGTATGTGTACTCTTCTGACAACCAGACTCAAATTATGTTTATGTCTGACATACTTGAGCAATAAAGTTGATTCTGAATATGAATAGTTGATCAAAATTGGCAAAATTCTGATTTAAAGTGAGAGAGTATGGCGCTTTTGATGGAAGAAATAACACATTATCCCTCTTACAAATTACACTCACCTAAAGGATTATTAGGAACACCTGTTCAATTTCTCATTAATGCAATTATCTAATCAACCAATCACATGGCAGTTGCTTCAATGCATTTAGGGGTGTGGTCCTGGTCAAGACAATCTCCTGAACTCCAAACTGAATGTCAGAATGGGAAAGAAAGGTGATTTAAGCAATTTTGAGCGTGGCATGGTTGTTGGTGCCAGACGGGCCGGTCTGAGTATTTCACAATCTGCTCAGTTACTGGGATTTTCACGCACAACCATTTCTAGGGTTTACAAAGAATGGTGTGAAAAGGGAAAAACATCCAGTATGCGGCAATCCTGTGGGCGAAAATGCCTTGTTGATGCTAGAGGTCAGAGGAGAATGGGCCGACTGATTCAAGCTGATAGAAGAGCAACTTTGACTGAAATAACCACTCATTACAACCGAGGTATGCAGCAAAGCATTTGTGAAGCCACAACACGCACAACCTTGAGGCGGATGGGCTACAACAGCAGAAGACCCCACCGGGTACCACTCATCTCCACTACAAATAGGAAAAAGAGGCTACAATTTGCAAGAGCTCACCAAAATTGGACAGTTGAAGACTGGAAAAATGTTGCCTGGTCTGATGAGTCTCGATTTCTGTTGAGACATTCAGATGGTAGAGTCAGAATTTGGCGTAAACAGAATGAGAACATGGATCCATCATGCCTTGTTACCACTGTGCAGGCTGGTGGTGGTGGTGTAATGGTGTGGGGGATGTTTTCTTGGCACACTTTAGGCCCCTTAGTGCCAATTGGGCATCGTTTAAATGCCACGGCCTACCTGAGCATTGTTTCTGACCATGTCCATCCCTTTATGGCCACCATGTACCCATCCTCTGATGGCTACTTCCAGCAGGATAATGCACCATGTCACAAAGCTTGAATCATTTCAAATTGGTTTCTTGAACATGACAGTGAGTTCACTGTACTAAAATGGCCCCCACAGTCACCAGATCTCAACCCAATAGAGCATCTTTGGGATGTGGTGGAACGGGAGCTTCGTGCCCTGGATGTGCATCCCACAAATCTCCATCAACTGCAAGATGCTATCCTATCAATATGGGCCAACATTTCTAAAGAATGCTTTCAGCACCTTGTTGAATCAATGCCACGTAGAATTAAGGCAGTTCTGAAGGCGAAAGAGGGTCAAACACAGTATTAGTATGGTGTTCCTAATAATCCTTTAGGTGAGTGTATATAAGATACTATTTTTCAGCATTGGCCATTATCTCGTAATTGTCCTTTGTGGACACGATGGCCCTTCTTCAGCAAAAGTTGTATACGCCGTGTTTCCAGGAATGTATTTATTTGGTATCACATTGGAAACCTAATTCTCATTTCTTCTTCTTTTTTTTTGCCACAAAAAGTTTGCTTAATTTGCTTTAAAGTTGAATGGAAACACAACTGTCTCACATTAAGTAGGTAACTGTCTGATTGAAGAAGACGCTAAGGAGAGAAATTGTGCAAGCATGGGAAGCTAGCTTTGAGTATGTGCCAGTCTCAGTCAGTACCAAAAGAGTATTGAAGTTTGATTCCCACCTCCATCAAAGACAGAGAGGGGTGTAAGTGAGAGGGAACATAAGGAGAACAGACTCAGCAGCTATGAAAGATGGATGAACAAACAGAAAAAGAGAAAAGCCAATAGAGTAAGACAGAAAAGCAGATTGGACATTGTGCCTGTGATGATGGGGAGAAAGAAAGAAGAGACTCAATCGGATTGCTCACATCTAAAGAGCTGTATTCAGTGAGGGCCACTTACACAGTCAATAGTAATGGATAGCACATGCCGTAGAAAAGACATGGCCTTCTGTATCTGCTTACATGTAGTGCATGTCGACTACAAAAGCCCTGACTATTGCATTGAAAGTCCGTCCAACATACTCAATTCTCATCTTTTCTTTACAAATGGCAACTATTAGTCACCAACGAAGTTGAAGTGGCTCCTCAGACAACAAAAGAGGGAGCTGAAATGAGGGAAGAGACAGATGTTCATCAATACACAGAAGTGTGAGGAAGTAGTGAACACAGAGAGAGATAGGTGGAGCTGAGGAAAGACGAGAGGAGAAGGGGCGAAGGGGAAGTAAGAAAGTGTGGCGAAAAGCATTCAATAAACACGTCTCTATAGTAACCAAGATGTAATTTTCTTGGTGAGAAAAAGAGAAAGATGGAGATTGAGGGGGAGTGATGGAGAGGAGGGAATAGAAAAGCATTTACCATCACCGCTTGAGTCCAGAGCTGTAATTACGGAACTGAGACGCAGCGAGAGAAGGGGAGGAAAAGCGCGAAGGTACACACACACAAAAAGAACCGCACACAATGTACTTTCACAAAAGGAAAAGGTGAGAATACAAAATACACACAACTCAAGTGATGACCACATAAAATTGGCACTGTTGCAAATAAGTGTAGGCGTGCAGAGGAAAGGCACCGGGGAAAAAAACAGCTTCAGAACGAACAAAATGATAAAGAGAAAAGGAAAAGAGAAAGTAGTGAAAAGGCTTCTTTTGTAAGTGATTGTGTCGGGGGCGTGAGTTCAAAAGATTGAATAATAGGTGATTATAAGCCAAATCAAATAAATGAACATCTCTCTGATTAACTGGAGTATTAATGCTGCAGGGATAGAGACAGGGATGTAAAGAGAAGAAGAAGATGTGGAGGAGAGTAAAAGTGAGGAATGGAAAGAGTGACAGGCGAAGACCAGATATCTTATGGGAAGCATAGTGCTCGTATGATGAGTGATAGACAGGCCAAGATGTGCATAAAACATGCAGGCATATGGCCGATCAAAATAGTAAGAGACTAAAAATAGCAGGATTACAGAGGAGACGGAGAATGGGGCCAGTACCGCTGTGTGTGTGTGTGTGTGTGTGTGTGTGTGTGTGTGTGTGTGTGTGTGTGTGTATAGGGTAGTTGATTACAGCTCCGGCGAGTGGCTTGGTGTCAGCCTGTATATGTGGAGATAACAGGATTAAGAGGCTACTGACACTACTGTACAAAAGAGAGAGAGCGAGAGAGAGAGAGAGAGAGAGAGAGAGAGAGAAGAGGCAGTGATGGTGAGGAGAGCGACAGAGGAGGAACAGCTGGAGATGGAAAAATAAAAGGGGACTTAAAGGAATATTCCCTTTGAATTCTGAAAATGCCTTTGGCATATGACATAAAACAATAAGTAATTATATCATTCAAAATCAGTTCCACAAATGGGTGACAACCCTTGCTAAATGAACCACCCAATGCTTCCAGACAGGGCACTGGAAGGAAAAAGACTATGCTATGGCCTTTGCCGTCTCCAGATCTCAACCCAATTGAAAACATGTGGGAGATTTTTGGACCGACTTGTTGGACAGTGCTCTCCATCAGCCAAACACTAGTTGAGGAAATATGTTTTGGAAGAATTGTGTTCGTTCCTCAAATCATTGAGGCTTAGGAGCCTTCCTTATTAATACACTTTTTGTTTTTGGTCTTTTCTTTAGTTCGTCGCCTTCTGAATCTGTGTACGCACATGGAAAAATAACTGCTGACCACTGCTCAGATTCCATAATACAAACAGCCCCGAACATATGCAGACAACTATCTTAGCTTGAGCCGAGTGGGTTTTAAAGGCCCTGAAAACATATTTTCTTCATCAGAGTCTTGAGGTATGTGGTCTTACATAAACACACACAAAAAAACGGTTGCGGTTATTTCACAAGAAAAATGTTCTGTATTTGTGTTTTTGTCTGAAGTGGAAAGAGTTCAGATGGAAACATGTAACGTCACATACTTGAGTGGTTCAGGACTATTTTAATCAAAATGTGATGTCATTTGTGGCGCTGTTTTCTTATGTTGATACGCAACTGTCAATCAAATCTGATCAAACACCCACACAGTCTGAATTAAGCATGTTAGATAACTTCAATTTGAATTGTTGCATATTAAATCATTGATAACCAATGCAATAGATAAATACTTATTAGGTTGATGGGAATCGTATATGAACAAGTGATATGGGGACGAGGACAGAAAATGGTTGCTGAGAAACTGTGCCAGGAGATGTGGGGGGAAAACATATTTGACCAGTAATGAGAAGATCAATGAGAGGGAAGATTAGGATGATGGATAGAGATTGAAGAAAAAAGATTTTGGAAAGAGTGCTGATAATGATGAATAGCAGACACACAGGACTTGAAACAAATATTAAAGAAGAGGAAGAGAAAGAGATGTATTGAGGGTGAAGAGAAGCTTTAAAGTTACAAGATTTCTTTTTCTGCTTGTTTAGTTAAAACGGTCATTAGTACGTGCAAAATCCATCAGCTCTGCAATCAACGCGGCTCTTAATTTAGTGCATCAAAACTGTAGATTTCAATTGGTGCTCCCATGAGGTAAATGAGACCACTTTTCTCTCCAATCCAATCTGAGTCAAGGGGGGAAACTGGTCAATTTATAGACAGAGACAGAAGAATTAGCTGCAGGGCCACTGAATACTTAAACTGTTATGTTCTGAAGACAATTCCAAATTGAAAGTTAGAAAGTTTTTCCGTGAAAAAGAAGGAAGATGAAATGAATTTTCGGCAAAACGAGTATTAACCTCTGACAAAATTATAGGCTCTGTCTGGTCCTATAGATCAATTAAAGAGAGAGAGAGAGAGAGAGAGAGAGAGAGAGAGAGAGAGAGAGAGAGAGAGACCCCTGCCGAGGAAGTTACTCCTCTGTGGTCCGCTCCACGTTTGCTGAGGGAGCGCTAGCTCACTAGGGACAAATTAGCCACACAGGAGCACTGAGGCATCATGGGAAATTAATGATCAGGACCTCCAGGAAGTGAGCTAATGAGTCCTAGTGTCTCACACACACACACACACACACACACACACACACACACACACACACACACACACACACACACACACACACACACAAATGCACGCAGGATAAAAGACAGAATGCAAGAGAAGGAGGGGGCATCCTGCAGAAGGGAAATAGCCAAACGTGTTGCAGCAGCTAATAACACAAAGCTACCAATGCAACGGTGTCTGGATGAGTGATAGCACTGGAACAATAGTAATCTTTCTCTCTCACACACACACACAAACACACACACACACACACACACACACACACACACACACACACACACACTTAAGAGAGAATCAGATAATTAGAGAGGACCACCAGTGGCTTTGGCCCATGGAGGCGTAGTGATTACTGTCACTACAACCTCCCCTGGGGCGTCTGACAACAACCAGTGAATAAATACTTATCAACAAACACACACACACACACACACACACACACCTCATGCAGCCAAGTGCAGTGGACCTAAATGTGGATCTCGCAGACGACAGTTAAAGGGCCGATGTGGCTCCCCACTGTTTGATTATCTTGTGTGTTGGGTACCCGAATGCACCATTTTAGCATGTAATGTTGTTTTGTAAATGTGCAGTGGCCCAACTAGCCTAAAAGCTTAAACCTGGAAGTAAGTTTAGGAGGGAATGAAGAAGGAAGTGTGCTTGTTGAAATCTGTGAACCAGCTGCTCAATGGCATCTCACTGCTGGAGTATTTATGGACAAACACCCTGCAGAGGAGCTGCTCATGGACTCTAAAAGTGTGTGTGGGAGCTTATGCATGACATACGTTTAAATAAGTTTGACTATTCGGCTCCAGGTGAGTCATCTTGTCAGGGGGGAGGGAGAGGGGTCCGGGCTTCCCTGAGAAACTGGAACAGTGACAGACTGGCTCCCCACACCAGTCGGCGCACCTCTCAAGGATTTAACCACTGCACTGCTCAGTCTCACGCATCACCACACCCTTGTCCTCTGATTGGCCCGAAGTTTCCCCGGCACCGCCCTCGGATCAGCGGATCCGCCCTTTCGGCGCTGCTCAGCCTGTTGCTGCCAAACCAACTGGCATTTTCAATTGATATCCTCACTCATGCCTATGTACTTGAAACCCTGACCTTTAAACTCAGGTGTAGTATATGTTTTATTACTTTTCAGAAAGAGATCGAGGGCTAATAATAACCACCATGCGGATCCACTCGGAGAAATTCTCAAGAAGATCATTTCCCTGTGGAAGTTCACACCTCCCATTCTGCAGCCTGTGATTGAACCAGTTTTTTTATTTTTTATTTTTTATTTTTATTACTTTAATCAGTTTATCTGAATGAATCATGCGAAACTGCAGCAGCACATAGACGTTTGTTCATGAGTTGGTGAAGCTGCTGAGGAAAGTTTAGTCACCGAGCTCCTCTGTCGGGGTCCTGCTCACCTGATTGCACGCCACTCCCAGCCGGTGCAGAGCCTCTCCCGGTCAGGATGGGGACACCGGGAGCGCTGCCCGCTTGGAAAGCCACGATTTTCTTCTTTAACTTAATCTCCGCTGCTGTGGCCAAACGGCACGTCGTGTATTGGAATTCTACCAACGCAAGGTGAGGGCCAAACTGTGCGCCAAATGACGCTCACCTCCGGGTGTACATGAGAAACACTGTTGCTTTTAGCGGCTGAAATGCAGGTTTAATGTGAAGAGCAAGACTGGGGTTCATGTTGGAGAACAAACGTAGGTTAGCTGGTTGGAACCTGCACTGCCATGCTATTGCACAACGACCACAACACTTCCTGCGAAGTGAGTCAGACGTTTGGTTTGAAGAATCTCTGCTATGCGGCATCATGTCCTCTGATTTAATTGTTGTGAGGAGCGCAGAGCAGGCATGACTACCTGAAGCCTGCACTCGCCCAAAAGCTAGGCCTGGACAGGTATTTTAGTTAAACGAGGATCCCTGAGTGGCCTGATCTCACCTTTTTTCCCCCCGCAGCTATCTTTATCATAATGACTACACTCTTACACTGGCTTTCACCTGTCCACTGGCTTTTGGAGTTGGTTATTATTCCACTTATAGCATGCCCGAAGTAAGGGCTTCTCCATAAGTGTTTGTTCTAAATAGTGTCCTAGAGCATTCTGAGGACACAGGTGGATATTAAAGTCCAAAGTGCTGCTGCATAAGCGAATATAGTTGGATAATGGTAAGCTGTGTGTGTAAGAGAGTTGATTGGGGCCATTAGCAAGGCAGAGTGAGGCTCACATGCTGATCCAGGTGTTCCAGTCTGGCTAATTGAAGGGTTTGGGTGGAAGACCTGCGGGACCAGTAGGGCTGCTGTCCAAAACAACACCGCCTCTCACCTGCTTATTTGGAGACTCTCTCCGCCGGGCCTGATTCCCCAAACACTGTTTCAGATGAATTACCTTTTTACTTAATAGCTGTTGGCCACAGACACCACTCTGTCAATGACTGTTTTGTCTTGTATTTAACATGTGTGCATCCACAAATGTAGAGAGTTATGACTCCTGGGGCTCCTTTGTCAGATCTGCAGGACTCATCCTGGAGTCAGCCGAGGTTGTATCCAGTGTGCCCAAGCGGGTAAAACCCAGTCCTGTAATTGGGATCCAACAGAAATGTGGTGGGGAGGAACACTGAGGATTAGGAAGCACCTTCTTGTTCCCCGGGGATTCAGGGATGAATGGTCACAGTCTGTGGCAGGGCCACACAGTTGGCTGCAACGCCACACAATCACAATGCCATCAGCATCATGGCGGAGGGTAACCCACTGTGGCAGAGAATCACTCTCATCAGCAACACCACCCAATCACAAAGCTATCAGCGGAGCCGAGATGTTGCACCCGGTCCAGGATCCCCTGGGTTTACCACTATGACTCTTTTTCATTCCTCTCCTCTCCTCTATCCTCACTCTTCATTACCTCCCTTGTTGCATCCCGCTCTCCTTTTTCATTTTTTTGTCTGCACCCCCCCGTCCCCTCCTCCTTCACCCCCTTTATCTCTCACGACTCCCTCCTGCCCAGTGATGGATATTGGCGGTGTGATTAGTTGAGCCTCAGTCATTTTCCCATACCATATTTTCGATTAGCAGCCAGCCAGCCAGCCAGGTTGTCCCGAGGCCTGTAAATGTAGCCTGGCGAGGGACGGGTGAGTGATGCTTTTGTTGGCATGCCGCTGCACGGCAGAGTCCAGGATGCCAGTGGTGCCCATGGCACTCTCGGTCACAAAATAACCACATTTGTCTTTTTGTTTATTTGTCCACAATGTTGTCATAGTTTTAATTGTTGCTATTTCATTGTTTAACGCTGCTCCAATCAGTATTTTTTACATCAACAATAGACCAGATTACCCAAAGTAAATTATTCTGCAGTTCCCCTCTCAGCTCTACGAAGTGTTTTAGCATCTTCCAGCTCATTGTTTTGGTTTAAGAGCCAGACACTTTACGGTTTTGATTCATTGTTTAAAGCAAAAATAGATCTCATAAAGCCACTTGAGCAACCTGGTCAACACCAAACGGCAATTAGAGACTAGTGGAGCATTTAACAGCTAAAGAGCCAGATATTTCCCTCAGAAGATGGTGGAGAACAAAACAACAAATATTGGTCATAGAAGAGCGTGCATTTTGAACATCATGTTTGCAGAGTCACGACTTGAAATGCTAACGTTGGACCGTGTCTGCCAGGTCTGTAAATGGGCAACTGTTTGCTGCCAACACTCCAACTAGACAAGCTAATATGTCAATGTTGTGTTTTTCAAAATCAGTTACTGTTGGTTGATATATCATATCTTAAATTTATTGGAGCATATTAGCAGAATTTGTTCTCCGGTTGTTCAACCTTCTTTGTAAATGTTGCTGACGTATACGAAATTAATTGTTCCTGCCGTCTCTGACACTGGGAAAACCGCTCGAGAGGAGCGAGCTGCCATTACAGCCAGTACTTTAAAGGCTCAGCTCGTATATAACATAACTGTAGCTGGAGACCGAACCGGCACCTCTTTAATACAGATGACAGAAGACATTTTCTGGCCATCACCTTTCTTTCGACATCTAGATTTATGGTTTTAATGAAGCAGGGGCAGTGGAGTGGAGACTGAAGGGCCTTGTTGCGCTGCTCTTCGCTGGCTAATATGGCTGTAACAAAGGCTCGGTGAAGCACTTTAACTGGCACACATTTAGCACCCTTCAGATTGAAAAATGGAGCTTTGAAATGGAAGTGAGAGAGCGACTGCAGGGTCGGCGTCGAACATCGTGGCATCACGATACCCTGGTCTGTCTCATTGTGGGGCTCAAGAGGGTCGATTGCGCTTTTATGATTTTTATGAAGAGCGTTTACGATCGTTCTCGGTTTTATAACAGTGTTTCTCTCAGAGCGATAGTTCCTTATTAGAGGAGAATTTTTTTTTTTTTTTACTTCCTGGAGCAGAGGTTAGTAAAATATTATAACCATGGTGCTCCAAGCTCGAGTGTGTGCTGACAGTATTCCTCAGCTCCCTCCTGAGTAGCAAGCTCAGACTAGTTTATTGGTACATTCAGCCCCCTCCTCTGAGCCATGGTGTGCTTTAAAACCTGTTGGGCCAAATAAGTTGACCAGCCTATTTGCTGATACAACAGTGCCTGCGTGTGCTGCATTCTTCCTCATAAATCCCCTCAGGATCTGTCAGCTAGTTTACACAGAGCACCAAAACTTTAAGCATTGGATTTCCTTTTTCTTTTTTTGCACGAGATTGCTTGAAACAAGCTTTTGCCATCCATACAAGGGTTCTTTATACATCTGTAAGAAGAATAAAAGTCACCCGAACCTGAACTTTTAGTCTTGACTTACACCTTTGCTATTGCTTTCCCTCTTATCCGACATGGCAGGAGGCAAACTTGTTCCAACAGTTCCTCAGGATCACAGCTCCAAACTGTTGTTTTCTTTTCTTTGCAGAGTGGCACTGGGTGTCAATTAAAGATCTTTTTTTCAAAAAGAGATACTGAACAATAGGAATGTTATAAACAATTGCTCTTACCTGTTTCCGTGTCTCTTGCTCACATTGGAACTCACAAGTTTGGACACAGACCGTAGAGGATTTACAACGACACCAGAGCCCTCTGAACTCTGTGTCTCTCTCTCTCCCCTCTTCTGACAAAAGAGGGGCTCAGGGCGAGCTCCAAGCCAGTGAAGCGTGTTTAAACGGTGCGTAAGGAGATGAATATTTGTATTGGTTTTCTGTATCTTTATTGAAAGCAGCCCTCATAAGTCTTCCGTGTAATCTCTACTCTGTTTATGCATCATTTCCCTTTGTGTGCACTCATGAATGATCTAGTTTAAATACCAAAGTAAATCACATTCTGCATGCCATACCTTACTTACACACACACACACACACACACACACACACACACACACACACACACACACACACACACACACACTCTGATCTGTGGGCGAGCAGACACACATATGCAGTGTACAGTAAAGTGAAAGCAGACTGTGTTTGTAATTGTGTCTTGTCATAGGAGATATTTGCACTTCCAGACTGTTTTTTATTATTTCTTCACCGTGTGTGTGTGTGTGTGTGTGTGCGCGCATGCAAATGAAGGCATTTCTCATACTACCTGCTATCTCTCCTCACTGTGTCTGTCTCTGTACTAATCTCTGTCTTCCCCTGGTAAATGATTAACATGGAGAACCTGGCTGAACTATAATCAACAAACCCACAGTGAGGTAATTACCACTTTATTCCCTGTCCTGCTAACAAAGCAATCTCTCTCCTCGTCTCTCCGTTTCTCTCTCTCTCCTCATCTGTCATCTAACTGTATCAGTGTCTCCCTCCTTCTCCTCCCGCCTATTGTCGCACTCGCTGCTGCGCGGTGGTCTGTGTAGATCCAGAGATTATGTACCATATCTGTCTCCTGTACATGGGATTTGTTTGTTTGTGGTATCGAGTGTATTATCTGGAGGTAAACTGTGGATGTGTACACTCAAGCTTCTTCATCTGTCGGAAAACAATACGATGTAGTGATTTTAGGTGTGTGTGTGTGTGTGTGTGTGTGTGTGTGTGTGTGTGTGTGTGTGTGTGTGTGTGTGTGTGTGTGTGTCACACACTGACCTGCTGGTTTGTGTAAAAGGGAACTTTTTGCTTCCTCGAGAAGAGGTGTTGAGTGGTGAATTTCAGTTCTGGAAAAACAAAACCCAGAAATGCACCAGGATGCCCAACCCTATTAAAACACACACACACACACACACACGATTCATGTTTTATACAAGGTTTTTGAGATTTCTCTTCCGCTCGCAGCAAGTAGTGAAAGTGGCTTTGACTGGAAAACCTCTGAATTCCGGCCAGCAGTGTGCGTCTGTGGGAACATTTACCAACCGCTGTGCCGGCCTCTCGTCTAAATAGGTCATTGTTTTGTTTCCACTCGTTAGTTGATTTTAGGTGTGACTGAAATGTTCGAGGGGAAAAGGCGTGTTATTGCCTTTGGATGCCAGGGTTTTTTAAAGGTGAGGCATGCAGATAGAGTATTGTGCAACCATGTTGTTTGCTCCAAAGTGTCACAAGGCCTCATTTTGTAAAGTATTACAGGTGTTACTTTACAGATATAGGTGACTGCTATCTGTGTGTATATCTGTGTGAAATCAGTCGTCTTCCATCTTACTGTTTAGTGTTATATTATACCCAAGAGTGAAACCAACATAAAAGTTTCACAGCAAAAATAATCTTTGCGACTGAATTGAAAGCCGAGATGCGCTCGGGAAGATTCAAGCACACTGTGTTGCAAATGAGGTTTTCGGCCGAGGCCTCGGTGAGGATGTCTGTATTAAAATGGATCAGATAGTCACAGTGCAGCTTGGAGCCGTCGGAGCAGACATGGTCTACAAGCATGAAAGGACGGCGGCGCTCTCCTCCTGGTCCAGGATATTTAGTCAATCGATACCAATTTAACACCCAGATATTATCGCCGGCTTCTCGCATTATCACCAGACTGCATATGGACCCGTCGCTTTCCCAATTTCTCTGCCTACGCTGCCCCGTTTCTCTGTGTACACACATACATCAATATTAGGTCGCATTAAGCTGTAATAAGTTGGATTGTATGACTGTGTCCAAGTGGCGTGGAACAGCTGTGGAATGAAATGAGGCTCTGTGTTGTCTGCCGCTCGGTCGGCGCAGCACAGCCTGGCTTTGGCACAAAATGGCTGCTGTGCCGTATGTGTGTGAAGAGGGTGGTTATGGCGGTTAAGGGTTGTTGGTGAGCGGGAGCGCATTCATTCATGGCACACAATGAGCTGCCATTGTTGTAGGTGTCGGGCCAACCGGGTTTTTATTTTTTTTATTTGACATACAAAACAGCAATTAAATTGTAGCGTGAGAATATGTAAACTCAAAATGTGGGAAACGCTATCGACTTAAGCTTGACCAAAATAACACCGGCTGCTGGTTGTTTAGCCAATACGTGCATTTTAAGAAATTCACATACACACACGTACACACACACACACACACACACACACACACACACACACACACACACACACACACACACACACACACACACACACACACACACACACACACACACGCACACACACACACACTCTCAAGTACATATAACCTCACACAATGCTCTTCCACTCAGCTCAGAAATTCTGCCAAGAGGCAACCTGGGAATTCCCAGAGACAGAAATTGAATTAGTATTGACCCAAGCAGAGCAAAAGGCTGTAGCAGAGACTTGGATTATTGTACCATACAAGCTCCTTACTGCCAGGAGGACATGAGACATGTTTGCCATCACACCCCAAGTCTTGAAAGCTGCTTAAGTCGCTCCGAAAGCTTTTTACAGCCTGTATGTGCAATAGTTGCTGCAGTTTTCCTTTATCTCAGAGAACTTGTACCTATTCCATGTTTTTGGATGTGAATATCTATGTTCCTCAACAAACCTGATGAAATCTGTGAAGAAACACAGTTTATACGTATGAAGAATATTAATGCATATGTCGTTAGCAGCCAGGAAGGAAAGAACATCAGTGTTCTACAATTTTTTTTTTTTAAGGAAAATTGTCATGAATCTTTAAAAATCAGATTTCCATTTTACACTCCACAGATTTGGAGAAACAGTTCACGGGTGTCCGTGTGAGTGGATTTTTTTAGCCTTAAATGATGCAGTATGTCACTGGGTTTAACTGACGACTCAAGGAACCTGCATTGTTCCAATGAAAGTAGCTTTTTTTTTTTTTTTTTTTTGCTAGAATATCTATAAGGTATAATACTAATGTCAGTTGGCATTCTGCCATGGAAAAGGCATATCGAAGAATTACAAAGTATTTTTTTGATTTTTTTTAATAAAATTATACAAATCAGTGCTGGACTCACTGGTGGAAATGTAAACATCTTTTGATAGGAAAAAGCAGAACATACACAACAATAATCCTCCTATTGCTTCTGTAAGCTGTTGGTGTTTACCTCCTGCCACGTGAGGAGCACATAGGTTGCCTTGTCACGGGCTCGCCGCAGTCCAGTGGGTCTTAACTGAGACGGTGAGCATCCAGAAGCAACAGAGGGGAGAGATGAGCGGCTGTCTTCACACCAGAACAAACTTTATGGACTAATAAACCTGAGCGAAAGCACAGCTCAACTACACTTTATCTCGACATAACAAAGAGACACTTAGATAAAAAAAATACTCGAAGGGCTGTGAACGTGTGTATTTAGGGGGGTATATATGTTTTGTGAATAATACCTTTTTATGATTCTGCTTATCAGAATTACCTTCTCATAAAAAGAGCTTCAAGTAAGCCTTTTTGTCAGCGATATTGTCGGTTCCTAAAAAAAAAAAAAACACCTTTCATCCCGTGTTTTCCTGAGGAGATGGATCACACGACACACATGAAGATATTTTGATGCGAGACTTTTCCATGGTGGAACACAAACTAATATTATTTTGCCATTGCCTCCCAGTAGAACGGCACCACAGCCTACTTTCCAGCCCCCAGTGATGTGAAACACACACATTCCTCTTCTGTTTCTTTTTGGGCTGGCACACGCATCCCACACACACACGCATACCACATATGAATATACACAATCCCTCTCTGCTTCCTCTTTCTCGTTGGCCCCAAGAGATTGTAAAAACATTAGACCTGCAGTGGAGGGAGCGAGGGATGGCGAATGCGTTAAGGAGAGGATGGTAGGGAAAGAGTCAACAGATTTCATCTCCCAAAACAGCTCGGGAAGGCCCCCAGGGATGGAGGGATGAGGTGAGAGGGAGAGAGGGAGAGGGGGAAGAAAGGATGTCAGCAGGAATTACTATCACTGTCACAAGCAGGCGTGAGGAGCCCCCGCCCCACACACACTCTTTCCCTCTTGCCGTAACACACACACACACACGCACACAGGGGCTCACACAAACGCACTCTGTGACGCAGGCTCGTGTACAGGTGTGGTACAGAGACACATTTACTACCAATAGCACCATTGCCCTGCCTGCACTCACACACGGCTGCTTGGACTCTGGGGAGAGCCCGAGTAGGAATCACACCCCATTTAGACCTGTGTGTGTGTGTGTGTGTGTGCTGACTTAGCATATTGTGTATTGTATGCATATTGTAAAATTACAGTAGAGTCTCTTTACCTGAGTAAGAAAAGGACAAAATATGAATGGAATGTGGTATCATATGCTTATTCAACCATGCCTGCACCCAGATCTTTTGAGGCTTGTATTACGTTGATGAGATGTGTGTGTGTGTGTGTGTGTGTGTGTGTGTGCGTGTGTGCGTGTGCGTGCGTGTGTGTGTGCGTGCCAGCATATTGGGATGTGTTATTTTTGTAGCAATAACCAGTACCACATGATCTCCGGGTGTGCAGTAATGCGCAGCTTGATCCCTGTCTCTTGATACTCTGACTGCTATTTTTTTTTCTTCTCTCTGCTTCCTTGTTCTTTTTTCTGCCCTTCCTCCTCTTTTTTTTTTTTTTTTCCTCAACATTTTGTTCCAATCAAATCTTTTATTTATAAGTTCAAGGAATGTGGACTTTCTTTTTTCTAGAATGAGTTCTTTGATCAACCTGCAGTATGGTGCATATGTTATTGCTTTTGTGGGACGCTAGATAGCTCGTACCATTTACTACACTGACAGGCTGCTGACATGTTAGTATGCAGAGTAGGTACTGTACAAACGACAAGCCTTCCTTTCTTAGGGCCTAAATGTATTACATTTTGTTAGTTTATTTTTTTTACATATTTTTTTTTCTTCATTTTTTGATGAATTGCTATCTGTCCATGTCCAAAAGTATGTTTTGTTCTATTCATCAGAAATGATCAGATGGCTGTAATTCACAGTCTGAGCGCATCCAGACTAGTGGTGGTAATGTTATGCTGAATGAAAGAGGGGAAATAGGCCTGTCCCAAATCTCCATAGCCGTGGCCTCGTAGCAGGAGAACTCATGAATGTCATTGCTCTCCTATTCAGCTGCAAATGGAGTTCTTGTACGCAGCACGCTTCTCAAAACACTGGAGCAGAAGCTGCGTGTTTATGATTGTGGAATTAATCTGCATGTTCTCCCAAAATACACCCGGTGACAAATGCCTCGTCATGAAAGTCAGAAAATCCCTTACTCACTAGTTTTATTTATTTAAGGAGGTTCCCTGATGGATTTTCTTTCACAACGGAAAATAGTTTAAATGTATGTGACTATAAAACAAGTGGTTTTTTTGTGGTATTTGCTTTCTTTGCAGTGGATTAACAGTGGCCTGTGTGTTTTTAGTATGATGAAAAAACACTCACCCCCCCACTCTCCTGCACTGTACACTACTGTGCGTCAATCTTATAATTTTGGGTCATTGCGGTTCATTACTTAAAGTAGAGACCAGTAATTTTTTTAATCCCAAATTAATCAGTTAATCCCACTCCAGTTGAGGCTGTTGTTAACACTATGGCCGACCGCTGTCTGCACTTCTCCCCTTGACCCTCACCACTTCCTTCCCCTGCGCTCCTAAAGCCAGCCCCCGTCCTTTCCTCTTATTGTGTCTCAACCCTTCATCAGTGTTGTGGAACTTGACTGGCCTTTCTAAGAAATACAAGGGCATCCGGGCTCGAGGCAGATTATGGCATGCAGTTATAACAGCCCAAATGTTGAAAGGATGAATTTAATTTCACACACTGCAAAGCAATGGGTGGGCTAATGTACTGGAGCTAAATATGCTGTATTGAGTTTATAAATAACACTCATTCAGTAGCCTTAAGGCCAAGTGGATGGATATTCTTTGTCAATAGTTTTATTTCTAGTCACTTTTTCTAGCTGATTGGTATTAGACTTCAGTGCCCTTCCACTGGTGTGAATATGTGTTCATGTGTGTGAGGGCAGGGGGCAGGCGGGCGGGTGTGTGGCTGTGCGTGACTAGAACAGGACAAAGCTGGCTGCCTTGAGGGGGAGTAAGGGGGACCTTCCATTCCCCCGATGCATTGAGCGATATGAATCTTAACCGTTGTGACGGAGAAAGATGGAGAGAGAAGCATGGATCGGCTGCGAGGGATGGAGAGGGGGCCAGTTTAGGCTCCTGGGATTCCAAAGCAGTGACCGTGAAAGTGCTTAGATAAACAGAGAAAAAGACGGAGGGAGGGAGGGAGGGCGACGTGGGTGAAATGGTGGTGGAAGAAGCAATGGAGGGAAGAGGGGACGTGAAGGTGTAGGCACGCTGACAGGGGGAGGAAATGAGACCTGCTGAAGATGAGGTGAAAGAAAGCAGATGGGAGTAAAACCAAGTATAGAAGTTTTGAAATAAGTTCACCAGGAGTCAGAGGGACAGGAAGCGGCCATATTTACTCCTCCTATACTCTTGTGCCTCTCCAATCTTTCTCTCCATCTTCTCCTTCCCTCTGTTTAAATAATTCAGGCCTGTTGGCTGTATTAGGGCAGCTTTCCGTGTGTGTGTGTGTGTGTGTGACTGACTGACTGACTGACTGACTGACTGACTGACTGACTGCAGCCCTCCAATTGGCCATTCCTCCACTAACAACCAACAAACAATCAGACGCAGAGGGAAAGCGAGAGAGAATGCACACCTGGGATGAATAGTTTGTTGCCTATCCAGCACTGACCTTCACATCATGGAGAGAGACAAACACAGAGTGCAAGACTGGAAAGGAAAGAGTGTCTACGGCATCAGAAGTGTGACCCACTTAGTAAATGATAGATTCTCAAAGCCAAGTGTGATTTATTGGCTGAGCGTATTTGCTTTGCGAGCACCCTTTTTACTGTAGTGAAGTGTGTGTGTGTGTGTGTGTGTGTGTGTGTGTGTGTGTGTGTGTGTGTGTGTGTTTAAGGGGTGTTGCTCGCATGTCTTCCTTAACCCACTTACACAGGTGGGCCTTGCTGAAAGACATAAGTGTAGTTAAGTATAGTTATTATAATAGATGAGGTTGTAGACAAGGGATAAGAACAGAAAATAACTTTTTTAAAGAAATCAAGGGTTGTATTAAAAACTGTTTGTGGTGTATTATGTGTCGCATGGAAACTGCACTTTACTGATGTATCATGATTGTTGTGTATAAAAGAAGTCGGCTAGTCACACTTTAATATGCGTTTTTAAAGCAACTGACCGCTGCAAAGGGGTCAAATCATATTTGCCCAACAAGAGGAAAAAAAGTGTGTAATTCGACAGGGAAACAAAAACTAAAAATTCACCACAACACGCAGACAAGTACAGACGAGCTGCACCGAACAGAGGACCAGAGCCAATTTAAGGTTGCAACTAATGGTTCTTTTTATTTTGCGATTAATCTGAATAATTGTTTGGTGTATGACATTTCCCAGAGCTCAAAATGACATCTTTAAAAATTTTATATCATTAACTGAACATTTTATCAGCTGAAATCCCAAAGATTTTTAATCTATAATGATGTAAAGCAGAGAAAAAATCTACAGCTTTAACCCCCTAGATACTATGATTGACATCTACAGTCTAAAACCGGTTGCCAAATATTTTTTCTGAATCAATAGAAATCATCAGCTGCCCCATTGGCATGAACCCAATGTGACCGACCTTTTGTGATATTTACTTCAAAGTTAGCATTAATTTGACAACACCTTTTTTTTTATTTAGCGAGACTCATCTTGTCTGACGATATCTGCGAAGCTGAAGGGCCCAAACAGCAGAGTTGGCACATAAACACGAGATAAATGATGTTGACACAGTGGATCAGCGCAGCTGCCACTTTGTAGCAATACACTTTGATAGATTTCATAAAGAGTTTGAATCCCGGCTTTTTGTGTCCACCCATCATCGCTGTCACCGTCTCCCTCAGCCCTCATGTCAGTGTCTGAGCGGCGAGGTGCTGCAGCTATATTGAGGCTTCTGTACCCGAGCCTGGCACCTGTACAGATCGGCCCTGTATTTACACTGCAGCTCCATTTAGACTGCAGAAACATGGAGAGCACTCATTACTCTGAGGTTTAGGCCGTCCGACCGAGGGATGCAGGAAAAAAGACGGATGGAGCGAAGGATGGATGGGCGGGGCATTGGTTTGGCACCAATCCCAGCTCCGGATTGGTCGTTGTCCTGGCAACGGCACGTCTGACCTTATTTACCCCCTCGCACACCCCTCGCCGTACGTGCGCTCCGATCTCGCCCGTGCTCATTTCTTTTGCTGTGTGCCTTCCCCGCCACTCTTCTCTGACTGAGAGCTGAAACTCTTCTTCTGCCCTTTTTTTTTTCTTCCCCTTCACACTCCTCTCACACTCCTGGCCGCCTCCACGCTGAGCAGGTGAGAGTCGAGTCGGAACGCTTCCAGCTGCCGCCGTGCTGGTGGGCACGGTGAGGCAACGTTTCCAGTGGTTTTTGGTCAAACGGCGAAAAAGAAAATCGAGCCGTTGACTGCGAGACTGCACTCTTGTCCATTTATATTGTGGACAGTAATTTCATACCTCCCAGAAAAGTCGCTGGAAAGCTTATTTCAGGATCAGACTCGACCACACATGGAGAGCGGTGCCTATGCACGACAGGGCTCCGCCACAAAGGGGGGTGATGGTCTCTGTCGACCTGCAGCCGTATCAAAATGGTTCCGATGGATTGGTTTCCATACTGATGGGTCCTGTGGGCCCAAATCGTGCAATTTTCCTCAGCTTTGACGGCCGTGGCCATACATCCTGTTGTGCTGCTGAGTCCCACAAAATGGACACACATACACACACACACAAAGGAGGACCTATGCCATAACAGGCAGAAAATAGGGTCTGTTTTTACCTGAGGCTGAGAATCCCTCCGGGCCGGAAGCAGCAGGTGTGTGTGTGTGTGTGTGTGTGTATGTGTGTGTGTGTGTGTGTATGTGTGTGTGTGTGTGTGTGTGTGTGTGGGGGGACACGAGGCGGCCTGCTGACCCACACAGTTTGAATGCCCGGTGCCTCCTGGTCATTTAATGGAGCCTGCAGGGTAAGAAAGGTGCAACCAATCACTTCATCTAGGCTTATGCACCAAATTCATATTGATATATGATGCTTTGCAATGTGTGTGTGCACTTGTGCTTTTATCCTTCTACCCTTATGAGGGCAGAGGCATTATCTCTGTCTAACAGCACAGGGCTTCCCCAGGGACGTGTTAAGCAGAGTTAATAAGCCAGTCGGATCTTAATGCATGTTATTACAATGTGTGTGTGTGCTCAGAACTGGGAAAAAAGCAGGAGGGAAGTTCACATGCCATCCACATTTGGAGATTAGGAGTCATAGAAACTAAAGCTAAAGGTCTGGTGTAGCAGGGAAATATCCTTCCTGCTGACCTTGAAGGAAACACATGTACACACACGCGCACACACACACACACACACACACACACACACACACACACACACACACACACACACACACACACACACACACACACACACACACACACACACACACACACACACACACACTCACATAGGCATACCAAACAGGAATGAGTGGATCAGAGCAACAGCTTGTTCCTCTTAAGTCCGTCTTTCCTCTCGGTGAGGAGCGGTTGATCACCGTCTTTGGCCACAGTTTGGTGACACTGAGAGGCGGGGTCGGCAGAGTGTTGAGGTTGGAGGGGGGGGGTTTCTGCCAGCTGGGCAGGCGGGATGGTGGGGGGGTCCAGATGGTCAGAGGTGGGGGGGTGAAGTCCTTGTTTGTGCGCATTGAGGGGAGTAAGCACCAGGTTAGACACAACATTGGTGTTTAGGCTCTGGACACAGCATGGCGTGGAGGGGGGCCACAGCTCAGAGGGTGGGGGGGGGTGTCCTGATTCTGCTCTGTTTTACATCCACACAGAGACAGATCGAGCAAGGAGAGGAAATCGGAAACAAAAAACTCTTGGAAATGGTGCAGTAGCACGTAGATGAGCTCTCTCTCTCTCGTCTGAATCATGGGTGAAGCGCTACAGGTGTATGGCTCCTTTTAGTTTTTCCTCTGAAGATAGGATAGCCTGTGGAGAAGAAGGTCACTGAGGCTTTGGAGACATCAAGAGAGAATGCTCTCTCTTTAGTTCGGCCTTGTTACCGCTTTCCTCCTGCGCCGTCTTTGGGCTCTTTTTGTCATACTTTCCATCAATTACCCGACAGTACAACAATGTTTTTCCCTTAAAAGTCTTCCAAAGTCTGGTTTTATTCATCCACATGTATTGGCGTTTAGGTGTGTAAATTGTTATACTTGTGTTGAGATATATTTGCTTGTAATTCTTTGTGATTTAGTTACCGGATGCCACCAGAAAGTGGCACCGCAGCAATCATTTGTAGGTCTCCACAAAACATTGGATTTCATTGGATTTTTGCAGAAAAGTTTATGATACTAACATGTTTTGTTTTGCAATAAAATGTTCATACATTTTTTTTTGTAAGCCTGAATGCAATCGGCAGAAGTAAAAATCTAAAGTTAGGCTAAGTTAGTTAGGCTCTCTTAAGTTTGTGGTAAAACCCATGGGGGGGAAAAAAAACATTTACTTTGAGACAAAGCAACTGGAAGCGCATAAATGCGGACACATTTTTGTGTTTTAGGACTCATTCCTGCAGCATTCTCTATGAATCCAGGTTCAAGTTGGTCAGCGGCGCAAAGCTTTGTCTCAAAGTTCACTAGAATGAAACTCGATGTGACAGCTCTGTGCTGATTTACTTTGTTTCGGCAAGCAAATCCACTGATCACAGCAATTACCTTTTTAAATGAATAGACGTGTCATATAATCTGAAACTTGGCTGTTAAAAATGCTCGTGTGACTGTTCCATTATGACGATGAGTTGGATTAACAAAACACAACCGTGACACCCAGAATACTAAGGCCATCAGGATGTCAAAGTTGTCATTGTATTCATTGAGATTAATGACTCGCCTGACAGCTACTCATCTGGCATCACCTCATAAAGCCAACCCAAATCGGAAATAAACCAAAATACCATTTCACAAAGTCCTCCTCTCACTTCAGCAGGAGTGTAGCTGCCCCCACCTTGTAGGCTGAAGCTGTGTCATGCTATGCCGCCAAGGCACAGTGACCACAGCGGGATGTGCCCAGTCAGCAGAGTGAGCAGAGTGAGCAGAGTGAGCAGAGTTAGCGATCACCCTGCTGGGATTGACCACGGAAGAACTGAGGCTCCACCAAGCCTTTCGGCCTCCCGTCGCCGCCACATGGAACCAACGGACTCATGTACTGTGGGCGTGTTATCCTTCCATCACAGGCATGAAAGTGTTTATTAAAACTACAGTATCTACAGTACACGTTAATTTGGAATGCATGGTACATTGTAAGCATGTCATTAGCATTTTCATTGTAGTGGAATGTTGTTTATGTGCAGCACATGCGTTAAGTGCCCAAGTGTATTCAGTATGCATAGTACGCAGCTGCTCTGCGTGGTGGAGTATCTGCTCTGTATTCCTGAAGCCGTGTTGTGGGATTGTTGCTCCTTTAATTATTCTCTCATATTAAAGGATCAAAGGTCTCTGCCACAGTCAACCCCCTGCATTTCATTATAACACACACACACACACACACACACACACACACACACACACACACACACACACACACACACACACACACCTTAACATCGACACACTTTGGGAGGACATCCGTTAGGTTCAATTTTTGAATTTTAAATGCGAGTTCCTGCAACTATAAAAGGGTTAAATGTTCTCCTTTTCAAGTTCTCCATTGAAGCGCCCAGCGTGTTGTGTTTGATTCGGCTTCTCGCTGAGAGTTTTCTTTATCAACCAAGAGCTTGCACCAGTCCTCAGAAGGGTGTCACCGATCCCCCTCTGGCGTGAGGAATGGAGCATGTTTTATTCTGCTGAAGTACTTTCGTGTGTTCACGCCCACGTGTGTGTGTGTGTGTGTGTGTGTGTGTGTGTGTGTCAGTGCCAATCTGTGCCTTTGCCCTCTCCCCTTTGCTCCAGCACTGGACCCAACCAATCCTCTCCCCCGCTTCCAGAGGATTCTCTCGCTGATAGGCTGCTCCAACGCTGCACCCACAGCCCTTTGGTGCTCCCGTGATGCCCCTGTGCTGTCACCACTGTGCTGCATGGTGGCTGGCAGGAGGGGAGGATGCTCGGTGTAATTAGGGTGTATACCCAAGCCGACCGGGGCAAGAGAGAGAGGGAACAAGGAGGAAGGAGGATGGGATAGAAAGAGGGCTGACAGTTTGACATCAGTAGAGCACACGTCTCTTTAATTGCTGGCGTGCATATGGCGCTGGGCAAGGTTTGGGGGGGACCTGAGCTGTGCAGATGAAGTTTGAGCTGAATGACATGTATAACAGGGGTGCAGCATGTTGACACAGCACACGTCTGTAATTACATACACATTGCCCATACGCACACACGCTCGCGCACTTCCACAGCTGGTGCCTAAGTAAACATTTCGCTGCCTCAGAGAAGCCTCAGAAAGCACCACAGGTAGTACCAACAGTAAACAGGCTGGTGTGTGTGTGCGCGTGCACGTACGTGTGTGTGTGTGTGTGTGTGTGTGTGTGTTTACGCTGGCTTATCTGCTTTTGTGTTCCCTTAACCAGACAATCAAGTTCCTTTGTTCGGCTGTAATTAGCACACACGGGTAATAGAGCTATCGGGACGTGGCCACACACACACATTCACAGAGGGGATATTGATCAGCTGTGTGTGTGTGTGTGTGTGTGTGTGTGTGTGTGTGTGTGTGTGTGTCCTGAGCGAGGGATCCAGATCGATGGTGTCCTGTCGCATTGATAGATCGCCAATTCTGTGCTCTGGCTATTGAGCAGGAAGCAGCTTTTGGTGAGACCTGCCTCCAGGGTCTCACCTGCATCCCCACGATACACACACACACTTGTCTGCTCCATTATCTCACTCAGAAATATGCACCATGGCTCCCACGTTCAGCTACTAAGTTAACCGAAGAACTTGGATGTCTATTACATTTCTTAGCCGTGTCATAACGCCTCCCTTCTCTCTGATGGTCTCTTGTCATTTCTCCTCTCACCGCTCCATACATCTTGTACACCCTCCGCTGGCTAGCTGGACCATCTCCGTCTCCTGCTTCCTGTCATGTCTTATCTGTTTCATTGTACTGTTTCGTCAGCTCTGTCTCCTCCTCCTCTCAGCATTCGTTCCTCTTCTCATTTGTTCTTTGGGTCTCTTCTCTGTCCGCCTACTTTAGCTTAAGACTACTGTGCCGTCCACCGCCTTCCTCCCCTCCCCATTCTGCGTTCTTTTTTTTCCCCTCCCATGTTCTCCTTCACTGACTCCCAGCACTCTCTTCCTCTCTTCTCCGCTCTGTCACCCCTCTAAAAAGACTCCCACTGATGGACCTGAACCTTCTGCCCAAGCCAAATTCTGCCCCTCATTCTTTTCTCCTGCACTCCATGCGAAGAGGAGCCCAATTAAAGGCCGTCTCCTCTCTTTCTTCCACTTCGTTGTTCTCCTCTCTGTGTGTCTGCACTCAGACTCTCTGGGGTCGCTAATTAAAACACTTTACTTTCTTTTCTCTCCACTCCACTCCTTTTTTTCACCTGTTCATCCAATTTTCCTCTTATTTGTGCTTTCTCCATTTTGTGTGTGTTGCGCCCCTCTGCCCTAACCGGTCTCAACAGCTCTCTTGTCATCAGTCTCTCCATCGGTCTTCCTCTAGGTCTCACTTCACTTCATCACTCACATTTCTTCCCTCCATTTGTCACACATTTCTCTCATTTATTGTCTCCTGCTTTGTCTCTTCATGCTGTTATGATTCATACAGAGTCTTATGATTTCTTCCTGTTGAATTCACTTCTCTTACTTTGTCCTACATCGATTTCCCTCGATCTTTCTCACATCTTCTCTTCCCAATATTAGCTCGTCCACGGGTAACTCTTTATTCTGAAGCTGACAGGAAGTCAGAATCTACCGTCTGGAGGAGCATACATTATGCAGCTCTTCTGTCCTAATGATGCTGTCTTGTCCAGAGTTGTTGTTCCTCCTAAAGCCAATCAACCTTGACTGAAGACGTGGTTGTACATGCACGTCCACATAAGTTTGCACACGCCTGTGGATATTTGTGCTGTGTAGTGGGAGAGTGAAGTCTATTTTACACTGAACTCCCCTCAGTGGTCTCAATTAGCATTTGAGGGATTGTTTTTCTCGCTCAACACCGCTCCCTTGCTGGTCTGGAAGTCAAATGCACTCGTTCCATTGAGATATATGGAAATGTAAAACATTATTTTTAAGACCTACACAACTTTGCTTTATCACTATGTAATATTGATGAACTATCCATCTGCTGTAACTATCCACGTTCCTTCAGGCACAAAGGAATTATGGGATACCTGTCATCTGTCTTCTTTCTCTCTCTCGGTGTTGAATCACCGCCTCTCTTTCCCCCTCAGTCATGTATTACTCTGTACTCTATAATCGTTACGTGAAATATTAATGTCGTTGTCGTTCTTCCTTCCAGGTTAACAGCAGGAGATCTGTCCATCCAGGTGAATCTGAATGACTACCTCGACATTTATTGCCCACACTACTCCGACAAGGAGGCCCAGGGCCCCGGGCAGCCGGAGACGCTGGCCCTCTACCTGGTGGGAGAGGCCTCTTTCCAGGGCTGTGTGGAGACCAAAGGGGCCATCAAGAGGTGGGAGTGCAACAACCCCCATGCTGCGTTTGGACCGGCGCGCTTCTCTGAGAAGATCCAAAGATTCACCCCCTTCTCTCTGGGGTTTGAGTTTCTGCCGGGGCGCCACTACTACTACAGCTGTGAGTAGAGGATGTGTCTCCATACTAAAGCTTCCAAAAAATATGTTTCTGGTTTAAACAGGACTCATTTCAGTTTGGAAAGGGCTGCAAAATACTTATTTGTGGACTATGAAGGAATCCATTAATTGGGAAAAATGAAATATCATTTTAAAAATGAAATATAAAAAATTGGGAAAAATGTCCATCTCAATTTCCTAAAACTAAGGATGACACCCTCAAGTTTCTTGTTTTGTGCAACAGGACAAAAAATAAGGCAAAGAAAAGTGTCATATCCTTTCAACTAAGCTGAAAAAAAGCCCTTCAAGCCCTTGAAAATTGGATTAGGATTTTAAGTATTCCACATTAAAGGAATAGTGTGTAGCCTTTGGGGGATTTATTTCCAGAAATGGAATATAATTTTATAGAGAATGTTTTCTTTAGTGTATAGTCACATGAAAATCAAGTTTTTGTAACCTTAGAATTATCCGTCTGTCTACATATGGAGGGGGTCCTCTTCATGGAGCCGGCTGCCATCTTTCTACAGTAGCCCAGAACGGACAAACCAAACACCTGTTTTAGACGGCACCATTCATAATTTCACGTTTTTGTGTCGGCCACCGTAATTCTTCTTCACGCAGGAAGATGTTCATTATTCAACAAGCAAAAGACTAACAAGTTACATAATCTGCTTCATCAGGATTTCTTATTGATAATAATTAGTAATTGATTTATAGTTGCAGATCAATTTTCTGTCATATCTCAAACAGTACTGGGGTTCAAAACATGTCTAAAGATTTGCCTTTTTAATATGCAAAGAGCGATATCACGTTCTGGCTTGTGAAACATTTCCATTCATTCTATTTCTATTCTCAAAAAGAGAAACAATGTAAACATTCCTTGCTTCAATTTATTAGCCTCTGAGTAGACACCTGTGTTGGAGGAAGTGTGGTGGCCTGGAAGCCAGAGAATTAAAAGGTTGAGTGTGTTTTACGAGGAGTTGAGCGTTGGCTAACTGCAGCTTATAGCATTAATGTTTTCCATAAATTCATGCTGCATGACAATAGTTTTATGTTTTCTTAAACCCGTAGGCTGTTAAACAATTTTAGTGATGGTATCTTCTTTCCCCATTACACTCCCCTGTGCTCACCTCACTCACTTATCTCAAACCACTGGAGGGAGAAAAGGAAGAGAAAGACTTTAAAAGGTGGCTGTAAAATCAGTTGAATGTTTTTTTTTTTTTTTTTTTTTACTTTTTACAAATTCTAGTGTCAGAGGAGGATGATATGAAACAAGGCAGAGAATGGAAGATTCAAGTGAATGCATGGTATGGAAGGGTGACAACAAAGAGACGGCAAAGTGTAGGAGGAAGAAATGGAGATCAATACGCGACGACTGTGAGGAGGCGGGGGGGGAAAGGCAGGCAGAGAAGCAGACGGAGGTAGAGAAGCGTGGAGGAGTGACAGAGGGAGAGAAAGAGCAGAAGATGGACACAGTCTGACAGTACAGGAAGGGGAGGGGGGAGAAAGGGACGAGAGGGGCCGGATGAGAGGAATCCACATTGGAGAGAGAGAGAAAAGGCAGAGCAACAAAAGCGATGGATGAGACGAAGGGAAAGAAAGAATCTTTACATAAATTACTGTTGCGGTCCAAGGGACAATGGAGCATTGTGAGTGCATGAGAGAGTGCTTCCACACACACACACATGTATATATGTACACACACTGGGCTATTGTGGTTGTTCAGGCCCGTTCAGAGAAAAGCAACAATGGCTGCCCCCCTTCCCTGGTCGGGCCACATCGGGCTCACAGCGATTGTGTGTGTTTTGTCCACATCAAAGATAAGGCGTAAACTTGGTCCAAATGTCTGGCTCGGGGGTCTGTGTGCTGAAAGGGCCCGCGGCACTGGAGACAGTATAATGGCATTAGCCTGGGTGAACAGTACAATAGTATTAGAAACACTAATGGCATTAGTTGGCTCAGTCTGAGCTGGGCTCAACCCTACGACTCCCACAGACACTGTCAACCACTGTCTCTGGGTCTCTGCCTGACCTGCTGACCAACGCTCGCTAGTTCTCCCTTTCTGGATCCCGACAAACAGGAAACACCTCAGCATCCTCTGATGGTCAGCAGCTCCGAGCATGGAACCATTTGAGGGGATAGTTCCCAGGGCACAACTAAAACTGAAGAATGCAGTAGGAATTAGTCAAAGGCACCACTTTTTTTTTTAGTTTGACAAAACTAATCTTCCCTGAGGAAATGTTTTAAAGAATTACAAGAATACTTAGAAAAATTATTTATCTAATGTCGTTTTTCAACAACAATATAAAAGAAAAACAAATCTACTACTTCTTTCAGATGTACTAGATGGAGAGAAGATGTCTCCTTCTTTTGATTCTCACCGTATTTGCACCACAGACTATATCTAAAAGTGGGCGTAGTCAATGTGATGTCACCCATTGGTTTGTGGACTGCCATTTTGAAGCTTCGAGTTTGGCATTTTGACCGTCGCCATCGTTGCTTTTTGGAACCAAAAGTGAGACGAGAGGGTGAAGCTAAGTACAACCGAATGCTGAATATGGCATGGTGAGACCAAAAAGGGTACACTTACCTGTGATGAACAGAAAACGCATTGTGAAAGGGTTAAAGTTGTAAGACGAACACCAAGACCGCGCGGTAACGACCTGCCCGTCACAAGGTAGCGGCACCCTAAAGCATACCCAGCTTTATGGTCTATTTTACTCTAAATGGGGCCATAATTGACTAAATGAACGTCATGTTTTATTGAAGAAGACTTGAAATGAGTCTCTTCAATTGAGACCATAAACTCATGTTTACAACGTGAACTGAGGTAACAAATCAAATGAGAAGTTTTCTCATCGACAATCAGACTTATTTTTGCAACCAGAGGAGTCGCCCCCTGCTGGCTATTAGGAAGCTGCATGCTAGCCCATGATTGGCTTCCAAACTAGTAGTGATGTCACAAAATCCTGCTTGTTCGAGAGAACTATCAAACTGGTGAAGCGCTTTTGTCTGAGTCCCAGCCACAGAACATAGGGCCTTATAACAGTACATGGGGCCTTATAACAGCGACTCTGCCATTCTGTGTCTTATCAGTTGAAATTGCTGATACAAAGTGGGACAGACTGTTAGCGATCATACACTCAGCTTGTGCGGTGGGTCCCTGTAGAGTTAGCAGCTGTTTGTGAATAATTCAAATGTAAAGCCATTTAACTGCAGTTTCCAGACAGAATTGTTTTGTAAAAGTAATGCTGGTGACAGGTAATAAAGCTGATGTTTGCCAATTTTCCCTTGAGAGCCGTGATCAGTATTGCTATCGGAGCAGTTACATTATTTTATGCTTGCACTCTCAGTCGTGTATTTTATTGTTTTTATTTCGCCGTGCAGATTGTGTCCCTGTGATAGGAAGATGGTGTGATTCTTTAATATTGCTGTATTGATATGGTAGAACCAGGAAAACATCCTCGCGGCTCTTTAGCTTTTCTTGTCATAAGCGTTCTTCAAAAGTACCAAGAGAGTTCTCAGAGTAGATTTGCTGGCAAGATTTTAGCAGCATGTATAAACTTCTCTTTTCATTTGACACGTTAGCATTTTGACTAACCGTTTGTTGGGTTTAATAGGTAAGCGGCATATTAAAATCTCTCCCTGTGTTTCTCGCTCTTTCCAGCTCTACCCGCAGATGAAGGCCCTCCTCTGCCATGTATGAAGTTGCGTGTCACCGTGTGCTGTGAGTCCAGTGAGTACACTCCTCTTTTCATCTGTTCTTCCTTTCATGCTCCCTCTTTGTAAACCAGGAGGCTCATCTCTGCCTCTCTCTTCTCTACTAGCAGGGAATGATAGTAAGACTACTCCTCACCCCCACTACTATTCCTCTGAAGAACTGAAACGCTGTCATTCTCCATTTTTATCAAGGAAACTAAATTTGTCTTTACCCTTCAGAATCTTGTATAATCTTTAACATTGTAGAATTAGATTTACCACACTCTCCACTCCACGTTGGCTTTTGAACCTAATTGGATTGAGGCGTTTTTTTTAAGCATTGGTTTCCTCTCTGCTTCCAGCCCTCCTCCTCGTCTCCCTCCCTCTCCCACTCTCCATCTCTCTGTCCCAGTGTGAGATTCCCAGAGTTGATCTAATCCAGAGCGCGTCTAGAGTAATGTTAGTCTTCCAGTCCAGTGAGCTGCCCATTCCGATTGGGAATGTTGCCCAGTCACTGTGGGAATCCCTGTACAGTTGTTGGTGTGTGTGTGTGTGAGCATTTCTACGTGGATGACCATTCTGTGTGTTTTTGCATGGGTCTATGAGCCTTTGCGTGTGCCCTTTTGCCCTTTGTGTGTGTTTGTGTGTGTGTGTGTGTGTGTGTGTGTGTGTGTGTGTGTGTGTGTCTCTGACCCCCCCCTCATATGGTCCGAGACGTCTGTCCCAGTTCCCATCCCAGTGCTATCTGCAGGGGGTTTGTCGCGCTGTCCCAGGCTGAACTAACACTGTTTCCAGGAAAGGGGTGTGTGTGTGTGTCTGCATGTGTGAGAGACCCATTCACTTAATTTCAACATGTCCTCTAACGAATACCTCCCAACCGCGCCGCCTTGATTAAATTCATGTCACTTTTGCGTAAAGGAAAAAAATATTAAAAACCAGTATAAAAAGAGCCCCATCCGTCTCGAATGAATTCTTAAATGCCATCACTGTTCCGTCGCGAGACGGGGAGTAATTTGCTGCGTTATTTCCAGATTGAAGGCTGATGACTTTTTTTTAAATGTTAATTATCCTGCTGTCATTAATTAGAAGTACCACAGATAGTTGTGTTCAGTGAGAAAATGCTAATGTGGTCTTCTGACCTTCTGACAGTATTCCCCCGTTCAGCCTATCTGAGCTACAAATAATCTAAATATTTGGAATCACCTGGACGACGCATGCTGGGAGACACATGCACACACACTTGACTTTACCCTTGAAGCCCATTACTTTACATGAGAAAGACTTCCACCAAGAACGATTCACATACTTCCATCTACTGTTTCCTTTTCTTCCTTTTATTTTTCTTCTCTCCTTCTCATCCTGTTCCTTTACCAAAACTAATCCCGACTAAATGTCAGGATCTCCCTCTCGTTGTCTTCCACTCCTCCCGCTCTTTCTTTCTAGTCTTCTGTCATTCCTGAAGTGGCACTAATCCTCCCCTTCTCTCTGTCTCCTCAGCTCTCTCCTCCCTTCCTCGTTTTTTATGATCTTTCGCTACTGGAGCAAAACTAATCTAGGCACCATCCATGGCAGTCTCTCGCACTTCCTTCTCCCTCCCCTTTGACTCCGCCCCGCCCCCACCCAATTCCTCCTCCACCTTCCCTGTGTCTTCTCTATGTCTTTGTTGTATCTCCATATCTACCACACAGTTATTCCACCGGTTCTCCTCGCTCCGCTCCATCTCTGTCGTGTGCATGCTGTGCGGCGAGTGCGTTGGGATGAGAATACATGAGGCCGGAGACAGAAGAGCAAACGAGATGGATGAGAGAGGACATGAAGGGGAGTTGGAGGGTCTCTCTCTCTCACGCGCTTTCTCTCTCTCTCTCTCTCTCTCTCTCTCTTTTTTGCGCTTTCTCTTTGACTGTCCATTAGTGGCGGTTTACCACAGCTGTTGTTGTGTTGTTCCCTGTGGTAACACCTTCCATACCCTCTGGTTGCTTCCTGCTCAGGTTCCCTTTTATCTGACAGGTAGCATGGCAGCAAAGCGCACTGTGTGTGTGTGTGTGTGTGTGTGTGTGTGTGTGTGTGTGGCCCTCGGTGATGGCAGCCTCTTGTCCTTCAGTTGCATCTTATCTCGTATCTAAACTTCAAACCGCGCACCTCCTTGTCTCCCCAAACTTTTTGTATTCTTCGAAAAAGCATGGGATTAAATGGTATTTCCACGTGGGGATACCATGTTGTGGGTGTTTTTAATTAATTATCAGCTAACACACACACACACACACACACACACACACCTGCCTCTCACGGGTCTGAAGGACAGAGTGATGACAGTAAAAGGGTCCGTCAGGTACGCTGTCATTGCTCCAAGGTCAGCTACCACTCGCCAGTCCCTCGGTCTCCTCTCCAGTGTGTGAACGTGTGTGTTTATCGCCTTAATTTAACCCAAGAACACAACAAAGCAGGCAGAACAGATTCAGTGGCGCAGGGAGCTCCTAATGACATTGTGTGTGTGTGTGTGTGTGTGAGAGAGATATGATCCTCACAACAGTGTAAAGCATGATTTGGCTTTGTAGGTGTTTTGGTTGTGTTTTTCGCCGTAGTGATCTGTGTTCCTGTCACGAGTCCTGCCAGAGAAAGTGCTTTGCCGAAAGGTGCTTCAGCCTCAGAAAACAATGCTCTGAATCCTCATCGTCAGCAGACTGGTGTCATGTAAAAGCTTTGCCGCCCTGCAGCCATCTTTTGCATCTCTCACTGACTCGCTTCGCCTCTCGCTCCATACTTACCTTTTTCTCGCTGCAACTTCTCCCTAAAACTCCTCCTGTTGTTTATCCCTCTTCTTCACCTTGTCGCTCTGCCTCTCTTCCTTTCTCTTTTTTCGCCGTCCTACTGTGAGAAACCATTATAGACCAACTTCCCTCTCTCTCTCTAATTGATTCCGTTCTCTCTCCGTCTCTCTCCTCTCTTTTCTGTCGTTGTCCCGCTGTGAGCAGTCCATTGCATTCATTTCAGTGTGCAGGGCTTCACCATTTTCCCCATTTTCTTTCTCTTTTTTTCCTGCTAGTTTTTTTTTTTTTATTTCTTACATCGCTGCCCTCCTTTACCCCCCCTCCCCTCCCCTCCTCTCTCCCCCAAATACCTTTGTACCCTCTGAACTCAATACACACAAGGACACAATACGAACTCACACACGCGCTTCGCTTGCCCAGCCGAGCTCTCTCGAATCCCAAACTCGAAACTCAAATTTGACTTTTACCACTTTCGGCATTTCGCGTTTTTCGTTCGCCTTTTATTTTTTGCCCGTCTTTCGAATATTTTTTATTTTATTTTCAGTAAAAGTACTAACGGTCAGGGTTGGTTAGCATTAGCTCCTGCGTGTGTAAAATGGCGGCATAAGAGGAGAGGTGGGATGGTGGAACAGTGTCTGTCTCTGCAGGGGCGTTCTGCCTGCTGGAGACGCGCTCACACACACGCTCACACACACACGCTCACACATACACACACACACACACGCTCACACACACACACACACACACGCTCACACACACACACACACACACACGCTCACACACACACACACACGCTCACACACTTAGCCATGGCTGTGCATGTACAGTTACACAAGCTGCATGTTTCTGACTGCAGTGCAGAGACGGCACTGTTCTTGCAGTCACGCCATCATGGACGCCATTTTGTGGCGGAGCTCAACAAGACCGAAATTATGACGTTGACACAAACTTGTGGTCCTCAGTGTTCGTTTTTTAGTGCAAATGATGTGATTAAGGCCGGATCAAAACATGCATATCACACACAGCCGGGTAAACGCAAGGCATTTAACTTTTAGTTCACGAGTGCAGCGCGGCGTCTCACACACACACACATACGCACGCACACACACACACGTGTGTGCTAAGTAAATTTCTTTAAGTACATTTGAAATTTAATTTTAAAACGTATATGTTATTTTCATAATATAATATTTTTTGTATTGCTACGTATTGCCGCATCCAAAATATCCACAATAAAAGACTCAGTAAAGTCAAGAAGGAGTTAAGGTTATAAAACCAGCGTTTGTTTTTTTTATCACAAATTAATTTGTTAATTTATTTTAAATGTTTTTAATTTTTTTATCAAAATAATACATACACTGCTGATCAACGCAAATGAGAACTAATTAATAAATATTCTTTGGTCGTTAAATAGCATTAAAACATGGGTTGATGGCAGAAATTCAACATCTTTATTATATTTTCTGCATGTATGTCAGTGCTTTTTAAACCCCGAAAAATCGGACTATTTCTCTTTTCTGTTTGCTTTGCTTTTCTCCCTCCAAACATCCACATAGACACAGAGATGCACACACACTGGCTCGGTCGAGGCCCCGACCCAGCATGCTATTTAATGCTTCGTTAACCCCTAGACGGTCGTTAGTTTACAGGATCTGGGAGTAATTTAGTGTCTCGTGTCTGTCGGAGCGACATGTTGCTACAGAGACCTGTAGGTACGGGACGGATATTCCAACAAAACAGTGTTTCGACACTAAGCCCTCATTAATAAATCCTTTCTCCCTCTGTGTGACTGCAGAGCAGATGAGCTCAGAGTGTCCCGTTTCCTCTCCCATAAACTGCCAGTCGCAGTGGGATGTGGATAGGTGGTGGTTTTCCTGAAGACATCAATACACACTTTGTGTGTGTGTGTGTGTGTGTGTGTGTGTGTGTGTGTGTGTGTGTGTGTGTGTGTGTGTGTGTGTGTGTGTGTGTGTGTGTGGTTGCAGTGTCAGAGGTGGGTTCAAGGCCGTATCGATTTAATAACGGCTGCAATTGTGCAGCCTCATCCCGTTCCCTGACCTTTCTCTCTCACTGACGCTACTCGCCGTTTCCCTTTTTGTGAGCGGTTTGAACCATATCCGCTTTTTATTCTCACCACCTGTATTTTTTTTTCCTCTTCTCTTCACCAGCTCTCCCACCCCTCCCTATCCCTTCATCCCAACCATCCTTCCCTCCATTATTTCCTTTTAGTCCGCCCCCTGCTGAGAAAGTGACGTCCAGACACAAACACCCCCCCAGATCCCGTCTCTTTCTCTCCCTCCCTTTTCTCTCTGTCTGACCTTGTTTCAATCTTTCCAACCTTCTTTTTTTTTCCGCCATACTTTCTCACTCGGATCTCCCCTGCTCTTTCATCTTCTGTCCACTTCTTGGTTTCGCTCTGTCATTTTGAATTTCCGTGCGTGTCCCCCTCCCCCCCCTCCTTTTTCATTTCCTGTATCCCCTCTGTATAATCTCGATCACTCTTACTCGTACTAATTTCCATAACACTATCTTTTCCTGTTGCCATGCTTCTCAAGCGCTTTTTTTATCCGACCTTTAGGAGAATTTGCATAGGGGACATATTTAGGGTTGCGCAGCCAGTCAGTACTCATTTTTCATGGCGTAAGGCTTTGAGTAATGGTAAATACCTTCCCTTGGTCATTTGTCTGTTTCTTGCTCCCCTTTGTTCCAGAAAGCAGGAGCTTTGTTGAGAAAGTTAAGCAGACAAAAATGACTAATCAGCATCTTGTTTCTTCGCTTCAACTTTATCTAAATCTTCTCTCTGTCCTCTCTCCTACCACAGCATCAGAGGGTTCAAAACAAATACAAGGTGAGACGCAAGATTTCAAACCTTCTTAAACGCAGTCATCTTTATGACGTCAGAGTGTTTTTCTCTGCCCGTCTGTCTCAATTTTTAAGTTAAAATGTGGTTCCTATGCATGCCTTGATTAAAGCAAGAACACGGCACATCATCTGTATCAAAACATGGTCGTGAGAACGTTGCATGCAAATCAACTTTAATTAATCAGTAATGCAAATGGAAATGCTCCACGTGGCCAAAAGCTTTACAACACACACACGCACACACAAATATGTGAGAGTGGAACATCACATTTCATTAATGTGCTTCTGTAACAACCATCTCTCTTCTGGGAAGTTTTTCCACAAGATGTTGAAACCTGGCTGCAGGGATTTGCTCCCATTCAGCCGCAAGAGAATTGGTCATATAGAGCACTAAGGCTCTGTGTTCTAATTCATCCCAAAGTTCTTCTCCGGCTACGCCAACCTCAGAAACCAAGGACCTTCTATAAACTGTTACCACAAAGTCAGGAGGCATACCATTGTCTATGATATCGTTATATACTTTATGATTTTCATGAATTTGAAATTAAAGCGGCTAGCCCAAGCTGTTGAAAAATGGTGCAGACCAAAAGTGAGACACTTTATTTCATTGATAAAGTTTCCTTCTCTCTTCCAGCAACTGTACGTAGCGGCTCCTCCCTGAGGACGGCTTCACCTCCTCTCCTCCTCACCCTCGTCCTCCTGCTGCTGGCTACCTGACCTCCTCATCCGTCCTCACCGCTGACCTCGCACCCTTTCTCCCCCAGATTGGGAGATTTTTACTCAGCCATCAAGTACACAATGCAATCTTACACTCAGACAGTGAATGACGCGATGCAATCTATGCTAAGTTTCTGCAAATGACTCCTCTTACCTCGTGGACGGTTTACCTGTGAAATTCCAGGAAGAATCTGGTTTCTTCTCCAGAATGTCACTCGGGGACCGACACGCTGACTCACAGTGATTCATTTCTTGTAATTTTCTCCTCTCGCCAGTTGTGTAAGCAGTAACACAGAATATTACACATGGAGCTCGTCCCAGTCATAAGACTCAGAGCCCACTCTGGTGCCAGACGAACAATGAGTTTGCCGGGAAGCAAGTTTTCTCACTTTTTCATCTCTGTTTCTCATTTTCTACTTATTGTGTTGGATTGACTTTCCACTTCCTCCTTTGAGAACGTGCGTTGTGTTAAAAAGTGGCCATAAACACGAGCTGCTGGCCTGGTTCAGGTTGGAGGTCCGTCAGCTTTATTTCTCTACATGGTGACGCATTCAAAACTGCCACATTTTAACTGTATTAGTCGCATCTGATTAAGATAAATGTGTTTTAAAAAAAAGTTTTTAACTAATTACATTTAGGAAATAAATGTGTTTTTAGGAGCAATTGGGGAAGATTCTGGACTCGTCAAGCAGGGCTGCTGCGCCCCCTACTGGGATTAAACTGGTTGAACTGGAATTGGACTGGGTTGGCCATGAACTGGACACGTAGGCTAGACCAGTGCTGTATGTAATAATGGGTCCTGGAACAGAGTTTGTCCTCTCTGATTGGACCCCCTGTTGTTCTGCCTCTCCAACCCTCTCGCTGCTTCAAAATAAAGCACAGAACAGAAGGGTTTATGGGTAAATGGAGAGCATCGGCTCGCCTCGCTCCACTGAACCCACTGCGGACCACTGAGGAGGCTGATTGGTGATCAACCAGGTGTGCAGATATACACACATTGTTCTGTTTGTTGACATTTTTTGTTTTTTTACACAGAATCCTTGATTTTCTGTTTTACTGTATAGTTAATATATTCTACAAAATGAAATGTATTAACTACATAATTCAACATTTTGATCTAATTAAGTGCAAAAGTCTGACATACACAAACAATGATTTATATTCTGGATATATATGCATTTAATGGTATTTTCAATGTTCAAATTAAATGATTTGATGACTTTTGCCAAAAAGAATTTCAGAAATCGCTCAAATTAGCATTGATTGATTGTCGTACATTAAGAAAATGTCATCAATGAATTAACAATTTGTGGCTTTATTTTTATTTAATTAGAGATAATTGGGTGTATTTTTCATTGATATTAAATTAAGTTTATATAATTTTAAATTTACATAATTGTTTCTTAACAGTTTGAGTGACTTGAGCTCAGAAAATCTATAGTTTAATTGTTTCATTTATTAAACAATGTATTCTGTCTTTAAAAAAAAGACTACGTTGTTGGCACTGTATTATGCTGCAAATCACACCAGTCATGCTGTTTTTTACGTCTATTTCCTAAATGGGTGATAAAACCAATGTTTGAAAATAAAGAATAATTTCAAAGATGCAGGCTTCTACAATTATGTACAACTAGAATTTTTATTTTTTATTTCTTTACGTGTCTAATGTCTTCTGCTTTCACATTTTAGTGAAGAATGTAGCTTCTTCTGTGAAGAGCCAACTGCACTCTGAGCCTTTCCTTTTGTATGTGGCAAGACAACAAAAATAAAAAATATGATTGCATTTAAACGCTTCGAGTCGATTGTCATTTAACTTTTGAAAGTATTGATGTTTTATGTAACCGCACGTCTCTGTGAGAACACACACACACACACACACACACACACACACACACACACACACACACACACGCAACTTTATTTGCGGAGCACCCGCGTCAAGTGTGATACACGTGTATGGTGATAAGGAGACTTCAGGGACTTGAAATGACCTTGTGGTGCAAGAGGCCGTTGTAATGTGAGTAACTTAGTGGAATATTGAGCTGAGTTTTTATCTCTGGGCAGCAAAAGTCTGATAAGACTCCAATAGATTCCCGGTATTAATAGACCCTGAAGCATCACTGCAACACATCAACCTTAAAGTAGTAACTTTTTCAGTGAGTGAATACAAAGCAAGAAGTGGTGTTTTTTTATTTTTTTTACATAATATATATAGAAGTGTACATCCAGATAAGCCGTAAATGTATTTCCATTTATGTAGGCTGTAATGTAGAGCGTCTTGTGAAGCCAGAGAGGCAATTTCCTGGATAATGGGGCTAATGCTTCTATTTCATGGTTTATGATCTCTTCTGATGACATGTTTGTCACTGTTGAGGCATGTTATGAGCTGGCTTTGATTTTGACCTTCACGAAGAAATTTCCAAAGCCCATGTTTTCATTCTTTTTCCATTGTGAATGATGAAGTAAGCATCCTGAAATCAGCCGGGCGACACTTTCAGACTGCCGTTAAAGGAAAAGGACTTAAAGCCACAACAGTAAAGAGGGAGCCTGTGTCCACTTCCATTTTATGTGAGTAGAACTGAATGGCTGTTTATTCCAGCAGAAGCATGCACAAACCAACACTTTTATGTAGTAGTGATATCGAGTTTTTTTTAAATGTTTTATCTTGGATTCCAGACAGGAAAGGCTTGAACAATCATCCCAAACGTTTCTGATATTTTCTGAATCTCTTTGAACTTGACTGTTGATGTGCTGTGCATCAATGTGCAAAAGCTGCAACTGAACTCTCTCTCCAAAATAAACGTCATAATTATGGACAGATGTTGCCATATTATATACATTTAGAAGATCATGATCCCACGTCAAAGCTTCCTCAGAGGCTCTCTGGGGTGACTAGGGTCATAAACAATTTCTGGGATGACGAATTTAGTTTTTAACTTTCTAAAAAAAAAAAAAAAGTCCTTGTTGCATATCCATATTGAAACTCTCCTTTTCCCCCAATGGCTCTGTAATTACACCGTGTCATACTTCTACAAAGCAGGTTCTTTTGCCACAAGTTGGCCTATATTTAATTGGACATCAGCTGAATATTTAAGGCTCGGATTGCGGGTGTCGATTTCATCTTTAGAGATACAAAACTATTAATAGAAGCAAACAATGCCTATATAGTTATATTGTAATTACTTGAATCAGGATCTTTTTTTAAAGGTACACTCACAGGTCAACATATTTTAGGGGTTACAATTAGTTATTAAATATTTGAATGCATTTTATATATTTTTGCTGTTTTTGGTGAAATCAATCTATCTTGTATGGTTTTAAATTATTGCAAGGTCACATGTTTTTCCTTTCGTCTCAGTGTGCAGATTTAGTGAGGAGTAGATGTCTTGGACACATGCGTCTCGAACCTTTCACTTGAATTTCGGAAGGATGAAGGATGTCAGTGCTGCGTTTCTCGGCGTGTAATCGACACCGTGATCAGGAGCATTCATCATATATTTCGCACACTTCAGAATCAAGGTGAACTAAGGTGAGAGGGCAGCCCTGTTGATTCCTGACAGGAGAGGAATTTGTCAGCCCTTCTGAAAACTTGAGGAAATAAGATCACGTGGTCCTGAAGAAAACAGTCCCAACATCCATAATCCTCTGGGAGGCGAACCCAAACTGGCTTTCTCTCCTTGGAAGCATTCATTATGTACATTTTAACATAAACACCCAAGGGTTGTGAAGAAGGTTATGCAGTCAACACTGAAATTGTACCTTACATATGTTTTTCGAGACAAGCTAAATCTCGTTAAGATCCTGTTTTTATTTTTGATGTCATTAAGGGATTGTTTTTGGCTGTTTTTGTTTACACAGCAATAGGGCTATACAATGTATTGTAACAGGGTGCCAAAGCTCACTGATCTTCCCAACTCACTATTCTAATGTTGAGTTGTCATTTCTGCCAATTTCCCAAACCTTTTAGTATCAAGGAAGTGGGCCTGAATCCTAGTTTAAAACCTCCTGACCTCATGACATAAATCATCTCCTAGCATGAACAAGCAGAAGCTGTGAGAACAGGAAGAAATGTCTTGTCCTGGTATTTTCTGTTGTGTGCCATCGCTCCCATATATCAATAAGCAGCATTGCTGTGCTGTTTTCTCCTCAAGGTAATATCTGAGCTGTTTGCACATTCCTGCAAAAGAGCTTCTAATACTATCAAGTTCAAGGATTTTGTTAAAGTCTCCACCAATCAGCCGAATGTCACTCAATATCTCTTGCACATATTGCGTCAACTTTTTCCAATACTTTATAATCAGATACAGTATATATATTCCCTGGGTGAATATTTGACCCTTCATGCAGTGCCGAGTGAAAGATTGATTTAAGACGCTTATAAACTCCTTTTATAGTCTTCAAAATCCAGTTTAAGAAGAGCCCTTTTATTTATTCTGGGAGGTTTCACTTCACTTGTTTTCCCAGTAACACATCTAGGAATAATTTCAACGGCTAGTCATATACCATGCTTTATATGTAAGTAAAACAGGAATAGTTGCTGTGCAACCACAATTATAGAACATATTGCCTTGATTAAAGAGCTCCACTATGTATGTAGCAGAAACCCAGTTAAAAGCTGTAAAGCTGTAGTCAGGTCAATATTTATTATGACTATACTAGTTTTAAAGAGTGACTGTGAATATGACACTTAGACGACCCAAAACTTCCTACAAAGAAAATCACACATTTCAAATAATTTATCAACTTGCAGATTCAAAATGTCACCTGAAAAAAAAATGAGTCAATTTAAATAGCACATTAATTCCTGAAGATGCCACGTCACAACACATGCAGTTTTGGACAAATCAGATTTTTTTTTTTTTTTATGTTACACTAATTTAGAGTTCTGTTGGAAGAAAAAAGACAACACAAGGTTTTCCCGATCAGGTTCCAAGTGTTGCTTAAAGTATTTTATGTGAGACTTTGGGTTGGGAAAGCCTCGTAGGATTATCATTGAATAATTGTGCAGCCTTGATGAATCGGTCTGCTTTTTAATTTCCAGGTAATGAATAATAGTCTGGGCTTTTATTTCTTCTTTGGGCATAAGCAGAGTTTGTTTGTTCTAAATAAAATCTGCTCGGCCCACTCGTATTCACACCCTTCACACGTGTCAGGCGGCCAAATAACAGCACAGTTATTTCTTCTGTGTGCTCACAAAGCAGGAACATCTAGTGTGTCATGAAGAAATGTGATGAATATGGATAGACCCGATTATAACGAAGGAAGGAAAAACACAAATAAACTGTTATGGTGCCAAACTCCAGCAAGAGCACTTGTCAATAGTTCTAACAACAAAAATGTTAGTTCTCGTTCAGATCACTTCATTTCACATGTTGTACATAACCCAAAGACGCTCTGAAAAGCATTGCAACTTTTTATACTAAAAGGATGACCAAGATATCATCGAGGGAAAGATTATTCCCATGCCTGATTTTGGATATTTACATTGATTAATACCTTACATTGGCTTCAGAAAAGTCTAACTTTATGGATGCAGTACTAATCTTTAATAACAAGAATCCGTAGACATCAGCCGGGCCTTTCTAATGTTAAACATCTCTCATCTTTCTCACACCCTGCACCATGTTTGAATTATGGCTGTTGAGTGCAAATGAGCTCCAGTTGAGTTGAGCTGAGCAGTTTCCAGCTCGCTGGTTGACGTTCCACAGACCCCGGCCCTTTACATTAAAGCAGGCTCGCTGTGCGAAAGGCGTTTCTAAATGCATAGCATGTGTGCGGTTGCAAGCGGGGGGTCTTGATGCCGTCTACCGGACTGCGAGCTGTGACAAACTCAGGATTATGAGACTAGCTTTTATTTGAACACACCAAAACCAGACACAGACGAGTTAAAGCCAGTCACACTTCACGTGGCAGCCGAGCAAAGCAACCTCCTTCCTCATTCTCCTTTCCTGCCTTCCTTTCTTTCTCTCTTACTTTCATCCACTTTTAATGTGTGACACTTTGATACTGAACATCCTATTTCCTGTGTTCTGGTCGGTTGGGTTTACATGCAGATGGGTTGGTAATTTGCATCGACTCAAAGGTCTCCCTTCTCTCCTGATGCTTTCTGACAACGGAGTGTCTATTCATCCTCTGTGTTAAGCATCCCTCTGAGGACATCGCCTGAATTGCTGTCTCATGCTGCTTCAAGTCTCGTTTTACACTGCAGGAACTGATGAGGAATTGGATTAGGAAGATATTCCTTTAGAGAAAAGCATCGCAGTCACATGGGCAGGCTCGCATCCGAGCATCTGAAACAGGATAGTTCACTCCAATATCAAAGCTTGGTTCATGTTTTTTGTACAAAGTCTGAAACCCAGTCATGCTTAGATCATACCACACTGTTGACTGTGGATTCTGGTTTAACTAAGAGTCCCACCTGAGAGATTTGAAGAAAATAACTGATCAGCCCAGTGCTTCTTATCCTCACATCCCCTTTAGTGGCATACTTCCACCAGCCGACCTACAGTCTGTCTTTGGAGAGCCAATTAGGTTTAAATATGCACAGGAGGAAAAAGAAATAGCGCTTTTCTTTCTTATTCCTGCTTGCTCCACTTTGTCTCAAATTACACAAAAGTTGCTGTATCGGAAATTCAGGAGTGTTTTGTTTGCACTTTTGCAGGATTCAAACAGACCCAGTTTCAAAAGCACAGCAGTGTTAAATTAAAAAAAATAAGATATTCATAAATATGCATTTGATGACCAAACACACAAAAAAGTATTTTAGTCCAGATACTTTTAGGGCCCTCGTCAATATCCATATCCTCCCACTTTGTCACCCAAGACAATGTTTTTCTGACTCAGTCTTCAAAATCAAAACATCATCTTGAAATTCATAAGGAGAAGTGAACACGAATCCAGAGGTATAACACACAAGAAAGGCAGAAAGGAAGGAAGTGGTGTGATGACTACAGTAGAGAGTGGGTGGATACAGTAGTGAACACAGACATGAAGGATGAAACAGGAAAGTGAGAGTGATGGAGTGTCAACGGAAAGAGGATGAAGATGGAACTGTGGAAGACAATGGAACAAAAAGACAAAGTAAATACACTTTAGAGAGATATACAAATGTCAAAATGGATGTAGCTGTATGGTATCAAGTAGTGATAGCATATGCAGTGGTGGAAGTATATTCAGATCTTTTACTGCGGAATGTGGAGGTGGAGAGGTCAATCCCTCAAAAGTACCCTATCACAAGATACATTATTAATGAGGCAAGATACAAGAAAAAGGAATACAAAGTCTTGGGTTTTTTCTTCTTTTTTTCATAAATATTTGATATATATATATATATATATATATATATATATATATATATATATATATATATATATATATAATACTAAACCATATGAGAAGTTAAGTGGGGAGTAACTTTGAGTAGAACTGCAAACTGAAATATGATGAGCGGTCACAAGCTAAAGGTTGGGAGCCATAATGTATTTATAATCTGTGTTTTATGAGATAATCATGTGTTTTTTCATGTGTAAAATCTTGAAACTATAGCTGCCAGATAAATGTAGTGGACTAAAAAGTAAATTTTCTCTCTCTTGGATATAGTCACATCGTAAACATACCACTGAACAATTGGCATAATTGTATTGCCTATATATGCTTCGCTCTTACATAGACCAGGATTTATTGCTTCAAGCCCATATTTTAAAAATACATCATTAAATATTTAAAAATGCTGAAAAGCCTGTAACTAGTAACATAAACCCTGCCTGCCCCCGCATTTACGGTATAACTTTATTGTTTGTCATATGCACAGATCCCACAGTGCATTGTTATGTTAAATGCACGTTTACTAGTCTAATGGGGGAAGTGGTTTATGCACATTTCATCTGAAATGTTTCATACTTAAAATGTAAGGACATCGTTTAGAAAGACTAGCAATTGTAGGGTTGAACAACTGTACCTCGTATGATACACTGGTGCCTAGTTTTATACTCCTGAGGAAAAGCTTGGGCAGAGATGGTTTAAGAAGCTCGCACCGTAGACGGCACAGAAGTTAGATTTGAGGATCAGAACCGGAAGGTGGGATTTCAGGACACCTCACATCCCTTACACCAACCGCATTCATTCATAATCCTCACCCTCATCCAACTTTCCATAATTGTTTTCCCAGCCAGAGAGTTGTGATGGGCCAAAGTTATATGAAACTGTTGAATCACGCCTATTAAATTAATCAAAGACTGCCTAACAAAGGATTTGAGTCCAAATCTAAAATAAATGACATGCTAGGAACAATCCGTCTCAGTACTATAAACGCCTGGTGTGTGAGAGGGGTGCCCACACCAGCCCGTATATAAGTTTAAGGAGAAGCTTTCACATAACTGTCAATTATACCTTTTTACAAGGACAGTCTTTTTATTTTTTACATGACAGATAATGACAGATAATCCAAGGATTTGTTTAAATCTACATGTTTTGCCATTTAAAGCAGAACCCAGCCAGAACCGGTGGCTACTGAAGGATTGTAAGTTCAAGTTCAACTTCCCCTCATGCGGTGTCACTCGTCTACAATCAATCATATATGTGATTGTGTACACTATGATGACTTTATACACCTGGCATCCAGCATGCCTCAGAGAGCCCTTTTGTTCAACCCTTACATATTTTGCCTCTGATGACACACATCTGCCCTGCTGTCTTGACACCAAAGTCACATTCCATCATCCAAACCGCTTCTCCGATTTAGGGTCAGCCGATCCCAGCTGTCATTGGGCGAAGGCAGGGTTCACCCTGGACAGGTCGCCAGATCACAAGGCACATATATAGAGACAGACAACCATTCACACTCACATTCACAACCTACGAGCATTTTTAGAGTCTCCAATTAACCTGAGCTGCATGTCTTTGGACTGTGGGAGGAAGACATGCTGCCACGGGGAGATCGTGCAAACTCCCCACAGAAGGACCCACGGGATCGGGGATCGAGCCCCAGCCCTCTTGCTGTGAGGTGACCAGCCACAACACCACCGTGCAGCCGACATCAACGTCACCATTGCATGACAATTCAGTCCATCAGCAACTTTTCCCACACAACTTTGTAAGGGGGGAGAACAGCTTAGTGAGATTGCTGTCCATTCCACCAACTATATTTGTTCTTGAAAATTGTGTATGCTAAGTTCTGTTTATTTGTGAAAAGCACTTGTTAACTATCATTCAAAATTGGATTTTTTTATTGCAACTTTTTGGCAACAACCAAACAAACGATGACAATGTCAATGTGATGTATCTAAAAATATAGATAATTTAATATCTTGTGTTATGTACGTACATACTTTTTTTGGGTGTATTTTAATACTTATTTTAAATGTGTGTGTATATATATATATATATATATATATATATATATATATATATATATATATATAAAAACATATAGTGAACATTTGAACAAATAAAAGACTTGACTATAATAGGATATCAGTGTTATACTGTATATTCAATGTCTAAAAGACGTATAGAGTAAATGGCTAAACTGAACCCTGGTGAAAATAATTATAGACTTCTAAATTAATATAATAGATGTTTATTGATCGTCTGATAAATATCTATTTAGTCACTGAAAAGACAAAGTTCACTAAACTTTAGCTTGTCAACCTTGAATAAGATGACAAGCTAAAGTTAGATGTTAAACCGTAATTTAGCACCTACAGGCAAATAGACGGAGAATATACATTTATCAAACCGCAAAAGTCAGATTGCCACTAAAGTAAAGTGTACAAGTACCTCAAAACTATATTTGAGTATGTCAAACTGGAATTAGATGCTTTCAACTAGTAAGCCAATGTAGCCTATACTGAAAGTGATCGGCCTACTCAGAGAGAAAAACTACATAAGAGTATATTATGAGTAAAGTGACATATTGTAGGAGGGTATATAATTTTTTTTTAACATAAATATATATTAGAGATCAACTTTAAACATGTACTTAACTATAACCTGTGCAAGCAGAACAATGTTTGGTCACAGGGAGCCGACCTCAGCACACTTCATGAGGATCATTTTCTTCCACACTTATTCCAGACAATGTTCCGGTGTTGTTGTTTTTACCACAAGACCAGAACACACACCATTATATATCTGCGATTATGAAGCCTCTGCTCATTGCCTCTTGTATTACTGTTATTATTAATAAATCAAGCAAGCCGTGAAGCCCGGACAGATACGTTGGGGGGCCGGGGCTGGAGGTAATTGCTGCTGGAACAGTGTGCGCTACCCCGCGGTGGCCTCGTAAGCGACCCGCTTTATTAGATTGGCCGGTATCGATCCGCGTTGACTAATCTCCAGGCGGGGGCGGGGGGAGGGAGGTAGAGAGCGAATCAATGAGCGTCTGGAAACAGAGAGGGTAATTCATTGTAATCACGTGTGCAAAATGGAGAAGAAAAAAAGTGAGAACAACGCGCCCTTGAGGTGCTCAAAGAGAACTGCAGCATCAGGGTGCAGGTTTTCCAGTGAAGAGACGCTCCGTTAAATATATCAGTCTGCACATATTCAGAGAGACACAGACGAGTCAATATGAGCCTGTCGGGTGACCTTCAGTAGTCTGTGCCTGCTGCTGCACACAGAGTTTCTCTACAACCGGTTTGTCTCACCTGGACAGAAAACCTTTTCACATTATTCACCGATGCATGTTTGATCGAGGTTGTCTTTGTTTTATTGGTTTAAGAAAATATGACAAATAGATTCACGAATAAGATACATCGAGAGCAATATTTAAAGCCCTGCACGCTGCCATCTGCATGCACGACTGTACAATAATAGTAACATGACATTGGATGAAGATGCCGCAGATTTATGTTTTATTCAACAGCACAGAGAGCCGTTACTTAAGCCGGGACTCGCATGTATAAACAAATAGCACACTCGCGCACACACCTTTACAATCTCATTCTGCAGATATTCGGCCAAAAAAAATTCACATGAAGACTTGACACGACAACAACAAAAGACGGCCATGTTTCACGCGTGTGCAGGGGTTGAAAACAAGGCTCAATCAGCAACAGGTGACCCGGCGAGAAGTGAGACCACGTCAGGCACGGGAGTTTCGCTCCTCTTCTTCGTTCTCCAGGAGGTGGGCCGCCTTGTATCGCTTCACCCCCCTCCCATCCACCATCTGGAGGGAAGCGTTTCGACAGGTGTTGTCCATACTGCCAAGTGAAGTGTACCTGCAGGTTGACAGAGACGTTTGAGACCAAGAGTTCTGCACTTTGGGTGGTGATGTTGTGAATAATGGAGGATAAAGGAAGCGTTCGCAGTTTGAAACGTGTTCTCACCCTTTATCGTAGAGAATACAGTAGGGAACATACAACGTCCTCAAGAACGACCAGATGTCATGATACGTCCAGTCCTGTGGAGGGTTGCAAGACATGCATGGTTATTGGTTTGTGATTGAGTCATGATTAGTGCAAACGAGGATCCCTTTTGAGATGCACTAATGTGATGAAGGCCGACATGAATTTACCGTACAATGAGATCAGCTGGTGTGCTTCTCCTGGATGCATCATTAGCACTATTATCTATCACAGCATGACCGTTAACAGCCATTCCAAAAGTATTTGCCTTTTCTAAAACCATTATTAAATCCAAAATAAACATCTATTAACATCTCTTTTTAAGTTAACTTGAGCAGATGAAAGAGAGACAAAATCAGACGTTGCTGCCGACATAAGATGGACTCATAGGGTGTCATAAAAACAAACCTGCGCAGTGTCATTAAATCCTGCAATAACTTCTATTATGAGAAGCTTTTGATGTTAAATATTTGTTGAGAATGTGTCACAGAGGTGTTGACTCGCATCACCCGTTTGTTTTGGGGTTATATTGGATAGCTTTATATTGTACAGGTGTACTGTGTGTGTGTGTGTGTGTGTGTGTGTGTGTGTGTGTGTGTGTGTGTGTGTGTGTGTGTGTGTGTGTGTGTGTGTGTGTGTGTTTGAGAGGGTGGCACAATAGTCATATAATCTCTTACAGACATTACTGCAGGGCTGTTGAATAGCATTAAACTGTGCAGGTGTCTTGTTATTTTGTTCACACTCTGTAGATCTGCACTCTGAAACTTCAGTCAAGATGACAAATAACATTAAGTGTAACAAGGGGAAATTGCCTGGCTGGAGCAGTGAAAACAGATTTGTATTACCAGTCAAAAAGCAGTTTTTCCTCAAGCACTATACACACACTTTACAAAAGTGGGGACACTGAAGGACTACTTGGTTTTTATTTATTTTTGTTTTATCTGCAAATGCTCTTAAGATTAAGGTTGCCTGTATTTTTCACTTATCTGAAGTGGTTGATTTAGTTTTTAAGTGGATTGTCTGTGATATGCCTTTGTGGCACCAAAGATAGTACAAATACAATAAGGGAGAAATACAATGTGTATTGTACACACTGATGATGATCAGTGTGTCTCACCAGTAATGGGTTGACTCTCATGTAGTCTGGCCAGCCGGGGTCAGTGGGAGACATGGCTGAGAGTGTGCGAGAGTAGGGGTCGCTCCTCCTGGTTCCCATCAGGACAGCTTTCAGCTCCGGCCTCCTCTCCTGCACCTCGCTCAGCGCCTGCCGTATACTGCCCTCCACAGAGAATATCTCCAAGTCATATCTGTGGGAGAAACAACCCTGTTTAATGAATTATTCTACACCAACATGGGGGATTAGGACACTTTTTTTTGTTTTACAAGATGAAAGAAAGAAATTGAAATACATAAATCTGCAAAAAGCAATCAGCTGAAATGTGTGTATTAACAGTATGCAATAAGGTAGGCTGGTGGTTCACCTTTTTATCGTGTCCTGAAGGAATCTTTCCATTTCTGGGAATGGAGAGACAATACGGATGTACAGGGCTTTCACCCTGTCTTTACCATCTGGATATCGTCTGAGATTGACAGGAGGGTTGTTGTTTTTTTAAAGATAAGAGGGACACAGAAAAAGATTAAATGTTTACCATTATCACTATCTCCCAACATCTGTCCAATACAGATCAAGAAATGTCCAAACAGTATTCTGTCTCAGTCTGCTTCCTGCTCACTCTCTTCTTCATTTACTTTTACCAGTGATGCCCCACTGTGCAATAGTGGTATCATTATGTTTTTCATTTCACTCTCTTGCCTCTCTTCTCTCAGGTCATTTGATTTGGTCCTGTTTAAATCATCCCTTCCACTAATTGCCTCACGCCCTCTGCCCTCCTGTTACCGTTTCAGTGCTGCATAGTAGAGATGGAGCAGCGCTGTGCAGTCTTTGCCTCCGTTGAAGCCGATGCAGACTTCCTCGGTCGAATACTGATCCAGTGCAGCCTCGATCGTTTTCAGCGCAGACATAACCGTCTCGCCCAACGCCGTGCCTGCAGGGAACGAAAGCAACAGCAAGCGGATGTTTTACAGTGAATATAGACAGTTATGATAATAAAGATTCCCTCATTCTTGTGTCATCGAACAGATGTCTTTATTCCATTTTTTGTTCAGTCATAAGCCAGTTATATTACTTTTCTATAACTCGCTATGATTTTACAACGATAATTACTTTAATCTTTCTGCTTCCTTTATTGGTCCCAATATGTGTGTAAAGATTAAGAGTTCTCTGCAATATTCACTATATATGAAGTTGACTTTAACCATCACCTTCCACCCCCCCTCTCCCTCTCACCGCTGTTGGCCAGTGTGTACACCTCAGCAGTGGCGATAGACACCGGGTCAGTCACCAAGGGCACCGCGCTACCCTTAGGCAGCTCGTCCAGCAGCTGTGCCCGGGCTTTGTCCACCTCCTCCTGGCTATCCGAGTCCAGGACCAGCCTGACTCTGTGATAGTTGCTCAACCAGTCAGGGTAGGAGCCAAGAGCCACCTTCCGACACCAACCAGCCTGCAGTTTGGTCAGCACAGGGGCGATCTCGGCTTCATCTGCATCCACAAACACCTAATGCAAAGATATTGGGTCATAAAAACTCTGTATCCAACTGGATTTGTAAATGATAGTTAAGGTCATGATGATACCTCACGGGTGTGAAAAGTTGTCCCTGAACCAGCAAAGAGGTGCTCCAGCCCATTGAAGGCCCTCTCCATCAGAGACGGGATCCCAGGAAAGATGAACACGTTACGCACACTGACCTGGGAGAAGACGATGGACACGTCATGTACTGAAAGAATATATATTGACCCGCCCGTCTGCGTTTAGAGAAGTTTGGATCTCAGCTAACTGCAACACAAATACTTGCAGGCGTGTATCCCTTACACGGCTGTTTTCTGCAAATGTTCAATACAATTTTGCCCACTTTTCACTCCTGCAGTCTCTGCTAAGCAGTTGATGTTGCAATCTGTCTTCCAACCACAGAACAGGTTGGAACAGAGAGAGAGAGCATTGAGTAACTGTGAGTCCTGGAAGTTGTGTCAGCTAAACAAATGTTTTCCCCAAAAGCCTCCTGAAAAGGAAAAGTATATCTACCTTTGTGTTTAATTAGGATTGTAGCTTGATGAAAGAACTACGCTACTCCTCCTCCATGCTGCCGTCACTCACCAGTGGGTAGCGGAGCAGTTGTCCAGTCTGAGGGTCAGTTCCATAGTTGAGGTTGGCCGAGCGAGGCACCATGGCCAGCTTCATAGCGGCACTGTTCTTATCCGTCACCCCGAAAAATTCCTCAACCAACCGGGCGAGCTCAGGGTGGGGGTATAACTCCTCTTGGAATGCCATGGCAACACTCTCAAAGGTGACGTCGTCATGGGTGGGGCCTATGCCCCCCGAGGTGATGAGATGTGTAAACTGGGGGGAAAGGAGGGCCACCTCTTTGGCAATGACCTCCTGTACATCGGGAATGACCGTTATGCGCTGCACCGACACGCCAAGCTTTCTTAGTTTTCGCGTCAGAAAGGCACTGTTTGTGTCCAGTGTGTGACCCTGGGAGACGAAAGACCAGAAGAAACAGTCAGTTTCACTTCACAATGAGTCGAAGGTCTTGCATGTTTTGAGACACGACATTGGACAAAGACTTGTCGTTTGAAGACGGAGCACTGCTGACACATCAAATAGCCATCACAAGGTTTTCCAGTGGATAATATGCAATGTGGATCCTGGACTGCATAGCGATGCAGAGAGCTGAGGCATACTGATGAATTAGGGTGTCATGTTAGAATTTATAATCATGCAGTCAAGTGCGCAGATTTTCTCAAGTCCACAGACGTTCAAGGATTCCCTGTGGGATACTGTCAGTCATACAAATACAGCTTATTGGTACAATAAGTATATCACCTTGAGTATCTCATCTCCGATGATGAGAATGGCTGCAGTGGAAGCATCCCCGTTGGCTGCAAAGGACGGACTAGAGTCCTGGTTGTTTGTGAACATGGTTGCTTTAGAGAGTTGAGCCGCCAGTTTCCTCACACGCACCACTGCTCTACTCAGTCTGGGAAAAGCAAGGCTAGAAGACAAAGGAAAAATACTCACTCTTCATTCAGCATTTTTTTATGCGTGTATGTTTTGTTTTGCTCTCTGAATAAAGCCATGAACCTCCCTGGTCAACAGCAACTCTATCTTGACTATCATACGATGCAGCTTAAATTAATTTTACATTTTCTAAATGTTCTAAAAATATACTTTTTGATACTTTGACTCATACTATAAGTTAAAGTTCATTTTGAATCTTACATCAACATGAAGCTTCCATGTGGAGTATCCCAAATTGTTTCAATACAGTTCAGACCCTCTTCTCCTTCATAACTTGTCTCCTACCAGGAAGTATCTTGAAAGAGACATGTGAAAGAGCAAATTAGACAAAGAAAGAAGTGGAAAATTAGAAGAACCCATGAGCAATTTGTGGATTTGAGCAGCACAGACAGTTCAACAACTAAAAATGACTTCCTATTAGTCGTTTCTTAACATATGTCAACAGATTGAAGAACTGATTAGTTGTATTTATGATATTGCACTGGGATTATATTATAATAAATGTATCTCTATGACAAGTATTACAATTATATTTAATGAGTCTGGTAATTGTACTTTCAATAGTGCATAGTTAGACCACAATGGCCGCATACGTGATGCACCTTCATTCTGGATAGCCAAACTGTAAACTGCAGACGAAGTTTGAGCTGTCTGCAAGTTGTCTGAAGCAGATGTGACGGATTAACAAATAATGTGAAAACGTGTTAAAAGGCGTGAAGACAAATTGGCTGGCATGGAAATGAAGTGAAGATTTGCCAAAACAATTAGGAAACGGAGAAAGCTGGCTCGAAGAACACAAGTTTAATGGACAGCTGAACTCAGCTGTCAAATGAGGTCATGTTAACATCCAATATACATCCCATTATGGTAGTGCTTTCTATGTGAAGGACTTATCTGCACTTTATATTGCGTGACAAAGTAGTAAAGTTAACCTCATGCACATTAATACAAAATAAAAATAAAACTACCACAAATGATGGCTTGACGTCAATCAAAGCGTCATGTAACGTTAGTTACGTCACAAGTCTCCTCGCTATCGTTATTGTTATTGTTACACTCGGCTGCCGCGTACTGTGAAGAAACACAACATATGGTTTGTATAATTTGGTAAACAAACTGAGGAAACTTACTCCTGAGCCGCATATGACCTCGTTGCGTATCCAACTGTATGTGGGTACATGTCACTCAAGACGTTTTCGTGAGCCGTCCAATCACAAATGAGAACGGGTTTCCTGGAGGTCCGACAGCCAATCAGGTTTGAGGAATTCTGTCTTCACGGTCAGCCTTTATGTACCCGGAAGTAACTCAAATATCCTGATGATCCTGTTGTGCTAGAATGAGTAAACGCGATGCGGAGCAGTACGTTTCCTCTGGACAAAGTACCGATTAGTAGGCTGACCAAAACGGTATCGATAACTCGTCTATCTGCAAGTGTTCACTTTGCACCATCTTCATGGCGTATAAGCAAGGTAGTAACAGCGACCAAGACCTTGTCGTCTTCTTCTCTATTTCCCAAATCATAAGCGATGGACTTCTCTGTGACTCGTCTGCCTCTGCTGGCTGGAGGAGCACCGACCACTCAACCTCCTCCACCGTCCGAAGGACGTGCTGTTCGTGTTCTGGTCGAGAGGTGGCGCATGTGCGCATGTCTAGAACAGCGATGCTCTGCAGTTATTGAAACAAGGTGGAAGATGGACTGCTTATAGTCCACATTCATTTATTGGCTTGAGAATGCATTGGGGGTTTAAGTTACATTATATGTAAAGAATAAAAAGGAAGACATGGACGTTCTCAATCATGCCAAGCATTAGATACGGTTAGTTGCAAGTAAAAGTATAGAAGCCCTTTTCTGCTCAGAAAAGAAAATGAAAATGATATCATCAAACATAAAATACAACATTCAAAATAACCTCTGATATAAGTCATTGTATTATATATTCATATTATATATTACATATATCATTTGAAACAATTACATTATCTCACAGACAATGTATTTTGAAAAGTAAAAGCACAGGTGTGACTAACGTTAACAGTGGCTCTGTCTGTTCAAGTGTCCCAGTGAGCCGTAACAGTGAGCCAACATGTCATGTACACTACAATACCAGGACCCTAAAACCAGAGCAGCTAAAAGGAATTCAGACATCTTTTATTTCATTATTTATACCTGCGCTTTTCTGACTGGAACATGTCAAATGTGTTCAGTGACAAAGGGCCTATTATATATATATGTAAATATCTATCCTGGGTGCATTTGAGCTGGTCTGCAGGAGCCATTGGGATTATGTCAAATGTTTTGCTCATGGACATGTTTACCTGTTGGTATTTTGACTGTTTACAGTATAACTTTAAAAATGTATGGAGCTTATATGAAAATCAAAACTCCATCAAATCAGTGCTTATGGTAATGAGGAGACTCAGGAACTAGTTACTGATACAAGCAAGCTTTGTTTGAAACATAGAAGGACACAATTGTTAAATTATGAATTTTGTCCATCCCCATTTACAACAGTGAGAGGAGGTTAATGAACGTTATGATGCAACAGCATCGGAAACTACATCCCACAAACTTATCAACAGTTGAATCAACAACTCTCTAAAATAATTTCAACTAAAACTGAACAATATAACCTGCATTAAAGGATGATTTATTGCAGAAGTGTTATATTAGACTGAATTATGTATATATAGGTCTACCTAATACACTTTAAGTTTATGCCTAATATTTTAAAATGTAAATATGTCCTACCACATTTGCAATATTAAATTAATATATCAGGGCTGCTAAAGACAAATAGTGACAAATAGTGTTGATGATAAAACAGTGTTTTTTCCCTTCTTCTTTTGTATCATTACCGGCAATTGGAGTCTTGTGGTAACTCACGGGCGAAAACGAAGCACGGCATGTGATAATATGTATTTCAGGTAACTTGTGTGTTAATGCTTCTGACTCACGGTCTGGGTTTTCTACTTTTGCGCAATCTACACCGAATGGGCCAGGTGCGTAACAGGCACACACACACGCACACACAAACACACACACGCACTCAGAAGATCCGCGGCCAGATGACGTTGCCATTTGTTCGCGGAAGTGGCTTCTGTCGTGACCGTGGAGGGGGGAGGCAGGGGGAGGAGGAAGGGAAGGAAAGCGAGAGGAAAGAAGAAGTTTACTAATCCTCTCATGAAGTTAATCACAACTGCGAGGCGCCTGGCGGACAAAACCATCGACTTTGTGTCCTGATAGATGAAAATAGGCCGAAGTTTGAGCAGCAACAGCTTGGTGGGCAGGAGGGGCAAACTCGAGGGAAAGGGAGGAAGAGAGCTGGTAAGTTGCTCGTTAAAGTTGACCACACTTTGTTGGGCTCTGTTGCGTGCATGCGCGCGCACGTCAGTGTGCCGCAGTTATTGTACATATCAAGAGTTTGAGGAAATGGTTCGCTTGGCTCGGCGGTGGCTGCAGGGAAGCATTGTTCTGCCCGCTGTGACGCGAGGACGGCGGAGTGGAGCCTGTCGGTGAAGAACATGTTGCTCATGGTCCGACTGCTCTCAGCACATTTTAGCATAAATGTTTAACATTGTGTTCGTCCTCGCGCTGTCAGTCAGCCGAGCTTTGAGGTTTCGTCATCTGAGCTTGAAGTCTCAGGAGCTGCGACACATTGTAGAATAACTGTATTTAGTTTAAAATAGGCAATGATGAAAAGTCAACTGAGTGGCCTCGAGCTGAAATGATTAATGATTAATCGATGCTAGAAAGTTGATTGGCAATCATTTTTGATAATCAATTAACCGTTTAAAGCCACACATGCCACACGCTTGCTGGTTCCATCTTCTCCAATGTCAAGCTTTCCTGCTTTTCTTTGTTTTGGATGATAGTCAACTTAATATATTTAATCTTGGACTGTTCATCAGACAAAAAGTATTTTGAATAAGTCACCTTTTATGTTTCTCTATTCTCTAGTTTTATAGAGACTACATGATTTGAGAAAGTAATTGTCAGATCTATTGATAATAATCATAGAAAATCATGAAAACAAGTCAGTCGCGCTGAATCTATCCAAGTTGCTGTAAATGGTCAGTGAGGTAAGCTACAGGCCTAATAGCCTATCAGCACACACACACACACACACATCTGTAAACAATCACGCAGCAAACTTACAGTTTGGCTCCTCTATTCCTTCTTTGACGAGCGTATCCATGGAGACTGATCAGCAAAACACACCTCAGATGTGTTGAAACAGGGTCACTGTGACTCAAAGTTCACCACGAACGAGTGAAGGACAGGCAGACTATTATGGAAACGGGCTGGAGGGCATCGGGGATGATTGAGGCGACTGAAAGCCGTGGGCTCAGAGCTCTTATCAGGGTCAGCCACACCGCTCAGACCAGCAGCCCCTGACATGATATTATATGGTGGAAGTTATCTCCGCTGATGAAACGGAGGAGAAGAGAAGGTCCAATCAACAACTGATCCCGGAAAAATGGTAGCTTCAGACCAGACACGTGTCAGGAGCCAGACAAACAAGACATGTGTGCACTTACACACAAACACACACACACACACACAAACTGCCAGTCCAAGACGCAATCTGTCAGTCAAAGCGGAGCATCTCGGCCACTCTATCACACCGTTGGCACAATCCAAAATCCACTTGATTAAAATTGGATCTGTCCAGTTCTGCTCAAACCGTATCAGTCAGAGGTGAAAGCTGGGACACTTGTGATTGTTACAGCTTCTCTTTGACAGGTGTGTGTGTGTGTGTGTGTGTGTGTGTGTGTGTGTGTGTGTGTGTGCACATGGCCATACACCCACCCTCAGACACGCAGTTATTTTTTGTCAGAGGTGAATGTTAGCGCCGATATTAGCCTTGAATTAGTCTTGTGATACTTGGCTATTGATAAAAACACGGTGGCGAGGTACTAAGCTGCTTTAAACATGTCAGGGCTGATGACTGTGTGTGTGTGTGTGTGGGGGGGGGGGGGTCTGACTGTTCTGATTGTGTCTGGCGTGGAAACAAGCTGTTGAGTTTGTTTTTGAGGTCGTAGCATGTGGTTGTCCGGCTCTCCCTCTACACAATGGGACGGAGCCTCAGCTGGGTGTCCTCCTGCACTCAGTGTTCTGTACAGTTTGTTAACCGCAGTCTGATTTAAATCCTGTCCTGTGCAATGTTTAAAAGGAGAAGTTGGTGTAAGCTTGGGTGTAAATTATGAAGAAAAAGAAAATCAGACCTCAAGTCAATGGTCTTTTTTTGGATTGGCTGGCTTTGATTGGTTTATAATTGGTTTTGACACACACAGATTATACGTATGAACCTGTAGTGTCATTTCAATTGAAAAGTGTCTTGATGTCTGGTGAAGATTGTAATGGTATAGTTCACCTCTCTTTTGCAGATCAGGGCTCCTCCACCCATGTCTAGCCGTAGTTAATTTGTTGGGTGTGAGACTGAAGTTGTACCTCTGCCAAGAAAGGTCACTTTAGGGTTTGGTCAATATCAGCTCTGGAGCAGACGCAATTCAGATTTCTGTCCCTGGTCGAGAAGTAATCTCAGTTTTATGCTTCAGATTGTTCCCTAAACTGATTCCAGAGAATAATAATGGACCAATAACTTTATGATCACACCCACGACACTGAAATATTTAACTGTTCTGCTAATACTGAGTGACATAATGTGAATAATATGCAGAAAGCACTTTATTTAAATATTGGAAGTAAGACAAAGCAGCGATTTGAAACCAGCTCTTTTTCGAGCAGCTGAAAAAACAGTGACTTTGAAGCCTTTTTTTTTGTTAAAATATTTGGAAATCTGGGATACTGCCAGATGTATTTAAATTAGATAACACAATCTAAATGATGTAAGCAGTGTGTAGGATGGCAAAAACCACAGAATCTGCTATTGAATTACTTTCTTTCTGTTTGCAGACCCGGGACTTCTACTTTTTTTTTCTAGCTTTAGTGTTGCATAGATACAGGAACCGCTTCCCTATTCTTTGAGTTGTGTTAATGTTCACCTCAACCTGGTAAAATAAAGCCTGGTTAATAGTTCATGTGGAAGTAGGATCACACCGGGTCTGGTGCCAATGCAATACCGCAGTGTTGAGGCAAGGCCTCTCCTTGATCCACTGTGCCTTGGATTGCACCTCTTTACGGACAGAAATGAGTAAATATATGAGAGTTTTTGTCACTATACAAAACGTACTTTTTTTATATCTTGCTTTGAGCAACATTAATGCCATCCTTCATTTTTTTTGTTTGTTTACAAATCAAGCCAAACTTCCTAAACACAACACATTGTAATGTTTTACCACAAGCCGCCACACGGAAATTAAAACTTAGGATCAAATTGGCAAGGTTATAACTAATCAGAGATAAATGTCAACAAGACCTGATAAAGCATTCCATTCCAACTTTTGGCACTTGACCGGTTCACTACTCGATGCTATTGACACATTTGTTACTCAAAGTGTTTGTGCACAAATGGGAACTTTTGAAACGACACGGTTTATGACAAACTGTGGCCAGGGGGGGAAGTTGTAAGTGGAGGGAGGCAGAGAGTGGCAACAGGAAGAGAATGATGGAAGGAGATAGAGATGTGGGAGTGTGGTTAGAGGCGGTGGAGGAGGGGAGGGAGGGAGGAGGGGAGGGGGGGTTGGCACGACCCAAAATAGCCAGCTCACATGTTTGCTGTGTGCGTGGTGAGCTATGAAACCAGCAGAAAGGCCTCCTGCCGAATGCCTGTCGAATCTAATGTTCACCCTCACCCCTAATTCTTGAAAATGTGATTGCCATTTTTCTGTACGTGTGCGTTTGCACGTCTTTTCCAATCGGAGGCTCTCTCTTGTCCGTCACGCGTCCCTCCCTCTGCGCTCATCGTCATCATTATTGTTTTTCCTTGTCTCCATAATGTGAACTGATGTTGGACAGCGTCTCAGGCTGGCGGTAGTCCAGAAGGGAAAAGGTCAGTGACGACTAGGCCCGTTTACAAATTTCTTTGGCCTAGTGTACCTAAGGCGGCGACTGAGGGGGGTCAAATCAGATTAGACTCACACGCAACATAGGATAAGACCAGACATGGCATGGCCCTGCAGCGTGTGCATTAGATCCAGATCTCTGTCTAGTCCGTCTCTGACTGTTTGATCTACTGACTCGCTGCAGCTCCCACAGTCCTTCCATCTCCCGCATGCGTAGAAACGAAACGCACACTGGCTGACTCGCGTTGGACAAGCCGAGACACAAACATCCTACACATGTTGGTCCTTTCAGTTAATTCCTTTCATTCCACAGAGTGTGTTTCGACATGCACGCTGGAGTATTGCCTCTCTTCTCTCGCTCCTGTTACTTTCTACCCCTCAATCTCGCGCTCGCCGTCTCACGTCAACGTTGTGTTTCTTGTGTGCTAAACCAACGGGGCCGTTTTTTTTATATCAAGGAGGTCCCGTGACCCTCTCTCCACAGCTGATCCTGTGAGCAAAGCATGCTGGGAGTCAAGTATGGCGCGTGCTGTGATTGGCTCCTTCAGTTTGTGCGTGTACAGTATGCTGATGTGCAGTTTGGTGTTTTTAGGGTTACAGACTCACAGGCTGGCCAATGGAGTACATGGTAAGACATTTAAATGATACGACCTGTTAATCTAAAGCACAGTGTGACACCGTGGCAAAGGAGTTGCGTCTTCCCCCCACAATGCAATGTCAAAAAGAAAGGTCAAAACTGTAAATGAGTTGTTCTAATAGTATTTAGAGATTCATGAGAGGTTTAAAGGACAGATATAATTAAGTAAACTCTTACCCTCCCACTTATGTTCAAGAGGGGTTAAATATTGGCGTTTAACTTAATGACATGTAAATTCAAGGCTGCATGATTACCGCAGAAATGCTCTTAATTAGTTTTCTAGATATTTCGAATATGACTGCAGTTTTATTATTCATTGTGAATATATCATGAAATATACTCTTCTTGAGACTTGCCCTTCATTTCTGTTTTCAGTTTATTTGAATTCAACTTTATTACATTGTGTAGTTTGTGAAGAAGACTTTGAAATAATAAAAAAAAAAAAGTGGAGCTCTGTGTGCCCCATTAAGATTGGTTTCTCAGCAACGGCAGAAAACAGGAGGTATTATTCAACAGTTTCTGAACAAAGCACAGTATGGAGTCAAGCGCATACAGTATGATGCATTATATTGTTGCACCCCTGTCGATGATTTGAGAAAACAAACCCTTTTTACTCCCCATCTAAAGGATTTATGCTGCGGCAGTCTGAAATTATAAATATGGCTCTTCTTCTACAGTCATGTCAAACTGAAAGCTGAAGTCCCAGTGTATGATCATGCAGCCGTGTGTATATAAATGTATTGTGGTTATCAGTTTATGAGGGACACTTGGTTAAAACCTCTGCAGTCTTTTACAAGTTTTCTCTAATGTTGCTTCAATTGATTGCATTAGACTGCATCAGCTGTAGGATGTACCGAATAAACAATCATTTAAAAAAATATATATAATTTAATCTTTTACTTACCAAAATATATGAAATTGTTAAATAAGCCAACCCTAAGCCATAGTGTGCCATCAAATGCTTCACTGGTTACGGGTCTCTTCACTCTCATACCTGTGTGGTGTACGGTGATGTTACCTCGAATGACACTCTCTGCAGTTCTCTGATTTTTATCCTTAAAACACCCCATGAGTGCACCACTCGACTACATGATGACGGCGTAGTGGTCACACGTAGTACTGCAGCGACTGTGTGCCCGGGGTGTCATTTGAGGACTCTTTGCTATCGAGTGTGCTGTGTTCCTGTGTCACTCTAAGGGTGGTTTCCTCCTCTTTCCATAGCGCTGCCGTCGCATCAGATGCGCTTGAATGTCGGGACCTATCAGTGGGATCTCTGCTTTCTGTTTGCTTTAGATTCACTCCGTTGTTGTTGTTGCCGTGCTCGCCTGGTAAAAACCTGTCCTCTTCCCATATAGAGCTCTAGTCTTGTAGTAACAACCAGTAGGGCATGTTTATCATGTGAATGACAATCTTTTTCTTTCTTTCTTTTTAATTTGTCCACTTTCATCAAGGTTATAGAGTGACCTGATGTCACACTCTGCTCAGCCCAGAGGGAGGGTGAACCCTCTTCCTCTGTCTGTCTCCATCCTCCCTCTCCCTCTTTCTCTCTCTTATTCACTCTGTTTCTCAGGTTACCAAACATGAATAAGGGAGGAGACTTGAATAACCCCACACACACACACACACACACACACACACACAAACACACATCCCCACCCTCCCTTCCACATCTCCCTTTGGAGTGTGTGCATTAATGTGCAGGAGTGTGCATACACATGTACACTGTTAAATGAGTGAGGCTGCAGAGAAGTGGGGGGAAGGGGATGAAACAGGAAGGAGGTAGGATGGGAGAAAAGGAGGTGGGGAAGGCAGAAGTGTGTGTGTGTGTGTGTGTGTGTGTGTGTGTGTGTGAGACAGAGAGAGAGGCGGTAAGAGAGAAACTGGGAGGCAGCATCACCCACCCAGACTGGGAGGAGGGGAGGACAGACAGCGTGCCCGTCCCTCTAACAGACAGAGGTGAGAGGAAAGTGGGAATGAGAGACAGACGTGAAGGGAGAAGAGGATCACAATGAAGGAGTGCCATTGTCCATGCTTGCAGCACTGCCATTTCACCATCTGCTGAGAGGGAGGGAGAGAGAGAGAAAGAGAGAGAGAGAGAGAGAAAGAGGGAGGAGGGAAGTAAAGAGAAGAGAAGAGGAGGCAGCCAAACGGAGGAGAGGATAGATGGAGAGGAGCTGCCGGCAGTGACTTTGTGAATTAATCGAGCGGAAGAGAGGATCAGAGGAGAAGCACGTTTTTCAGGGAGTGGACGGACGGAGAGCCAGAAAGAGGAAGGAGAGGACGGATGACCGGACAGTCTGAGGCTGTTTAAACATTAATGTGTTCCCATGTGAACATGGAGCCCAGCTTTAGATGAAGCACCATGGATTATCAACTGTATGCTTTTTAAACCAAAACGAGAACTATTTATGCTTTGCCATTCATAAAAAAAAAAAAAGTCTTGGGGAAATTGATTAGACTCACTTTATACCAAACTATTTAAATAACTTTCTTTAGTTTTTTGTAAATATAGATTCTCTTTGTGACTTCTGATTTTTGTATTCTTTATGTGCATATTCTGCAGGATGTGAAAACAATCATGATCTTTGTTAACTGCTGCATAGAATATTCAGGGTTTTCTGCAAGTTTTCTAAACACGGTGTTGTCTTTTAAAAGTAAATGGTGAGTGTAGTTGTTGTTTATACTGTTATTAGAAAAGTGACTATTGTACTTTTTAAATAATATCAGACGTCCAGTTTGACATTCCCTAGTTGGAGTCAGTGCATGCAGCCGTCTTGGAATGTCAACATTGATTGGGTTTTATGGCTGGCGCGCCGCCGGTCAAACTTTGATCATTTCCTGAAACCTATTGATCTTTCTGGTAGTCTTTAGTTTTTCCTGCAGTTGTCTGAAAAAAAAAAAAAAAAAACTCTCACGTGGAGCCTTTGATGCAGCAACTAATTGCTGTCATGTGATTCGACAAAGCAGTTATCTCTTTGTCTAAAGATTTCTGCAGTTGTCAGGACTTCTCCGTGTTTATCCTCCGCAGGCATCTCTTTTTAATGTCTGTTGCCATAGCAACGGGCAGCAGCTGCAGACGGAACAAGATGTAAAGTCCTTGTTTTCCTTGTCTTTCAAAACCGGTGCTGTTCCATTAGGTGACTGTATATATTTAGTAGATAATAAGCGGTAGACTTGTTAAATCCATAATTGTGTGCAGTTTTTAGACTTTCTCCTTTTAGACAGGGTTGCTCTTTTCTTTACTGACGGTCTTTGTCTACGCGGAGCTCGGCAGACTCTGAGATTCAGGGTTGTTTCAGGTCACCTGTCTCCCCCCCTCCCCATTCTGTGTAGTCTTGTGCGAGGCGGCGCAGCCTCGCTTGTCCTCATCTTACCTTTTGTCACGGGCAACTACCATCTTCATCAGTCAAGCTGATGTGCCATTATCAGGAGCGACTGGATAAATTAGATTATCGTACTGGTTTCACCTGTACCCATCACTCTGTTCTGCTGCTCGGCCCCTTGGCCACTGATCATTAGGGGTGCTACGTTTGGGACCGTCTGTTCCTTTTACCGTCTGTGTGTGGGTGACTCAGGATTTCTCCTCATGTAGAGGGTCATTTCCTCTGCAGTCCCCTGACCTACACTGTGTTCTGTGCACTAACGCATCCTCGGGCAGGGCGAGGGTTAACTCTTCACAAAGAGCATTTCAGCCCCCATGTGTACGAGAACACACCTGGATATTCCTCTCTGATGTCCAGTTCTGTTGAATCTTTTGCCTTTTAAAAAATGCTAATTCCTTCTCAAGACTAGTTTCTGGTTTTATTAGCGGCGCGACTGTTTTGTTTGTTCTGCATGCTCTTTGATTGTCCAAATACCGGGTGTCTTTTGTGACTTTTCCAGCTTTCTGGAGATCATCCCAGCCTGTCTGGCAGTGTGTGAGTATGACTGGATCCTCCATGGTGCTTTTTGGCCAAGACCAGATGGATGACTAGCTAGAATTGCTAGACAGTCCCTCTGTGGTGCTAGACTGGTGGAGGCGACTGTTCCTTCTTCATGCGTCCAGCGCCCACTACAAGCTGGTTTGCTGTACTTCAGACAGGGTTAAGTTCTAAAATATTAGCGTGTGGGGAAAAATCAACCTCCTCGCTTGGCGTCACTGAAACGTCGGTGCCAAATTTACAACGTTGTGTAAGTGGTCGAGGAAAGGTGTGTGTAAACCTGGCTCTCCTGTGAGGGAGTAAAGGTCAATAGATTGTAAATAAGACGAGTGCTTAAACAGCACTGAGGTGTCGGCCTCAGTGCTTGCTGCAGGACTGTAGGTGTAGTCTTGCCTCCTACTGAGGTCAAACGGTTGCAGACGGTTGTTGTGCTACTTTGGGACTCTGCGAGAGACTGTTACTGTCAACAGACTGTTGTTTGCCTACCTGGTCGGACTATGCAGAATATGAGATGTTATGCGGCGTCTGTTCAGTAGTTTGTAATAGAACTGAGAGCTAACCTGCTGCTTGATAAGCCCTGCCTTAGACGAGGAAGGAAGCGGTTCCAAAGTATAACACTTGGCTTGGTCATCTCACATGGCGCTGTGTCAACGCTCTTCTCTCAGGTATTTCAACCAGGCAGTAAACGAATAACGGCGTGAGAGGAGAGGTGCATAGAGAGATCAGCATAACAACAAAGTGCAGTTTTATTTGATCCTTTCCAGCTGGGTGAGTGAGTTCACGTTCAACTCTGAGCATCCAGCACCGTTCAGGGAACCCTAGGTTGGGAGTTCAAAACCGACAAATCAGGTCTCATCACCATCACAACAAGCCCACCGGTAGTCGTCATCAGCCAATGACCTACATTCTCCGGTGTTACATCACTACTGTGCTACTGCAGAGAGAGAGAGAGTGTGTGTGTGTGTGTGTGTGTGTGTGTGTGTGTGTGTGTGTGTGTGTGTGTGTGTGTGTGTGTGTGTGTGTGTGTGTGTGTGTGTGTCATTGTACCAGACACGGACAACATCTCAGACTCAACCTATCACTATCTAATGGTGCTCCAGAAAGAAAAAAACGATATCTTAACCGAGGTGGCCAGTTTGAGGAAACATACTTGAACCTCGCTTGTTTTAGCCATATCAGGAACTTCTGTCAGGAACGGGCCCAACACTGCCGGCCCAGTCTTAAGTACTAACTATTTGTCTTTCTGATTTCTACTGGTGTCTATATAGGTGACCATGCCTAGGCTCTAGCCATCCCTTAACGTGAGGGAGGCAGACAGACAGGGATCACCGTTAATACATTAGACGGGGAGTGTTAAACAGGACAGCCTGGAGAACGGGCGGGCACACGAGGGAGGGGGGGAGGGAGAGATCATCTGGAAGAGGAGAGAGGAAGTGGTGGCGCGGGAGAGGGCGGAGGCGTTGGAGAGACAGAGATTGTCAGAGTACATCGTGTGGAGGAAGAGAGAGGGCTTCCAGGAGAAGAGAGGAGACAGAGACAAGGGAGGAAAGAGTGCAGAGAAAGTACCAGAAGTGATCTGGAAGAGGAGAGAAGACGAGGAAGAAGGAGACGCCGGGACGGCGAGAGCCATTCAGAGAGGACATGAAATCATTTGGAGGAAGAGAGAGAGGGAGTGAAAGATTTGAGAAGATAGGGGTTAAAGAAAGTGTGCTGCGTTGGATACGAGCCATACATCAGTAAGCCTCGCTCTTCTTCAGCAGTTCTGAGCTTCATTGAGCTCTGCAGGTGCTCACTGTAGTATTGACCAATTGTGTGTGTGTGTGTGTTGCTGCCGTGTTTGTGCGTGCAGCCCCCTTGCGATCCCCTCGTTGGCCGCTAATAGGATTTTTACGGCCACGCGTCAAGAAGGATAGAGCTGCCAAGGGGAGCCGCTTCACACATGCACACATTTGCGCACGCCAGCACACACATACACGGATAATCTAAGAAGCCTTGTGGGCAGGGACGGTTTAGACTTCCTCACACGCATGTAAACACGTCACGTACAAGAGCGCACTCCTCAGTGCAGTGAGACACATGCAAGGGGGGCGGGGGGGGGGGGCGTTGAGAGACAATCACTTGTGTTGATTCTCCATGGTGCTGTCGACAGCTGGATAACTGGCCCTCACTATTAAGTTGGGACAAGAAACTCCCAGATATTGTTTTACATTATGGCAAAATGATCACTTTGTTGAGAGCTAAAAACACCATTTCATCATCAGTCCCTGGGAACACAATGAACATTGATGCAGATTTAAAAAAGAAAAAGAAAAAAAGTGAACTGAGGACAACATGATCCGCCCTGGTGCACTAAAACGAAACTTTGTTCATCTGCATTCTACCATTACCTGGGAGACCCCACTTTCCCTCTGCGCCTTTTCTCATCCAACTTTCATTGTGAACGAAGCTGTTTTTAAAGCGGTTGGGTTTTGGCCGCCTGGTAATGAGTGGAGGACAGACAACCAGACAGATGGATGCAGCTCTTACGCTGAGGGAGACAGACAGATGGCTGTGTGTCCTTTTTTAGAGAAAAACCTTGAATACTGAGACAAAGAGACTTTGATTGAATCACTAGAGGCCGTGTGGACTTGTGCGGATATAAAAAAATTAAAAAAAGGACACTGAAGATTCATTATGGAGCTTGTCCCAAAAACCAAGTACACCCACTTTCGGAGTGAGTCGCTGAGCTCAACTGATGAAACCAACTCCAATCCATCACCGTTCCCTCCTTCCAGTCCTGCTACGCCGCTCACTCCCTCCCCTGGTTTACCTTCTTCTCTCTCCTCCTCGTCTCTCACTCCGATCTTGCCCCCCTCTTCTCCCCGCCCGGCTGAGAACAGCCCCACCACCCTCTGCTCCTTCTTCCCCAGGATGGGATCCCTTCGCCTGGGTGTCTCTGCCACTCTTCTCCCAGGACTCAAGGCCTCAAACAGGCCGCAGCAGCCCAACGCTCCTGTTGAGTTCTCTGGCGACAACCGGAGCAGCTCCAGCACCTCCCCTCCGCTTCATCACCCAGTTCCCCCTTTAACCGCTCCTTCTCCCCCTCCCCGACCTCCTCTGCAGGACATGAACCGGCTGGGTGGGGCGTCCAGGAAGGCCCGGGCGGAAGGGGCGTCCAGGAAGGCCCGGGTGGAAGGAGGGCAGCTGGGAGGAGATGAGTGGACGCGCCATGGCTCCTTTGTCAACAAGCCCACCCGCGGCTGGCTGCACTCCGACGGTGTGGTCAGCACCACCGGCGTTTCCTACAGTGTCCGCGTAAGTGATTGGCACACTCTCTCACTAAGCCCCCTTACTAATATACATAATTACACATCCTTCTTTCCAGACAGTTTCTTTGCATATATACACCCTCCTCTCACATTTTTAGAAACCGACGCAGAAATGCATAAAGATCAGTCTTTGCTTTCCTCCTCTGTTGTGTTCCATCTGTCCAATGGAGTGGGATGCAGGAAATGTCTGACTCTAATGTGTCGCCTTCCTGTTTCCTGTGCAGTACATGGGTTGCGTGGAGGTGCTCCAGTCAATGCGAGCGCTGGACTTCAACACCAGGACTCAGGTCACCAGGTGAGATTGCACACAGCTCATCTGTTGCTGGCTTGCCATTTCTCTCATGTGATCTTGAGTTTAGCATGTGGGGGCGAGATGGTAGAAGTGTGCTCAGACTTGGAGAAACACCACTCACCTCTTTTTATATTTTTGTCTGCTTACCTTTCTTTCTGTCCCGCTGCTGCTCTCTTTTCCTTGCTTGCTCGTTTCTCCCTTGTGTGTTTGTGTGTGTGTGTGTGTGTGTGCGTGCCTGCAGCTCTCGCAGCCCCTAAATTAGAATGTTCTGGAATCCTGGTGGTTTTCTTCTGGTTTCCGTAGGGATGTTTGTCTCCATGGCAAAGACGAGCACAATTTAGGGACGATAAATTCAATCACCCACCGCCAGATCCCATTTAATCCACATAATTGTGATTCGTGGAAGGTGTGCTTAATGGCATGCTATTGTAACACTTGTATGTTGCCAATGTTTCAGGGAGGCGATCTCTGTGGTGTGCGAGGCCGTGCCCGGAGCCAAAGGAGCCCAGCGCAGGAGAAAGGTACACGGCATGTACACAAGCACACACCCTTACAGGCCATTATTTATTTATATGGCTTAAGTGGGGCAGCAGTGGGAAGGGTTCTCTGGATAAGAGCTAGATTTAGCCTGATTGTCCACTCTGTGGTCAGTTGGCTATTCGCACGCACGCACGCGCACGCACGCACATATTCTTGATTTAGGATGATTGTACACTTCTGCGGTTAGTGGGCTACTCGCAGGTAATTACCAATCACTCTCTGGTCTCCCTTTTCCCGCCCTCTTGTCACAAGGGAGGCTGGAGAGGTGGAGGAGGAGTAGTATGTGAGGAGCCTTTGTCAGGCCAACGAGACGTTACAGACAAGCAGACACAGCCGACAGTCTGCATGTGTACAGTATTCCTGTAAAACATCCACGCAAACGGTCCATAAAACAGGTGGCTAAATCCAGCGGCCTGTTGCCGTAGTGGGATCTGACCAAGGAATGTCTGGCGCCCCAGACAAAACGCAGTTAAAAGATGTGAACTAGAATAGCTAAAAGCAGTCTCTCTGGTTTGGCTGGACTGAGGTCAATGTGTCCGAACATGGGCATCTCGCCCTGATGCTGTTGTTCTCAGAGCGTACGCCAAATATTCTGGAGCAGATATGGATGAGAGCCATGAGAACAGAAGGAGGATTGGGATAAACGGGCTGGCTCAATAGTACTGGCGTGGTCTGCGTAATGTTCTTGGCCCAGCCTTCAGTATGTGAACTGTCCTGTCTACTCTCTATTGGTCACAGTTGGTCTTGGAGACAGGATCACTTTCACAATTGCAGCTGTTCTTCCACTCCCACACACACACACAGGCCTGTCCACACATACGCCCCCAGGCTCATGCACAGGCAGGGAGGACTCAACGGATTATTGTGCCTTGTTAAAGTAAAAAAAAAAAAGCCTGCTGTTTTTTGTTTATGCACCTTGTTTGTTTTTTACTCATGGACCGCATCCCTGCCCTTCTCAGCCGTCCTCTCGCTGTATGACATCCATCCTGGGGAAGAGTAACCTGCAGTTTGCCGGCATGACAATCAACCTCACCATCTCGACCAGCAGCCTCAACCTGCTGGCCGCCGACTGCAAACAGGTAAGACTGAAACCAGCTCACCCTTGAAGCTGCGTTTGTGTGAATCTTTCCTCAAAAGCTCTGTCGGTGAGGTAGATCTGTCCCTGATCGCCAGAGAGTTGACTGCGAGTCAAAGATGCATCTGATTGTTCGAGCCCTGTTGTAGCCAGAGGTGTGTTTAGTATCCAGAGTGCACTTTGGCTGTGCCGTTTACTGAAGCAGAGTACACTTGAGGATCTCTCTGCTTGAGGGATTTCATGTGGATTTAAGGATTATACAGACTTACTTTTTTAAAGGTCAACTTCAGAATGGGAATTTTCTTTTTTTTTCATCATCCTCATGTTATTGTAATTTTTGATTTATTTATCTTTCAAAGCTTGTTTTAGTGTGTTAACTGCATTGATATTGTTCATTATCATTATATCCACTAACCTGTATTACCTGCCCAGGGTTATTTTTATAATAATTTCCAAGGATATGTTTTAAAAGATGCATGTAAATTATTCCGACTGCTTTTCACGCTCTAATTAATTATATAATGAGATTTTAGCTAACAAAAATTTCACATAAGGTTGGACCTAAATGATGACATGAATACATGATTAAGAAATTATTTGTATACATTATATATTTTTACTCGACATTTCTAAAATAAGACACAACCTAACTCAAAGTATTATCTTTGTGCACTGTGTGTTGTGACCTTTTGGTGATACTGGGAAACATTTAGAGCTTCTCCACTTTGTTTGCCTCATTTATTCTGGATGCAGCACGGATCTCTCTGAGCCATCGTCTCTACTCCTGCATCGCCACGGGGCGGGATGTGATCCTCCATCTATGACTTAATAGCTGCTGAAAGATGTTTATTTCTTCGGGGAGATGGCAGTGCACACACATTAACACGTAGCACAAAGAAACATCCCATGCACATGTATCCATTCACAGCTAAAGCCACGGATATGGACCATACAGTATGCGAGGCGCATTAGCTAGTGTTGTTGATGTTATTGATCCAACATGGGCGGTTATTGCAGACTGTTAAAAAGGTGTTCCATCCCCTGTCCACTATCTCTGCTGCAGTTGATGCCTCTCAATGGAGGGAAAAAGCACTTTTCTCAGTAATGATTCCACATTTGTCTCTCCATCCACATGCTTTCATCTCACTTCCCACATACTTCATGTCACCCACGTGCTCTCCTTCTGTCTCTCTCTCCTCCCTCTCTCTCTCTCTCTCTCTCTCTCTCTCTTTCTCCACAGATAATCGCCAATCATCACATGCAGTCCATCTCCTTCGCCTCTGGAGGAGACCCAGTGAGTCACTCTCTCAGCTCAATCTCACTCTGGCCTTTTTCCATCTTTCTTCAGCCTGCATATCCTTCCTTCCTGTCTTCTGTCATTGTCTATTCCTATGAATGCCACTCACTCCATTACTGTCTCGCTGGTCTGCGGTCTTTCTCTTCCAAGCTTGATCTTGTTACTTCCTGTCACTTCTCTTTCAGCTGAATGTTGTGTTAGCTTCTGTTATGACTTACAGACTACAGCTTTTGCTTTACCTTTACCTTTTTTCTTCTTGTTCTTTTCAACCTTTCTATCCTAAACCTTCCCTTCACTTTGTCTTCCAATCAATGTTTCCCCCTCCCCTCCTCCCCTGACTGTCTTACCCTGTCTCCCTCAGGATACAGCTGAGTACGTAGCATATGTGGCCAAAGACCCAGTCAACCAGAGAGGTGAGAAGGAACAGCAAAATGACACCTTCACTCAAGCAGCCTCAGGAAAAATACACACTTTATACTACATACTAAAGTGATCGAATTGAGCAGAACTCTGACCGAGTCTACATTCTGTCTCATTGGATGGCGATACAGATGTTGAGATTGCACTTTCAGCAATTACTGTAAATAGTCATTTTTATTAAGATATAATTAATCCTATTAAATAGATGATATGGCTCTATTTATTTCTTACTCTCCTTTGAATTTTACACGCATCCCACTGGAGACATTAGAGACTCAGTAAACAGTACATTTACCACCAAATAGGCATAGCAAGTACAATGACTGTTTTAATTGTTTGGCACAATCAGCTTTATTATTGCTTAAGTGCTAAATATATAAACACGGGTCTTGATTTTCCATGCAATTGATGGACAAATACAAGGAACAAAAACACAGTTCTCGGTTCCGCGTCGCAGATCTCAGACATCTATTGAAAATGATTATTTCATGTGCATTAAGGTTCTACCAACACACAATACCGCTTGAAACATTCCTCATGTTTTCTATGTCATTTATTTGAAGCAATGACTGCCAATGTGTCCTCGAGCAAGGCACACGTACAGGAATATACTGTTGCTGAAAATGCTCAAGCGTACAGAATTGGATACTTTGCCTGCAGCTTGACAAACACTGAGTACATATTTCATTCAAATACATGTTGCTGCAGCTTCCTTACTAGTCATTTGTGCCTCCTCTTCTTCAGCGTGTCATATCCTGGAGTGTTCAGAGGGTTTAGCCCAGGAAGTCATCAGCACCATCGGTCAGGCCTTTGAACTGCGTTTCAAACAGTACCTAAAGAACCCTCCCAAGCTGGTCACACCTCATGACAGGTACATGGGGAAAAATGTCCCTCGCATGAGCCCAAAATGTGAGCTTGTGTTTGTATTCCGTCACCCATAATCTGTATCCGTCTGTTTTCTATCAGAATGGCTCCGTTTGACGGCTCTGCATGGGAGGAAGAAGATGATGAGGCTGCTCCACCTCCTGACGTCCCTTACTATAATAATTTCCCTGGAAAACAGCCTCCCCCTGGTGGAGTGATTGACATGAGGACCCGTCCAGGTGCCACGCTGGTGAGAAAATAAACATAAACACAACGGGAACTACAGAAAAGGTATCAGACTTGCTTAGCTCTGAGCCTAGGACATTAAAAGGCAATAGCAGTTGCTTGGTTTGTGATAGATAAATCATCATTTAACCTTTTGTAACCCTTTTAATAGGAATCTATTTGTGTACGGACACAAGAGTATGCCCACATTTGGCTGTGACTCATTATTTGTTTATATGCCTCTGTGTTTGCAGCCTTATGGACAGCAAGGCCAGAATGACATTCACAAGCAGCCTCTGCCGCCTCTACCAGGTGAGTCTCTGTCTGTCTGCATCTCTCTCTGTCATTCACTTTCGATCAGGAGAAGATTGTCATCCAGGCACAATTGGGACATAATTCAGTCACACTCTTGTGTCTTTGGTGCTCTGTTTTATCTTATCGTGTCTCGTTCAATGGCCATCTAATGTGCATGGCTGATGAGGAAATGTGCCAAGGTCACTGGTCTTGTTTCCGTGTTTTTCTTTCTTCTAGTGGGTGCCAAAGAAGGCGGACGGGAACTGTTTGATGACCCTTCATACGTCAATGTGGACAAACCCCGCCTCCCAGTTGCAGCTAATGGAAATGCTCACAGAGATGCTTTTGACATGAGTAAGTGCTTCACCCAGTATACCCATATTGTGTTGGGAATATCATACCAGCTTTAGAAATCAATTTGAAATGGACTGCTGTCTCAACACACGGAACAGTGTAGGTAGAGAAAATAATTGGAAAAGGTGATAACAGGATTTCTTGCAAATGACAAGATGTGTGCATTGTAATCAAAATGACCAGAATTACTAGTAACACAAACATGCAATTGTTTTACCATGTGGACAGTTTTAAGGGTTAATTATTGACTAAGGAAAAGAGCAGAGTAGTGTGTACTGCTAATTGAAGAGTGGAGACTGCCCACAAATGGCATCTTGGAGGAAGATAAGGGAATTAGAATGCCTTTGTCCATTACAGGGCCAGTTTTTATAACATGATTGGTTGACTGCATAAAGCTTTTCACATTAAAGACACAGTCCACTATCCGTGTTTAGCATGCAACTGTCAAACTATGTGGTTAGCTTGGACAAGGTCCAGTCATTTTGATTCTAAATGGAAAGAAGACAATTTTTTCCTACATAGCCATCCACGCAAGGTTTTCTAAAGAGAAATTCAATATTACAAATGTATGTGTATTTATTTTTTCAAGAGCCATTTGACGATGCCCTGGGAGTCTCTGGGCACGGTGGCCCAAGCTCATCGACAACAGCGCCCCCTCTGGTGCAGCAGCTGCAGTGCGAGGCCTGGTTCCACGGTAGCTTAAGTCGCAGGGAAGCGGAGAGGCTGCTGACCCGCGATGGAGACTTTCTGGTCCGAGAGTCTGGGACCACGCCCGGACAGTATGTCCTCACGGGACAGCAGGGGGGTCAGCCCAAACACCTGCTACTAGTCGACCCAGAAGGAGTGGTGAGTCAGAGAGGGAGTAGGAGATCATAAGGGCAAGAGAGATTACAAAGGGGAGGGAGAGGCAGGGATGGTCAGGGGGCCATTTTGTAAGTGTTTTCTTAACATGTAGATGTACAGGTTTGTATGTAAACCTGTCTTTTTAATGCTTTTTTTTCTTTTTTTTCTTTTAGGTCCGTACAAAAGACCATCGGTTTGAAAGTGTGAGTCACCTGATCAGCTACCACATGGACAACAGACTCCCCATCGTCTCAGCCGGTAGCGAAGTGTGTCTGCAACAGCCAGTAGAGCGCAGAGCCTGACGACACACACACCGATGAATTTACTCCACCAAATATACACACGCTCCGGCAGCAATTCATCACAAGACAAACACACCTTCATATGCTACAATACCCACTTCAACGCTACACTTAACACACACTTAGAATAGTACATATGCACACACCATTGCAAAGAATGCCAAAAAAACTGAAAAAAAAATCACCAGTTTCTCTGTAAAATCACTCACTTGCTGCTGTTGCTACATATTCCTGTCCTTTCTGAAAGCCAAACTGTGACCTGCAGTCTTCGACACCCAACAACTATCAGGCGCATCACTCCACAACGGAGAAGCACTGCTGCAATTTCTCAACAGCCTACTGTGAACCAGGGAGGAACCCGTTGCTAATTTCAGAACGGGCAGAAAACAAATGCAATCTTTTTTTCTTCTTTTTTTAAGGAAAAAAACAAATCTTTACATGCGATAATGAAAAAAAAAGACGGAACACTTTATTAATACATGGAATCTTGTTTAAAAAAAATGTGTGGAACTGAAACGTGAAGAGAAGAGCATAAATGGGACAACGAATGAGATTTGCATTGCTTTTAAGCATTTGTTGTTTCATACAGGGGAAATGATTTCCCTCCTCAGACTGTTGCTGGAGCATGTCAGGAAAAACATAAACTGGATGGTAATGTTTCAGAAACAAACCCAGGCTCAAGCATGAATTCTCCCCTCAAGTGTCACTGAAGCACTTCAGCAGTAAACCTGACTTTGAGAAAAAGAAAAAAAAATGAATATGCATTAACGAGTTTGCTTCCAATCTAATCGGGAGGGCCACCCTCCTCCCAACGACTCCCCTTCTAAGGACTTTGAACTTTGATCCCCGGAATGATACCTGGTGGTGATGAAAGCCTGCATACACAACTAGGGGGACTGCTATACCAATGACCATGTTCTCTTTTTATTTCCATCTGTTATCTTGGGACTCATTACTTGTTGGACATTCTGAGTTGAGGAGGACCTAAACAGTTGTATCCCTAATCCCGCTGTAAACACAGATCCAACACACACGGTCTGCACCACCTGTCATGCCAAAGAACATGAACTCGGTCGCTAACAGCAGACAAAGCCATGACGATTATTAGCAGTTGTCGGTCTTGTGTGCTAACAGCATTGGGAGCAAGTTTAGATTTAGAAAGCAAATTAAAATGAGCCTGTTTTTAGAGGGGATAAGAATTGAGAAGAATACATCATTAAAAAAAAAGGAGATTTTTAAAGTAAATTGTGCGGCGATGTCACCCACGAACGCAAGAACAACTACATTACGAAGAGCATCACTTTGACTGTTGCTTTTCATTGACTCCTTCGAATGTGTTTGCACTGACAATCTATGGTTTATATCTTTACAGAGGATTCTGACTGAAAGAGTAGTTAAAGAGGGGCCCCTTTAAACGTTGGCTAATGAGAAACGTTGAACAGTCTAAGAAATTCATTTCTTAGATGCAAATTATGTCATTGTAACCAGTTAGGTAATTTTGTGTATTGTGATGTTGCTTTATTTTTTAATCACATGAGGGAATAATGTCCTCTAAAAAAAAATATGAAAATGAAAAAAATATGAAGTGGTTTGGGGGAGCATTGCTAATGTTAAGCCAAATGTTGTTGATGCTGTTTTCACAATTTGTTGAGGGGGGAGGGGGAGAAGTTCACGCTATTGTTTCTCCTTTCCTCTTCCTCCTCCCTCAGTTCATGATGTTTTTTTTATATCTTTGTAATCGTGCCTTGTTTCTTCAATGCAGTCACGTCACTTCAATGCAGTCACCTTATGTACTTAATTCAAATGTAGAGGACTACAGGAGAATCTTACACAAACCTCTCAATTAAACAAAGACTGCAAAAATGACACTCCAATAAACACACAAACGGATCCAGTGATGGCAATCTCCCCTGATGCACATTTTTGCATACAGCTTATAGTCACAGATACTTGATGTCACCATCGGGGGTGGAGGTATTTCCTGAGCATCTGTAAATAACATCCACTTTTGACTGGTTAGCTTAGTATTGGATCATTGTTCTCATTGTTGTAGCTTTAACGCCGTATTTGATAAGTAACACAGACGCCACCGCACTGAGGTAGCTCTTCTTAAAGACAGTTGAGCTTGTCAAAGAGATTGAGGCCAAACTCTTGAAATATGAGAAGGAACCTTTTTAGTTTTCAACTCGTCCTCTGACCCTGAGCCGGGCTCACATTTAATCTAACATGCACGCACACACACAAACACACACACATACTACAGCTGGGTCAGTCAGGCACTCTGCCTGTTCAGGTGTTTGTAGGAAAACCAGAGCTTTAAGATCTGCCATTAGAGAGAACGAGTGTGTGTGTTTGAGTGTGAGATGCTCCTCTGCATCATTAGTGAACCGGTGTTGTGCGATCATTGCTCATCACAGATGCCTTTGTTGCATGAAAATCCTTTGAAAAAATGTGTTTGGTGATAGTGTTGATGATGATGTTGTACTTTTTAATTTGTGAAAGCCAAAGGTTACTTTCAAATAGCGTGCACAGATATTGATTTTTACTTGATGTTTCTGTTTTAATACTTTTTTTGTTTTGTTTATAGGGAAACATTTCTGTTTACACCTGTATCTGAAAATATAGATTGCATATATAAATACGTATATCATCTCTCTTTGTGAGTTTGGCTTTTGATATGAGAAACTGTGTTTAGCCTGAGTGTTTATCACTTTGTTGGAAAGGCTTCTTCTTTTTTTTTTAAATCCCTTTTAATTTTTCTATCAAAGTACACCAAAAAACTCTGATGGAAAATGAAACAACAAAGCTCACACTGCTAGAAGGTATGCTAGCTTGTCATACTGTCCTGAACAAAGAGAGGGATGCGGTGGGAGTTGTGTTGGAGCGACTGGAACTCTCTGGTTTGTGAACAGATGAGCCTGATTCAGGGAATATAGGAGCCTAGGAGAGTCTGTGTGTGGGGTACTATTCAACAGAGAGGAACAGTCCACAGCAAAGGTAAACAAGGCCTTCAATCAATCAGCAGATGTTTGAAAGCAGGGAACAGTCAAGAAAAAAACAGGATGTGAATGGAGGCTGCCAAAGTTTGTTTAGGAGGTTATAAGTAGAGGAGCTAACTGTGCCAGGAATACAAAACAGACCTCAGCTGTTGCACTGGACCAGGCGGATCCCATTTGTCAGAGCTCACCTTCTATTTCTTCTCATCGACTGCCCTCCTTGTTGCCTCTGCCTCGTTTTCCTCATGCATCCGCAGCGTCCTCTTCCTCAGGCCATGCCCTCCTCCTCCTCCTCTCTGGGACAGCACCTGAGGGACATGGCCATGGGTCTGGGGAGAGGCAAGAGCCTCCTGGGAGGAAACGTTGCATATGGTTTCATCCAGTCAGTTAAGGAATGCCTCTACTTCCTCCTCTGCTGCTGGTGCATCAAAGAGATCCTGGACTGAAAGACTGAAAGAGAGTAGATCGAGTGGTCAGACATTGATTTTCTCTTTTTCTTCGTTGGCTTCTATAGTGTAATTTCAACCAGCTTTTATTTAATTGGGAATGGAGTGTTTGATCAGCGGTGCTGGCAAAGCATTGGCAAGTATGAGTCTCGTATGACAACAAACCACTTGAGCACTTAGCAAACTCGTTCTAAATGTTAGACAGCAGCAATTTCAATGAGGGATATTTGTACTACATCTTAGATTTATTCAATATGTTAAATATTTTGTATTTGTCTTTCAGTGTCTGTAGGAGGCTCTTCTTGGGTCCCAGGAAACACACTTTTACAGAAGCTACAAATATTCACCAAGAGACGGGGTCAAAGTTTCTTGCGTTCAACCCTGCTCATCTGAGATCTTGAGGAATGGCAACCCGGATGTTCACTGTACAACACACACTGGTGTGCAATGAATAAAGGAACTAATAACTAGAAATAATATTACCTTTACGTCTGCATTTCTTTTCATTTTGTTTTGGTGAGTCTTATAGTAAACCTACTGAAAAGCAAACAGAGTAATTCATTAGGTTTAGGGTTCGAACTAAGCTTTTACGTGACTTTAATAAGACTTTAAGGGTTTTTATTTAATTGGGCAAAGAAGGAGCTTGTCTTAAATTGAGGTCCAATTTATGATTTTAATTAAACAAAAAAACAGAATACGTTTAACTACTATGTAATATGGGAAAGGAGGATATAGTTACCATAAATATATATACCCGGAATCAGCACAAGCCAGTGGACTACCAGCATTAAATGTCGAGGACCGGTGCTGTTATCGTATGCAAGATGTATATTTGACGTACTCACCATCACCTGCGTGTGTCAATCAACTTGGAACCTTTACCAGTGAAGAACAGTCATGCTGCATTGCCATTGGTCGAACCGGCGAGCGAGGGGTGGGACTGGAGCCCACGCGGTCTGTGATTGGCGGAGAGGCGCGTTGCTCACGCAAGTTCAGGAGGCACTTCACAAGTTCGCAAGTTGGATGGGAAGACCCAGAAGTGTGTGCTGTATCTGTGACAGACTGAGGGGACTGAAGTAAAGCAACGAACCACGCACGGTAAGGAAAACACGACTTTGCATGTAATGTGGATGTGTTTTAATTTCAGAGCAACGACGTCTGTTCTGTTGTTTGTTCTTCCATTGCCGACGTCGTTTCACTCACTTGTTCCTGGTTGCTTGATTTAATGTTGAGGTTCCCCGTTTGTATTTATTGGTTAATATTATAAATTGTCGTGGCTTTTAAACTCTGACGTGCTTTACTTTACTCACACTGGCCCTTTTAAGATATATTAAAAAAATGTTTCTGAGTTTAACTCAGAAACATCTTAAGCGTTAAGTTTTATATTTCTATGACCCTATCGCCATATGACATTTCCTGTCTCTGGCTTTACTCCCTTCGCAGGCTGAATAATTAAGCTTCATAGCCGTTTGATGATGCTGTGTGTGCACTGCTGTGAACATGGCGCTTTTTGCTGACAGCCTATGCGGTCCTGATGGCCTGTCTTGTAGTTTATTCTCATGACCTTCTTTGGTCATTTTTCCCTGCTGAGACCAAGATAATAAGATTAGCATTTTGGCTGTGTTTTGGCTGTGTTTTTCTAAAGAAAAAAAGAAAAGCGTGGCTACTATTGCCTAGAAACTAGGTGTTTATTTAAACAGATATTAATAAACTGAGATGTGTCAACCCAGCCTCCCAAACCTAGAGCTTTCCAGGTTATATTAGATTGACTCTTAAAGATCAGAGAGTAAGAACAGCTACAAGGCAGTGACAATGATTTCCCCTCTGTTAAAAGCCACCGGGTTTGTGGTGCAGTTGAAATAATCATTTTAATACTGTCCTTAGAATATATTTTTTTGCCTTTGTTGTCTTCCCCATGGCCATCTCCCTCGTTCTGTCTCTAGTCAATCTCATGGTAGCTATATTTAGTCTGTATCTATTTAAGCCATTCCACTATACGCCCCACAATGCTCCGAGGGCCCGAGGCTAGATTCAGTAGGCTTCTCTTGGGAGGCACTCAATTAGGAGACCTAAATTGCGGAGCTGGGAGAGAATTGCATTTGGGGAGTGAAGTGTGTCATTACCCAGACAATGTGGTGTAAATGTAAGCGGTTAGCTCTTTCTGCATTCAATGAATAAGGCCAGACAGGATAAATATGCATCTGTTTTGTCTGCTTCCGCTGTTTGAGAGGAAAGGCTTTATGAAGCTGTAATACCTGACACTCGTTTCTGACTGACATTCTGACTGACATCATAAATAAATATATTATTTTTAAATAAAAGTCTTTTTGTAAATTGTCTTATTACCCCCTGGTATATACATATATACATGGTCTGGGTGCCAATTTAACCAGTTGCGCAATTAACCGGTTAATTGCCAACTTGTGGGAGGAAAGCTAGGCAACCTAGGAAACCCACCGTGAACGGGTTAGCTACTACACACACCAGAGTGCTTTCCCGCTTCAGGCATTGACTCTAGAGAATGCTCCGGAGGATTACCCGACAAGGAAGCTCGGCCCGGACGCGTCTCGAACCCGGACCTCTGGTGTGACAGGCGCAGGCCTAAGCCGCAACGCCACCGTTCACGCCAAGTGTGTAGGGTATCAGTGTGATATTTAACCTGGAGAACCAAAAGGCATTTGACCGCTTTGGAGTTTTCAAATGAGCATTTTTCAAAATAAAATGATGGAAGCCACGGGAAAAAAAATGCGTACCGAAAAAAAAACGTGAAGTCGCCGACGTTAATTACAATCTTACTGTATTTAAGTTTATCCTTAGCTAGGGTGACCAGATTTGAGTTTGTGAAAAAGAGGACACTTCGTTCCGGGGTGGAGAGAGAGAGAGGAGGAGGAGGAGGACACCTCGTCGCGGGAGGAGGGGGGTAGCAGTAGTGTGTAGCATGCCGTGAACTTACATTTACGTTGAGATCGGTCGACCAATGACAGTTCTCTCTACAGTCAGAGCTTGCGCAAGAAGGTGGAGCGTGAGGGAGATACCATTTCCAAAACTTGTAAGGGGGTAATAACTATTTTCCCGGACGTAGCAAAATCCCGGACGTTTTTGGAATCCCTGCTGGACGCTTTTTTTAGGTCTCGAAAAAAATGTCCGGGAAAAAGAGGACGTCTGGTCACCCTACCTTAGCCAACCGTTTTAAATACGTCTCAACGTCGCCCGCTCTGGCCCCATAAATACATTTGTGGTCCCTGGCTTCGTCATCTTCACGTTTCTGACTATGGAGCTGCCGATAACCAAAGTTGGTTTCTCAGCGGGAGTTTCTCTGAGTGGGGAGAACCGGTCAGACACGTGAAGAGCTGGTGGTGCCCAGTGGGCTGCTTCAGTCACGCTATCGGAGAACAGACACTGTGGTAACCGGAAGTGAGGCAATACGCTTACCGTCGTTAGGTTTTGTGTGGGTATGTATTATTGTATTACATGTATTATTGTATATTGTACAATGTACATGTATTATTGTATTATGTATTATTGCATGTATTATTGTACATGTATTATTGTATATTTGTATTATGTATTATACATGTATTATTACACGGGAATGTGGCTCTCCTGTATCAACACATCAGCCTAGTTTATTTCTGGCCTCCATGATGCTTATATCACTTATGATGAACAAAAAAAAATCTGCAACAATATACATACAGTCGTGTTGGTCAGGATGCATTACTACAGATGGAGATTCAGGAAAATAACTGTAGCATATGTGCATCTTATGGTTAAAAAAATGTAAACTCCTCCTAATGTATACATCAGAATAAGTATTTACAGTTGAAATCTGGTGGTTTGGAGACCTGTATATTAACGGATCAGCCCATTCTGCTGTCTGTATCCCTAGAATGGTGCCGGCCTTGGTTACCCGTGTCCCGAGCCAAAACATTCCCCAGTTAGTCAAAAACCAGGGTGACTAAAAGGCCCACAACACACACACAAACTACTAATGAAGAACTGAATTGTCCCAGGGAACTGGACTTCCTGCACACACACACACACTCAACTCGCGCACACACACACAGAATGTGTTACAGTACCTCCTTTATTGACCGAAAGGGTGAGGCTGAATAGCAAAGGCATGTATTCAAATCCTGCACATGGGTAAACAGAGGATGTAAATTTCTTGACGCTGCAGTACTCTCACTGTCACCCTAATTGTGGGCTAGTGGCCGGCCTCTGAACAATATACCTGCTCACTTGGGGCCGTTAGCTGGCGCTTCAATAAAAAGTGTCTTTCCCACTTGAAAATTGCACAGCGAGCTTTGAGGCAGAGTGTATGAAGACGCAATGTATTAATGTAGTGGGACTTTCTTCTATTAATCTGTGTTGTATGTTCCTCTTGTGTTGCAGGAGACGGGCAAAGCCTCTAGGGGGCCATGTCTGGCAACAGCAGTGCTAACAACAGCTGGACCATCCTCACTCCTCAGGTATCACCACTTTGTAAAGAGCCTAGGAACTAGTCACTGTGATTAACCTCATTGAAAATGTATTATAAAAAAATAAAAAAGGAGAACCGCTTGTCCCAATTGATTTTCTTTTGGGTCACCTGGATATGAAGTAGGTTTCTGTAATAAGGCGACCTTTGTTTCTTTTTTTTTTTTTTTAAACTACTATTCCCAGATGCAAATTGGCTTAAGAGCCACTGGCCGGATGGCTAGTTACACACACTCCCTGCCTTATTTAGTGGCACTTTGTTTCAGAGAGTGATGCTCAGAAACATGCATATAGTTGACTGTATCTTCAGGTTAGCCTGGATCGCTCCAGCAATAAATGTTTTCTGTGTGTCGTGTCTGTTTGTTTAGGAGACTGCTGCTGAAACCCTGAGGCCTTTGGCAGAGGGGACAGAGCATCATGGAGAAAGCCTTACATCTGCAGCAGGTGTTTGTCACAATACGTTTGAGGATTTTAAAATTATTTAGGGACAGAAAAATATATATATATTGGAATTTCTAGTGAGTTACTTTCACCAATTTACCTTCTCTGATAATTAATCAAATTAAAATAATATACAACAGTATCACAGTAGCTCATTAATTAGTTGTATACACAGAGAAGCAGGTATCCTCAGTTAAAGTGGCTGCATTTCAAAGAGTCACAATTTAAATATGTTAAACTATTACACTCAAAGTGTTCCTTCTTGCCTCCTGTGTCTGTGTTTTATGATCCAGGTTCTGGGGAGAACCAGCATGCAGACTGTGCAGAGTCTGCAGAGGGGCTTCCTGTGGAGGGACACCTGGTAAGACAGCAGGACACATCGTTTTCTATAATGTAATGTGTGTAAAACGGCTTTGCGGAATATTATGACTGGCCAACATTCTGCTGTCTTATTTTGTAACCATACCCTGTTTTGGTTGTGTAATCATTTCTGAATTTCCAGGGGATAAAATGTAATACTGTTTCTACCATTGCTTCTGATTGGCCAGTAGGTATCCAGCAACAATATGACCCTTCTTACTAAGTATGACTCATTTAAACTGTTACCAGGATCCTCCTGGACTAAAGAATGCTGCAGGAATTAATCTTTTAACCCTGAAATTAATTAGCATTTATTTCTGGTTCCCCCTGCCTCAAAGTCAATGGGTTTGAAACTTCTGCTTTTCAATTTGGCTTGTTGCTTAAGTTTAATTCAAAAAATGTTAAAAGGAAGCTCTAAAACCTTTCAGTGTAATAATTAAGAAGTTGTAATGCCCTGATGCTTTTGCCCAGGTATCAGAAGAAAAAACTGCAGAGCTAAGTGACGACGCAAGCGCAGAGCAACACACCGCCGTCACTGATGCTTCTGTTCCCACCTCTCTGGAAGTCTCCGGCAGCTTCGTCGCTGGCAGTGATGCACTCAGCCAATCAGAAGGCCTGCCTGAGGGCACGACACTGTCGGGCCCTGACCCCGATTCATTTTCTGACTCCTACACCCACATCACCCCTTCCCCTGATGAGCCCTCCGCCTCGCTGCTGAGCACAGAGACTCTGGGAGGGGTGGAGTTTACACAGGAAGAAGAGAGTCTCACACAGGAAGGAACACAGCATCTGTTAAACAGGGAGGAGCTACAACAGGGAGGGGAGGAGTCAGACCTGTTTCCAAAAACAACTGACTTATGGAAACAGGCAGGTATGAACAACAAGACTTTACTCTTTTCATTATTAGATTAATATTACAATAACCTCAGCATCAGTCTTATGCGTGTGTCGTTGTATAAAGATCGTCTCCTGGTATGCCTGTAGCCTTTCCTTTTTATTTCTTTCGAGACTAAGCCGTCTGTACTATTTGTGTTTGAAGTGTACTTGGTGGACCAGCTGGTTATGGAATTGTTCAGTATCTGGGCCAGGAGGTTGTCTGGAGAGGCTGTGGTTGGTACGAGGCAGGGAGCATGATGTGACGGAGAAACCTTTAGTTGCATGACACCCTGCAGAAGTAAATTGGCGTCCGAGGGACTGGGACCTCAAAGTTTTTTGCAGTGTGGTGTTTTTTTGTCTGCAGCTCTTTTTCTCTCGCTACAGCATTACAAAAAATGAGTCTTCTTTTGCTCTGTTGTGCATTCTTTCATGCACTTTGTTTACCAACTAGAGTTTAGTGTCAGTGGGTTCTTTACAGTGCCCTTTTTTGGTGCCAGAAGTTCCTACATTAAGCATTTGAATCACTTTCCAGATGATATATTCAAGATTTTAATCCTTATTTATGCAGTTTAAGGGAAAATAAGGAATGGCAATGGAGCAAATTAACCAGTGTGCCATGCAAAGCAAAGCCAATAAAGAAGCAACTCTTATCTCACATGAGGAGTTTACTGTGGCGCCAGACCGTTTACAGCGCCACAGCTGCTGTGCTATCTAACATCTCCTTTGTAAATGCAAGAGCAAATTTGAGCCCAATAATGTGCAGCAGCTTGACGGTAATAAATATGGCAGAAAATAATATTGTGTAATGGATACTTCCACATTAAATGTTCAGCTGTTTTCAACAGTTATGCCTTGTGGGTACCCATAGAATAGATGCAATATGTTAATTGCAAAGTAATAGTAAAAAATAATAACATTCATACTCTTCCATTCCACTGTCTCCAGACTCTCTTGTGGGTGATGGGGAAACTGAGGAGACAGGAGAGGAGGCAGAGCCAGAGCTGAGGAGAAGGAGGTCTCTCCTTGCAGCTCTGGAGCGGATCGGAAGGACAGAGGAGGAAGAGGAAGGAGAGGAAGAGTTCCAGCTGCCACAGCGGGAGGAAGACAGTGGATTCTCTGTGAACAAATGCATCCTGGGTGCTTTCATTCTGTTAGGCCTTGGCACCATCTTTTTCTCAGGTAGGCATCCCCATATGACCTGTTGAGGTAAACATCCCATTTGTTTTGCCTGGAACTGCATTCATGATTTCTCTAGGAATTTTAAGATGTTAAAGTGATGTTATTTCGAGGAAAATGCCCCTAATAAGTAAACTAGACAAAGGATTCTCTGAGACTGAGGTGTATTATACCTACAGGTGTCTTCATGAACCTGGATGAGGGTAGGTTATGTTGTACTTGTTTGTGAATGAGTGCTTTCTTTCGCACAGCATGTGTGTTTGTGTGTTTGAATGTGCATGCAGGAAAAACTGAATTAAAAGCACTGCATGCAAACGTGTGTGCAGAGGAAGAATGATTCAGGCACTTTTTGCAATGAGGCTTATGTTCTGCTGTAAAATGAAGACCTTCATGTAAAATAATAATTATGAGCTTTTCTAACAAAATGCCAGATTTTTACGTTTTATAAATTACATTTCATCAAAAGTTTGAACTAAAAAGTTGCAAAATTAAAGATACAAGGTTTTCAACCAGCAATAATATACAGTCCATAACCTTTCATTTTATAAATGATATGTATGCGCATGAGAAGTACACCTTCAATGATAGTCTTGATTGTTGTTGGGTAAGTGGCATTGTTTCCTTCATATGCAAAGCTTTTGCTTGTTTTCTTTGACAGTGTTTAGTCACATGAACATTAAGCTTTGCATAATACATTTGCAGAGAGTGACTATGGTACGATGGAGCTGAAAGATGCAGAGGCACCAGGAAAACAGGTCAGTCTGACGTCAGATTGTCACTTCTTTTCTGTCCCTCTATTCTGTTTGTGTTCTTTCTAACGGCTATTCATTATAAATACCATTTGCTTGCCTACTACAGTACATTGAGTCCCACTACATGAATGTTTAGTGTGATATGCTCAGCAGGAGACCACCCACAACACTGGCAACATTACTGCTATCGTCTACCAATTGTGCTACTCTGGAGTTTTCTTCTTTGCTGTCTCATTGACACCTTCTATTCTCTCATTTCTCAACTACTCAGTCTGGCAAATACTTATTCTGAGAAGTCATCTAAAATCTTTCCATTTTGTTGTACTGTGTCTGCAATTTGTTGACAGGAGTGGCTTAATCCCGAGGTTCCTCCACTCCCAGTAGATGCTGACAGTACAGTGCTTCTAAATAAGTTAGCCGAAGGGAGCCAGCAGATTTCTGTGCTACAAGCCCAACTTCAGGTGTGACTCCATTCTGTCTCTCTCTCTCTCTCGTGTGTGTGTGTGAGACTGAGTTCGTAATATTCTCATAGGACCCTCTTTTCCTGTTCTTTTTTTACGAATAGGAACAGAAAGAAGAGCTAAAAGTAGCCAAGGTACAGGCAGAAGAGGGAGCAAAGGAGCAACTGCGGTGGGAGGAGATGGAAAAGGAAAACAGTAGGTTGAAGAAAGAGATGGCATCTCTCCCTGTCCTTCAGAAAGAGAACGAGAGGATGAAGAGAGAGCTGGAGTGTGTCCCGGCCCTACAGAAAGAACTAGAAACACTGAGATCTACTGTGACTGAATTAAAACTCCCCTCAGGTACAAAGGGAGGAGGTAGGGAGGGGACGTGGTGGAGGGTTGAAGATGTAGAAGGATGATAGTTATTAGACCGCTAGGGAAACAGCAGTATGTTTCCTACTTTTTTCACTTTTCTGTTATTCACACTTCAATGATCACTTCTTTGTAATTTGTAGTCACTTTTTGTCTTTCAGCAGCCAGTGAAGCTGCTCAAGAAGCTGTGAAGCACATCACGTCGCCCCCGAGTGGCCAGCCAGAGAACAGCACGCAGGGCTCAGCTGGATCTACTACAGAGACACAGCCTAAGAAGCCAAGGGATGATCAGCGGGAGAAGAGGAAAGATGTAAAGAAGGATAAAATTGACATGGGCGAGAAGGAGTGGAAGGAGAGAAATAAATCTGACTGGAAGGAAGGAGAGAAGAGGGAGCGCAAAGATGGAGGTAAAACAGAATGGAAAAAGGGAAATCATGAGCAAGGCAAGTTTGACAAGGAGAAAGATAAGGATGGCAAGCAAAAGAGACATGGTGATGAGACAAAAAAAGGGAAGGAGAAAGAGTGGAAGAAAGAAAGGACTAGCAGAGGTGATGAAGGGAATAAAGAGCGGGTAGAAAAGAGTGAGAGGAAAGAAAGAAAGGAGGAGAAAGCCTGGAATAAAGCAAATCATGAGAACCTGAAGGATGGTAAACAATGGAGGGGTAAGGAGGAAAAGAAGGATTGGAAGGTAGGAAAAGACCATGGAGGAAAGCACAAGGGCAAGGAAGAATGGAAGGGAGAGAAGGACTGGAAGAAGGGCAAAGGTGGCTTTGAAGAAAGTGGCAAAGAGAAATGGGAGAAAAAAGATTCAAAAAAGAAAGAGTTGAAGAAAAAAGATGGTGACTGGAGGAGTAAAAATGGCAAAGATGGTAGTAAAGAAGAGAAAGTAAAGGGTGAAAGGAGGCAGTGGGAAGAAAGCAAAAACCATGGTAAAGAGAGGAAGGGGAAGAATGAGAGGAAACAGTGGAACGAGAACGAGCGGAAGAGTAAAAATGGCAAAGACGATGAGGAGCGGAGGAAGAAAGATGAGAGGAAACTGGGGAAGGAGAACGAGCGGAGGAGTAAAAATGGCAAAGACGATGAGGAGCGGAGGAAGAAAGATGAGAGGAAACAGTGGGAAAAAGAGAACTCGTGGAAGAGAGGAGGAGAGGGAGACAAGAAACACAACGGAGATCGGAAAAAGGACAGATCAAGCTCCCAGAGTCACAAAGATGAGCATAAACTTAAAGTTGATCACGGCCATAAAGAAGAGCGCCTGTGGGGAGACGGAAAGCTTCCCCACGCACACAGCCGGCCCTCCCTGGAGCAGCCCGAGTACTGGGCCCAGCAGAGGCGGCGCCTCCAGCACAACGCCAAAACACCACAGCAGTGCAACTCACTGGAGACGTGCGCGCTCACTGAGGGGCTGCTCCCTGTCCCCTTCCCCGAGTTTGAGGCCATCCTCCAAACCTACCTGGCCAAGGCGGAGGAGGCAGGAGTGGAGGATTCCAAAAGAGAGGAGCTCAAAAAGCTAGCCTCCGAGTTCTTCAGGGATGGAGTCTTTGTTCACGACCAGACAAGCTTTCAAGAGTTCGTGGAAGACCTGGGAGATATTCTGGAGGACATGGTGGAAGGAGACGACGAGGCGGATAGTGAAGAGGATAGTGACGAGGACAGTGACATAGAGGACGAAATGGAGGAGTTTGAAAGGGAAGTGATGAAAAGGTTTTCAGTGCCAGGAGCTGTAGAGAAAGAGGAGTGGAGCCAAGAGAGCGGGCGAGGACGTGGCTGATGGAATTGACAGATCTAAAAGCAGCTTCAAGCAATACTTTACCTACAAAATTACTTTTTTTTCTAATATCAATTACTCAACTCGTGTCACCTTGACCCGTTGTAGGAAATGTTATTCGCACATGGCTCCACGGTGAACGAAGAATAAAACAAACGGAGAAAAGTGGTGATGAATTGAAAAAACAAAAGCAGCGTTTTCTTCAAGAATTCCAGGTAACACGGCGTGAGTAATTGATAAACAAATGGCCATTTTGTGGGTGACGTATAAGAGCAGGCATGACGGATGAGGGGTTATTCAAAGGGAACCTTTTATATTGGACCACCAACGCTTACAGTCATACATTTATCATCCTGTCACCTTTTTTACAGGATCTTATTTTACCCCTTCCATCTGTCCAAGAAGTTCGACTTAAAATGTATTGTCACTGTTCTGGGTCGTTTTTATATTTTACTTATGCACGCACACACTGGAACTTAATAATGGAGAAAGGGCCTGCATCTAAATAATGTTTTGGGATGGACTTAAGACAGAAGAAGATAAGAGGCTGCAGATACTCGTGAAGCATAACATTGAATATCCTTCAAGTGCTCAATCCATAAAACAGCCCCACATCTATACAAGTTGTGACGCCTGCAGGTAATGTTGAACATTGGGATGCAGGACTAGATCCTGTATAGTCTTATATACACACCTCCACCTGTTCCTCTGTACTGATGAAGTCTACCTATTCACGACACACTGTACCTACAGTCTGCCATCTTTATATATTCATGGCTTTAGCCTGGCACTTAATGTCAGATTATCTTCAAATCATACATTTATAGAAAGGGTGGTGGCAACTGCTGAAAAAAGTTTAGTGAATATTTTATGTGAATTTAGAGAAGTTTGCATTGATTTTGTTTTAAATGTACATATTGCTTTAAATGTGTTTGAAACTATGCAGAAATATATAATTAACTTATTTTCTAGAGGTTGGCATTATATAGATGCAACACATGTTGAGCATGTATGTTTCTTTTCAGGTCAGAACTCATGTGCACTAAAACATTTGCTTAATTGTTTCATCATGAATGTAACATTAGTTTTTACTTGATTAGGTACTGAAGTCGTGGCACATAGTTTCCAGAAAAGCATGTTTTTTCTTTCTGTCTGTTTACACGCTAACGTATTAACTCGAGGGCCTACAGCCACATAGCAGTTCTTTTTCAGAGGGTGTCGATGCAGAAACACGTTACGCGGCTTTGTGGCAGCATGGAGAACATTGTTTCTTGGGATGTCCATATTTGGCCCTGTTTCTGTCACAAAAGCAGATTAATAAATTGGATGCATCCCTGTGATAAAATGACTGGCTTTTGTCTTTTTTATCACTCACTTCGCCACCTGCAAACATCTCATTTTATTAGACACTCGGGTCTTCATCTGAATTTGATCCTGATTGTTTTACACGTCCTGATGATTCTGCACGGTCAGAAAGAAGGTGAGATCTTTGGTTTGGTGATTTAAAGTTAACCGTTGTGTGAACAGTTGTCGTTCCAATGTCTGTTGAAAGTCGGTGTAATCTGTAGAAAGCTGTTACTTATTTGCTGACAGATCAATACAGCATGAGTGATGTATTGCTGTGTTCCATTGCAGATGAATCAACACCTTTCCCCTTGGATTGCCTTTGCCAGACTGACGTTAACTTGTCCTCTGGGATACTTTTTATGCTGTTCCTTTTGTCTTCCCGGTAGCTGGATGGGTGGAGCCACAACTTGGCAGGCAGTTGAAGAGGAGAAAGAAACAGTGAGTTAGTGGTCAGTCAAGCATTGGACCAGTTTGTGACTAGTAATGGGAATACTGGTCTGGTACGCTTTTTTTTTTTTTCATGGCAAATATATTTGTATTGAGCAATTCACTTGTGTGTTCAAGACCCAGGTTCATGATTTTTACAATTGTGCATTCAGCAAAACGTAATAGGCCCCGAGTTGTCCCTTAAATGATTAAGGGACAGAATAAGACCTATGAATACAGAAAAGGTATAATAATGAAATAATATATATATATTTATGATAACAGTATTTAAAAGTACTGAGTTGATTGGGAGCCCTCCTCCCCATAATTAAACTTTTAAATTACATAAATACTGTTTATCGTTATAGATATTTTGTAGATGAAAATAAGATAAGACACATATCGGTGTCTTTAGCCCTTCACAACAAAGTGAGGTGCTATTCCTCACTTTTATAATATTGTGAAACTTCTTGGTAATCAGCAGTAATGTTTCACACAGACAGACACACACACACACACACAGACAGATGGTAGGGTTTCGTTCCCTAACCCACACTCCTCAGTAATTAATAATAATAAAATCTGTGAAACGAGACCCTGTAAATCAACCCAGTAGCGCTGCTCTACACGTGTATGACTTTAAGGACCTCTGAGTTTTTCCTCTCACTTTCTTTCTTATTTATTTGCGAGAAAATGTAAATCAGAAAACGCATCTACTCACAAGGCCAACTGCTGGATGAGTGAGTGCAGCAGGCGATCCAGAAATTCAAAAAGTATGGATTATGTTTTGAAACATAGACCAACAAATCCTGAGACACAAATACATTAATCACAAGACAAGCAGCAGCATCGCCGCGTGGAAAACCCTGATGCTTTAACACCGCCATGTGATTCCTCAGTCCTCTCGGTAAGTCATTTATTTTGCGTTAGCAGCTGCTCTCTCCTTCCTCAACGATGGCCGAGGGAATGTAAGGAGAAGAACTGAAGACTGCTGTTTCAGGTGTTGTGTGTGTGTGTGTGTGTGTGTGTGTGTGTGTGTGTGTGTGTGTGTGTGTGTGTGTGTGTGTGTGTGTGTGTGTGTTTGTGTGTCATGCAGCTGAGACAAGAAAACTAGTTGAGGGGAAATTTGGATGAAAAAGCCATTGTTCTTGTCGGCACTAATTGCCTCCCTAATATGCCAATTGTGCACATCCTGTCAGAGCTTTGGCTTAAATAATACGGCTTTTCTCAGGTGAAACCCAAGTGCCTCATTCTCAAAAGTTTTAGCAACACAGACTGTGTAATTATATCTGATTTACTGCTTTATTTTTGCTCTCTGCCGCTTTTTGCTCACAGTTACACACTCGTACAAAGCAAAGGACAAATGGGAGACTATTGTCCGTGCATTGGCATGAGCTGAGCAAAACATTTAACTGTTAGGACGATTTCAACATAAAACTGACTGTGATTGTTAGTCTGGTTTCCTAAATGAAGGGATTCATCCGGCAACCCATATCCTGCCAGAGACTAGTTACACGCTTAGGTTGATGCTGAAAATGCAATTGCGACATGGAAAAAGGCCCGTGGTTGTTTGGGAAACATGGTTTACATTTGTACTGGTTGCAATGTTAAGAAAACACAAGCTGTAAATATTTAGAGAGAAATGAGTGAATGATTTATCTTCTTTACCGGGAGAGGTCGGCTACAAAAAGACCAGGAAGACACAACTCACTCACACACATACCTGAGTTGGTGAGTCTCTGATTTGTGTTGCCAGATGACATTGTTGTTATAAAATCTGCTGTTTTCTTCTCTGTGAAATTTAATCTATTTCTAATGTGTACCTTTTTGGCCCAAAGATTAAACCCTCTTGACTGACGATGGAGTCCGCTATCTGTGTGCTGGTGTCCCAGTTCAAGGCGCATGCTGGCAGCGACGGTTCCTCTGACACGCTGAGCAGAGAGGAGTTCCACAGACTGGTCACATCAGAGCTTCCCAACTTTGTCACGGTAAATATTGTAGGTTTAACAAAACAATATTGCTACAATGCACCTAGTTGTATTTGCTTGTTTATTGGTGGAACACATCCCAGTGGGTGGAGGGGTTTTAAATCAATATTTATTGCATCCATTTTTTTTTTTTTGTCCAAAATGTGACATAATATGCTGGTTTATGCTGCGGGAATGTTAACTGTTACTCTTATTGGGTCACTTTTATGTATGGTTTATTTTAACTATAATATGAGAGTATATATTTTTCTTCTCGTCATCTAATCGATTGAAATGTTTCCTCCATATTCAAAGCCTAATACAGCTTATTCCTCTGTGCTTGTTGTTCCAAACAACAGTTATTTATTTTGAGTTGATCACACATCGTCCTGCCGCCACCAAATGTGTTTTAATCCGTTCCTAAAAATAGTCAAGAAACCCAACAAATTAAATATGTTCTGGTAAAAGCCACAGTGGCAAGCTTTTTTGTTGGGGATCAATTAGCCTGTTTTAAGAGCATGAGATTTATTTAGGGCTAAATATCTTTATCTTTTGAAGGAACACATGTGTTTGTGTCTGAGAGTCACATCCAAAACTATTTAGAGACAGACAACGTCTTCTTGTTGTTTTTTATCATGGGATTAGTTGACAATAACCAAAACATAGAACATCACCAGCCTTGTAAATCTGTAGATAGTTGATAAAGTACCTTTTTCAGCCAGCTGTTTGAAAGCCACAGTTAAACAGATACAGAACAATCAGGAACGTGTTATACGATTTCTCTGAATCTCTTTGTTTGCTGGCAAAAAAGCTGCCTCATAAGATTCATACTGAAATGGGTTTCATCTGGATGCCGCATTGGCCCTTTTATTTTCTGTGACCACATAATGAACTGTTAGTCATACTTGTGTTCAAAAAGCCCCTTCTGTTCTTCTACTTGGGCAGAGTGTTTAATGTCTGTGGTCTTACTGTACTTCTGAGCCAAATAACGGTACTTGAAATTATATTTGACTCTTTCCACTCTTTCCTGTGATCCAGAGCACAAAAACAATTGAATTTGTAATAAAGGCCCTTCCGAGACGTCGACGTTTCACTCTAGTCGTGTGTAGTTGTGGTTGTGTTCTCGTGTTTAAACCAGAGCCCAGTGGCAGAAAGTAGAAGCTCCCAAGGCCCCTCACTAAATACAAGTATGGAAAATTCCATGTTTCTCCTTGCATGAACTGTTGAAATAACAACATTTGGCCACTGGATGGTGACAGATCCATTGCTCATTTTGCCAAAGCGCCTCTGCTGACGTTGCATTACTTGTTTTAACTGGTGTATGTGCCAGTGGTGTCAGCTTGCCCCAGTCTCATCGCCCCACGCACAACCAATATATTGTCCAAAATGACTATCACGACTGTTTATTTTTATTTTTTATATCTGAGGTAATAAGTATCTTCCTGTTTTCTTGCAGAATGCTGCTGACCCCGCTGCCATTGACCAGCTTATGAGCTCATTGGACAAGAACAGTGATGGAGAGCTCAACTTCCTGGAGTTCTGGCAGCTGATTGGACATCTTGCTAGCAAGCATGGGGGGTTCAGCCAATAGAGTGCGCTGTCCTCGGATACAGTTAGTTCTGTTACAGTTGTATGCCTGTAACTGACTTGTCTGAGTGTCATACATTTTGAAAAAAAATGGGAAAACAGCCAAATGGAAAACACCCTAAAAGCCTGTTTCAACTGCACATCACCTCTTTTTTTTTTACCAGTAGTCTGTGCCTCTTCTCACGTCGTCCTCTCACGAGCAACCGGCACAGAATGCTACAGAATACTATTGAACAATTGGCAACATTCGCAATATTAGAACCTGTCTTAACTGTTTTCCAGAACACACACACACACACACACACACACACACACACACACACACACACACACACACACACTCATTAGCACACAGCTGCATGTGCTTACAGGTCTTAGAGGGAGTTGCAGAATGCAAATGGTGTGTGTGTGTGTGTGTGTGTGTGTGTGTGTGTGTGTGTGTGTGTGTGTGTGTGTGTGTGTGTGTGTGTGTGTGTGTGTGATGGCTTTTGTAATTACTGTAAAACGCATCTTGTGATGGTCATCATCTCCCTCTGTACACAAACAGGAGCTTTGTTGTTGGCAGAGCAGGATTTTCTGTTCAAAGCTGGAAATAAAATTAAAACTATTTGTTTTAAAAAGAGAGTTTCTTGCTAATGCCTTCATTTGACAACTTGTTCGAAAGTTTCACTTCTACTGAACCCTATCTTTCCATTCTTTGCACAAGTGAGTAAAGTCTCAGGGTGTGGCTTAAATACATCTGTCTGTTGGGAAAGCTGTGGACTCACGCACGCTTAATCATGAGCGCGCTCTTGTTCCTACATGTTGAAAGTATGTCAGAAAGAAAAAACAAGTAGATGAACGTGCAAATTATAAAACAGATATATAAAAATATTAAACCCAATTTGAAAGTCTTGCTCTGTTTTCTTAAACAATGGAAATGTTTGCTCCAAAAATGTTGGTGGAAAAAGTGCAGTGTTGCTTAAGCTGCGCCTCTTTTCACATTCTTTCTCTCCCAGGCACACGCCCTATGACAATGAAGGAAAAAAAGTTGGCTCGAGTGAGAAGTTAAATCACGGAAAAGATATGTGTTGCTGGTTTATCTAGAGCAGGACTGAAGAGGAGGGTCCGTGAGAAAGAAAAGGAGCGCAGTTGCAGAAATAGTTTAGCCTTTTGTTCCTCTGTCCTGACGGTGAGTCTGCTTTATTCTGAATACTAATTTGGTGCCGTGTCTCTCTCTAGTTTATTGTGCGGGTTTCTGGACAACATTATCAGTTTATCTTATTTCCTCGGCTGCGTCATACATTTTGCACAATTAGCGAGCGTCTCTATTGTCACTACCAGGCTTGGTGGCCACAGGGATCAGGTTCGCCTCCGTAATCGAACCCCAATCCCGTTACACTTCCAGAGAAACCGGAGTCTCGACTCACGTTGACTTATTTATTCGCTGTGTGTCAGTCCTGCCTCTGGCCGCTATACAAATTGTCCGGATTACTTAGGGCGACATGTAAATGTGGGACGTGGGCAAGCCCGACGTCTCCGTTACGCACGGCGCGGACTAGTTCTGACATACGTTTTCGCCCCGTTAAACAGTCCCTCTGATCGTTGTACTGGCGGTCGGGTTTTACCCTTATCAGTCTGAATTATTGACGGTATGATAAGACTCCGGTAGCGAGACTCGGATGGCTCCGCAAATCTAGCGACCTGGGCGATGACAGGTAACGTGGAGGGAATCGGCCCAACAACACGACCAGGGTGGAGCCGATCGCTGCGTCTATCAATGCTCAGGAACTATCTGGTGGCAGCGCACAATAATGGCCTAGTCAGTCTAGAAACTTACACTGAGACATGAAAGACACACACACGCACACGCCTGATTCAGTCAGGGGGGTGGTAAGATGACTGGGTGGGTTGGGTGGCCCCACCTGACTTGTGTGTAAACTGGTTAGTACTTGTCAAGCCCTAAAGCCAGCTTGCAACGCTGACTAAACTCTCACGTTTATTTGATTTATTATCTGGGAGTTACTGTGCACACTATGATACATTGAGAGCGTCATTTCACACTACAGACACAATGCACTATGGTATATGACACACCCAGCATGACAAAATGAGGGGAAACAATCAATTAAAGTATACAAAGTATGTAAAAAAACTAAACTCAGAGGTAATTTAGTGGTCTTGGATGCTGCCAGAAATATCCGAATTACATATTCAGCTCCACAACCTTTCAACATTTATTTAATTGACTAAATTCAAATCCAGCTGAGGCCTAGTTTATGTGTGTAAGGATCACGAAAGGGATGTCAGATATGTTGTGGGGCTGTAAGAACCAGGATAGATAAATACAAAAAAAACACACCATTATATTAAATTTTTCCTTAAATCTCAAATGATAGTTTTACTGATCAATAGTTTTACAGCTTTAGGCCTTGAACACTATTTTAAAAGAAGGGAAAATCCTTAACCTGGTTATAATTCTCATAGGTTATATTCTGTAGAAGGTGGGTCAAAAGTAGACGTTGCTTATTTTAAAATGTTTCAGGCCCAAAGTGTTGTGACTCACTGGACAATGTGTGTGGTGCTTAATTCCAGTAAAATGCCACAAAAAGGACCAGAAATGCAACAACAAAAAAAAACACACAGGCATTCATTACACTTGAGTCATGATGATCTGCAGGCTCTGAATCTGAATGCAGTACATGTGCCGAGAGGCTGAAAGAGAGCTTCATTTGTACTCTGCACAGTCAGGCCACATCTTGCCCTTATCTGACAAAGCCCACGACATGTTCCTCTCTGCCATTTGTAATTCTGTGGCCCTGATGTCTCCGGTTCTGACCTAAGACGACTTGGTTTCATGTTCATCTCATTACTCTCGGAAAGGACGCTAATAGATGGTGGCCTGTCAGGCATTTTGATATATGGGCTGCACGGATAGAGCTGCTCCCGTGCTGCTGTTCGTCTTGTAGCGGCTTTAGAAAGGTGTTGGGACAATTATAGTAAGCCATCAAATAATTATGAACAGCATGCTGATGACAGATGCTCACTTGTATGTAGCAAAGAGTCGTGTGTCCACCTCTGTGTGCATGCATGTGTGTGTGTGTGTGTGTGTGTGTGCTGGCATGGCAGGGAGACATGAAACAGAATCCATGGTTTGGGTGCCCGCGCTCACTCACCCGGTCATTATGTTAATGCAACAGGAGTCCTAATTGGTGTTCTTCTTCAGATGTGCGTGTGTGCGTGTGCGCGTCTATCTTTCTGTCCATCTATCTTTCTGTCTCTGTGTGTCATCCAGAGTGGGTGCATAGTGTAAGCATTGAGGTGTGACATCTGTGTCAGATGGGTGATTTACCTTCTACGGTTTCTCCGACAACATCCCCAGAAGCCCCCGTCCTCATCACCTGGCCACCGCTGACCCCTGATAGTTTCCGATACACAGTGGAAACCCCGCAGCAAAGGCCTCGCAAAGCCCTGCTGTGATACTTATCAGCAACTCTACTCAAGTATCTGCAGCATTTATTCAGGCCTTTAATTTTCTGAGAGCAGTTGCTTTGGAGATGTTGTTTGTTGAGACAATGGAAAGATAGATGGGCGGAGAAACCACGAGAGACCGCTCTGCTAGATGAATTGTGTCTGGATTAGGTTGCACTGGCCGACACGGTCTATAGATATAATGTTATGGCTCATTTCCATATGACAAAATAAATGGCACACAGTCATTTTTATAGCTGTTTTTCCAGTTAGACTAAATCAATATCTCTGTCTTTATGCCATGCTACACACCAATAATCTTAAATACTAATTATCATATTCAACTTTTTCCCCCAGTTTTCTTTACAAGAAAACCATTTTCTTTTTGTACCAGCAGGAAATTATGCAATACCCGCGATGATGGATGGCAATCCAACTAGCTATGTGTCCCAATACTACACTAATTTCTCACAGTATACAAACCAATATAAAGGAAACAGACACTTTGTTATAATATGCTGTTGGTATGCAGAAAAGAAACATTAGCCACAATAGCAGCTGTTAGCACTAGCTCCTCTGTTTCCTTTGTGCAATGCATTGTGAGATAACAGAGCTTTTGACTTTTCAAAGTGGGAGAAGCGCAGGTGTTACTATTAACATTGAGGAGTGCTCTGTTCAATCAACCGAACCCTGAAACTAAAGCAGCTGAATATAACTCAGCCAGTATCACTTTTATCATTCACACTTCTGCTTCACCTACTGTGACATGTCAGAATGTATTCTGAGAAAAGCCTTATAGTCTTCATCAACAACACACATATAACAATAAGTATATAAGTGGTTTTAGTATGCAAACTGACTATTTGTAACTTTTGTGTCCAATATTATCAAAATGTGTGTATAATTAGCTTGTAGTATGGAAGTGGGATGTGTGTTTTGATATAAAACATCCGATGAAAGCATACTTTGTGTTTTTATCTAGTTTCTGTCCTTCCTGCAAGGTCCAAGCAATAAGGAGTTATTGGAAAGAACCAGAACATAAAACTGCTTGTCTCAAATATTTAGCGTCACATGACTCTGAGATCCTGTCAATAACAGGAGACCTGGATGTTTTAGCCTGGTTTAATCTATCAGAGCTATGTGGTGTTGTTCAGTTCATACTGGAGCACAGTATGCAGAGTATTCCTTCAGTGTGAGGGGAGGTGTGCTGTGGCAGACGGGCAGCAGGCCGTAATCTGAACCTGGATCCTCCCGATGGCTTCTGGGGATCAGATGTCCACCGTCAGAGATCAGAGCTCCCATTGTGTTTACCTTAGAGACTCCCCTCCGCTTCAACCTTCCATCGCTCCCTCTCTCTCGCTCTGTTAACCTCAGAGAGCCTGCAGGCTCTGTCCATTCCCTCCCCCCGCTCCTCCTCCTCTCCTATGCTGACGTCACATGTGTGTCTCACCTTTCTCATATGTTTATGTTCAGGAGACATATCCAAACATCGAATAGAATATCCAAACATATAAAATACAATTTAATTTAAAAAAAAGTGATCTATCCAACACCAAATCATTTAATTGGTCTCATCTTCACATTTTTGGCTTAAATGGTAATTCAGACACGTTTGCTTTGCAGATCACTATTTATTTGCCGGACAATGTGTTTTTTTTTAACGTGCATTTTATTTCAGAATGTTTTCAGTTATATCACACATGCAAAACTTAAGTGAAATGCTGCATTATACCTTAATTGTAATACATTATATAATATCATTCATTAATTAATAAGAGTTAATTATGAATCTCTGATCTCTATCATTCAGTTATTCACAAGGATTCCAAGGTTATGATGTACTCTCTTCTGCAATGGTGCACTCAATAACTGAAATGAGCCTTTTATCCACCAAAGACCCAATTTTAATATATTTTCATATTAATACAATTCCTGGGAACTGTACCCAACGGCATGCCGTCTGAGTGTCTACGATATGGCCATATCTCTTCCTGACACTTCCAAGACTTAATTCTCTCTCTATCTCTTTAGATATGGAGTCAGCCATTAAGACGGTGGTGACCACATTTCTTACTGCTTCCAAGGGGAAGGACAACCTTAACGGAGGGGGCTTCCAGAAACTGGTAAAGAAACAGCTTGGCGGCGTGATGGAGGTAAGAAACCACGTGACATTTTGCTGTCCTACATCACCCTTTGCTGCACAAAAATAATGAATCACTTTATTAGAAGGATTTTCTTTCATACATACTAACATATTCTGTCTATCCTCAGGATACAAACCGCTCTTCTGCCATTAAGGAGATGCAGCAGGGTTTGGATGAGAACAACGATGGAAAGGTCAGCTTCCAGGAATACCTCACTCTGATTGGCTACCTGGCCAGCTCCCTCAGTGAGAGCAAGACTGCATCCACTGCAAATGCACCATAGATGATTGTGTTTGGTGCATCAGAAAATGAACAGCCTTTTTTTGGTGTTTTTTTGTGGGAAATATCTGTTCTCATTCAAATCTTCTAATCATTAGAACAGTCCATAATCATTTTACATCTCATCAACCAGTTGTAAAATGCTCTTAATGTCGGTCCAGATCAGCTATTTCAGTCACACCTTATTGATCTCCATTGTCAAGGACACATTGAAGGACTCTAAGCTGGGAGTGTCTTTTTTATACAAAATATACAAAAGATACTTACTGTATTTTCAAAATAAATGCTTTATATAATACAACTATGTTGTGTGTAGTTTTTATTTGGCGTTCCATCTTTATTAATTAGCATTTTCATTCAAGTGTAACTTCCAAATGAAATAAAATGTAGCTTGGAAACCCAACAAAATAGTGTGCATTGGTGTCTCTGATATGGTTTGACATTGTCCCACAGGCACTGCTGCTATGATACCTGCTCCTTCCATAGCTACCTGCACACGTTCTAAATATAGCTGTGCTATCCCTGACTAGTCAAACTCAGCAGCCTTTAGATGCATCAACTATTGCAACCAGATCCTGACATACAGTATACGCTTCCTATTGTGCACCATCCTCCACTCTGCAACACTATACATACACACGTGGTGCATACAAGCACACACACACACACACACACACACACACACACACACACACACACACACACACACACACACACACACACACACACACACACACACACACACACACACACACACACACACACACACAGTGCTGCCCCACTCACTGACACAATATACTGCAGCAACAACACACAAACAAGAAGAGGCATTTACCAGGACGGCAGATCAAATGTGCTTGTGCATTAACGTTGATGTTGTTTCCTTTGGTATGATCTTCGAGATCATTCATTCAAGTAAACATGATCATATGGGTTTCTGTCACTTTTCATGCACTTTGGCTCTCACTCTATCCATTGCTTTGCATCCATTGCTTTTACATGCTTTGCATGTGGTGTGTTTTGGAGCTTGAGGCGTGAATGTGTTTGTGAAAGTGTTCTTTGTCTGGGGATTTCTCTGCATGGCTGTGTGATGGCTCCATTCATCGGTGCTACACTAATCCTTTGGATACTGTTATCAGGCGTGACCCCCTCCTCCTCCAGTGAACATTCTACCTAGACACATACCCCAACACTCCTTGCTGTTTAAAACAGCTCATTTGATGAGTAACCACGTGATTCATCTTGCTCTTGATACTGTATTTACCGTAGCACTCCCTACAAACCTGTTCTTTGTTTTGTTAAGAAGTACAAAATGGTTGCGCAACAGGGTAACAGGATACTTAGAAAATGCTGATATGCGTTTAGTTGATCGAAGTATGAATGTTGCAGACTACTTCCATCTCTAAATGATCTATTTACACTTCCATGCAGACTGACGTCTGTGAGTATGAGCCCACTTTTAAAGTATACATCGGCATTTGTGGGTTGGCGTGTAGTCATATTATGGAGTACATTAATTTACCTAATGCTGTACTTCCAGTTCCAATAATGTTTTCACTGTCGATATGTTGTCTCTGAAGAAGGGCGGCAGATGGATCTTTCATGTGTCCATTTAGAGGACAGCAGGTGTCTGATGCGTAAACAGAGATGGAGAGGGATGGGGGGGTAGATAGGTGGAGTGAGGGATGTATTTAAGACGGTGCCCCTGTCATCCTCTTCATCAGTCGCTCTTGCCTTCTCGCTCTGCATCTGACCAGCACGCCATCACTCGTCCTCAGGTAAGAAATGATGTCGAGGACAGACTTTGACTCTGAAAGCTGTGTCTCTATTTTTCTCTGATGTCTATTTTTCCTTTTAAAAGTAGTTTTTGGTGGTGCTACTAATGCACACTGCTGTCTGGAAGTGGGACTGCCTGTTGAAAATACTCGTGCAAATCAACACCAAAGACAGGAAAAGCTCTCTGTTTACTCAGTGCTAACTTATAGAACCTTCATTTATCTTGAACAGAGCTCGCCAAAAATGTCTTTTTGATGTTTTTTTTATGCCACTGACTCATGAGAATGCAGATCATTGTGTTAACCGGGGCACACTGACGTGAGATGTGATGGAAAGTTCGTAAAAGTATTCACAGTTCAGAGGTGATGTAAGTCCAAGAAAGGCAAAGACTTACACCTGTCTCCGGTGTTTTCTGCCATCCGGTGGAGCTAAAGTAAAAGGCAGATCAGGTTGCCTCAGCATTTCCTGGATACATCTCCTCAACCTGGTTTGGTTGTTTTACCAGCTTAGCGTTTCACTCTTATCAGCTGCTCACATGTCCGGCTGCTGTCAATGTCCTGACTCCCAGAGGTCCTCTCGCTGGAGCAAAGCAACAAACAGAGGATCTGTTTAATCTGAAGCAGAATCTTATCAGGACAACCGGCAGAGAGGAAAATCTCCTGATGAGGAAACAGCTCGCGCAAACTGGACCCCTGTGCAGGGTTTCCAACTCAAATTCCCTATCCTGTCCCTAGATAGATAGACCTGATAATGTTGTAGCTATCTCAGTGGTGGGGATTTAGCCAATGATTACAATGTTTTATATGTCTGTTTCTCCATGCATCTATTGTTCAGTCTGTCAGTGTCTAAAAGAAAAAAGAGAGTGTGTGTGTGTGTGTGTGTGTGTGTGTGTGTGTGTGTGTGTGTGTGTGTGTGTGTGTGTGTGTGTATGCATTTGTCTGCAAGAGAGAGAGCAAGAGAGACTTTAACATGTGTTGAGTTGTCCTCCTTGCAGGCAGGAGTACTCACATGGACTTCTCTTGCTTTCTCCTCCTCTCACTTTCTCCTTCTCCAGAATGTCTATGCCCAACTCAGAGAACACCTCTACCCTGGAGAACGCCATGCAGCTCATGATCCAGACCTTCCATAAGTACTCTGGGAACGAGGGGGACAAATATACACTGAGCAGGGCTGAGCTCAAAGAGATGCTTACCGCAGAGCTTGGCAGCTACCTGGGGGTAAGGAGATGCTTAGGGATACAAATGCACAGTTTCATGTGTATAAAACCGGCCCAGCTAACATTCGTGTTCTCTATCCTCACACGTGCAGAATGCCCAGGACAAGGAGGCAGTGGATAAGGTGATGGGAGACCTAGATGCCAACAATGACGGGGAGGTAGACTTCACAGAGTTCATCATACTGGTCGGCGCTCTTACTGTGGCCTGCAACGACTTCTTCCTGGAGTACAACGACAAGCCAGAGAAGAAGTAGTGAACACGCCCACACGCTCCAGGGAGGAAACAGTTCAGACAGAAGAGAAGGTCATCATGTCATGGACTTCATGTTCACAAAATACAAACACACACACACACACACACACACACACACACACACACACACACACACACACACACACACACACACACACACACACACGTCTAATAGTCCCGTGAGCAGTAAATGTCCAATATTCCATTACTAGCTGTATGTATTGCAATATGAACATCTAAAGAGTTTAAGTCATTTTCAAGACCTGTCATTGTTGAATATATGAATACATCTCTCTTTCTTTTTGTCTTTTTGTGTATTTTATAACACATTCAAGCAAAGGAAATAATAAATGTGCCCTTTACTCAAACAATGCAATGTCTGTGGTACTTTGTCACTGCAGAGAAGATGAGTAAGAACACATGGTGGGCACCAGGTGGCAGCAAATAGCCCTCGATTGAATCTGACAGAGGAGCGTTGCTTTACTTTGTATTTGCGTCGCACACACTGCTACAGCACTTTATTTCACCAGTAGATGGATGTAAATGGGATATGTGAATCACTAACAACGAGACATCTATGTTATATTAATTAAATATACAGTACAAGAGGCTATAGTTAAGTCTTCAACAGTTATCTCTGTTCTGGTGTGACAATCATGGTTTTGAGCAGGTACCAACTGTACCTTGTTTTTACAGCAGAATAACAAGAACTTGAAGTGGCCTTGGCTGGGCCCTACAACCATGATTATTTAAAAGTCCTACTTTCTAGAAAGAAAAAACAGTACTGCGGGATGTGGGTGTGTTTATGAGTATATAATAAAGGAAGTTGCCAGCCTGAAAACTAGAAAGCCAGGAAACGTTTCTTTCTTTCATTCTATCCTGTGGTGTAAGATTAATAGGAAGTTTGGGTAATACTGGAATTTACCAACGTACCTGTGTGTGTGTGTGTGTGTGTGCGTTCATTTCTTGTGTTGTGGAGACATACATCTGTTTACATGATCACATTGTGGGGACTCGCCACGTCCCCATAACGACCATCACGAATAACCATCACAATTTAAGATGAAGACTTAGTTTAAGGTTAGGATTAGGGAAGTATGAGAGTAAAACACATGCCACACAGACACATAGCTTGAGTAATCTGAACCTACAACCTTTATTGGACTGGTTAGGTGTGCACAGGAGCAGATTTGAGAGTCAGGAAGGAGAAGGATGAGAGATGGGGGAGCATGATGGGAGAGGAAGTGAAAAGAAAGGAAGTAGAGTGGAAAGGTCAAAGAGAGAGAAAAAGAGTGGACAGCAGCACTTTGTCCGTGTGGAGCAGTGCAGGCTACAGTTTTCACAGGTCTCTGACAGGCTATTCACACATGTTGGGGATCTGTTGGGGACCCCCCCCCCCCCCGGGTAATCCCATCATCTAGAGACAGAACGAGAGAGACAGCTCCCAGTCCAGAACTGATGGGAGCTGCAGACTGCAGCCACACGACCGTAAAAAAAACTCACAGCGAGTGACAGTGACTGAGGATTAGAAAGCATTTTTTTTTCAGAGTTTATAGTGACTTTCCTACGGAGTAACAACATGAACAGTCTTTTGTCTCTGCTTATCCTGCTTTATTCCTCCTCACTATCTGGATTGTGCTTGCTGTGGTCAGATTATCCTCTTTTTTCAGTATGCAACATCATTATAAAGTCAAGTTGTTTCATCTCTGCTTCTGATTTTGCATCTGTAACTTATTGCCTGGTGCGACTGCTTGAGCATAGGCCCTCTTGTCATTTCTCTCTTATTTATTGAAGATGCAATTCACCCCCACTCCCTGCATGCCTGAAAGGGCCTTCTGCGTCTTGCTTGGTTGTCAGGGAACCTGGGAAGATTGTGAAAAGAAGACAAATCAGCCAGCCCATGATTAAAAGGAAAAGTGTCGTAATGAAAAGGTCTTTAGAGAATAAAGGTAATCGTTATTGTAATTGGACTAAATGTCAGAAATGTGTTTGTCTGTGGAAGACCAGATGAAGGAGAGAGAATTGGAGAAAGGTTGCCAGAAATTAACAGAAGGGGGCGACACATACAGCATGTTCTTCTGAACATCATATCTGACAGATGTAATAATGCATCTGGGTGTGGGGCACGCATACACATACACGTAAGCATACATGTATGCTCTGAAGATTACATACTGAAATATGAAATTACAGAATAATACACATAATAGCTTAATTTCATGATATAATTCCCTTTCTTCCATCAATATAATTAGATTTACATGTTACTTTTTCTAATACTGATCTGTACTCCATCACAACTACACTCGTCAGTAGATACTTGATCTGAGGGAAATCATGTCCCACTGTCCATCATTTGGGAGTTCCCATCCACCATCTTGGCTCAGATTCCTCAGTGTTTCTGGCGCTGAACTCATCTCACTGCAGCTGTGCACTCTGGCACAGCAGGCTGCTGCTGTCCTCTATTTAGTATGCACACCTCTCTGAGCATAACCCCGTCCATGCATATATTACTTCATCCCTTTCATCGAATAATGCAACCGAATGCAAATCGAATAATTCAAGTCTCCTCGATGTATTTTCCTTCACAATCTGTTGCTTGTACACATATCGTGTTAGTGTGCGCATCACAGGCTGTGTAGTACAGTTTATATCACATTCTTGTTTAATCTATACAATCATACAACACACCATAGCCTCTCTATCAGCAACAGACCCTTGCATGAGCTAACACATAGAGAAATCGTAATAATATATTCCTAATGCTATACTGTGGTAAGCCGCTATGCTATGATAAAATATACTGAATTAGCTCACTGACGTAGTGGATTTCTGGAAAAATAAAACAAATGTATAAGAACCTTGATAGTAACCTCCCTTCCCTTTCTGATTAGCTCCCTCTGACATCAGTCAAAACCGAGGATGAGTAATGTCATAGCTGAAGGCGGGCATGTCATGTGTCAATTAAGCAGTCGAGTGTCGAGCAGAGAGCGTTGATAGGCTGGCGTAAAGTTCCAACAAGGAGTAAATCAGAGCATCCTCGCTCCCTGGCTGGCTGAAGAGGGGAGCAGGGAGGGACCTTTCCACCAGAAAGGAGAGGTCAGTCCATTAAACATCTGGACTAAAAACTGCAGGTAAAAGTATGATGGTGTGTTCCTTTTTCTTCATCCAAGAAAAACAGTTTGTTCGTTGCAAAAACGTTACTATAAAGGTAATGGCCGTGATTGCTGTTCAGTTCCAGTTCTCGATCCCAGTTCAATAGACACAATAAAACCCAGACCTGCCCCCCCACCTCTGGCCCTTGTCCTGCTGTGCTGATTGGTCTGGGGAGCTGTCAGGTCAGCGTGTTCTCGGCCTGGGAATGGTCAGCCCGGCGAGCTGGTGATGGTCTTGACTGTGTAATTCTGGTACAGCGGCTGCATGAACATGCCCAGTGTGCCGGTCACGCACACAAACACAAAGATCCACAGGAAGAGGCGGTCGATCACCATGGCAACGTACTTCCAGTCCTCGCTCACCTGTGGATGGGGAGGGACAAAAGGTTGAAGAGTCAGATTAAGGTGAGCAGAATCACCACCGCTCTCTCTAAGTACCCTCCTGCCTCCCCATGCAGAGGGTTAATGGAGGTGAAGGGTTAATGTGAGCGGAGACTCGCTCTGCCACACAGCTCTGATGAGGTCCGACACGAGCCAAGGAGGAGGAGGAGGACGGACGAGATGAGAGAGAGAGAGAGTGATGGAGGGCAGAGAAACAGAGAGGGGGGTGTTGACACTGTAGCTCCTGTGACGATGACTTGGGGGAAGGGGAGGGCATCCACTGTGCCAGGATTGTGGGCGGTATGCCGATGGGATGGTTATGATGTCTATGATGGACAAAATTACAGAGGATTGTTAATTCCCGTGTCAGTTTCTTTCATTCCAGGAGAGAAGGCTGGTCTCCTAAGACGCCTTGAGGAGGAAAAGCGATAAAAAAATGCCACCCTCTCTCTCCGCCGTCTCGGTTCCTCTATTCCAGCACTTCTCCAGTTGTACTCCTTCTCTATGCACACGTCATGCCGCTGCTATAATTACATGTCTGTGTTGAATATTCAGAGAGCTATGATTGCGTCACCAGATCTGTCTCCTTTGCTTATGCTCTGGTGTAGTCCCCCATGCGTTTCAAATGGCATGAGCTAAACGGGACTGCTGGCACTGAGAGGACAGACCTGGACAGCTCATGACGCTTTTTATTATTCGTAACGTCTGCACAGAATAAGACGATTTCTGCAAAAAATGTAAAGAGCCCAAGAAGTCCATCGACAGGCTGGTATACTTATCTTTTTTTTTTTTTCAAAGATATATTGGTATTAAAGTGTGTGTTGGCAAGAAATTGCAGAGTGGTAAACTGCAGCAATAAAGGATTTATTGGCATCAGCATCACTTTGTCTTTTTGTGTTTAATTTAAAGAATCTAATTTAACGATATAATTTGATGTGTTAAGTTATTTAAGCTGGGTGCAGAGCAAAAAGCTGGAAACAAACATTGACATTATCACGTTATAAAGTTGATTTAGTGACCGTGTAGCTAACAGGTGCCTATTTACGCATACAGCAGTCCAAGATCGGAATATCTGGCTAGCGGCTATCTGACGAATGCAAGTCCAATATTTACTCTCAGTTTTGGCTTCTACCGAACCAGAAGTCTCTTTAGCTGCTGAATGCTCCACTAACTGTGTCTGTCAGTTGTTTGGTGCTGGGCAGGTAGCATATATAGTTTAATCAGCATTGTTTAAGATATTCATTAGAGCAGCTTCAAATGATTACAACTTTGATACAAAAAAATACTGTAGCATTTTCATTTGTCATCTCTAACTACACAGTTTATTGTAAAACTTGATCTGTAGTATCTATACTCTTTATCAGAAAATTGTGTTATTTGTGTTATTTGTTTACGTTAGAAAATTGATATCAGTCAATATATTGTTATCTAGTTGATCTAATTCCTATTATCACTATCACCCCAAAGGACTGTGATAAGGAGCAACGGAGATTATAACTATAATGGTGTGAACATTCAGACACTATAATACTCACACTCTGATCATCATCCTCGCTCTTCATGTGGTTGGCGATGAAGCGAACTCCTTCCACAGCCTCCTCAAAGCCCGGACAGGCTTGAGCCAGCAGGGCCTGAGTCAAAGCAGGACCCCCTGCTGCTTGCTTCCCCCGTGGCAGGTTTCCAGAGCCCCCTTCCCGGCCCTCCCTCACCCTGTTCAGCCCATCTATGGACCCCCCACCTGCTCCAACCAGATCCCCTCCGAACTGTTTCACAGACGCCCGGTTCACATAGCAGGTACAAGGGTCATTGTCCTCCTTGCTGAACACCCCTGTGGAGGTCCCCCCTCCATTCCCGCCAGCGTTGCCCATGCCGAGCCCCACCATCAACGCCCCCGCCTCTCCGCTGCGCCCGCCTTCCTTCTGCTCCTGGGCCCTCCTTCTCTGGCGCAGCCGCTGGCGCTCGCAGCTGTTCCTGGGCTGGCGCATAAAGAGCAAGGCGGGAAGCTTGTTGAGGAACACCAGTTTAACCCAAGGGGGCATGGTGTGTGTGGTCGGCGAGCGGTGGTGTACGTTGAGCACGCACACGCTGGTGACGATGGAGAAAGTGACCAGGACCATGGTGAACATCAGGTACTTCCCCACGAGTGGGACGTCCAGTGACGTGGGGGGGACGATCTTGGAGATTAGCAGCAGGAACACGGTGAGAGCCAGCAGCACGGAGATGCAGAGCGTCATCTTCTCGCCACAGTCGGAGGGCAGGTAGAACACCAGGATCGCCAGCGAGGTGATGAGCACACACGGGATGATGAGGTTGATGGTGTAAAAAAGTGGCTTCCGGCGAATGATGAAGTCGTACGTGATGTCCACGTAGGTGGGGTCAGCCGGGTTCTCGTTCCGTCTGCCCGGCAGGGCGATGATGTCCCACTCGCCGCTGGGGGTGAAGTCGTCCATGCTGGCCACGTCGGCGCGGAGAACCAGATCGATCTCTGTGCGGTCATAAGTCCAGGAGCGGAAGCGCAGCGTGCAGTTCTGCTGGTCAAAGGGGAAGTGCTTGACCTCGATCTTACAGGCGGACTTGTAGATGGCCGGGGGCAACCAGAAGATACTGCCATCGTAGGAAACCACCGCGTTAGAGTAGAATGACACCTCGTACACCCCATCGGCACTGAGAGACAGGAAGTGGGAGAGGAGAAAGACAAAAAAACAAGTTTCAGGCACAAACAGAAACCTTTGTATGCTGATTTCATAAAAAAGAAATGTGTAAATAAAAAGTATGAGAGGCCATGTTTCCCTGCGTCATATGTACAGTGGAACATGACACATCTCATTATGCAGTCACAGCTCATCAAAGAGCTCTAAGACACACAAACACACACACACACTCACACACACACGCATACACACACACGCACACACACACACACACACACACACACACACAGGTGTGGAGGCTTTGAGGTGTCTCAGGGCGGCAGGGTCCCAAACCCAAAGAACAGGATGAACACACAGACAGAAAACACAGCTCATAGGGCAGACTGGGGCGGGTTAAACAGCTCGAATTAGACACTTAAGTCAGAAGTCAGCTGACTATATTAAAGCTTTAGAGTGAATTTCCATTTAACGTTTGACAGGAGAACTAATTAATGATGGCTATTAATATTGGGAGATGTGACATATGCAAAAGAATAATTCATCGTCTTTGACTGATTACACCATCGACCCGCCTGACAAAGTACACTCTCGAAACAACAACTTTCCTGCAAATTTTGTCAAATCTAATTGAGACTTGGCAGCTGTAGTGCTGCTGTTTCTTTAGTTAATCCTTCTGTTTAGGTGCCTGACAGGAGTTCGAGGCAGTGAGGAGCACTGGGAGGATAGCGTGTCGACCTGGGGTTCATGGGATTAGGAGGATCATTTTATCCAAAGTGCCGGGGATCTTTTAATCTTTAGTAAAGTAAGGACTGAGGCACGGAAAGAGGAGAAGGCCAGACAGCTCACTGGACTCTGATGAGCTGATTTACATACTGTAGGCTGACACTCAGTTTCCATGACATTGAGACTAGTGGTCTGCATCCGTACCTCCCTCAGACATGCAAGCTAATTGTAATAAAAAACTAGCAAAGCAAGTTTCTGCTTCATACACGTAAAGAGTTGTGTGTAAAATAATGCATTACAGTTAATTGCATTGAAGATAAAATTAGATAATTTTACATATCTGGGATTTTGCATACATTTGCCATATGGTTGATTTAAACCATGTCGCCCAGACCTACACTCAAGTCTGCATTAACAGCAAAGCGTGCGATAGCCCATAGTCTTAAAACTCAATATAAAACTAGATGTATAGTTTATATATTCCGAAGTAAATGGATGTTTAATTAATCATCTGAACAAGTTGGTTTCTTTGTCACTGTGTGCACTGTACCTGATGACAACATGAAACTGGCAAGGTGAATTTGGATGGGTAATTTTCAGTTAACCGTCTGCATCTGCAGTACATGTACAGTCTCTATGTAGGTTTAACCGTACAGTCTCTATGTGGGTGTGCAGTGCAGATGACTCCATCTTTGAAGTGTCTCATGAGACTTGGAGGTACTGTGTAGTAATGTAGCATGAGTGATATGAGCAGATTACAGTGGACATGTTCCATCATAAGTGCATGTGTTACACAGTGAAACCTCTGGCATTTAATTGGTGTTCTTATACAAAGTAACTTTCTGTACAATGGTGGCAGCTGGCTAAAATCAGCGGGGAGTTAGCTTTAAAACATTAATAGTTCACCATGAGACGTGCATGTGCTCCTGTTGTGCATGTTTATGCCACTGCATGCATCCATGAGCCTTGTGTGTCTTCAGAAGTGAGTGCAAAGCAGTGACTCACTTGTTGTAGAGCACCACGTCAGGCAGCCAGATGTGTTTTGAGGGCAGCCTGACCTTCATCATCCCATCAAACTCCTCAGGGACCCAAGTCAGACGATAGTCCTGCCACTCCTGAGGGCCAATAAAAACAAAAGGCTTAATCACTCGTGCGCCTATCACACAGCGGCAAGAGTGGAGCAGTAAGAAGAAGGTCCGTCTGTCCGTCTTTGTGTCTGTCAGTCGGTGGTCAACGTGACACATCCCGCGCCTGGGGAACATCCTGTGCTCTGTCCCTCTATGCTTACATCACATTTTCAACTATCAGCCATAGAGAGAGCTTGCTGCACTGATGTCAACCACAAACCAATCAGCATGATTCAAATTGCTCAGGGGTGGAAGTGTTACATTTAGTACCTCTAATGCAAGGGGTTTTGTTGTGTGTACTTTCTTGTTTGTATTCTAAATCGGTATTCTTACTTTTACTTTAGTTCTATTCATCACAAGTATTGCACTTTGCTACATTTTCAAGTTGCATCCGCGACAGAGTAACAACTCAAGTTGCGCGTAAAAACCCTGATACACTGTGAGAATGGAATTGGAGAAAGAAGATAAACCAGCAGCTGCAGCAGAGAATCAGCTGCATGTGTGTCTGCGGCCGCAGGAGTGCAGAGCGCCGTGAACAGAGAGGTGACACTCCCGAAATGATACGTTACAAATGTCATATCACATATAGGTCAGGTCACATACGGGGTGTGGCTAGTTGTCGTTATTGTACATCGGGATAGTTTAAAAACAAAGAGATACATCTATCTTAATTATTGACTGAATTAATGGACCAACTTGGAAGCATGCCCAGTAACACACCCTCGATGTTCACGACCTGTAGCCTAACCTGTATCACTTCACCTCACTGGAGAAGTTTTCCCTCCAGTGAGGTGTTTGAGGACTTTCTGCTTTTTCGTGACTTTTTGAGTTTTGACCAGAGAGAGGACTGGTTATAATGGGATAGAGAGGCCGAGTGGATTGGTAGAGGAGTTGAACCTGCAGCAGACTGCAATGTAGTTGCTTGTGTGTGCTACACGGTTGTAAAAATCTATAAATAAAAACTGTGCAATCTAGTTCAGCCGCTGTGGCGTTTATTGTTTATGTCCACGTTGTCTGCTTTGGTGATGTTTTTTTTTCTACTGTTCTTTTTAAAAGAAGTTTCAGGCGCTGTGGTGTCCATTGCTCATTCTGTCTCTTTTCTGGTTGATTCTTGTGAGACTACACTGAGAAAGGCAGTATATATATATATATATATATATATATATATATATATATATATATATATATATCATTGATATTCAGTTGTATCCACAGGCTGCAGAGGTTGTTGATTTGGACAATAGTGGTATTGTTGTGTCTTGTTGTGTAAATTGAAATGTTTGTGTTATTTTTGTAGCCTAAATATGTTTTTTTTTTACTTTAACAGTGTTATCAAGTATCATCAGCCCCCTCCCCCCCCTTTGTATGTAACCTAGTGAGATTTACCTGCTTTTTACTTTTACCTATGAAAAATGTCTATAAAGTAACTGTATTTTTACAATACGTCTAGTACTCTTTCCACCTCTGCAGTAAGGCTGATCCTATGAGTGCATGTGTGTGCATCAGCAAGCATCCGCACGTCCTCTGTGCAACCTTTTTTTAGAAGACAGCGTTGTCTTGCTCTGCATGCTGTGGCTCAGTCGTTGACATTGCCGCATGGAAGCCTCTGTGACAGCAGTTCTGTCTGTCGCTTTTATTTTATGGCAATGTTGGAGCTGTAATGCTCATGCTAGGTCATCTGCAGTAACTGTGATGCATTATGGCCATTACAGTTTGTCTTGGCTCAAGACAGCTGTCCTTGGCTCCCCTGCTTAACCAGTTGCAAAGGATCCATAGAGCACTGATGGTCATCCTACGCTCCGTTACGTGTCATACATCTTGACTTCAGGTGCAAGTGTGTTTGTGTGTGTGTGTGTGTGTTTGTGAATATAAGACAAGAAATGTTTGAAGCTTTAAACAATGTAATCAGAAATGCAGCATGTACGACGATGACATAAGAGACATTTCATGTAGATCTAAATTTACGTCCACACTGAACATACGTCTGTGTAATTTGTTCAAACACCTGCTCTCAAAAGCCAGCACATATGTTGAAGATGTGTGTGAGTGACTACATTTGTATACCTGATGTGTGTAAAAGTGCACCCCTACATGTTCTACCATGGTAAAGGCCTCAGCTGCAAGCGTACAAAGAGCCAGCCATGTAGAAGAGTGTCACCGCTCAGCCAGGGTCACATTATTCACAGGGTGAGGGATGCTAGGTTTCATCCAAATCCACAAACTGCCAATTTCACCAGCTGAGAAATAAGGGCTCAGCATTTGTGCAAAGGGCTTTTGATATCACCAGTTATCTGTGATTTGGGTGTAAATAAAAAATATTCTTTCAACTAATTTCTCACATTTCTCCTGTCCGATTTTGAGTTTCGGAGGATGTGTATTGTTTGATGTCTCCCTCACTGTCGGACACACGAGTCATGTCAGCTCTCAGGGCTGCTGCTCCACACGAGTAGAGGCAGGATAAGACAGAGCCATAACCAGTGAAACACACAGAACACAGGGATGCATCTGTCCCAGTAACTGGACCACTGCTCCTATGCTACGGTCTACTGGTATCATAACACTGTGGCCCATGATTATATAAAGGTAATCAGCATGTATACTGTGTTCTATTGTAGAGAGACCATTACTCAGTGTCCGTATTTGTAACTAGCATCCATGGCCCTTGTGGTGTGTAATACACCTCCACCTACCTGGCAGGAACATTTTCAAATCCAAGGTAAAACCATCCAAAATAAAATATTGAATTCACTGTTTTTTGCTACATTTTGTTTTTCTAAATAATGTTTTTTCTGTGGCAGAAGGCTACTATGTTAGAATGGTAAGATGAGGAGAAGTCTCACCTGTGTTAGCCAGACATTGGTGGTCATCACCTGCTCTCTTTCATGCTGCAGAAATAGAAGACATGTATTGTAAATTACAAACTGTGATCCAAAGGGTACCACAAGCTGAAGGATTTTTTTTTAAAGGCACAAAATGGATGCAGCAAAGTCAAAATACTGTATCTAGATTTTAAGTCCCTATAGAACGAGTCAACCTCACAATATGCAGCTTGACAGTGTCCTTCATCGCTTGGTAAATACTCATATTTCAAAAAGATGACAACGCGTATGTTAATTTCTCAGGTTTTAAAAAGCTCCAAAGTCACAGAAGACTTCATACAGCTGATCGGCTGAGTAGTACTCAACATAATGAGTAAACTGATCTTTATGTGTAAAGTCAGTAGAGTGGATCTTTAACAAATATACTGCAGTAATAATTTTTCTGTGAAGCTTGTTTGCAGTGGCGGAAAGTACATTCACTCAAGTACTATACTTAGTGTAAGTACAATTCTGAAGTACTTTACTTGAGTATTTAAATGGTATGCTTCTTCATAATTTGACTCTACTACATTTCAAAGGGTTACATTGTACCTTTTACTGCACTGCACTTATTTGACAGTTACTTATGATTACATACATATACTTATAATGACTTAGTATTATTACAATGTATTTATGTACATGAAATTAAATCATAAAATATTATAACATTAGTACAATTAGCTACAAACAATATTTTACAACATTAAAATGCAGATTACTTGTTACCACATCAATAATAATAATCCGTAATAATGTACCAGGAGTGAGTACTTAAAGTGCATTTTTAGACTTACTTTTGCAGAGCTTTTACTTAAGAGAGTATTCTTAAATTGCGGTATTGCTACCTTTACTAAAGTACAAGATCTTAATACTAATCAAGCCTTGATCCGAGAGCTTGATTCAGACTGACATTAGATTTCCATAACTAGACATTACTTTATTTTCAGTTTTAACCATGACACTACACACACTACAGAAGGAACTGCATTAGTCAGCACGTTTTGCACCTCGCATCTTCCTTATATGTTTAAATAATCTTTGTGTGCAATCAAAATCAAAGGAGGCGTATCACAGAGGCTTGTCCTCATACTGTGAAAGGTGCACTCGAGAGTCAAACACATGCACACTCACCACGCTGATGAGCTGAGCCAACGACACCATCAGCTGCACGGTAACCAGCTCAGAGCCGTTAGTCGCGGGACGGATCAGTTTGTTGTAGTGGGCCGGGTTTAAGAGATGCTCCACCAACCGCTCCTCTGTGTCTGCCCCGAGGCCGCCTATAATGAGAACACATTATCATCACCTTCATCATCATCATCTGCCTCTATCATGAGACACAAATGGTGCAGCCATCTGTGTCTCTCTTGGCACTTTAAACTTGTATCATATTGGATGATAGCCTAATCATACAAGAGCAGGAACTCAGTGGTGCTGTTACGTTTCTCTGTTTGGCCACTGCCCTCACTGCCAGCATTGAGAGCTGGCTATCCATGTGTATCAAGAATGCAGCGTCTTTGAACCATGGCATTATTCGTCACTGCCGGCTGGAGCACGTCAGCACAGCTCGATACACACTTTTTACTCGATCTGACATCATAAGAGTGAGTCAACCAGTCTGAATGTCTCTATCGCTATCCTTTCCGTCTCTATCGCTCTCTCCGTGCCTCTGCTCTGTCTCCGTCTATTTCCCTCTGCTGCGTTGCACTTCTTCCCAACTGCCAGTCTTTTGTAGCTTTGGGTAATTTTCACTCCATCTCTCACTTCACTTCCCCCCCTCCGTCCCCCCCTTCTGTCTGCCATCCCTCCATCTGTGGGACACCGTATAGTTGTATCTGTGTGAACGGTCCAGTTTGGGCAGAGCCGTCACAACGGCACACACGGGAGGGGAGGTGTTTTACTGAGAGACACGACGCACGGAGAAAAACAACTGTTCTGCACCGCCTCCTTTCCACCCTCTCACTCCCTGCCTCTCTGGCATCTGCTCGCTCCGGTGCTGCATCTTTTCACTCTCGCAATCCCCTGATGATAAACACAGGCTGCTTTCCGTTAACCTGATACCAAACATGTAAAAGCCGATGTGAGTCAAATGAACTCACAGTTATGTTTGATTTGGATTTTTTTTCGAGAAATTAAAGTCAAATGAGATGATGAACCCTTCCTTTCATTTTCAAGAGGGGCCTATTAACAAATCAAAGACTGACAGACAAAACTATTAGAATAATCTAAATATTATATAATAAAATACAAAGATTCAAACAAACCCCAGACTACTCATTCTACAGCATCATTTCCATCTTTTACATGCGTCCTTTGCACAAAACTAACATGGAATTTACTAAAATAACAAATGCTGGACCAAATAAAATGTAGTCAATTAATCGATAAATGATCTACAGAAAATTAAGTCATTTCTTTTTTATATCATTGTCAGTTATATGCAGTGGTGTATAAAGTACCCAAAAGCCGTACTTGAGTAAAAGTAAAGATACCTTACTGGAAAATTACTCCAGTAAAAGTAAAAGTCACCTATTAAAATACTACTTGAGTAAAAGTCTTAAAGTATCTGATATTTTCTGTACTTAAGTATCAAAAGTATTTTTCTGATATAAAATGTACTTAAGTATTGAAAGTAAAAGTACAAGTACATGCTTTTAATAAAAAAGCAAAGGGTCAGAATTTTGAGAATTATGAAGTTTATTCTTTTAAGTGCTGTGGTCACCGTGACCAAGGACCAGGAGTTGTGTTGATACAATAACTGGGTTGGCTGTGATCCATCCATATATATTATGTTCAACATAATATATTGTACCTAAGTATACTTTTGCATCTACTATGAACTTATCATCATAATTCTCCAAAAAGCAATATGACACTATGAAGGACTTGTAACAGTGTGGTTATAAGTATGCTCATTCCGCCCGCCGTGGGTCTCTTGGTACCGGTCTGTGGGTCTCTTGGTACCGGTCTGTGGGTCTCTTGGTACCGGGCCACAGAAAGAATGAATGAAACATTTCAATTAAATAAAAAAAAATCAAGGCCGGAAAGATGTTTTATTGTGAAAAATGACCGCATACATCCGTCTGTGGTAACCTCAGACGGAATCTCTTGACACATGTCAAGATGTTACGTTACTCTAAAAATGAAACGTAAGTCTGTTACAACTCTGTCGGTGATCTGGAAACCAAGGCAGAGTATCCTGAGATCGCCAAAAAAGCATGAAAACCTGCTTCCATTCCAACATCCTGTCTTTGTGCAGCGGGTTATAAGTTAAGCAGTAGACTGGACTAAAGGTTTAGTTAGGAGTAGATTGGACATAACGAACACACGTCAGGTGTCGTTGTCTCCCGTCTTTCCGAGGTCGGACCCGGTCTGTGAAAATATTGTCTTCACGTAACCGGTCCGTGACGCATAAAGGTTTGGGAGCGCTGGACTAGAGGATGTAGAGGGAAAATGCAAAACATTGTGATTCGCAAAACCTGCTTGGTGGAGTCTGTGTTCCACCACAGTCCCCGATGTTTTTGTTTTTTTCTAAAGATAGATTTGATTTTGTAGCGAGTAACGAAGGTTTCAGGAGAAATGTATCGGAGTAAAAGTATCAGTTTTCTTTGCAAAATGTAGTGAAGTAAAAGTAAAAGTAAACAGAAATATAAATAGTAAAGTAGAGTACAGATATCCCCAAAAACTACTTAAGTACAGTAACGAAGTATTTCTACTTCGTTACTATACACCACTGGTTATATGTGGGTTTTGGACAAAGCAAGCATTTTGAAGTTATTTAGGCTTCATGAAATTGTGATGAGCGTTTCATCGACCAACTGATTCATTGATTCATAAAATAGTCACCCGACACAACAAAGAGAAGAAAAAAAATGTCATGAAGGGAAATACAATCAAAAAGAAGAACAAGTACATTTTAGATGGAAGAAAAAACAGCAAAAATATGGCAATAAAAAATGGATATCAAAAAGCTTTAAACACACAAAACATACTCCACTGATGTTATGTCTTCCCCATTTCCCTCTGAAAATGCCTCTGAGCTCCTCTGACACTCAGTCCTCCCCCTCTGTCCCCCCTGATCTCCACCTTCCACCCCCTCCTCTTGCCCTGTAGCGCTGCTGTGTTCACTGAGCAGGAATGATAGCCTCTGTCTCTGGATCAATGAGGACTCTATTCATACCCCGTAAACTAAACACGCAATTCCTCGCTTCCACCTTATTTTTAATCTCCCGCTCCTCCCCGTGTCCCGTCTTTTCCGTCTCATTTTCTTTTGCACTTTCACCGTCTTTCCATCATCCGAGCCGGCCCTTATTTTCTCTTCACTCCCCTGGCTGTCTCCCTCGCTCCCATCCTTCTTGTTATCTCCATCTCCCCGTTGCTGACAGCCACTGTCCATTTATTGTCCCTTCTCTCGCTAATCCAGCATCATCAATAGACATCCTGTCAGCACATGTGTGTAGCACTCTGGTTGTTTATTGTGCACAGGCGCCAGTTGCCCTTTTTTCTTTCCGTGTGTGTGTGTGCTTGTGTGTTTTTTGTGCGCGCACATATTCATGAGGGAAATAAACAATACTGTCTGTGCCTGAACCATATGAGTAATGCATATTATTCCCAGAAGCCCAAGGCAATAACACTGCCGGATGAGACAGAAAGCTAATACCGTTCACTTAAACAATGATGAAGCAGAAAAGGCCTTCATTTCCATCAGCCAGCCTCATAATGTAAATGGTAGTTTCATGCTCAAACTAGCTAGATGACGTGTACATTGTCAACGTGATATGCAGTTATTCTTCTTTGTAAACACAGTTTCTGAGAGGGATTATATTTGCTTCAAATGGTATATTATATCAAGCATTTCAAAGCATCTGTGCACTTAAATCTATGAAAAAGAAAGATTTAATGCAAAGACTTTGCTCCAAAGCTCATACAAAGCTTATAACAGGTGAGAGCTGATTCCCCTCGTCTTTGATATCATGTTTGAGTCACTGCATGAGGGGTTATTATACAAAACTGCTCTGTCAAAGACCCCTGAAGATGACTAAGACCAAAACAAAGTCCAAGGCCAAAATGATTCAGTTTATTGCAAGCCAAATATTGGGTTTCTTACTCTGAGGTTTGATTTTATAAACATATGTATGTATATACAACTGCCAACTGCACTTTCCAGAATAAAACATCCCAAGCATTTACATCCCACTCAAATCTGAATCGATATGCAGATTAAAAAAAGGATTGTGCAGTCTTGGCGTCCATATCCACTCTATGAGTCTTTGTATTTTCACTCAAATATTTGCATGCATGCGCTCAGGATGAAAGTCTAGACTAATATTTTACGACACTGAGACAAATTATAGACCAAAACCGAGAGCTTTTCTGGTTTATTATTATCTCAAGAACAAGGCTGATAAAAATATCTACACACTGCAGCCTGATCACCGCACAAACATGTTCATCCTCAGCACTTACTTATGCTTCTAAACAAAGACTGATCTCGCTCTTTCATACAACACGCTGCCATGCTAAAGGCCCAGCTGAGTGGTGGTAATGTTGACGCTAGCTCAGCTTGTAGGCTGGTAGTTTTCCAGTTCAAATATTGCAAACTTAATGTGACACTATGAATATTTCAGCAGGGCTCCCCATTAGACCCTGGAGCCAGGGAAGTTACACACCACCACGCACGCACGCACGCACACACACACACACACACACACACACACACACACACACACACACACACACACACACACACCTCTGTGACACAGCACAGAAAAAGGGTGTGATGGTCGCCATGTTCAGTGTTCGATTGCTTCCCATATCCATCCGCCACTGATCTTAGCATGCTGCTGATCAACCTCACAAAGTGTGTTGTTCTTAGTCTATGATTTTTGGAAAGTCGCTGTAGTAACTAAAATCCTCAATCGTTAAATTGCACAGTGTGGCGTGCAGTTTACGAAGCCATCAGAGGCCACACACGCTGTAAAGACAAATGTGGAGAAAATGAGGCCGAAGCGAGACCTCAATTGAATTATCCAGCGAAGACTATTACGGTTATGATCTCTATTTATACAGCCCGCTCAAATGAGAAAAGGTTGGAGGGGAAGTAGGGTCGCTTTCTGCTCTGCGTTCTGCCAAAGAGGCTTTTTGGCTGCTGCTGGGACCTTTTATGCTGAATTATTCTTAAATCAATAATGGAGAGATCCATTGATCTACTAGCAACACCCAATTGGCACCGTAATGCCCAAAGAACTGAGGTATTAATATTGATCCTCCATCCAACCGCAATATCACAGCGCTCCAAAAACAAAAGCCGTCCCACAGTGGACTAACTGAGAGTGGAAGAAGCTTTATTGTCGCCAAATTTGAGAAACTCCAGTCAGGAAAAGTGTGGCCAGTTAAGTTTTTTTATTCGCTACTGACGAGGAAACTTACTTTTACAACAATGCTGCTTCCCCTCCGTACTTATGAACAAGACTATACTGCTAAATACTAATGCTGTTACTGATACTAATATACACTTAATCCCAAAGCCCTTATATCAAATCATTTTTGCAGAAATTAAATATAAAGCTGCACATAAATGAACAGGATATAATAATAATAATAAATACACAAGAGAAACTAGATTACACTTGGCCAGATATAAACATCAACACATAAAGAGTGTATGTAACATGTGAGTTATAAGAAGCTTTAACCTACAATGCTCTTTCTAATTCAAGTCAACATCTCAACGTTTACAGTGGAGTTAAATATATACGAAAGTCTTCTGTATAATGTTATAGTGCAGTTTAAAAAATGCCATCTTAGGTTTTAATATCAAATAGGCATAGTCTAACATTGGGGACGGTGTTGAAGTGGTTCATAGAATATATAGCTGAAAAACTCAGAAACTATGAAATCCTCATATGCTGTTTGGTTTTTATTGTATTACTTATAGCCCGAGGAGCTTAGCTGTTTGACGACAGGCGCTATATAGTCTTGCATATTTGAGAGATTGCAATAAAATGCATCATTTGAACTGCATAATGCCTCTCATAAGAGCTATTATTTAAGCTATTACTTGGATATCCATAAATCTTTATCACCAGATCGAAGTCTGCAGCCTGTAAGTTACACTATATGCACACATGCGGAGAAAAGGGACAGCAAAACATGCCCAGAACACATTTTGGCTTATGTCTTATCTTGCAGAAGTCCTGATCACAATCATAACAAACATTTATTTATTTATTATTATTTATTATTTGGCTCTCTGCTGAAGCATACTTTCTGTCGATAAGCAGTAGTTTCTCTCGTTGTATGGCACTTTTAGATGTAAGATCATGTTTAAAGTTGTATCTTTCATTCGTGTTATCACTGTTATCGTGAATACACTTCTACACACGCCTGCATTAGAGCAACCTAAGCACAACCATGCCTCAATGTTAGTCAACCTTTTACTTACATTTTTTTTATAACTCTTAACTTTCCAAACGTCTCTTATCTGCTTTTCTTTTCCACTTTTTAAGTTTCTATTAAACCTCTGTGCTCTCCTTCTGCTTCCCTCTAATCTCCAGGGCCGCACACTGCTGTGCTGCTACTACTGCTGCACATTCATTCACACGAACACTCACACACTCGATCTTGCACAAATCATACATGAGAGCACACAGTCTTACACAGGGGATCACACACACACACACACACACACACACACACACACACACACACACACACACACACACACACACACACACACACACACACGTTCTCACAGTCAAATGAAGGCCTCTGTTGAGTGACTTCTGTGCGTTTCTTATCACAGATGCAGCCCTTATCCGCTGATCTCATCCTGTTGCTGCCGCGTGTTGGGAGGTAGTCCAAAGAGAGCCAGACAGAGAAAACGAGGGAGCGAGATAAAGAGAAAAAGTGACAGAAAGAGAGCGAGAGCGAATAGGATGGCTGTCGTAATGTGCAGGTTGAGATGCGGCGGAGATCAGTGGGCTTGAGCAGTGCAGCAGAAAAGTGATGACAGGCTAAACTGACTGTGCAGAACTTCTAGACCGTAGCCGTGCCAAGGAAATGGTTAGTTGATATTCACTAAGTGCATTCATAAAGCAGAGGACAGAGATTATGGCGCATGCATAAACACACACAGTCACACATGCAAAGAGGATGACTTGGCCGCGTGTCAAACATCTGTTTTGAGATGCAACTGATAAAAGTGTCGCTGCGAAAATAATCCAAGCACACTACGTCCTTTGGTGATGAGACTGTCTCATATCCAGTAACCCCTGCATCAGGTCAACTCAGCGCCACAGACCTGTTTATTATGCATGGCCTGCAGGGGAAATGACAAGAGACATCCTCCTCACACAACAGGACGGCCACATCCTTGCGCCAGCGTCTGAGACAGGTGGCGAAATGTCCTTGAGCGCCCTTGAACAGTCACTGAACGTGAGACTCCTTTCGTGTGCATTTCTGTGTATGTTAAAGTCTTATGTAAGAAAATAGTGTTATGCGCATGGAGGTGTAAAGTTATGATTTTTGTCCCTCTAATTCCATCCATGCACATGTTGTCTCGTGTGGGTTTTACGATTGCGTGTTCTTTAACCTCTTTGTACGGAATCTCGAAAACGTGTTTATACCCAGGTGTGCGACCACGCGCTCATTCTTCCAATGTGTGTTTGCGTGTGGCTTGAGTTTAAAGTCTCTGAGGATGATGCTAATCAGATTTTCTCCCTGAAGGGGAGATGACTCATTAGTACGCCACTGCTTATGAAGCCCCTTAAAGTGATATTTCATGTTGGTAGCATTTAACTCCGGTTTGAAGTCATGATCAACCAACAACATTGAGTGCTCAGGGACACCGAATATTTTCAGCAATTTTAGAGCAGCTTCAGAAACAAGACAAATCCTTGGTTAGTTCTTCATTCAATTTGTAGTTTTTATTTATTGCAATATTCTATTTTGTATATATTTCAATTGTAATACAAAGAGGCCCATATTACTTTAGGACACTTTATATTTGTGATGTTTTTATGTGCTATTGTGAATATCCTATTTTTACGCATGCTTATTGTGTGGAAAAGCGTTGCATAAAGCTATTTTAAGGTGTGTGTGTGTGTGTGTGTGTGTGTGTGTGTGTGTGTGTGTGTGTGTGTGTGTGTGTGTGTGTGTGTGTCTGTCTGTGTCTATGTCTGTGTGTGTGTTTATGTGTGTGTGTGTGTGTGTGTGTGTGCGTGTGTGTATGTCTGTCTGTGTGTGTGTTTATGTGTGTGTGTGTCTGTCTGTGTCTATGTCTGTGTGTGTGTTTATGTGTGTGTGTGTTTGTGTGTTACAAAAAGAGTGCAAGTGTATGTGTGCCAGAGAGAAAGCAGGAGCATGTTGTCGCCATGGGTGAAGATGATCATTTAGTCAATGCAAGGCAGATGGCCAGGCATGTGTGAGCGGATGGAGGTGTGTGTGTGTGTGTGTGTGTGTGTGTGTGTGTGCGTGTGTGTGCGTGTGTGTGCGTGTGTGTGCATGCGTGCGTGCGTGCGTGCATAGTTACGTGTAGTTATGTGTGCTGCTACACAGCCAGTGATAAACAGTCTTTTTGCTTGGAGGCACAAAGCTGGTCTCTGCCCTGTCACTACTATGGATTGGCTGAAAATTATTACGGCGGCTGTAATTCATCCAATCAGCTGATGTGTTTTCCGCTGTGCTTTGGGTAAACCCTTGCTGAGCAGAAATTAACACCAAATTAGAGCCAATATACGGAGGTAAAATATGTCTAAACACCTTAATGGCTTTACACTTAACACATACCTCATTTGCTCCTAATGCACTGTAACAACAGCTTCGTAAATAAGACTCATCTACTCAGTGCATGTGCTCAATGAAGACAAAAAAGACCATTTATCAGTCCGAACACAGGCAGAAGGCATTTCCTGCTGCACGAAACATAATTTGTTCTTTGAAGACAGGATGTAGAAGTTGTTTTAGCTCAACGTGTCTCTCATTAACCTGCCCACTCAATGCAAGACCTCAGTGTTAATGAGAGAGAGAAAGGGGGGGGGGGGGGGGGGGGGGTGGGCGAGTGGGTGATAACATAATTTCTTCCTCTCTCTCTCTCTCTCTCTCTCTCTCTCTCTCTCTCTTTCTCTGGTATAATGAGAGATAAGGAGATAACTTATGAAAAATGCTTTAAAACGTCCTCACAATGTGCTGTATTCTATTTAATGTGTTGCCAAAGTGGCACCCAACAGTAGTAAGCTCACTAATAAGTCCACAGTAATATTATTGTGATACAATAATGAGCACATGGTGCTACTTTCTGAAGTAAGGCCTCTAAACGCACTATGTTGAGGTCAACAGATACGCTAAATTAAAGGATCTCTTTTAGTTTGTAAACGGATAATAATGTTAGCCTTTGCATTTGTTTCTACATTGGGCGCATGTGATAAATGCAGTGTGCAATATTTATCCTCCACATTTATTCCGTCGCGCTCGCTGCTGTTACGAGAGGAGAGAAAAAATGGTGACACAGCAATGAAAGAGTAATTTTCTCCGCGTCTGCCTCTCCTCAGCATCACGCCGATCCTTTTGTTTTCCCACTCACTGCCCCGTTACTTTGAAGAAACCTGATCCACGAATGCACGAACTCGCAGTGGATTTGGCCCTATAAAGGTGACGATGCATCGATGGAGCCATTAGACGGACAAGTTTACTCACCTCCCGCCATGGCGAGGACAGCGAGCAGCAGCGGCGGCCAGCCGTCCATCATCATACGTGCGTCCGAGCGCGCTCCGAGCCCGAAAGGTGTTCGCGGCGATGGAGAGGCCACCCCAAGCACACCCGCAGTGTTACTCCCCTCCTCCTCACGACCCCAAAAGCTCCCTTCACTCTCTACCTGGCATGTTGACGTCAGGGCTCTCCGTCGGTCCGCACTTCATCGCCCCAAAAAAAGGGAGAAAATAGAAATACCTCGGCGGGGCCAGGTACGCGCTGCGCTGGAGTCGTGCGGTGCTGGCTGTCCGTGCTGTGCACCGCTTGGCGATGCGTCGCGCTGGGGAGGCGGGGGCGGGGTGCGCGTGGAGGGGAGGGGAGGGAGGGGAGGCGGGAGGAAGTGGCATACCTCAGAGGCTCCACAGCTCAGCTAGTGATGCCGGTGTCTTTCCCGCACACGGTCTCACATCACCATATAATATTCAGTGCTCTTAGGCGCGTACAGTGTTTGTGGCGCTCAATAGTGACATTGTCAAACTTAATGGCATCTCTCATCTCAATCTGCTTTTATCTTTAATATTAGCCACAGGCCAAATTGTTTCGGCAGCATGTAGTATGTCATATCTTCTAGAATGTATCTTTCATCATATACAGCCATGGGGAAATGTAGGCAACACATATATGATGAGATCTGCATGTAGGCCTTTACTGCAATGAAAATAGATTTAAACAAATATAATACGTAAGAGTAAAACAAGCACAATTTGTAGAGTTGTAAATATTTTACATTTTGAGGCGTTAATCTCCCTGCTCTAGTTTCTGTGTATATCTGACACCTCACATCTCTGCCCATTAAAATAACATCACACCACCTTTGTTTCCAGGATTGCCTTACAATGTTATTTTATTCTGTGAATATGCTTCCCCTTTTAAAAGGTGAGGGGAATCTCTTGCCTTTTCTCTGTGACCTCTTTTTCTTTCTATTTCCCTTCCTGTCACTTATCTTTTATTGAACGTCTCTTTTAGTTTTTTTTTTTACAAGTTCACTGAAGTGACCTCTAATCCCCATTCACAAAGTCAAACATGCAGGAGTTGGGCATGCATGAGAAGCAAGACCAGGCAGGAGTTAAGAAGGAGAGGTAGCCAGGTACATGAGTCAGGATGATCATATAGAAGCTTGCGACTCGATATTGTAACATGCGTATGGTCATCTGAGAGTCCGGGTACTTCATAATAACAAAAACATAACAACAGATGTGAATGATGAGGGGCGGAGGCAATGCAGCAAATGAAAAGGGGTACAGGAGGAGTCAAAAGAGCGTGGGCGGCAGGGAGGGCTGGATGGAGGGAAGAGTAAACTAATAGTGCAGGATGGAGGGAGGAGGTGGTTGCCGTGGTGATGAAGAGAAACCAGAACGCTCCAAGAGGACCTGTTTCCCCTTTATTTGAGCTATTTTCATTACAAACCAACAAAAAAGATAGACATGCGCAGCGGGCACACAACACATACTCATGCATAAATGCACACAATGCATACACGCACACAAATGTATATGCGTGCCCAAACATGCAGGCAAACTCCTCCACAGCCATGTCTTCCTCTTCTCATGCTATCTTTACACTCCTCCTCTCGCCCTCTCTCTGTACAGTCCTTTCCTTTCTCCCTCCCTACCTCTCCTCTGCAGTGAATGAGCTGACCTGACAGTGCTCCTCCTCTGCACTGAGTGCTGTGAGTCTCTCTGAATTATTTAAAAGCTGGGACCCCCACGAGTGCTTGTCTTTCCCGAACACCCCCTCACGCTCTCCCTTCCTCTCTCTCTCTCTCCTCTTCCCTCTGTCCCTTCCTCTCTTGCTGTCATTCTGTCTTCTTCTGCTGCAATTACTTCCTGTGGTTCTGTCATGCGACACTTTGATTAACAACATAGAAATCTGATCTATGAATCAGAGAATGATTAATTGTGTAATGCCACCACAACGTATAATAAATCATTTCTTTCACATTACATTTCATTTTCACTTTTTACTCCACCACATTTCCTCGAAAGCTGTGGTTACTTGTTTTTACACAATCACCGAATAAAAGGATGCACTGTTTCAGATTGAGCAACCCAGTGGTATAAAAAGTAGTGAAAATTTGCTCCACCTCAAAGTCAATAATTATCAATTAATATCATAAGAATATATCAAACATTTTGTTGCATTTGAGTACTTCTGTATGTTTTTCTTCTAATATTTCTGTAATTTGTTTTGAAGGCAACACTTTTATTTGTACCACTGATATTATAAGATCATATCCAGAGTGCTGGGGACAGAAATAACTATCCTTTTTACAATCAACACTTGAAATGATAAAGGCACTTGCAAATGACGAGGTAGCACAACACGTGAACCATACTTTGGTGCACTGGAGGTGCAGGTGATAGAAAAGTCATCGCTGAACTTTACATGAACTATGAAAAATGGCCCAACGTGACGATGCAGTTTTCATACTGCAAATCCTGCAGTTTAAAAAAAATGTTTTAGCAGGATCACTTTATCAGAAAATAAAAGGAAAACATAATTTTAAAAAAAATCACTAAAATAAGAGACAGAGTTTCTAGCCTTTAACATTGGAGGCTAGATGATTACTGAACCCAACATTCCCAAAAAACAGACTGTCAAACTCTACAAGAATCATGTGTCCGGCACCTCGGGCCTCTTTGTTTTTGACCTACTTTGTGATTTTAATTAAGAGAACATGGAGGACTAACCACAACAGATAACACGGATGGAAGGAAGGGTGATCGTTAGCGGTGTCTGCTGTTGTGTAACATTGCCTTTTGTGACACACTGGGTATGGAAGGATCGCCCAGATTAGAGACGTCCCCTCAACCACAGAGCATCGGTGCAAGCTTGAAAGAAGCATCTGCCCTTGAGCAAGGCACATATTTGTTCTGGAGTCGACCCTGCGCTTTGACCCCTTGAGGAGGTGTCATGTGATTAATAAAGTGCAACAAAGTCAGTTTCATAAACTGACGGTAAGAGGAGTGTAGCTTATTAGTTTTGACTTACTCATTTATGGCACTACTCTGACATTACATGTTGAGCTCTCCATTCACAAACCAAGCAGGCTATTCTGTGGGGGAGCTCATCGCTACTATGGCACTATGGCCACGGTTATTCATAGCTCTTTTTATATTGCAGGCTGTCTCTCCTCCCTCTTACTCTTCTTCTCTCCTCCCTCTCTTCCTCCCCTGTCGAGATGGCCCTACCTCACTCTAACTAATCACCATGGCAACCTGGTAATCCCTGAACAGAAAAATTCTCTCTCTCTCTCTCTCTCTCTCTCACACACACACACACACACACACACACACACACACACACACACACACACACACACACACACACACACACACACACACACACACACACACACATACACATTACAGGACTGCACACAAACATAAATGCACACATGGGTGCACACATTGGCAGATTCCCGCTTGCACGCACACACACACACTCAAAGAGATACTCATGCATACCAATACACTGGTGTTTACTGGTTAGACATATCTTACCACAAACACATGCTTCCATGCATCATTGTGAGGATAAAGCTCCTCTCTGTTTTGTGAGAAGCTTCATGTGTGTGTTGTGGTTTTCTGTAAATGCACCACCTTTCAGGTTGTGTGAGTAAATGCTATATTTGTGTGTGCACTATTCATGTATGCATTTGGTATGTGTAGCTCATGTGTATGCACATGTTTGTCTGTGTGTATTGGCTACAAATAGGTGTGTGCGTGCATGAGGTTGCATGTGTGTGTAACTGTAATTGATTTCACACTCAGGTCAGTGGTTTTACAGCTACAAGAGAAAAGCACACAGTGGATCTGTGTGCTCTGGTTAACTTCTTATCTCTGTTTCAGTGCTTTTTTTTTCTTGAACTTATGCTTTGACTTTGCCGACGGCATGTCTATTAATAAGACTGTTTGTCCACAGTTAACATGAATGTATTTTCTTTACTGAATAAAAGTCTTACAACAATAATACACAACCCACATCATTGTGCTGTAGAAAAAAAATCCAACATCATTTATGCATCCAGTAGATACATTTCAGGGTTAAGTTTACAGTTAATTCACAATAAAGTAGGAACGCTTTTTAATCACAGATTCATACAGTGAAGGCACATGAATTGACATTCCCGTATTTATTTTTGCACACTTACACACACTCAAACAATTTGGCTGACAGGGTACTGTAATGTTATAAGACCCCTCCCACTTTACTAGTTCTAATCGCCAAATCAATAAAGCTCTTTCTCTTGACAGACAGAGGTTGGCGAATGAGCCTAATTTGGATAGATCAATAGGTGGATTGAAATGTCAGATGGATGAATGAATTTACTCTAATCAGGTGTATTGACCTCACACACCAAGCCTAGTTGGCATGGAGCTAATTCATGATGTCACCACCTCTGTCTAAGAGGAGATTACAAACCTCTCAAATATCCGATTGGTTACAGTAAGTGCAGGGCTTCATGTGCATTGTTTCAGGTGTTACAGAAATCAATGATACTGCATTGGCCAAAACAGCTTCATGCCTGCAGGGCAGATGGACAAGACAATGGGGCGAACAAAGACAGAAGAAGGGATGGTTTTCCTGTAACTATAAATACATTCAGGAGGGTGTTTAGACTGGAAACAAATACAACTATAACAATGTCATCAATGTAATGTATGGCTTTGATCATTGTAGCGCATGTAAGAGATACAAACATTTGAAATTAACAAGGTAGTATGCAGGACGATCCTAAGCAGCATATCTTTGAGTATGTATGTACACATGTATTGACAAGTTAATGTGCGTACGTCTGTGTGCATTTGTGCATGCATGTGTAATACATGTATGTACATGTATATTTTTGTCCCAGCGTGTTTGTTCGTCCTTTACGTACAGTATGTTCAGTGCGGCCGGGTCACAGGATGCTGCAGGGTCATATGCTCTGCTCCAGTGAAGGGCAGTCTGTGTGTGCAGTAGTAGTGGACCAGCTCAGGGATGCTGGAGAAGACACAGCTACTCTGATCCAGTGTGAAGCCCAAACCCTTAACGCTCTTCGTCTGGGCCACAATGATGTGCACACAGCTCTGACTGGTCCTAATGGAACAGGTAGCGAAAAAAATAAAGATGTATTGTCAACTGCAAGCAAAAGACACACAGCAAGAGTTATACATACGATGCTGATGAATGGAAACCTAATAATGTTGTAACTAAAGAAATGGGCTCTCTTATCTATCTCTTCCCAAATGAGGCTGTGCATTTTTACAGAGTTCAGTGGATGTGTAAATGGGGTTAATGATGTGGACTCTCAAATGAATGAGCAGCTTACAACAAATGTGCACTCAGGCGCATGCATATGCGCGCACACACACGTACGTACACACAATTGCACCACGGGATTTCATCCTTTATCCAGACAACCTGTTACTGGCACACTTATCAGTAGTGTCAACTCTATAAATGACACATTCTCATGCATTAACGCCTTAGAGGTTTCCACCACGATGCCGGTTGCTGTAACACTTTAGTAATTCCTCTATCTCTGTGGAGGCAAAGTCATTGGGCTCCAACCTAAATATATTGTGTGCAGTATATAACACATTCTAGAACACAATAGAAATGTAATATTTATCTTTTAAATATTTTGTATTTAAATAATTTAAAAAAAAAATTACATTTTTAAATCAGAAAATCACATTTGATGTCACCGTTGTAACTCAGCAGAGGAAAAACTGAGATCATGATGCAGCAACATGAAAGTTGACAACAATGTATTTGAATGAATATGTACAAGTTGCACTATATAGCGTGTCTTTACCGTGTTCATCAACAAACACACTCAAATGAAATACACACATCCGTGAACTCACTTCAGAGCGATGGAGTACTTGCTGGTTCCTGATTCGCTGTCCCTCACCAGGAAGCTGGCTTCCCTGCAGCGCTGCAGCTGAGCTTCCGCCTGTTGCCGGCTCACACTGCCATGGTACCAGCTTGGAGGGGCGAGGGAAGGAGGGGGGGAAAGCAGAGAGAGAGAGAGAGACAGCGGATCACTGACATATAGCGCAGCGACATATGGAGATAAGTCAGATGTCAAGATAATGATAGGTGATGATGCGAGAGAGAGAGAGAAAGAGTACGAGACTGATGGGAGGAATGGAACGCACAGACACAGATTTACAGTCTCCGTAAATCAGCCTGACGTATATGGGGACCTGAATGAGTTTACGATGTCAAAGGTGAACTTGAGAGGACAAAGGGATCAATAAAACGAACAAACTTAATGTATGTGGTTGTACAGAGTGTTGAGGGAGGCCTATTAGGACACAAGGCGGTACTCTGGTGACAGTGGCTACAGGCTAGAGCCATAATATAACCAGACTGTATGTGACCTTGATTCTTGAAGGCAAAACACACTGACATTCAGCCACAACACGAGAGGAACAAATGTTGGACACATGTTGGAATACGCTCTGAGCAAGTCCCCCACATGTCCCCTATCTGACAAGAAAGGCCGTACTTACTGAGATGAGGACAGAAGGTTTGCAGCTAAAATGAGTCTCTCTCTCTCTCTCTCTCTATTGGCCTCATCTCCCTCCAGCTGTTATGTTCAGCACCTTATCATGAGGATGTGCTCAAGGCCTGCTGCTGGCCAAACCACAACAAACCTCACTTAAAAATGTCTAATGTGTGATGTGTAAATATATGTGGTTTTGGCCAAGACTACTGGCAGCCTCTGCTAGATTTAACATTGTGAGTCGCCAGATCTGATGTGAGAGGAAATCTACAACTCTACTACTGCTTTACAACTTTTACGAAGGGAAATTAATGTTCAACCAAAACTGTGGAGGGCGCTGTTCTGCCAGAGTTTATCGCAGCGATAGTTAAGAGAAAGACCAAAAGAAAAAACTAAAATGCTTTTTCGTTACTGTCCTAACAAACGCAAGCGGAGCAACACAGAAAGCAGACAGGGGGACAGAAAGTGCCATTTACTCTGCAGAGTTTCAGAAAAAGGAGTTAATTTTGATAAGAACTAATAATACACAGACATAACATCAGGGCAACCAAATGGCTCAACCCTTGTCGCATTTGTTTAATTCCTTCAATCCGCTAATCCTGTTCAAGGTTGAACTTGCAGTGTGGGGTAGATCACAAGTCTATCGGAAGACTAAAATACAAGACTATTTTATGAGTATTTACCAATTCACCTGACCTGTGAGAGGAAACCTGCAGACTGTATACATACATTACCGCTCCTTAAATGGTTTAAATGTATTTCAGTGGGGTCTATTGAATCGTATACAATGATGTCATATTTTCAAATATTAGCTATGCCATTATTTTTGATTGCTACAACTGTTCTTGACAACGTATTGTATCCTGAGTGTATTATTGAACCTGAAGTCAGCATGGTGTCCTAAGGTTTTTGCATACATTGGTTTGTCATGTTGCACTTTGGGCTGATGAGGAACCAATAGTGCCAATATGTTGCCCGTTTCAGTCCAGTAAAGTTTATAAGCTATAATTCAGTGTGCAAAAGCTTTCTTATTTTCCCTCTTTAACATTAATAAACGTTATATCTCCGCCTCCTTCCTATGGATAAGTAAGTCTTCTCCCTCCTTACCTCTGCTTCTCTAGGTGCAGGCTGGGGTCCACTTTGGCTGCCTCCCCATCCAATGGGGCACTGGGGGAGGTAGGAGATGGTGGGGAAAGTTTGTTGGGACTAGAAGCGGGTGAGAGGGGTGAGAGTTTTAGGGTGGGGAAGGAGGGAGATGGGGGAGAGAGAGGGGAGAGTTTGAGAATAGGAGAGGAGGGAAAGGAGGGAGAAGAAGAGGCGGATGGAGAAGATGGCACGAGTATTTTATGGTTCCAGTTCTTCTGCCGCAGGGTGTGTTGCTGCTGCTGCTGCTGGCGGGTGGAGGTGGAACCGTTCTCTTTAGAGGGAGAACAATCCACTGCCTCGAACTGAGCTGAAGGAAGCAGGAGAGACAATATCAACCTTTTATAATATGGTTCTATTAATGCATGCCAAAGCTAGCAAAGTAAACATATCTCTGGAAATGTATTCAGCAGGATTGTTTTGTTTCCTCTCTAAAGCAAACACAAAAATGTTGTGGCATTACTGAACAAATACAACTCATGGCATCCTTCCTCCACACCCTAAACCCCCTTCCCATCATCCCTCTCTCCCATTCTCTACCTGACAGCGCTCGAACAATGTCCTCCTTTCTCCACTCCCAGGGCAGTTCGTACTCTCCGGCGGGACGGACGTCAGACTCTGGCCGTGTGACAGGGATCCACACCCCCCCACTGTCGCCTTCCAGCCCGCCCTCATACGGCGTGTCGTAGATGTTTGGGGGTGTGGGTTTTCCCTCGTCCCGCTTCCCCTCCCTCTTGCCTCGGTCCAGCAGAACGCACACTTTCAGGAGGTCTTTGGAACCACGTCTACGAACCTCTGCAGCACAGTAGTCATGTGATTAATAAAATGGCATCAAGACGAAGGATTATCACATACAGTTTGTCATATTAGGCACACATTGTATCTCCTGAAGGACACTGCTATCTGCTCTTGTTTGAATGTATCCTTTCTTTCTTTCTTTTAGAAATGTTTTGAGACCAAATTGGCTCCCCTGTGTTTTGATAGAATAACCACCTACCGGAGGGCCTCTTTGGCCTCAAAATGTCATGAAGAAGACATTTTAAACAAAGCAAGTGACAGTGTTGCAAGTCTTTAGGGACCTTGAATTGACTGTTCTTTTTTCTTTGGGACTAAGCCCTGAGACATGCGTATGTGTTTTCTCACGGATCATAGACAAAGCAGTCATTAGCTCAAAGTCATATTACTATTTTTATTTTTAGAATATCCCTCTCTGTTTGAGTTGCCACACATCAAACAACCTCAAACAAATCCAAATTCATAATATGGCAAAAGTAGCTGCTTTATCTGTTCATATCATATTCAGCTACATTCACATCACAATTCTGTAAAATAATCATACGCTTGAGCTGGATCAACAACGGTGAGCTCTTCCATTCCAGTGTAACCTTTCACAACACATGTTTTCCTTTAAATTATACACTCAGCTATCTATATGCGATATACTTAGCTTAAACTAATACAGTCTCATACAACAGTCCTGTAATATATCCAAAATGCATGAGGGTTATGTTGAAACTATTCAAGAGACTTGTGGCGCTGTTGGTCCTTGGTTATGCTGAGCGGTGTGTCTAATATTGTGCCTGGGCTTTGACAACATATATTAATAGATTACAACAATCAAAATTGCTATCAAGTTAAATCAACATCTCTCTAAAATGGGATACATTGCAATTAATTAGTTTAACCTTCATGAAAGTGCAATTTATTGCTGAGAAGCTGTTGTATAGCTACATTAGCTTTGGTAAGATGCATCTTATAAACTGACAACTGAGTGTATTTTATAAAGACAAACTAATCACCAAATTAAGCTGATAGACAGGCATGAACAGCCTGCAAGCTTCCCAGTATTCATTTGCATGACGTGTCTGACCCATATTCACAGAGATGAGTAATATTTGATGTAAATGTATGTGTATATCAAGTACTATACAAAAGAAAAAGGAGAATGTCAAAACAGATGTCTGACACAAACATTATTCTTTTACATTTGTATTACTTCATTAAGTAGACTGGTAAGTTGGTCCATCAACTCAAACAAAGTGGTATGCTTATAAGAGAGTTGTATGATGTTTTAGATTTTAGTCAGTATATGGTATCCTCACTAATTTTAGATAACGTTTGTAGGTTAATACATGTGTTTACGGGGACAGACGGATTTACCAAATCTGCCTGTCAAGTGTGATTTGATCTCTATATTAGGTTTGTTATGACTTGTCGTTAAATTTTAGGGGAATTTCACTTGTGTTTCTTTACTGTCTGACAGGTAGCCTGTGTGTCTGCACTATTGTGTGACCAAACAATGGAGCTACAGGAAGAAAAGGTCAACACAGCTGCTGATTGGCTGACTGACCAGGCCACTTCCTGGCTGCTGGGAAGTGATTGGGCGAGACCAGGGGGGGACCTGTAGGTTCTGCAGAGGGGTGGAGGGGTCTTTTGATTCTTTTCACACGTAAGGGATCATAAATGTGTGTGTCTATGTGTGTGAGGGGGGGCACTGGGGCCAACTTCCTATCAAGAGAATGGGGCAAAGGAAACAGAGGCAGGAGACAGGAAGTTGGAAGAGGAAGCTGCACCCATTGTCCCTGCAAAACACTGTTCCTACGGCAACCGCCAGCCGGGAGGGAAGTCAGAAAAGAGACTGAGGGTCTAGTTTTACCCTTAGCTGTGCATTCCTTGACTTTCATGTCATTAACATTACCAAAAATGATAAACAAAGAGTGTTAAGATACATGTATTGAGTTTTTTCTGCAGTCCAGATGATGCCACTTTGGCTCTTCCATGATTGTAAACTCACCTGTGATGATGACCTGAGCGTCATAAGGCTCCATGTACCCATCATTCACTCCTGCTCGCTCAGCCTCCCTCTGCTCCCTGGTTTTCTCTGCATCAAAAGGATCTGCGTAGTCCTCCAGGATAATCAGCTGTGAGGTAAAACACTCGTTAGAAAGCGTTCAGATGTTACATTTACCCGAAGACCACAGAGCTGGCAGGGGGAGAGGGATATGATACAGTGTGTGTGTGTGTGTGTGTGTGTGTGTGTGTGTGTGTGTGTGTGTGTGTGTGTGTGTGTGTGTGTGTGTGTGTGCGTGTAGTGTCCATGATGAAGTGACAATAGAGAGACAAGCAGAGAGAGTTCAAAGAGGTCAGCACATTGTGTTTGCCTGTTTGATGTGACACAATGTAGTGCAACTGCATTGTATTCTTTTGAGAGCATGGAAACTGAATACAGGGTTATGAACTGAGGAGGATGGGAAACACAAAGAGCAGCACTGATTTAACCCACAATTAAATCTTCTTCTTTTTTGCACTGAACAGTATATTGACTTTTTATCTGCATGCTGCTGCAACCGCTTCTGCCTGGGTTTGTTTGATTCAGATAGCAAAAGAGCAAATAGCATGAATATATGAAGATGAAAAAGTGGCACATGAGGCTTGGATTAACTGTGTTCCATTTTAAGAAGTTACTCACCGTTGTTTTAATGTCAGATCTTCCTTTTTCGTTCTCGGGCAGCTTCTGTTCACTTATCCCGTTGAGTTTGGGGGTCTTGTCATGTTTATCCACCTTGATCATCCTGCTGATGTACGCGTGCGCCAAACTAGTGGTCCTAACATGACGGTTCTCATCTGACGTGCCAGTCTCGACCTTGGAGTTTTTGCGACCTTTTCCAGGTGTGAGACTATCCCAGACTGTCCCACCAGATCCTACGCTGTTACGACCCAATTCTGTAGCCGAATTTTTCCTGTTCCTCCCTGCCAGTAAACCCGCAACCCCCCCATCTTTGCGCTGAATTCCTTTCAGGCTGTCACGAGAAAACGAAGGTTTGAAGCGAGTTTGTGGACCAGATTCAGAGGCCGAGCGGACTCGTTCATTTCCGTTCTTTAGGTTGATCGGGAAATCTCTGAACCATTTCGCCATGACTGTCAAGGTATTAACACTTATCACAGGCTTAAAAGTTAGCAAACCTGTTGTCTTTTGTACGTCCTTGCATTAGCTGCCCCACTGCAACTATCTTTGGACCGTGCGCGTCAGCTCCAACTTTACGCACAACTATTTTACGCACGCCTTGGTTCAGTAACTGTTGACTGAAATGACAAGAATCTCCTCTTCGTCAATTTCAGACAGCCTACTTCGTGGTGTTGAACTGATTCCAAGCGCCTAAAACGCCCTTACAACTGCCGGTGCGTCTTGGAAGTCATTGGCCAGTGGCCCTGGTTGATGTCACTCTGTACCTGCAGTAACAACTATCCCTGCAATTTGAAAAGTAGCCTCTCTAGAGCGTAAATACGAAAGAACTCAAAGTTTTTCTTTGAACCCAGTAAAGTTCCCATTCCCGGAGCGTAAGATGATGTGTCCAGCCTGTCGAGGTGATGAGATGGAGAGGAACGTTGTGTGCACAGACTGTGGGATGTCACTGGAGATTGGGGAGGGGCTGTGTGTGTGCGGGGCGGAGTAGGAGCTTTACTGTAATCATTTCAATGGAGAAACAACTGAGACTAAAGGTTTACTTGTAAGTTGGCCCAACGAGGATAGACGGATGTGACAGTTTTGAGAAGAAAAAAAAGTCCCGCCCCAAATTTTGAATTAAACATAAATTAGATTATACAATCATGACTCATAAAAGATTGCGTCATATAAACAACCTAAATGGCATCTTAATTGAAGCAAACCGACAACCACTTACATAATACAATATCTGTAAAGTAGCAGTAGGACACATCGGACAATCTTTCAGCTGCAGTCCCACGTTATTGAAGGTCATGCACTTGTAGCTCAGAGTCAGAACTTTGTGTCAAGTGATGGAAGATGCAGTTGAACCACCAGCGGGTAGATAGTTGCGCCATCTCCTGGTAAATTGGAGACAAACAAGCACATGTCGGCACCACTCCGTATTCACCTTCGTCCTGAAAAATGTTTGCTTAACTTGTATCTGGGTCATGCCGGTAGTTTTTGTTTTGTCTATTGTATCTTAAGTTCTGTTCAACAGCGAAAAGTGGACGAGCACAAGGAATGACTGACGTAAATATTTCACCAATAGCAAACGTAGCCAATATCTATAGTCCCGCCTTTGTCCGCTCGCTGGTCCAATCACAGCGCTTCCTCCGGAGAGACCGGGCGGGACTTCTACATCCCCGACAAAGGTAACAGGTTGCAGTCGCCGCATAATGAACTTGTTGCTGCGTTCATTTACGTAGGAGTTGTTATTCCTCCCACTTTTCTGCGTGGACTTTGATGGAAAACATTTGAATCCTCACCGACATAAAGGAAGCGAAGTGTTAAAAGAGGAGCAAAGGAAGAACAACTCCAGAGAAAGAGGTAACTTTACGTTTGTTGTTGGACTTCACATCGCGAGACAGCTAAACCAGACAGACGCGAGCTGTCAGACAGTTATTCCTCTGCTGTTGGCTTCCTGGAGCCTGTTTCCTTGTTGAAGTTAGTTTTGTCAGGATTAGTTCCAGCATTGTATCCGTGTTGTATCTGATACTCAGTCTCACGTTAGCTCGGTAGCTTCTAAGGACAGAGGGCAGCTAACGTGACGTCAGGAAACCTTTCCTCTTACTGTGACGTGAAATACACGTGAGACATGTCTGCAGACGTACAAGTATAAGCTCAGGGTCACCACACGTTTAGAAAGTCCTGTAATGATCGACTTCACATTGAAAAGCTATCCAGGTGTAGAGTAACGTCACCTGCTGCCAGTGATGTGTCTCCTCCTCGTAATGTTAGTGTTTAAGACACAAGAGGGCCCCTGCAATCTATATGATTTAATAATAAGATAATTTCATAATAAGGTAGTCTTACATGTAACGCTATTCTCTGCAACCTCTCAAGGACATTTTTGAAGAGCAGGTCTGTGATACAGAGATTCAATAGTAAGCTTCAGTCAGATGAAATTGATGATGCAAGCAAGAAAGAAGGGCAGATTATAGTTTCTGTTAAGTGTTGGGGATGGCTCATGGACTGTGTCATAACATTGAATAACTATAGCATTGCACTTGCTAAGCCACTGACCATAATGACCAATTATTATTTATAAAAAAAGAAGGAATGAATGTGCAAAAAAGTTTAACCCTATAGCCATTCTTAATTCAGGTACAACTGTAGTGTGCAGATTGATTCATGTGAACCTATCTCTCACTTTATATTTCTCACACACACACACACACACACACACACACACACACACACACACACACACACAGTCGGCCTGTGTAAGTGTAAAGGACAGAGAAACAAGTGTCTGGAATGTGGGAGGGGTGTATTTATGTGCTCCTAATATGGTGTCATTTGTGTACTATTTGGTAACAGTGAAGTATCTCTTTGTTATGCCAATGAACTTCTGTGGCTTTGAAAAGAGGAATAAATGGCTGATTGTTTGAGCGTGTAAGGGGAGCAGGGGCAAGTTTAGAAAGAGATTGACCGCTCTAGAGAGGAAGAGGGCCTTTAAGTCAAGAATGTAATGGAGAGGGAGGATACCCTGAGGACTGAGAGGCTGCCTGTCCTTAAAGGACACTGAAGCCGGAGCTACTATTTTATTATTATTTTTTCACGTTGCACCTGTAAATCTTAATGATTCACCTGTAAGAAAAGAGCCAAACTACTGTTTTACAGCTTGTCCGTGTTGACTTAATAGTTTGCTGTATACAAGTGCTGAAACAGTTGATATATAAGTCAATCGTCTAAAATGTATTGACAACAATTTTGGTGATTGATTCAATATTTAAATAAATTCATCCAGCAAAAAAAAATGTAACATTACAAATCTGTGTATTGGCTGCTCTTCTCTCCATTATGTCATTGACAAATGAAAGTTCATTATTGACCTCAACAACAGTATTTTGACATAGAAACCTTAACGCGTGGTCCACTTATGAGCTTTTACTGTCACTCTCATCCTCAACAAATGTGAGACTACAGCTTGGGAAATGTATTATATTAAAGACTACTTTCTAAAATAATAATTGAAGAAGAAAAACAGTCAACGTGTTAATGATGGATAATAATTAGACATTGTCAATGTCCAAATTGTTAAAACATTCTATACTAAAAGCTGATAAAACTGTGAAATCTTGTTCGTACATATAATTAAGTCTGGTTTCATTCGTATTATATTAAACGCAGCACATGCAAACGTTGAGACTCAAATAACCTTCAGCCTTTGCTTTGCTCTAGCGGTCTCTGTTGTAGGCCGGATCAGAGATGATCTGATCACAGTTGTTCAGTAGAGGCACTTTCCTGACTCCACACATTGCCGTTGTCCCATTTCTCTGCTCACCTGCGCTAATCTCTGAATTATATTTTCCATTCCATCTCGGATCGTAACAGGGAAGCGGCTCCAATTCAATTTACTGTGCCGGAATTAAGTTTGAGGCCAGAGGCCGAGAGCCCGTCAGCATACCTCCAGGGTAACGTGACTGTTGTTAGAGCCACATCCTATTAATGATACAAGTGTGAGACCTTTGCTTGAAAGCTTGCTAAAAATAATGCTATGGGTGTAACTATTTTTTATTTTTTATTATTACCCATCAATCCACCCATTATTTACTTGATTATTTGCTTGATCTATAGAATGACCCAACATCACGGAAAATCTAAATGTTCTTTGACCAACAAGTCCAAAACCCAAAGATAGTCTGTTAACTATTGATGTATTGTTTCATCTCTAAAGGATACAGAGTCAGTGTTTCTTTCACATAAAGAAAGCAATAACATAATGTGTGACTGATATGTTAATGTGGCAGCACAGACTCTGTATAACCTAATGGGTTTAGAGAAGAACTTGTTTTGCATCCTACTTTCAAAATGGAAAATGTTGTTTAGAAAGACATTAGCTTTGGGGAGAAACCTAAAAGGGAGAGTTTATGCAGACGAAAAGCTCAGTTTTAAAACAAACTTGTTGTAATTAGAGAAACGGTGTAAGGGAGGGAATGAAAGACCACGGGCATTGTTTAGGCATTCTCAGGATTGCTGCCCTCATTTTCTGCCCCACATCAGCTGGACAATAGGATGGGATCCCCCTCACCCCTGTTCCTCTTGGAGCTGGGACTGCATTATACCTCACTGATATAGAAAAATGAAACTACAAATCAACATAGGAAGAGAGAAACGTCTTGTTACTACCTCACCTCTACCTATCGGTACGGCTGTTTTGCACATGTATTCGTTCTGGTTCAGATTCCCATAAATTCAACATTGCCCTCATGCTCGTCGGTGCATGACATGCTTGACCTTGCTGTGAAGACAGTAGGCTGCAGACTTCATGCTCGACTGCACAAATGTGTTGTGACATGGTGCTTCCTCTGTGGTTCCCAAAGGGTGGGAGAAAAAAAAAATCAACTAGCTGTGCACGGCTGATGATCAGGTCCGTCTGCGGACGACGCTTATGCACCACGAGCACACGGGTATCCTTAAAGGTCACTATTGTGTTGCTTCGCTTACTGTCAGCTAGGACGCTTTCCGTGTATTAGTTTTCACTTCCACAGCAGGGACATATACGGCTATCCATCTTGGCTGACTTTGCTGACTGTGTCTTGCTCTTGGCCTGGCTGGACTGCGTCTTACAGATTCCAAAATCTGCATGAAAAAATGATAATGTGTTTGTCGGTGTTCAATAATGTATGGGTGCATGTGCATCTTCAATTTGATGGTTACTTTTGTAGTCAGTTCTTTGCATGGGGGGTTGTGTGTGTGTGTACAGCCTGACTTTGGATTTTATCACACAAGGCACTGATTTTATTTCTCACCGCACCCTCCCTTTTACTCTCCCAACCCACTTCTGTCTCTCACCTTGGAAAGCTGTGGAGAGGAAATAAAAGGTGGCAAGGTCAAGAAGGAAGTGTTGTAATAGGTTTAACGTGAGTTGAATGAACCGTACCAGTGTAATAGACATGGGGATGAGCTCTCACAATGTGACTTATCATAAGGCGTGATCGGTCAGTCAGTGTAATATCAGATGTGTTCAGTTCAGTACTCCGGCATTGACGTATACGGCTGACAGTGACTTATCATTAAAAAATGACATAGGTGTGACCTGTTGAAAATAGTTTCAGAATTACTCATCGCTCAGATTAGGGAGTCAGGAAAAACACAACATGGCGAAATTACAGGGTAAAAGAATGGAATGGTCCTCATGAGGTACTTTGGTACCTGTCTCTATTCAAGCTGTCAACGTTTTGAAAAGGGAAATAGGTGTAGTATCTGGCTGTGGGGTGAGATGGGGGAAGCTTTGTTAGTCCTTACGAGGGGAAAGTGATATGTGGGTGTGTGCTTTCAGGTTAATGACTAATGGAAAGCACTGAGGACAAAGTCCACACAAGCAGTGAAGAGACAGAAACTATGTGTTGGTGCCTATAAACCGGCGTCTCTGTATGTGTTCAAAGCGTTGCCTGACAAGATTTTGACATTTCAGAGTTGCTTGTTAATGAGTGTCGAGCTAGTCTTTGTCTGATTTCCTACTTTGAGAGAAGATCGGTTTTATGTAAGCTGGTTTTTGATTGTATTGTAGCATTATTTTTTCCCTGCTGTGTCCCTGGACCTGCTATTGTGAGTATAGTCCAACGATACTGGATTTATTAGGCGGAAACTGATTTTAAATAAAAAAATGTAGCTGATAGTAACACATTACATGAACAATATTGGTACAGATCCCCTAAAGTTAGATTTTTAAATAATTGTGACCAATATACTAAACAGGATTATTCTTTTGTAAACTTGTCAGTGCTAATCTGGTGAACCATCTAGCCCAGACCTTGTTTGTCCTTTCTCTACTGAATGTGTGTTTTCCTTATAGGATAACATACCGATACCAATATATCTGTAATAAACTAATACCCTATTGGCTAATAAATATCAGCCTGGTGCATTTATTTCTTCACCTCGAATTGTAAGCTTTTCAGTCTCAGTCAGTTTTCAGAATACGTACAGTACACAAAAACCTCAGCCAAATCCTGAACAGGATTGTTTGGGGTGAATATGACCCCTTCAGAAAGTACTTTCTTAAATAAACCAAATGTTTTTTTTAATTATATTAAATTAAAAAACAATGTTGTGGCTATGTAAATACGAGACCAGAGCAAATATGTAGCTGGTTGGTTGAATGCAGAAAAGCTCTCTTCTTATGTGTGATCTAACCACATTTCTGCTCTCTACCATACTACCAGAATGAGCGCACCATCCTCAGGTCGGAAGACCCCAGTGGACTACGGGGTCCAGATCCGCTTCATCAATGACCTCCACTACTCTGGCGGGGGGCAGCCAGGGCCCCAGCCCAAGACCAAGACCCCCACCTCCAAGTATGGCGTGGCAGTCAGGGTGCAGGGTATTGCTGGCCAGCCATATGTTGTCTTGAAGGACGGAGAGAAAGGAGACTCTTATGGGGTCCAGCTCAAGACCCAGTACCCCTCGGGTTACAGTAGCCTTCCCCGCAGAACAGATAAGGCAGAGCCAGGAACACAGGGTCCAGATGTAAGAGGAGGAGGAGGAGGAGGAGAAGCAGGGCAGGGCGGGGCACTACGCAGGGCCCAGTCACATGGGTCACTGCTGGACAGGGATGGAGAGGGAGGGGAAGGCGATGAGGATTTTCAGCTGTCTAGGCCACCAGGGGACGGGAAGTCTGGAAGTTATGGGAATCTGGATGGAGGACTTGGAGTAAGGGGAGAGAGAGAGCAGGTCCGGCATGCCAGTAGTAGAGAGGGGGGCGTGGAAAGGAAAATGTGGGACGGTTCGTACAAAGCAGGGCTCAACGGGTCACTGGGATCGGTTAGAAGCAGTCAGTCCAACCCTGACTCTCCTCAACCAACGAATCATAGACCAACTCCTGTCAACAGACTAATAAACAGGTTTGATGGTGGTAACACTGGAGGCCAACAGAGAGGATTGAATGCTGAACAACAAGATCCCAGAGCTACATCTCCTCTCGTCACACCCAACCCTTACACCTCACCTCCGTCCTCCACTCACAGTAGCCTGGGACGCAGCCAGGCCGCTGTCAACAAATTCCCCGGACACTCTCCTAATCAGTGGACATCTCCAGGGACATATGCTGCTGTGGAGACCCCACATGCTACACTGACTGAGCCACAAGTAAGAATACAATATTTGTATCGCTTGGCATGACAGCCGATGTATTAATTAGCTCCAAACACTACATAGCATGCAAGATTGCAAGAGTAGTTTTCTGATCTATGTCTCAAGGTGACTCCTGACCTTTTGCTGGACCAGGGTCAGAGTGCAGAGATGACCAGTGAGGAGGAGCAGGTCATGCAGACTATATACAACATCCTGAGACAAGGGTATGGACCTACATGTTATCCTGGCGTAGCACATATAGGTTGTACTTAGTTCTCATAATGCCATGGTAAAAAATGTTTACACGTGAATGTGTTAAATCATTCTCCATGTTCACCTTCTCTCAGGACCAATGAGAGTGATGTCATCATCAAGCACAAAGTCAAGGCCATCTTTAAGAAGATTCAGAATCTAAAGGTTTGTCCTTTTGAGAGCTCTGAGTTATTCCTGCACTGGTTCATATGTCAGGGAAAGAAAACTGCTCACATGATTTGCCCATATATCTTTTTCTACAACAGCCCAAAGAAAGACCTCAGGAAGAGTGGATGAGAGAAAAGAGAGAGCTTGAAAGAAAGATGGCTGAACTACAAACTGCCCTGCAAGTGGAAAGAAGGGTAAATAAAATGGCATTCCAAGGCATAGAAACGTTGTATTTCCATAACTACTTACGAGGTTATTAGCAGTGCTGAAATGTCTCCTTTACTTTCCCGACGTGGAGAATGTGTACACGCTATTTTGGTTGAGACTGTAGATTCACCAAACCTTCCTAAATTCACTTGACTGATTGGAACTGGCTGCCACCAGAGCATGTTAACATTCAGAGAGTAATCTGCCACTTATAATCATCTTTGATTACACGGTGAACATCCAATGCCACACATAAATACTCATCCAAGTCTTCCTAAAATGAGAACACCAGCTATCAAGTGAAGGGAATAGCTGTCGGTTGGTTGAGAGAAGGACACTGCCCTCAGAGTTTTTATGTCTTTAACTAATCTTACCAGGAGGGCTGGGGGGTTCCTTGGAGTGTGCTTCAGATTAATCCTCACATTAATCCTTAAAGCCCTCTAGCCTGGTCAAAGGTACACACACACACACACACACACACACACACACACACACACACACACACACACACACACACACACACACACACACACACACACACACAATAATCTAACTTCAATAATGGCTCATTATATGTTGGCTTAAGGAAGGTGGGCAGGTATTTATCTCTAATAGCTTCTAAGAACTTAATTCTTTATGCATATTGACCAGTGGGCAAATGCAAAGCCTGCTTTAACATTTCCTAAAAACCCACTGTTCATGCCACCAGAGCTACCTGATGTCTTATGTTTCACTGCTCTCATTTATTCATCACCTCTGCTTGTGCCTAGGACTCTGTTAGCAATTCTGATCCTACTCTGAAAGCTGAGCTGGAGTCCTGTCTGGATGAAAATCTGCAGCTCCGGGAGATGCTGGACCGGAAGAAGAAAGAATTAAATGAAACACAATCAGAGTGAGGACACGGCAGCATAGACACACTCAAACACACAGACAGAGGAAAGCAGGAAGGGGCATGGTGCCATTGTCTGTTTTGTGTTGGTGGTCAGGGGTTAGAGGGATGCATGACTAGCCCACTTTGTTATCAAGCACACACTCTGCACAGTTCATGAAACAAGCAGTCACTGGCACTTATTCACAAGACAAACTGTATGCCATCGTCCTTTGAATTTCAAAGAATCATTGTGTGTGTATGTGTGTGCGTGTGTCTTTTACTCGCAGGCTGACTCAGCTGCGTATGGACAGGGAGAACGCAGAGGCACGGGTCAGAGATATGGAGGACCAGCTGGCTGAGCTTCAGGATGAACTGAGAAGGGAGAATGGCAACAAGACGGTATTACAGAAACATGCTCACTCAAATATACCCACACAGATAGATGCACAGAGAGAAACTATCTCACCCCACTAAAATAAAAGGACAGTCAAATTGAGACTAAATTGCTTCTGAAGACCTCAATTGTATCACATAGCATCATATTGACAGGTTGATGATATGTTAAGGCTTTTACAATTAAAACGCATTCACTTTCGTTGTCTTGGGGTCAAAATGACCCATCAACACACATACATATACATATACACTTGTACACGGGTCATTTTGACCCCAAGGCAACTGGAGGGTTAAGAAAAAGGTGTGTAAACAAATGAGCAATGCTCCACCACGTGGAGGCTGAGCGGTCAAAAGCATCAAGTTAATACTGTGTATTGCCTGTGTCTGCAGGACCTGGTCTCTTGCCAGGCACAGATGATGGATGTGTGCCAGCTGAAACAGAAGCTGGAGGAGACGCTAAGGCAGAGAGAGAGGGAGCTCACCGCTCTCAAAGGAGCTCTGAAGGAAGAGGTGGCCACGCATGACAAAGAGATCGAGCTGCTCCGAGAGCAGTACAGCTTTGACATGGAGAAGCTCCGCAGCAGCATGGAGCACGTGTCACAGGTGTGTACACAAACACTGAAGCCACCAGCCAGCTCATTATCACGTACATTCGAAATTAAAACGTTTTGAAGTTGGACACAACATGAGAAAAGCAAAACTGAGAAACCACTTCTACGTGCTGGAAGAGTTATTGTGTCAATACATCATACATCACATATGAATATATCATGACTTGGAGTTTCTACACATACACATAAATAAATCTAATGTGAAGGACTGTGATGAAAGCTGAAAATCCCCTGATGAAAGCGAAAGGATAAGAACATAAGAGTGTCTGCAGAAGAGAAGCTGCATGCTCAGGTACATTAAGCATGCTCAGGTACATTAAGCATGCTCAGGTACATTAAGCATGCTCAGCATCTGTGCAAGAGAGAACTGAACTAAACTTAAATGTGATCTGTTTGTTTAAAACAATAGGGAGTGGTCTATCTCTCTCTTTATATCTATGAAATGGAAGGAATAGTAACAAACGTGCCCTCAATTCTTCTCTCTTTCTTATTTTAGTCTCACGCAGGGATCGAGGCAGAGCGGTTGCGTGTGAATGCATCAGTTCGCTCCCTTCAGCAGCAGTTGGAAGACTGTAGAGACGAGAGCAGCCACTGGATGGAGCAGTTTCACACCACCAGAGACGAGCTTCGAACCACCAAACAAGAGTGAGTTTATTCTAGTACTGGATTTGGGCTTTCCAATGCTTTCTCGGACATGGATTTAGTCAACGTCTGTCCGGTTTGTCTTTGCACCTGCTGTACTACTAATGTGTGTCCATCTCTTCTCTTTTATTCTACCAATGTTTCTCCCGCTCTCTGTCAGAGAGCCACCCAGCAGCCCTAAAACACCGTGAGAGTCACTATTAGTCAATATTAGACACACAGACCTGTAGATGTGGCTAGCTGTGCTAACAACTGTCTGACTGTAGTTCCAAAGGCCATCCACACTTACAGCCCTAATGCATGAATGACTACATGATCCACATTTAAATATGCACCAGGAACCCTCAAGCACCAGAGGTCCCAATGGGAATATGGAATATTTAGTACTGTGGTTAAGCAGCAATGGTGCAGAACAAAACCGTCACAATCTGGACATCTTAACATTTGGCTGTTTATGTCTTCATTGTGTTCATACAGTGTAACACTATCAGGGTGGTGTGGATGATCTTAGATATCTATGTTTAGCAAAACATGTGTTGTAGACTTGTTTTCTGTGATTACATCTGACTGTTGTGGTAACAGGGAATGCTGATTTATTTCCTGTTGTTTGTAGATTAGTAAATTACGTATTTGCTTGTTGAGTACATGAAAGAAAATAAAGCTCATTGTCATGAATCACCTCTTCAATCCAACTGCTGCTGATCAGATAATCAAGCAGAATCGAGCTTACAATACTTTAATATGGTACAATTTGTTTGGATCAACAATGTGTAGACTCCTCCAAGCCCGACTGGAAAAAGAGGAGTTTGAGGATGACCTAAAGGAGCTCCAGGAGAAAGTGAGCTCCATGAAACGACAGATACCAGACCCTGACCACACACAGACTCTCAACCAGGTGAACATACACTCAGCCACCCATGATATTTGAAGTCTGGTTCACAAAAAAAAAAAAAGTTTAAAGTTACAGTTGGTTACTATAGTATAGTTGTTGTCCTATTTGGCCAATGTATCCAGACAGTGGTACTTGAGACTGATAATCTGTAAAAAAAAATAATAATAATAATAATAAAAAAAAGAAGCAATGATTGACGCTGCACTGGAGACTCCTCGGCTCTGATTGGTTGTTTTTCGTCGGGCGCGGTAAATTTGTGCAAATTACATGAAGAGCATTACAAGGAGGAAGAACATCCTGTTTGTTTTTTGTTTTTTTGTTTTTTTTAGGTTTCATGGACTACAGGATATAGTGATAGTTTGTGCAAAAATGACGAATTTTTATAAATAGTAGGTTTAACCATTAAATTGTCCATATTTCTGGTCAGGAACTTCAGCGATACAACACTGATCTTCAGAAGGCCAAGTCTGAGCTGGAGAAGCAGAGGATGGAGTTTGACAAGAAGGTCATGGAGGTCATCTCCATAAAAAAATCTCACCAGAACCAGGAGGCAGAACTGAAGTATGAGATCGACAGGCTAAAGGACCAATTACAGAAGGCCAGAGAGGATATTGCCAAGGCACAGGACAAAAACAAACGGGTTAGTTAAATAAAGTTTGGTAATGTGTATGTGGTAGTTTTGAGGATGATTTAGATTTGTGTTTAAATGTCTAGTTGGTTTGAAATTCTCATCTTTAATCAACATAATATCTCTTGTATTTGTTAATATCATTCCTTCGACTTCTTGCCTATAGCTCCCAGACCCAGCCATCATCTCAGAGCTGGAGCAGAAGCTTGAAGAGACGCGTGGTGAAGCTAGCCAGCTCAAAGAGAAACTCTCATTGGCTGAGGAGGACATGGGGGCCAGTAAAACACTTCTCAATAGAGCTCAGATGGATGTTAAATCACTAAAAGATGCCCAGCAGGAACAGGAGGAGGCCAACACGCGTCTTCGAGAAAAACTCTCACGGTTGGAGGTAAATCACATCCTCTCACACGCCAATGTCTATGTGTTAGATACCCTGAAATCAGCAGACATGTTTCAGCATAACTCTGTGGTTTCCTCAGGCTCAGCTGCAGACCAACTCAACGGAGAGCTCAGAGGCAGAGATCACACTCCACACTGAGGTGAGAGGGTTGAAATCGGAGCTAGATGAGGCCAAGAGAAAAGCTTCGAGACTGAGTCAGGAGCACCGTGAACTTATCCTGCGTTTGGAGGATACGGAGAAGGAGAAGGAGACACTAAAACAGACCTTCAACCAGCTGGAGGTGACCCAACAACGGCAGGAAAGAGCTCTGGAGAAACTCAACAAAGAGGTAAGAAGGAGTGATACTAGTGTATACCTTTTTGTAAACGAATGAAAGTGTCTGCAGCATTGAACAAGAAGATTCACAAAGCAAAAAAGTCATCCTCTTGGTTTTTCCCCCCTCTCCCTGTCAGTATGAGTCTCTGGCCATGTCCTCGAGAGAGGAGGTGCAGACTCTCAAAGTTCAGCTGGAGGAGCAGAGAGAGAAGGCGCGCAAGGAAATGCAGGAGTCACAACGGCACGGAAACGACGCTCAGAGTGAACTGGAAAGAAGTCATATAAATCTAAAGAGACTGGAGGAAGAGGTTTGTGTTTTTGAGTGTTTGTGTGCATGCTCGGCCTGGTTGTATTTATTATGAATGTCTGGTCTGAATGTTTTCAGTAGTTGTGACACATCCTATTCATGGTGCATGCTTGACTGATTGTATTCATGTGTCTGTGTGATTTTTAAACATGCAAAACTGTACATATTTATTTCATGATGGAAATTCAGTTTGGCATTACTGTTTATACAATTATGAATCTAACTAGATGTCACGACAGAAGAAGGAGATTCTGCTTGTATGTGAGGAGAGAGACAACCACCAGCTGGATAAAGAGCTTCTGGCCAACAGGCTGCGCCACATTGAGGGAGAGATGGAGGCCATCAAAAACGGCCAGAATGAGAAAATCCGGGAGATTCGCATCCTAGAGGTCAGATATGTATATATATGAATAAAGCATGACTACAGGGCTCTCTGCTGTCAATCGTTCTATGCTGTTAATAGTTTTGCTATGCATGCAATTAAACTTGAGCAATCTTACTATATAGCTGGACATCTTTCTCTACATGTGTATTACTTTCATTTGTAAATCAAACAAATATGGTTAAAAGATGAGCATGTAGACAATAAATATATGTGAGTATTTATATGCTTACATGTACAAACTCCAGCACAATCAAATGCGTTACTTTGTCTTATCCAGTGCACACCGTCTCCTTTCTGAGCATCTAATGAAGTGGTCTCTTCTTGTCTCTACCCAGGATAAGCTGAAGCGTATGCAATTGGAGCTGGAGGAGGAGAAAAGCAGCGTGGAGATGTTGACAGACCGAGTGGCCAGGAGCAGAGACCAGATTGATCAGCTCCGCTCTGAGCTCATGCAGGAGAGATCCTCCAAACAGGACCTGGAGCTGGACAAGAACACCATGGAGAGACATGTACGTAACGTGAACACAACATCTGTGTTGACCGAAACATACCCACCCTGACTAACCGCACAAGTGTATTTTGGCTTTTGTTGACCTGCCTGTCTGTGTCTGTCCCTGCAGCTGAAGGAGCTGAGGGGTCGTGTGGCCGACATGGAGGGCCAAACTCGCTCCTCAGCAGGACTCTCCCAGCTGGAGAACAAGGTCCAGGAGCTGGAAGAACGCCTCATGAGTGAGGAAAGGTACAATGCAACAAAGTACACCATGCTGCATGTGTCATGCTTATTTGTTTGTTTGTTTAGACAACTCAATATCCCAAATGTTATATATTCCCTTGAAATGTGGTCGATGGATACTGTTTGTTATTGGCTGAGTTTTTTGTGGTGATCCCATTTTAGGTTTTTACATGTAACTAGTGCAATTTTGAAATACTTGAGTATTCACATTTTATGCAACTTTATGCTACCCCACTAAATGTATTTAGCAACATTAGTTAATAGTTACTTTGCAGATTCAGATGATTAATACAAAATATAAACCAATGAATACATTGCAACGTAATATTATGGGTTTTATAATTCTGCATCATGAGTACTTTTCCTTTTGTAACCTTAAGTGTCTTTTGATGATGATACTTGAAACTGAGTATTTTCACACTGAAGTGTTGCTCCTTTTAATTCAGTTAAAGGGAAAAAGATCTGAGTACTTCTTCCACCACTGTCTACATTAGACATGTAGAGTTAACTCCTTCTCTTAAGGGGGCATGTTAGTTAAGTTTATAGAAGCCATGTTTTGGGCTGTAACATCAAGGTGTAAGTGTGCTCTTTTTCACTAACATTCTACTTCACATTAATTCAGTTATACACACACACACACACACACACACACACACACACACACACACACACCTGAGACTCAAGTAAAAACCAGACTTTAACACCTGGCTACGGAGCATCTTTTATGAGAGCAATGAGGTGGCAAATATCTTGCCAAAGGGCATTTTGGCAGTAGTCAAGATAGGCTTAGTATTACTCATGAGTTATTCATGTATTATGCTCTGTTCCTCTCTTGTATATGTAAAGGGAGAAGAATTCAGTGTTGGCATCTCAACGACGTCTGGAGAGGAAACTAAAAGATCTCAACATGACGTTGGATGAGGAGAAACAAACACACACCGAACAGAGGGACCAGGTAAACACCTTCACATCAAAATGCGTGTCGTATTTTAATTTACTCTTTGACAGGGGAATACATCAAAATAAAATGCACACACTGAAAAAAACTATACTTTAACCTCATCCTGTGTTGCAGCTCACACTGAGAGTGAAAGCTCTAAAGAGGCAGGTGGACGAAGGAGAGACAGAGCTGGAAAGGATGGATGGACTGAGGAGAAAGGCCCAGAGAGACATGGAGGAACAGATGGAGCTCAAAGAGGCCTTGCAGACCAGAGTCACAGCCGTGGAAATTGAGCTCAAGTAAGCATTTCCTTTTCTTTGTATCCAATTTTGTCTCTCATCCAATCTGTTACTCACTGTGCGCTTATGCAAGCCACATTTCTGGCAGCCACATTTTCCCAGCAGTTTGTGAGAGTGAGTAAGAGAGAGATCTCCTCCTATTGATGTCACTGAATGAATAAAACTGCACGTAAATGACGTTATTACCAGCAAACCCAGATTCCTTATCTGTTACACACAGTTAACGGACACCTGGTAGAGATTCACAGAGCACCCTGAGGTGCAGTATTTCACAATGTGATGTGTGTAAAACAAATCAGCAATCACTCACATGTGACAAGGTATTTCATTAGACTAAAAAGGCTCATTACTCATGTACCACAGGGGAAATTATATGACAGACACGCTCCCATTAATAACAAGGAAATGCATGTGGTTCCCTTTTATTGTCAGCAGAGGGAGCACTATGCCCACCTGGCAGCGCTAATATTTGTGGATAAAGCAACTGTGAAATAAAGTGTGTTTGAACAGTTAATGATGACATTGGTAAAGTCAATGATGATTATGTGTCACAGGAGAAAAACCCAGGCAGCAATGCGCCCAGCTTTGGATTCATCAGCTCTCAGTTCAGATGATGACGACAGCCTGTATGATCCCTCCGCCATCACCTCCATCCTCACTGAGAGCAACCTCCAGACCAGCTCCTGTTGAAACGGCACTTCAGGGGCAGGATGAGAGTGGGAAAACATAGCACTGTTAAGGAAAAACATGGAGGGGTGTGTAGGTTGCTTTTTAGACTGGGAGTAAAGCCAAAAGGCAGAATGGTATACACTACAGGCAATGAGGGAGGGGTGCACAGATCTGGGCTTTAAATTACATATCATAGCGTTTAGCAGGGGAATCATGTTCCACACCAGAGTGAATGGAAGGAAACAAAACATCCTCTGCATTACAGGGTACTTCCTTCAGTCTACAATGTACTCCGATGCACTCCATGGTACGGCTGGAAGACCTCCAACAAAAACTAACTACAGCACTCAGACAGAAACTGAGCGAAATGAGGCGAGAAGCACAGAAAAATATAAATAAAAAAATAACTCTTGCATTTTTTTAATATAAATTCAGTATGTCAAACCTTTTCAGGGTTGATATTTTGGGTCGAGCATTTACGGTACCAAATCTGGCTTTGACTGAAAAATCAAAAATACTCTGTGTTGACAGTTTACTTCCCTGTAGCATCAAATGACTGCGCTCACAAATTCTGTACCCCAGCATGCACCTATAGGTAGAGCTACTGACAAACATGGACCAAACATTAACATTGTGTGCATTCATGATTATAAGCAATATTACACTATCATGCTGGTTTTTGGTTAAAAAGTTAAATTTAAGTATTGCAAATTATTCATATTGAATGAAATCTGGAGTTTGTTTCCATAAAATAAAATATATTTTCACATGTTTTTTGGAATATGTCACTTGTGTGTTTATTCCTCCGCCCAGACTTTATTGTCACATGGTACACAGTCTAGGAATTCAGAATGATGAAATATGATACCTAAAGCACAATATTAATTACTCTAAATGTGATAGAAACCTCCTGTTGGTGTGAAGGTTTTTATTAGTTTTGTCTTTATTCACTGTATCTGAAACAGTTTCCTGGTAAAAGGGCAACAGACCTTTTTGTTTTGTGAGTTGTATACTTTTGAGGACAGACGTGTCCTTTGTCAGAATATCTCATAATTTACAAAAGTGGTTTTCCACTTTTCAATTAAAATCATGGCCAAAATATCATCCTGTCAAATGATATCTTTACGTGTGTTTTTGTAGAAGCTGCACAATTTCTATGCATTCCTTTATAGCAAGTCACTGAAATATATGCCTTAAAATAATTGTTAAAAAATTATGTTGTAACTCTTATCTACATTTTTTTTTGTAAAATGGAACTATTTCACATTTATAGATTTTTTTTTTTTAGGCTTGAGTTTTGAATACAATTGGAACAATCACTTGGAGCGCTAATAACTGTACACATTTTGATCAAATGTAATCTTTCTTATTTTTTCAGCGAAACGGTACTTCATATGATTTGTGAAACTATAAGCTGAGAGTATAAACCTGTTGACTATGAAAATGCTGGCATGTAATATAATGTTGACTGCAAAAATTCACCCTGTGACTGTACTTCACTAAATAGATAATGTTTCTACTGCACATGAATTTAGCTCCAATAAAAGTTAAACAATTTAAGTTACATTGATCCATGTTTATTGTCCTTATAATATTAACAACATGTTTATCAGTTACTTTTACTCCAACGTTTTGTTTTTGCATGAATCAGGATGTTGAGTTTCCTCACAGTTTTTGTTCTTTCTCTTTAACAGGAGTCAGATCACTAATGCGTATAAGGATCCAAGCAGAATCACATTCAACGAATACTCTATATGCGCCATTCCCATGTTTGAAGGAGCATTTATGACAAAAGAACAAGATAATAGAGATGGATCATGTTGTTGCTGCAGGGCGGTGCTTGTCTGGAGTTTGAGGTTTGCAATCTAAGCCTGAGTTTCAAAGAAGTGTGTTGCTGGAGCTCGCTAATAGTTATTATCATGGTGTCGTCAACATGGATAATAACATGTGTGTGTCCTGTACCCTGCTTTCATTCACAACACCTGTGTGTGCACAGGGCAGTCTGATTACAGTTGTGTCTCATTCTCATCCTAAACACTGGTTTTCAACAGACAAATTACATTAAGAGAATCAGAATCAGAAACCGGTTATTTGCCAGGAATGTTTACACAAATGCGGAATTTTTCATGGCACCCCATGCTATATTATTCATGCCTGTGTGTTTCATGATGTCAAAATGTTCTGCTGTGAAAAAAAAAAAGATATTTAGATTCATCCCCTATTTTCTTAAATGTATAGATTTCTAAAATGTTGACATGCCATTCACTGAGCCTGCTGCAGCCACAGCTGGGTGCCAAGGTTGTTGTTTTACCCTCTTATCTTTTGTTGCAGAATTATTTTTGTTCATCATAAGTGATCTAAGCAATCATGGAGGCCAGAAATAAACTAGGCTGATGTGTTGATACAGGAGAGCCACATTCCCGTTTATGGACACAGTGATCTGATCATCACGCACACCTGGATAAATAGTTCCCTGTAGCACAGTGGTCAACTAACCAAAATAGCTAAATATACAATAATACATGTTGTACCCCACCATGCACAAAACCTAACGACGGTAAGCGTATTGCCTCACTTCCGGTTACCACAGTGTCTGTTATCCGATAGCGTGACTGAAGCAGCCCACTGGGCACCACCAGCTCTTCACGTGTCTGACCGGTTCTCCCCACTCAGAGAAACTCCCGCTGAGAAACCAACTTTGGTTATCGGCAGCTCCATAGTCAGAAACGTGAAGATGACGAAGGCCAGAGCGGGCGACGTTGAGGCGCATTTAAAACGGTTGGCTAAGGATAAACTTAAATACAGTAAGATTGTAATTAACGTCGGCGACTTCACGTTTTTTGTCTTTCGGTACGCGTATACTTAAGCAATAAGGTACGAGAGGCAGTACTGTGTCGTGCAATAATGTACTGTTCAAGGGAGTTGTTAGGCCCGACGCGGAGGGCCGGCAAACCCTTGAACAGTACATTATGACAAAAACTGTTGATAAAAGTGATTTTGTGATTGACGTTGATTTATTTTTATTTTCCTTGGCTTCCATCGTTTTATTTTGAAAAATGCTCATTTGAAAACTCCAAAGCGGTCAAATTCCTTTTGGTTCTCCAGGTTAAATATCACACTGATACCCTACACACTTGGCGTGAACGGTGGCGTTGCGGCTTAGGCCTGCGCCTGTCACACCAGAGGTCCGGGTTCGAGACGCGTCCGGGCCAAGCTTCCTTGTCGGGTAATCCTCCGGAGCATTCTCTAGAGTCAATGCCTGAAGCGGGAAAGCACTCTGGTGTGTGTAGTAGCTAACCCGTTCACGGTGGGTTTCCTAGGTTGCCTAGCTTTCCTCCCACAAGTTGGCAATTAACCGGTTAATTCCAACTGGTTAAATTGGCACCCAGACCATGTATATATGTGTATATACAGTGATTACACTGTATGTATAAGTGTAATACGTCAGTCTAATATACATTGTACATTGTACCTATGTAACATGCACTACCAGTATACACTGTATATATATACCAGGGGGTAATAAGACAATTTACAAAAAGACTTTTATTTATTTATTTTAAAAAATATAGATTAATTATTAAATATAGATATTATTAAATATATATAATTAATGTAATATATAATATTTTTTATAATATTTTATAATAATCTTATAAGTCTTAAAAACTTAAAAACTTGAAAAAGTCTTAAATTTAGTATTCATAATTTAAGGTCTTTGCATTTTGTCAACAGGTCTTAAATTTCGTTCATCAAGTCTTAATTTTTACCTTCCTTATTTGTTCATTTGAAAACAAGGACCCCCTTCCTTATTTGATACGACGCCACAACATTTGTTTATTGTTCGTTGTTACAACGAATCTTAGTACACCCAAACGTCGCATCCAAAATATCAGGCAACCTGTATATGGCTCTGAACTGGCTGAGACGCTGTAGAGCAGTTAGTCAACTAAAATGTTAAGAGGTCCAGTTAGAGAAATTTTCTTGAAGCAAAGGTCCAGAAGATCATAATGTCTAACTATTTAGTGTGACATATATTTAAGTAGCCTGGTAGTTGTATCAACATCTGCATGTAATCAATACCTTTCAAATCAAATGAATTCAGTACGATTAAAACACTTTTTAACAATATTTATTATCACGTAACATAGAACTGGACTTATGTGTGACTGCAGAAATGTTCTCTCATGAACTAAATAAAAGTAGGGCTGCATTTTAAAATAAAATAAATACAAAATGAAAATTGCGCATGTAATAGTAAATAATAATAATCAAATAAAGTGCTTAACTTCAGAAAAATGTAATAAAGGGAGGAAAAGCTTAAATTTCACCGTTTCTGTTTCACCGTCTCAAACAATTTTACAGATAATAAATCTTAACAATTTAACAGTTTTAGAGCATCACTCTTACATCCCACTCCCCCACTTTTTTGCTCAGTGTGAGAATTGAGCTCTAGCTTGTCCTGCCAGGACTTTAAACCTGGGCTTGAATGGAGTCAGGGCCATCCTCATGCACATGTGGAGGTGCTCATTGGTGAGCCTCGAACCATATTTATTTTTGATGATATTCATCGTGGAGAAAGCTGCCTCGCAGTTGTAGGTGGAGCCAAACATGGTCAAGATGTATATGGCAACTTTCCTCAGACCTGGGAAAGCTGTCTCAGGGACCGTTTGGAGCCAGAAAGTGGAAGGGTCAGTTCTTAGAAACTGCTCTTTCAGGGACACATCGGCTTGGAGATCAACCAGTTGCATCTGGAGAGGCCCAGGATTTACCCATTTAAAGTGCTGTGTGACTTCCTTTGAGAACCCCCTGACATCAGTGATGATAAATGGGTTCTGAATGAACATGGTGAGCTGCTGTCCAAAGCTGAAGCTGTCAAAACGGTTGCTGAAGTTTACAATCAGCTTATCAATGAAGTCAACAAAAGAAGACACATCTCTCTGTCCCTGAACCTGTTCCTGCACTGCTGGGAAGTGTGCACAGTCTCCCTGCAGGTCTTCCTTGAACAACTCAAGTTTCTTTTGAAAGGAGTGGACAGTGGTCATCAGTTCACAAATTGAATTGTCCTTGCCCTGTAGCCTCAAATTCAGTTCATTCAGATGTGCAGTGATATCAACCAAAAAGGCCACATTATCCATCTGTTTATCGTTTCCTAAAGAGAGAGAGAAAACAGTGTTGCTTTCTGATGTCTTAGCTCTGCCAAAAAAGCTCAGGATCCTGGTGGACTGTTCATATTGGGCTGTGAGACCACTTATTTTCTGTGATCTCACTTCGGATTTGAGTGGGTATGTTTGTTCAAAACCTTTATGTTTTGTCTCATAATGGCGTTTCTCATTGCCACTTTTAATAAGTGCCACGGTTTCTGAACATATAAGACACACTGGTTTTGTGCTCCCTGTGGGAAGTATGAACAGAAATGAGTCTGTCCATTCCGGATTAAATGCTCTATTTTCGCTGTCAATTTTTCTTTTTTTGGAGAGCGACATTTGTTCCTTATGTTTCTCTCCCTTTCTCTGTCTCACTCGCCTTTTTCTCAACTTTCTCCGGCGCAGTTGTCCGTTTCTCTCCCTTTGTTTTCTACATGTATCGCTATCTTTCTTTTTCTTTTTCTTTCTACCGTCTTTTCAAGTGTAACCTGCCTCTAACTTTCTCATCTGTCTGCGCAGCGCTGTCTGTCGAGACGTAATGTTTACCGCCGAGAATGCATAGATTTGATTGGCTGAGTGGTATCACGTGGGATGGCTTAACTCGCATGCAATTGGTCTGTGCGTTTCCTCATCCGCTAAACCACTACCGTAAAGACTGCAAAAGCTGCGCCGCGCCGCCGGGTAAAAAAATAAAAGCGCCCTGTCAGGTTTTAAATCATAACCTTCTGTTTTGGTTGGCGGTCCGGGTCCGGATGGGACGGCCTCTGGGTCCGGATGGGACGGCCTCTGGGTCCGGACCCGGACCGCGGTCCGCCAGTTAGTGACCTATGCTGTAGAGTTTAACAGCTGATCGCGCGCTGATCGCGCGCCACCCCCCTCCCCAAGCGCGAGCGCGCCTGCTTTCCCGTTTCCATCGCGCGAGTCTCACAAGCAGGGTCAGATGCACTTGCCAGTAGTGTTACAGAGTCCACAGTCCTCCAGCTAAAGATGTTTCTTCTCTGTAAATTAAAGGGTTCTTCCCCAGGTAGCCAAAATGACCTTAAGCTAGACACGCCGGAAGAAACATGTCCGGCCCGGGTCCCGTTGCCGATTCTGCTGAGACTCGGCATGAATGACGCCCCAGAATCGGACCGAATACACTGGCCCGATTCCGGCGGCCGTCACTGCCGTCACTCGGCCGTAATTGAAACTAACCTGGGGCCAGCACTGGCCTGAAGCCGGCACTACAGAAAACACGTCGCCAGGGTCCGGTTGCCGACTCAGCGAAGTCTCAGAATGACGCCCCAGAATCGAGTTGAATATATTCATCATGACACAAAAACAATACTTTACTTACTAAATTAAGCCTATCAAGATCCCATTGTTTGGTAAGACAAACAGTCCAACAAATGCCAAATAAGATAACATTTTATATATAATAATATATGATAAGAAAATATTGTTCATTATTATATAACAATACAATAAAATAAGACACGTAGACCAAAACGTACACCCCTCACAGTTATTGTTTTAAATGGTTCTGTCTTATGATTAAAGTTATTTGATTGATTGATTGATTGATTTCCTATTTTTTTCATTCATACGCATATCAGGAAAGGTGCGATGTTGGTCTTAAATTTCATTTAAAGTGGTCTTGAAAAGGTCTTAAAAAGTCTTAAATTTGAGATGAAAAATCCTGGGGGTACCCTGAATAATAATATTTAAAAAAAGTTTGCACAGTTGCAATATATATATATACAAATTAACCATGAACATTAAATATTACTACTGTGGCTCAGTGAGAAGAATAATCTTTAACCACAAAGCCAACTTCTCTCTAAATCCACGCCAAATGTTATGCTTCATGCCAAAACATTTATATGACTTCAGGCATTTGTTTTGCCTACATTTGAGAGATGAAAGTCAGCACCCTGAAGAGACTTTATCAACTCCTGGGGTTATTTATAAGTTTACATCCTATTTGGCACACGTAACAAGATTGTGTTTGACTATTTTGAGACAACACTGTGTCTGCGCCTCAGACGTGTTCAGGTCTCTTGCTGGTCTGTGACCTCCTGTGGTGCTATTGTGTGATTGATCTACAAAAGACCTGAAAAAGACCTTTTTAAACGGTTTACTTGGAATAAATATGTTGGCATGGTGTCACACCTTCAATATTTGCTGTAGAACCAGATGCTGCGTCCATGATACTACAACTCCCATCCTGTGTCACCAAACCTGTACAGTGCCAACATGTTGTGTGCACGGTACCTGTTTTGCTAGAAACTATGAGAGAACATACTTTCCAAGGGTGGGATTGGGTTTCCATACTATTCCAGCTTTCCAGGCACAACCCCAAGAGCTGATTTGCCAAGAGCTGGGTGTGTTGTCTTTTGAAATCATGGTGTGTTTGCCACATATAATTGCCCAGAAAGAATGCAGCCCTACCGTGCAGCCCTAGGTGTTCTGCATTTGAGAGCACATGTCCTTGAGGCTTAGTTCAGACATAATAACAACATTCTTTACTTTATTCATCTGCAGTATGATTAAGGAGTGGTTAGTGCTAAATATAAATATATTGGTCATCAACAGTAGGATGTGTCGCAGATTGTTGTATACACTGAGGTCATGACAACACAAAGAAAGTCTTTAAAATGTTTAATTATTTGTATTTTTTATCTAATTTGATTAGCTGGGTATTACATTATACTACACTACTCACTCCAGGAAACTTACTAGAAAATTATAAGGAACATACAAACCTGTAAAATGAAGGAACTGTTTTAATTCCATATATTCATTTCTTAATACTTTATTCTATGAATTAAATTTGAGTGGAAAATTAAGCAACATTAAAAAGATTATTAAATAACTCCATCCATGTTGCTGAAACTCCCAAAGTCACAGAACAAAACATACAGCGATCCTCAGTGTCCTCATTGCAACGGAAGGTCGGGCTCAGATGATAATAATAAAGGAGTGGAAAGAACTATATGACTACAGTTATAGTGTCATACTTGTTTTCCAGAAAGCAGCATCATTATTTGACCGCACACTGACTCTGTCAACATAGTGCACTTTTGACACTTTGTTCCCACACAACCAAAATATACAACTTTATAATGGTCCCACCCATACAAACAGCAATGGAAACATTATTGCTATTCATATTTCATTGATTTGTTCCTTTGCTTGTCCCTTTTGTGCACTAACACCAACAACAAACATGTTTACTGACCATAGTATTCTTTGATTGTGATCCTCTACCAAACAATTGTGATTTCCATTTACAGTAAAAATTCAAAAATGTCCTTCTTTTTTCTCATTTGGGGTCTTTTTATTGACGTAAAAACGTGTTAAAATATGAATAATGGTCACACTAAAAGAACAAAAACCTATAAACACGTAGTGCACTTTTGTGTGGATCATATTTGCTCTTTTATGCGGTGGTGAAAACGTTCTTCTTGTGGTATTCTACAAAACACTTCTGACATTCAAACACAATAAAGTGTTTCCTATACACTTCAATCGGTACGCACTTTTTATTTTTGTGGTTCAGGAAACTGCAGTGCACTTTGGGATTATTTTCCCACAGAGTGCAAACTTCCCAAAAAAAAAGAAGGACTAATTCCCATTAACGCAGCTGTAGATCCAACTGTACCAAACGGTTGAGAAGAACATTGAGTGTGTACACTGGATCGTGACTCACGGCGTAGTCTCAGACTTGTGTGTATGTAAACACACAGACCGCTCACAACTGTCTGATTTGTGGATCAGTCTGTCTGAATGTGGTCACCTGTGGGATGTAAACACATAGTTATGACTCATATTGTGGTTTAGTCCCTGGGACACATGAGGACATATGTAGTATGGTTTAGGTGTGTTTGTTGCATGTGGGATAACCTCATTCCACTTGATACATCATCCATTAAACAACAACACCCTCCCAAGAGTAAACCACATTCTTGATCAGTAATCTATTGCAGGTTACCTTGTAACGTCACTGCACTTTTGAGGATATTTTGTCATTACTGTCTATTGGATATACCATAGCAGCATTTCTTTCTATCTGTGTGTGACTTGATTCTCGCCCCTGTTTCTAATTCACTTAGTGTCATTCCTTGTCTGCCACCACGAGCTGTTGTTTGCTCCGCAACAGCCAGTAATGCCGTTAAGGTCTTTATCCAATTTGAGGTCTGTTGGCCTGGATCAGCCGGCAGAGAGACACGGTCTGTTACTTGTGCTGAGTCAGCTTTTTTCCTTTAGCGTGACCTCAGTCAACTCTGGAAATATGCCGTTTGTCTTGTGTAACATTAATGCTGTATAAACATACATAAAAATAGACAAAACATTCATATCACTGATTGATTTGGTATGTTTTACTACATATTTTTCATTTTTCTATTGACAACTTACCAAGCACAGAGTTTTGTTTTGCTGAATGAGTTTCTAGTGGTTTACATTTATTTTTTGATAAGTACAGACTGAACTGAAACGTTTCTGCTGCAGTAACTACACAACCATAAGGCAACATATTAAAACAAAACAGTAGCATGACCTATCTCTAGCAATGTATCTGCAAATTAATCTTATAATCTGTGGAATTTAGTGAAAGAAAACACACACAGGAAAGATGATATAAACAAAATAATTATACTGGCAATTATTGTATATTAATTTTGTTGAATAAAATCCAGTGAATCTCAACTAATAAATGTTTAAAAAAAAACATATTTGAAAGTGCTTTGAATGTAGCAGCGTGTTGTCATTGTTTTGCGGGTCAATAGGAGACAAACAGGTTCAGTCAGAGGTTAAACCTTGTGAATACACTACGGAGGCCTTGTGGTAAACTGAGCAGTGTTTGCGCAGCATTAAGCGGGAGTTGACCATTTGTACTGCCTCTCACCTTAAAATGATTTCATCCAGTCTAATAATGATACAACCACCATGTGAGGATCATGATTTATCGATGCAGAAGTTGTTGTACAGGTGAGTCCTCTCGCCCGCCCCTCCCAGAGATTCCGAGTATCCCCAGTTCCCTATTTGGCTGTTTCGGTCGGTTTGTGGGCGGGGCTGGTTTTTGTGTCACGCCCACAGTGACGTGATGAGAAAAGTTCGTACGGGAGGGACACAGACAAGAGCAGCCCGGTCTGAGGACTATTAACAGCAGCAGCTACAGCGGACGAGCAGCAGAGAGACGGAGGGAAGTTCTTCAAACGCAGGGAGCTTCATAAAGTTAACTTTTATTTATTAATTTATTTGTTTGAGTCGTGTTTATTTATATCAAAGATGAACGGAGTGACGAGAAGCATGTGCACATTTGAGGACATCAGAAATCAAGAGCATGGGGTAAGTTACTCCTTATTCACATGTTTCTCGGTTTTCTTTCTTATTTAATGGTGAAGATAATGTTAAAGAGTGTTTTTCTGTTTACTTCCTGTATGGGTGCATTATGTTTAAACAAGCAATGTATGAATCATGCAGACATTTAGAGATAAAGAGCTCAGTTCTTATTTTCATCCACTCTGAATTGTGGATCTGCTGGTTCCTTTTTCAGATTCAAGATATTTCACTTTTTGTTTATTTTCTTATTTTTCTGTACGTGACTCTTCTCAGTTGTGTTGCCTCTATTAGAGGATCTGTGTGATTGCTCGCTTCTGTTCAGGCTTCATCTCCTCTAAGTGGTGTATTTACTATTAAAGTCTCCGGCCTTGTTCTAATTAAAGTATTAGACCCTAAACCTCCCAAGTCCCAACACACATAGACAGCAGCTCAGATTTAGTCCTGATAACATCTGTGCCTGTCACAGTTGCCTTCTGCCCTCATCATTTAAGGGCTTACAGTTGCAGTTGTGACAGACAGGGAAGGCAGCTTAGGAAACAAACCTCTAAACACTTTTCTTGTGCAGTGTGTGCAGTGCACCACCTGTGCGTGAGACGTTTACTGAAGCAAGATTAACCATCACACTCGGCTAGATAATTGTACTGTAAATGAATGATCAGCAGCTGCCTGCGTCACGTACCAGATGAGCTTTATCCTCCTTTGTCTGTGGCAGTAGAGGTTTAATCATTTACCTCGCCTAAAAAACTAAACTGTTATCCTGCTCTGTAGTTTATGAGGTTGCAGAGCAACATGACACTTTCGCCTTATCAGCAGCCTGCTGCTGAGTTCAATACCTGCAGCCGCAACAGATCCACTGAGCTCATATCAGATGAAATTCTCTAAAGAAGGGCTTTACAGTGAATGTTGTCCACCATGATTATGTTAGATTAAATAACTGAGTGGGATTCGAGCAGAATTTGACAGCCAGATTTTGTGTCAATGGTCTAGACTTAAATATCCGTTACTGTTGTGTAACTACAAAAAGATCAGAGTGTACAAAGGGCAGCGCCACTCGCACACCTAATAAACTGATTATGTCTTCTGAAGAAATATGTGAAACTCAGCTTCTATTGAATCTATAATACTTTACATTTTAATATGCGACTGACTTTTGCATGAGCGTCATACATAAAACAAATTCATATTTATCACAGTCAAATAGTCCCCCACCTACAGTTATTTACATATCTGATACGGTTATTCGGGTCAGCCTAAATGAAACAACAGAAATATTTCACCTCTACATGTAACATTTCATAATGACTTATTAACAAAAACATGAAACCCTTCCTGTTTATCAGGCAGGGGGAGGTCAGTCCATAAGGATACACGAGGAGAGGGAATGTGCCTTCAGTGGATGTTTTGTTGAAGGGTTTCCTGGAACTGAGATGATATGATCTGAAATAAAACAGGAGGAACAGCCTTTGACACAAATTGTTACTTTAAACTTTATAAATGCGACCAAAATCCAGCTATCATTTTCGAATAATTTGAAACTTGTGGTACAATCTTTCCTCCCTAAAATCCCAGTGTATTGAGAAGATAGTTTTCTTCTGTGAGGGCACTTTTTGAATAATGCCCCAATTATCCCTCCAGACATTTCGTCTCCCTGCACTGAACACATTCCTTCTGTCTTTCCTCATCCTCCGACACCATCTCAGTCAGGAGTGAGTGACGTTACTGGCTGGGAATGAGCCAAACATGACATATCCTAAATGCGCAAATGTAGAGGAACGAATAGAACATGTCAGAATGCACCCTAGAGCAGGAAAACATCCAAAGACAAAATAATTGATAGAAAGATGATTGTAGAAATTAAAATGTGAGTCTGTCCTGATGACTTCACGACTCAGATCCTGGATCTCACCTGTGATAGTTATACACACGCGATAGTTATACACACGTGATAGTTATACACACGCGATAGTTATACACACGCAAACCTCCTAACGCTTCACTTAACACCTCAGTTTGTGTCTGCCCTTTAAAATGTACTTGCTCTTTAACTTAAGCCTTTAGTGTGTACAGACTGCTGACTGCCTGACAGTCAATAATACCCTTCACTGTACTGGCAACTACAGCTCAATATAGGTCTAATCTCAAAATAGGATAAACTAGGGCTGCAACTAACAATTATTTCCATTATTGACTGGATGATTTTACATGACTAATCGATTCATCATTTAGCCACTGAAATGTCAAAGAATGGTGAAAATCACAACTTCCCAGAGGCCAAAGGGCCATTTTCAAGTTGCTTGTTTTGTCCCACCAACAGTCCAAAACCCAAAGGTGCGTCATTAACCATCATATATAACATAGAAAAGCAGAACATCCACACATTTAAGAGGCTGGAACAAAATAGTTGCCAATACATTTTCTTTCAGTTAACTGATAAATTAATCGACTGATAATTGCAGCTCCTGTTAAGCAGTAGCTACTATTATTATTATTATTATTATTATTATTACTATTATACAATTGATTATCAGTAACGGTTAAGTATCAAAAGTTGGCATTGAATTCTTAAATTCTTAGTCTCGTTTCTTATTCTTTAATCAAATATTTCCTCAGCTTAGTCATAACTTTGACGTTTATTTCTGCAGTTTCTGTTGAGCTGCTGTTAAGACGACTTTAAACTCAAATGTAATGAGGAGTTTGGCAAGTTTTGCTAATAAAAAGGTATTGTAGGAAAAACATGTTTGTATACCTTTTCCTTGTATAATTCAGGTTAAAAAAAACGCAGGTATCATGTGGGCACTGGTTTTGAAACATGACCTGCAGCTCAAGTGTTCAGCCCGATCGGCTCACACCTGTGGCCTCAGAGGCCGAGGTTTGTAATGTAGCTGGACAGAAGTAAAGGTGGCATCTGTGCAGCGGGTGTAGGAAAGCAGCATTCGAGAGGGAAAGAGTGATTTAATGTGTGATGAAGGACACACATTTTTTTGTGGAATGCAGGTGCAACACCTGCAGGCACCAGATGTGTTGCTGTTTATGGGCATGATGCCTGCTGCTGCCTGAGTTCAGAAGTCTGCACATGTTGCTGTTTATGGGCATGATGCCTGCTGCTGCCTGAGTTCAGAAGTCTGAACATCGGGTACTTTTCCTAAAGTGGCTCAGAGCTCTAAAGAACATTTATTGTGTTGCCCCAAATGCTGCAGCTCTGTCTGTTTATCAGCAACATTGGCAGGTTGGCAGTCTCCTCTCAGCTAAATCAACTCGCATGGTTTACAGGCCTCCTGAAGCCAAAATCCAAAACAAAAAGCGGCTTCATACCTTAAAGCCTTTCAGCCCGGCCGTACCCCGTGATCTATTGTGCTCTTTGTCCGTACACCCAGCAGTGCGGACACTGTGTGTACGTGTTTGGTTTCAGGTTTCTGCCCTGTTATAGAGGTAGTGTGTACTTTGTGTGTGTGTGTGTGTACTTTTATCGTGTGTATATTTGTGCAGCAATTTTCCCTTTGTTTGGGTTCCTGGGAAATCTAGTATGACAGGTTGTCTTTTAAGGTGGTACAGGCAGCATTTTTGAGTGTGTGGATATAAAAGAGAAAATAAGCAGAGACACTAGCGTGTAAACAGTCGATGGCAGAGTCAGGGTTAGCAGAGTCTTTGTTAGGTTGTCTATAAAGAGCCAGAGAAGTTGTATAATGATGGATTCCTTCTTAACAACCCTCCCACTGTTCTCCCCTCCCCTCTTTTCCCTCCTAATGGCTGTGTTCAGGCTTTCAGGTGTCTGTAATCTGAGAGGAAAGCATGTTGTAGAGGGGAATGTTTGGCTTTCTCTGAGTTTTGTTTGTCATATAGTTGGGCCACCACCCAACTAGGAGATTTCCTCTGCCTTTTTAATTGTTTTTCAAGAATTTCAGTCCCATCTGTCCCTCTCTGCTTTCTCTTCCATTACATCTTCCTGAACAGATAACCAGCTATAAAGGCTCTCTGTACACATGGCCTTTCATTTATAGCCTCTCTCCGGTCTTTATCTCTGCATTACAACACAACCCAGTTCACTTCTGTCTGGCTCATATCAAGGCTGGGGCATTCTGCATATCAGACATGGTTTATATGCAGGGAGAGATGCACACTTTGACTACCACTTGTATGGTCAACTGCAATAATAGGACTGCTGTAAGAAATATTTTCATTATTGATTTGATGGTTTCGTCCATGAAATGTCAAAAGAAAAACAAAATACTGGAACATATTTAAAAGCAGAAAATCCTCACAATTAAAACCTATTGATTAATCGTTTAAGCTCTCGTTTAAAAGTCTAAATATTAAATTAAAAGTTTAAATTGATGTTGGAATCAGCAGTTGACAAAAAAAATCCCTTAAAGGGCCATTTAATAGCTGTTCTGTGATGCTTCCACTCGCATCACATGCTTATAGTTGTTAAAATGTCCATTCTCTCCAGAGCACTTGAACAAGACACAGAACCCCACGTTGCGCCCCCGGTGAAATTTGATAAATGTATACTATGATTAGGGGAAGAAAAGCCCCCAAAAAGCTCAGAATCTTTATTTTAACATTTAGTCCACGACTGGGAATACTGATGATGAAGATCATGTATGATCAAATCCTCAATAAACACCTTAAAAGTTATGTACCAAAAGAAAACAAATAAAAGTAATACTGTACAAAAGGTTCAAATAAGGACAAATGACGCTGCACACAGACACACACACACACACACACACACACACACACACACACACACACACACACACACACACACACACACACACACACACACACACACACATTGTTAGCCTACCAGACTCATTTCCTATTAAGTTTAATTCAGCTTCAGTATAATTGACAGTCTGTGTGTGCGTGTTCTTCTGTGTAATTAGTTTGCATGCGTGCGTTTGTTTGTTTGTGTTGAAAGTATTTTACCGCTAGAGAACATTGCAGGCATTTCTTTGGCACTCTTTGCCTGTTCTGTGTCTCAGAGTTGACATGATTTAGACTCCAGGAGGACACAGAGAATGCACGCGGAGAGATGAACAGAACACGATGTGTTTGGCTGGAACAAGTTGTGTAATGTCCCTGGCCTTCTCTCCCTCACATCCTCTTACGTATACTTGCACACACACACACTGGGTATCACATTTAAGGGGGTTCCCTGTTATGGAGGACACACACCCAGTCACATCCTGCTCAGGACTTTTGTTTTTCTGCATTATTTTGTCTCTGACTTACTCCTCCCTCTCACATTGTTGGCGCGCCAGAGTTTATGGCTACTGTGAAGATTCGTTTCCATGGAAATGTTCTGTCTTGCTTGGCATCACATTATCTGCCCACTTTCCAAGAAATCCAGCCACTGCTTCCAATTGGCTGTGAGCGCCTGGAGAGTTTACGCCTAGTCCCTCTGACGTCCGCAGCACACACTTTAATTCAAACAATCTGTCTCTGTGCAGCTGTGAAAACTTTTTTTTTTTTTATTACGCTCGTATCCCCTCTCTCTTACTGGTTAGTCTCTCCCTCCTCTGTTTCTGTCTGTGAGTATGACTCAGTCTCTCCTCCTCTTTTTCCCCCTCCCCGCCTCAAAATATTCCTCAATCAGTCTCTCCATCACATAACGGTCTCTTTGTGGATTCACTTCATCGTCTCATTTCTTCGTTGCCTTTTCCAGGAGGGGTGCAGGCGACTGCGGCTCACTCTGCACGACCAGCGGCAGGCAGCTCGGAGCACGGAGCAGCACAGGGACAAGGTAAGAACTTCCTGCACCGAATAACTCGGGTTATTACCTGGATTGTAACAACAGCGCAGAGAGGGAATCAGAACGGGAGGAGATAGAGGAGCGTAGCAATGCAAATAATTGCATGTAATAACATTCATCACTGTTTTTGATGCGTGGTTTGGACACTTGAGGGTTTATTATATTACGCTTTATATTTAAATTGACCTTTAATCTTTAATGGAAGACACTCGGCCAGATTTGTTGTAAGATAAAGGGAGAAGGATCTGTGATTCCTTTGGAAGAGAAAAATAAACCGAAGCAACAGCAGCAGGTGAAAGTGCTATCATTCAGGCCATATTTGGATCTGAAAGTTCAGATGGTTGACCTTCCCAATGATCCTCAGATCACGGCACATTCCTAGATTCTCAAACAGCTCAGCTTTTCAGTTGCACGATTTTAATACAAACCACCCAAAATGTTTCAGGACAACCTTTGTTTTCCCAAAGACAATACCAAATTGGATTAAAAAAACAAACTGGACCACCAGAGCAGCAGAGTTACATAAGGTCTACTTCTGCGTGTCTCTGCTAATGGTTTAGTCTGAATATTATTTCCAAAGAAGGACCAGATGTCTCCATAGTGGTTATGGCGAAATGTTTCTGCCTACTGATTACAGAGATTCGCATTCAGTCGCACGCAAACATGAATAATTTGCTCAGGAAAAGAGTGAGAGAAAGTATGTATTCAGTACATTCATATTATTTTTTAAACAGCTCTATTCCTGCCTGTCCTTCAGAATTTAGTGTTGCAATATTCATCAGAAACATGCTCCAACTCCTCTTCTCTTCTAGCGTTAGCTAAACACAGTGACGATGTTCGGGAAATGTATCACACCCATCCTGACACAACACTGTGCACGCCTCTTTGTTAACGCCTCTACTCTGTAATCTCCAGCCAATTGGACGTGCGTTTGCTCTGGTGCAGCCGGCCACTGACCGGACATCTCTGATCCCTGAACCGATCAAATCTAAGGAGGAGCAGGTGGAGGTTATCAAGGTGGGCGTGGCACATCATTGGCGGTTGCTTTTGAAGAAATAAATGGTGTGCGTTTGTTTCATGGTCCTGTTGGCGTTTAACATCTGTGTCTGTCTGTGTCTGTTCCAGGTTTATCTAGAGGCCCGTAAACAAGACCAGCAGAAACACCAGCAGAGCCTGGATATGCTGTCAGACGAAGTTTCCCAGATACAGGAGGTCAGTCTCTGGACAGTCTCCACTGTGGCTCTGACACACATTTTAAATCCACACACTGAACCCCGCCTCCTGGATCATGTAACAATTTGCATATTTGCAACATGTAAATTCCCCCTGTCTTCCAGAAATATTTTTATAATGTTAAAACATTATAAAAAATCAGTAACTCACAACATGTCTGTATTTCTCACAGGTGAGATATTGCCTGAAGACACTGAGGGAGCAGATGGCAGCCAAAAACAAGGTATGTGTATTTTGAGCTGCTTTGTTGTGCCCTTTGTCATTGTTAACCTTGCATCCTGTGTGCTAAATCGCATTTCCCCAACCTCTTTCATTTTCATCGCTGACTTCCTCCTTTTCTCTTCCCAGCCACTCACAAACGGGTGGAAAGTTGGTCTTCCCTTCAGAAAGAGTTCTAAAGCTGACTCACAGGTGAGCATTCAAAGTTAATAAATAATAATAAAGTAAATATACAGCATGTGCGTCAGCAATGCACATATCAAATCGCGCCTGCATATCATAGCCGCAGTCCACCGTCTGTGTTTTCCTCTGAACAATGTGTGTTCCGTGTGATGCCTGTAAAGCGATCACCTGCCAGAGGCACACGGGTAGAAGGAGGTATTAAGTTAAAAAGAGAGACAAACAGAGATGTGATATAGGAGGACACCAAGAGTATATAGCACCCCAGTGTGTATCAAAATGTGTGAGAGAGCCGTACCAGCACACTCTGTTCCTCTCCCTACATGTGTTATTGTGTTCAGGCCCGCCTCATTGTTCCCAGCATTCCACAGATACCTCTCCTTTAATAGTTTTGTTGCTGTTGTTGAGCCACACACTTGCTGCAACTATCTGCACGTCAGTAGTGTTGTGTACAAACACAAACAGAGCTGTCACCAGTTTTTTGAGCCAATTATAGCATTTATCTGTGACTCACGCTGTGGTTTGCTCACAGAAGCGTTGCACAAATTAGGAGTAAACCGCTGGTCGTGATCCAACTGCTCAGACACGCCTGCCTGGTTTCTTATGACAGCCAAACCCACTGAGCTCATATGAAACAAAAGCCATATTTTACATTACATCATCATGAAAGCATCTATCTGTCTATCCATCTTGAATTTTTTTATTTTTTTGCCCGTTCCTGTGTACAATTAACTATATAAAGTTGTATTGTTTTACAAGATTAAATGAAAGTAGTTGTGGCTGTTTTTGAGAATAGTTAACGGAAAATTACCTTTATTAAAAAACAATATCGACAAGGCGATCTAAAATACACGTCTAATCTTCATTCCGTCTCTTTTAGGAAGCAGATGAAGAAGCCGAGAGAGCCAAGCTGAGGGAAGTCAGTAAGCGCTTATATGCACAGCTACAGGAAGCGGAAAAGAAACACCAAGAGGACAAAGAGAAGCTGCAGGTAACACACATATACAGAGCTTATTTTTTTACATACATTATGAATCATCACAAATGATGTACACTGCATTTTGGTTGCACTGAAACTACATTTTAAACTGAAGTAATTAAGCAACAAATGACTCTTTTGTCTCCCTGTCTCTTCCAGGCTGAAAGCCGCAGGCTGAGAGAGTGTCTCAGCGACGAGGAGGAGAAGTTGAAGATCACAGAAGAAGCCAGCGAGAGGAAAGACCAGCGCGTAGACGAGCTCCAGAGGTTGCTGGGAGGGATGGAGCAGGAGAGCGCCAGCCTGCGAGAAGCGATGCGCAACCGCGAGGACGAACTGCGCGAACTGAGCAAGATCAGAGAGGAGGGCCAGAGAGGGGAGCAGAGGTCAGCGAGCACAAACGCGCTAACGGCACGAATGATCGACTACCAATCGGCGACAATCAGATATCATGTGGCGCTTGTTCTAACTCTCTGCGTGTATTTATAGGACCGAGCAGTTGGAGAGGGAGGTGGCAATTCTCAAAGAAAAGATCCACCATCTGGATGACATGCTGAAGAGCCAGCAAAGGAAAGTCAGACACATGATTGAACAGGTGAGGCGCACATGTGTGAGACTCTGTAAAGCAAACACATTGTGTCTGTGTTCATATTTGTGCAGGATTTACTGACTCTTTGACTGTTTTCTTGTCTTTAGCTCCAGAACTCTCGCATGGTGATCCAGGAGAGGGACCGCGTGATCAAAGAGCTAGAGGAGAAAGTGTCTTTCCTGGAGGCTGAGGTGAGCACTGCTTATTGTCTTCTCCTAGAAAGAATATTGTATTGCTTATTAGTCAAATTTAGAACCAGGAGGCGCGGTTAATGGAAGTGATGGACGGGAGAAAGGAAATCAAATATCTGCAGATAGAGAGGAGATATGAACGGGAAGGAGATGCAACCGCTGTCTGTTTTGTGGCCACATCAATTATTTCTATTGGTGTTATGGTGACTGACCCCTGACTTCCTGTTTGTGCAGAACCGAGAGATGCATGACCAGATGGATTACTTCCTGGGAGGGCAACGGTCAAATTCCTACCTTTCATCAGAGCGCAACCCCCAGATTGTCTACAGGTAACTTATTTTGCACTTCCTCTTAATATTTGTTTCACCCACTTTTGGTGGATTTGGTGGAATAGGTCCCAAAATACAGTACATGCTAACACACGAAAACATTCACCTATAGAGTGCCGCAGGGATGACGTATTTTCAATGGGATTTTCCCATTGGATTTTGGATAATTGCAGAAAATACTGCCTTTTTTAAGACACAAGGGGACCGGTTGTTTTTCCGGTTTAAGGACTCATTCCTGCTGCACTGTATTATAGTTGCAAATCTTCATGAGATGCAAACTGATTACTAGTTTGTATACTGTTTCAATATACAAACGACTCATGTCTCTTCCTCTTGTCTCCTCAGTAAACCAATCAAGCTGTCCAACTCATCCAACAAACAACTACCTTTCATCAAAGTCATTGAGATCAAATCATGAAGTGACTGTGACAGAAGAAAGACGGCAATTGTCAAGAACCACCAAATCTTTGCAATGCAGACTAAAACTGAACAGCAGCTCTATGACCACATCTGATTGCTTTAATAGTTGTGGTGTCAGAGTTGAGCTTCCTGGACTGTAACTACAACACTACAACACTACCACTTAAACCACAAACACTCTAGAAGGAAACTGTGTGGTGTTTGGCGGCACACACGCATCGGGGTTTGCTGTGTGTCTGTGCATACTGAATGTGTGTGTGTGTGTTTCAGCTTTAATGTAGATGCATTAAGCGCACTGATTCAGCTGATATGCATTTGAAGTTTATAAAAATAATACTGCGTGCTGTGTGCAAGTGTTTCCTTGTACTGCCCTGTTTTGATTGCTTTTTAAACCTTTGGAGTCGAGCAAAGTGCAGGATGGCAGACCTTTTGCCAAAGTAGGTTCTGAAATTATCAAGACGATATACAGTTATGTAGCAAACATAGCTAACTAAGCTAAACGTTTCATGTAAAAACCAGATTATCTAGTTCCTGTGTAATCATTAGTCACTCACCATGAGGCTGTTCACTTTGTGAACAGGACTTAAACATGTAAATATTGAATATAGTTTATATAAGGTCAACACCCTGTGATATTGATAAATAATATGGTTTTAAGCCCCAAACAACAATGCGGCAATTCATGAGACTGTGATGAAGCAGAAGGAAAATTACTTCATAGAAGTTTCACTATTTTACATATTTCTGGTAAAGCATTTCAGTTCCCTCTCATTGTATAAACAGTCAGCTTGTTTTGTACTTAATTTTAATTGTGATTTCATGTTTTAATTTCTACCTAACAACTTTCTCCTTTGTATTTATTTATATATGAAAAACACCTTTAGACAGACTGTGATAGGAGGCTTTTTTATGAAGGACATTCTAATCTATTTGTGTATTTGTGTTTGTGGTTCTCAGAATAAATCACTGAAAATGAATGCAATGCTTCCTTTGACTTCTTACTACAATGAGAACTTGTAAGAAGATTACTCAGAAAGGAGCGCCCTCTGCTGGACCCACATTACCATATTGTGCTGACCAAATGTAAGAACATTGTGCACCATCTTGTCTGTATGTCATTGTTTTATTTGGATAGCAACTTAAACAATAACAACCACAGAAAATACAATTATTCGCCTTCTGGGAACCCTGAATCACAAAGGAAACACATAGTTCAGGTATCTGGAGGCCAGTCTACCTTTTACAAAAGACAAAAATCAAGAGAAGACTTCCCCTGGTGCATTAATGTACTGGAATACTTTTAAATTGCATTGCACTGAGAGAACTGATACACAAAAATGTAAAGAGCACTTAATCATCAAATTCATTAAGTCAAGTATGGCTTCTGTAAAACAGACGTTTAAGGCAAAAAGAAAAAGCAGGCTGTCAATTTAACAGCAAATGAACAGTAGTGACATACATATATGTAAACATCAGTGACATAAACAGTGTGTGTTTTTCAAACATTAACACTGGGTTTCTCGACGAACATTTTTTAACTATAAGCCTGTTTTAATCCAGTTGGGTCATTTGAACAAGTCTGCACAGGCCTTTACATTGTGCAATAAATACTGATTGTCTTATGCCATTGCTAAGCCCCAAAGCTCTGGTTTTGGTCAAATCAACCATACTTACTTACACTGCACATGCATTATTACAGGATTTATGCAGAGGCTACACTTAGATAAAGAGCACTGAGTCTGATATGCAATAAACTGGGAAGTAGGAAATACTTTTGGGTATACGAAGGCAGTGTTTTTATCATTACTCTGAACTATCTGGTGACCTGTCGCCATCCGTAGTCACTTTAATCACTGACGGCGCTACGTTGTCTATAATCTTTCTTCTGGACAGTATTTCAGAACGAACTGTCCAGAGTGTTGTAGTTGTCTTTGAAGTTCTTCAGCTCCAGGAAGTGTCTGGGCCGCTTGCTGCGCTGCTGCATTGAAGATGTGAGGTAGGTAGTTTGGGTGGGGGAGGAGGAGGAGGAGCTCTCAGGCTCCGTGGTACTGGTCAGGTCTTTGGCTGCGGACTGGTGGTACTGGCTCGGAGAGTTGCTACTGCTGTGAGACTTGACCCTGAAACAGCAAAGGGAGAAACAGATTGTTCCCATAATTAACATTCCACAGTGGGATTAGCATCGAAGGGAGCACTGTGAGGAAATGGTGGTTTTACTCACACAGAGGTCAATTCAGTCAGAGCTTCATGGTATTTAAAAAATTCTGCTTCACCAAAAGCCTTCAGACACAAACAAAAGCCGATGACAAGGCATCCGACATTTGTCAACTTTTCATGCAATCACAATATACGGAACATACCAGGATGGGTGACTTATTAATTTATGTAAAATGTAAATATAAATGTGTAAAGGCTTACAGAAGTGTGACGTACGGTAGGCTACAACACATGCACTGTAATGTTAACCATTACATATGCGAAATCAAGTGCGCCATATGGAAATGGATGCTTATGGTATTAAACGACAAGGCACGGTGACATCATACGTGTGATTTTTTTCCACATATTTAAACTCAGTTTTCTTGTTATCGCTTTAGACTGCGGACCATGTAACACAATATCACAATATCGGCAGGATGTGTTTGATGAGAGACAACCACACACAGAGACCACACTGACCTCTGCCCCGTGACGTGCTTTGTTGTACCCGTCCAGCACCGTGTCGATGAGCGAGCTCAGGCTGTCTCGGAACACGCAGTGGGAGTTTCTCAGCTGGAGAAGCCACGTCCGAAGTCTTTTACCCGTCACGGCGGTGGATGTGCCGCCGAGTTCACGGAACGGGAGATCTAAAGTGCAGGTGGTATTGTAACAGTCTGTCATGACAACAAAACAAAACCGGGACTAAGTTAAATGACGGTAAAGCTCACCAGTGTCTCTGACGGCATCCAGTGCTCTCATCCTGTACAAGTAGTCATGGGAACCTGCAACACACACGCACAGATTGTTGTGTATACTTGTGCATAAACACGATGGATGTGTGTGTGTGTGTGTGTGTGTGTGTGTGTGTGTGTGTGTGTGTGTGTGTGTGTGTGCCACTAACCACACAGTTCTCTTTGCTTTAGCCGGTCGTCATCTGGGTACAGCAGACGAGGCTCAAAGTGGATTTTCTGGACTTGGCACAGTTTGGCTTCAATTTCTTGTCTCAGCTCCTACAGCACACACATAAGAAACACTAAGATGTAATAAATAATCAGCAAAAAACTGTACAGCATCTCACTTCTGGTTCATTATGGTGTGTGCGGTACCTTGGGAGCATTGTGGCCAAGGGGAACATGTGGTCCTCTACGAGACTTCATGGCAAAGCGCATTATTTGTCTTTTGACGAAGATGAATAGCAAAACAAACACCTAGAGGGAGGAGTTAGTAGAAAAAAACAATGATAAAACAAGATACACACTATGTAATGAAAATACACAAAACATTGATATATTAAACTTACTACATTCAGTTGCACGTTTGAATTCATTTTGCAGTGATGTAACAAATTATATATACTCATGTTAATGTAACAAAATATATTTTTGTGTAGGCTTGTTCATGTATTTTTTTTATATTATCTTTACTTTTACTTCAGTAGTATTTATACGTTGCTACATTTCAAGTCATAGGAGAGAATTGAGCACAACAAAACACTGCCGAAGTCTCCGGACGAGAAGGTCAACCACCACTTTGTTGTCTAGCGACGTAGTACACGTGTGGTCTCTGCTTGGCTTTAACTGTAACTAACGTTACTGTTGATCCTAACAATAGTTTCGCCGTGGTGTCCATGGCTCGTTTTGTTTATTTGTCTTTTTATTTTTTTGTCTAAGTTTAGTCTCTTTTTTTGGTTAGTATTTTTGTATTTGATCTAGTTTATAATCAGCCGCCCTGTTGGTTTGGACAAAAGGGTTCTTGTTACTGATGTTGTTCCACTTGTGCATAGTGAGTTTGGTTTTCTTTCTTTTTTTAAGTGTTAAAACAGGGCATGACTTTGTTACATTAGTTCTTATGAATGTGTCATTTTGAAAAGATTATCAGGTTATGAAGACAGTAGTGCATATGTGTTAGTGTGTATATAAATCTCAGACCATATAGCTATGTTTATCAGGAAGATTAATAGACAGGACATCATAACTTTTAAACTTCTTATGATAAAACTCGGTGATACATAATGTGCAAAAATATTCTTTTTGAAAATATCATTTCATTTTTTGATCATATGTAGTAAAACATAATGTGGTTTCAACACAAAAGGAAAACCATTTCTGTACTGCATAAGAAATGTTTGCAAACCTGTGTCGCATTGATATGTATGTGTGTGTATATGTGTGTGTGTGTGTGTGTGTGTGTGTGTGTGTGTGTGTGTGTGTGTGTGTGTTTGTTGTAATGACTCACTCAGCACAGGGTTTTGTGTTGTGTACTTAATTGTGTGTTGCATAGTAAGAATGCAGCCAGTCTGTCTCTTAGAAACAATGTTAGAAACGGTTGTAAAATACTATATTTAAAAGGGCTGTCAACGTGAGATTGACCTTAAACCTAAACTGGACTTGGACGTTACATCGTTACAAAGTGAAGCAGACTCACCAGACTGCTGTAGGCCATTACGAGCACCACGTTAACGCTCGAGAGGAGAGAATCGTTCCGCATTGTGACACGGTACGTTCAAAGTAAACTAACTAACGTCGGCTCACTTAAATGACGGAAAGTACGTCCAACATGGCATTTGAAAGGCAAGTGCTCGTTTTTTTTACAACGCATTCAATCTGAAAACGTTCAACGACAGACAGAGAATAAGGAAGTAAAATAAGTAAAGTGCTTTTCGTTTTTATATTTCACTCCCCGCCCGGTTTGTTGACTTCCGTGGTGGTCACGTGACCGGTAGAGGAAGGAGTGACGTCAGACCTGACGGTTCTCTGGCCTCTTCTGCCATCTGCTGTCGAAGGCGACTTCACGACGAGGCAACCAACAAACAAATCAACAAACAAACACCAATGTCAGAAAATAAAGGCCAGTATCCATACATTTCTAGCTCGGGAAAGTTAGAGATAATTCAATTGCTCTATTTTCACATTCCTGCTGTTTATTTCTCTGTTGATTGACACTGAATTGCCTGCAGGCATATCCACTGTGAGTCCTCACAAAGCCCTCTGAGTCCTACACCCTAAAGAATGAATTTGCAGAACCAGTGTGTCTCTGTGAGCAGGACAGTGGTTTGCATCCATCCTGCAGAGACACTGAGAGCCATTCTTCTGTCGCACTGGAGCTATTTGTCCCTACTCACAGACTGATCTCTGTCCTGATAAGACCATGCAGCCCACCAGCCCTCTCTCTACAGCTAATCCCTAATTGGATCATTAATGTCCTAAAACTTGGCCTTGGATTAATGTCTCTGACTGTTTGTTTTGGCTTTTGACACAGGGAGACGTTAAGACACCCCTTCTTGTTGCAGCGCGCTGATGTAGCAACCACAGTTTCCTCTGTCTCAAAGGAAGCAGGTGCATGCAAAAAAGCACATGAGCCTCTGCATGACAACCAAAACTGTAAGTGCTTATTAGATATTTAAAAAATGTTAAAAATATGTCTGCTTCCGCTTTGAACGACCCAACGGCTGTTTGTTCACATTCCCACTGTGCAGAATTCAGTTTTTGCAAATACAATTCTTCTTTTTCTTCTTCTTCTGTGTGTTTTCTTCTTCTTCCTCTGTGTGGATACAATCTATCAGCAATCTCAGGAATGTCCCTCCTTCAGTGGGCATTACAGTCCCACAGATTCTCAGTGTGTCTGAAGTTTTGTTTTCTTGAACACATGTCATACGAGAGGTGTACCTTTAACAATAATAATCCCTGCTGGTATTTCTGGGTCCACATGAGCTCTTTGTCATCTCTGGTCCCAATTAAAGGCGCCCTGTTATTATGTATTTTGATACCTGCTCGGCCCAGATGATTTAACTTTGGTTTGTCTTTAGGTGGGGTGATATAATAAGCCTGGGTTGGGAAATGGCCTTCTTGTTCCGTTTCACACAATTATCTGAACTGTATCTTCTCTCCCTTGAGCTATGAAATGCTGATGTGTGAGGGAGTTTGAAAGTTTTAAGCTTGCAGTGTCAAAAGGGTGTGTGTGTGTGTGTGTGTGTGTGTGTGTGTGTGTGTGTGTGTGTGTGCGCGCGCGCGCGCGCGTGTGTGTGTGTGTGTGTGTGTGTGTGTGTGTGTGCACTCCCTGTTGAGCAGTTTAGTTGGTTACACACTTAACTGAAGTCAGGAATGCTACCCTGTGAGAAGAGGAAAAGAGGGAGAAACAATAAGGGGAGGGGTAAGAGAGAGAGAGAGAGAGAGAGAGAGAGAGAGAGAGAGAGGAGAGGAGGAGAGAGAGAGAGAGAGAGAGAGAGAGAGAGAGAGAGAGAGAGAGAGAGAGAGAGAGAGAGAGAGAGAGAGAGAGAGAGAGAGAGAGAGAGAGAGAGAGAGAGGACTAGAGGATAAACCAGTGTGGCAGGTTTGCGTCACTGTACTCCCTGCATCATGCAAAGCTGATGGAAAGAGAAGAGAGGAGTTTACTGTAGGAGCTGATGTCACTACAGAGCGCTGCCTTCATTATGAACCCGCGTCAACCCAGTGCCGTAGGACAGATAACGAAGTCCCTCCAAGAGAAGGTAAGGCGCATGTGTTTGTGAATGTGTGAATAGTAAGATCATTTGTAATCATGTGGGAGAGTAAATGTGTTGGTTTATTTTATCGGATGTCTGGGTGAATTTTGTATCTTTTTTGATGTTCAATCGGAGTTTAAAGAACACTGTGCTGTGTTGCCCGGGTTACCCAGATGGGAGTCTTTGTGACCTCGCCGAACAGGTGTTTCTGTAAACCGACACTCGGACTCACCTGCATTGGAAAGCACCAAAGCTGTCGCCAAAAGTTACACGCTGTAACCCACATAAACGGCTTCATATAATTACTCAGGCACTGCTTATTTGATTCTTTTGTCCTACTGTGTTTGTACAGTAAATCAAAAGCTTCCACTATTTGTGTTGAATTTTTTTAAAGAGATTCGATCCTAATTCTGACTTGACGAATGATCAACAATGGTTTCACTGCCTTACAGACAGTGTATGTTGTGTATGTGTGTGGCTGTGAACTCCCTGCTGAGCCATTGTCCATCAGTAATGCTATCGCCCACTCAGCAGGCTGTATGTAAACCAAAGTGGTGCTTATCTTTGTCCTTCTTATCTGATAATTTCACCTGAATACATGTTAAAGGTTTCAGTGTGTCATTGTTTTACTTTGGTTTGATGAGACCGATACGCGCTGCACAGAGACTCATAGTGGAACTTTAATGCATTGTTTTTGCTGGTGGATTGCTGTTGGGTGAGTTTTTCCAGTTTTTGGTTCAGGTTTAGCTGACAGTGACAGGTAGTCATGAGTATGTTGCTTGTGTAAACATCTGTTATGATGTGTGTGTACAACAGAGGGCATTGTTTATCTGAGTCCCACTGTTCTTTGAATGGGCTCATTGAGTCAGCGTGAGGGGACTGTCAGAGGAACAGGGATGTGTTGTAGACAGGCTTGAGGATATTGTCGTGTTTCTGGCTCTTCATGCTCTTCTGTTTCATTTTCATAGCTCATCCGTTCACTGTCCACTTTATGCTTCCCTGTAACGTGTTGTGTTCACTGTGTTTCTGTCTGACCATTTCGAGGAGCCAGAGCAACCACAATCCACGTATCATAACATTCCAGCCCAATCCGTTCTCAGGATGTAAATTTGTACATTTTTTATGCTTGGCAGGCAACGGGAGCTGTTTGCTAAAGTCGTGCGAGGGAACCAAAGACTGCAAGGGACAGAACAACAAGAGATCAAGAAGAGGAGCCCAGAGGAGTCCTCTCTTGGAGAACACAAAACAGAGAATCATCAGGAGCGCCGCTGGAATATTACTTTTTTTTTTTAATGCAGCATTTGTTTCTGTGCAAGAAACTGATGAGGGCTGTAACTGTGCCACCTTTTCACAGCTGCTGCATTCAAACAAAGTGCTTCCAGATTTACGTCTAAAAGACAGTTGCTTGGAATTGCTTCAAGATCAAGTTCACTCTTCCACTCTCTTTTTGGGATTTGGCAACTTGACAGGAGATCATTAACTTTGTTTACTCTCAGACAATGGACCTGTCCATGCTGCCTCCTCCAGTGAGTGAGTATGACAACCAGAGGACAGAAGCACGCTTCACTGTGCGCTCGGCGAACTCTCCCTCGTACAGCCTCACTCGCAGGCCAGATGTTAGGAAAACCCAATCTTTTTTCGGAGGAGGGGAAGAGTGCTGAGGAAGTTTGACAAGAGCGAGAGATACACGGGCACAGATGGTACAACCAAAGTGGAGGCTCACACAGTCACTGGTTATCAAGCCAGGACTGGGAGTCGCAGCAGGGTCAGAGGTCAGTGTGAGAAAGCGGATACCTCAGGCTATAAAATGTCTCCCGAACTGAACCAGAATGGCACAGCAGTCAAAACTATCACAGAATGTGGCACTGACGGAAGTAGAAAATGTAACCCTGGGTTTGAAAGCCGAGGCAGGACAGACTGGAGGAGATACAACCTGCCAAGTAGAAGTAAGAGTCTAGATTGGAGAGCAAGGGCATCAAGCCCTGATAGTGGCAAAATGCCCGACTTGTTCGTGTTGCCAGCTAAACGAGGCATGGACAAAAGAAGGATTGGCGTTGAAGACTTGAGAGCCAGGTTTATCTCTTCAATACAGTCCCATACCTCCGCTGGTACAAGTAATGTTGAGAAGAGCCCAGGAAGTCACGCGAGTCAGACTTTGGACAGGGTAAGTAAAGGTCATTCTCTCCCCACGAGGTTGAGGTCCCTGTCTGGACCTGGCTCTTGTGTCAGAGACACGGCTTCTTCGTTTGGGCCCAAAGGAGGTCAGAGTATAATGGAGCGGATCGAGAAACTCTATGGGTCAGCTAGTTTCAGTAAAACGGAGGATTTCAGCACAACTAGGGACTTCTCAAACCCTGCAACGTCCCATCACAGAGAAACAACCACTGACTCCCTCATTTCGCCACAGCAGAAGTCATACGATTGGGCTTCAGGGGGAACCTTCCCCAGGCGTCTCTCATCCGGAGAGAAAAGGAGCCTCAGTCCAGGGCAAAGCAGGACATCCTTCACATGGACACAAAAAGACACTCCAGGTTCTGAGACGTCACTTTTACCACAGACAAGCAGGACCTTGGGGAGATTGTCAGGGGTACATTGGCAAGGACAGATACAGGGCAGGTACTCAGAGGTAGGGGGAGTTAACTTGGACAGAGGGTTCGAGGAAATGGGCACAAGGTCTCTGGATAGAGCCAGGAGCAGGTACTCGATAGCAGCTCAGATACGAGCTGCAAGGGCTGCAGCAGGAATGACTTCACCCCCACATTCAAACAGTTTCTTAGAAGAAGAGAGATCGGTTTCTTTGAGAGATTTGTCTGGTTTAAAGGAAGGAAGAGCAAGTGGGGATGGGAGTACAGATCAGGACGGGATGAAGGCCGAGACTAATGGAATACGAGGGACATTGAGAGAAAGAACAGAGTGGCAAACAGATGATGTAGCAACAGCAAAGACGGAATTAAAGAGTAGCTGCACTGATGAAGATGTGTTTGATTTAAACCCACAGAACGTGACAATGAAATCAATAGAGAGGAAGAAATTACCAGAGTTGTCGGCCAGTGTGAGAAATAAGATCAATCAGTTTGAGGCTCTCGCACAGAGAGCCCATGGTTTGGCTACAGAACAGGCCCCGATGCCCAGAAGGGCCTTTTCAGTTCCAACACATCTCACCTTGGCACATGAAGGAGTGAAAAAGAGTGCGTCAGAGAAAGCGATAGATGGATTAAAATACAAGTGGGAGGGATTAAAAGAGGGAGGGGAGGCAGGTGATGGAAGTGAGGAGAAAGTGACAGGAGGAAGAAAGAAGCTTGGGGCAAATAGATCTTTATCAGTGGATGAGATTGGACTAAGATTAGGGAGGCAAGAGAGAGAAGGGAATGATTTGGTTGAGAGTGAAGGAAAGGAAATGGATAGCATTAACAATTGTGCAGATTTTGGTAGACAAAGTCACAAGACAACCCTAGAAATCCCACTAAATGGAGGCGCTCAAAGAAAAAGTAGAAACTTTTACATAGACGAGATAGATTTTTGCAGAACCTCAAGCCCTGAGGATGCAAGTGAGAGACCACTGTCCAAAACAACATCCCCTCGGGTTACTTCACCTGTTAGTGATGAAGACATAACTCCGACAAACTCTCCAAGCAACTCACCCTTTCTTACACCTACCACACAACCGGAAAACATCATTCCCATTGCTCACAGTACAAATGGAAGTACTTCTATCCTCACACAAGCGGCCAAAATCCCCAAACAAGATTCACCGCTTCTCCATCGTCCCCTTGCCACCTCCTCCCACAGCAACCTCCCTGATCTCATCTCACCAGGAGTCAACACAGCCCATCTAAATGGGAAGAAACAGCTGATGGACCTGAATGCCTGGGTCGCTGGCTTGAAACCAAATATTATGATCTGGAATGATGCTGATGAAGATGGTTATGATGATGATGATGATGATGATGAAAGTACACAGAGGGATGAGGATTCAAACTATGATTCAGACTCCGGAGAGTCCTCGGTGACCATCACCAGTAACATGAGCCAGTTAGATCACAAGAGCTTCTGTGTCAGGTGGGTCCTGTTATACATCACATTTCTGGTTGGGATTATTCCTTCCGACAATCTCTAAATAATTTTAAACTCATAACTCTCGTCTTTAATCCCTGCAGTCTTTCAGACCTGTGTAACTTTGCTGGAGTCGACTACGAGTCGGAGAATGATAGCGATGACTGGCACTCCAGCAGCCATCGTCGGACTGCCTCGCTGAGCTCAGACATGTCGGCCATGTCCTGTGTGTCTGTGATGCCCAGTGAGGACCTCGACAGGCTGCTGGAGGACGTCAGGAGCATAGGGGACAGCACTCTGCAGGTACAGTGTAACTTTTTGTAGATTCGAGTCAACAGTGTTAACATCGCCATGGAATAGGGTCAATTTCCCCATGCAAGACACCACAAAATCAGTCATACATAGGACAAAAATTCTCATTCTCGCTGCCTTCCCTCTGTGCAGGACTATAATGATGTGCAGGTGGTGGTTCTCCATAAGGACATAGGTGTGGGACTGGGCTTCAGTGTGGCGGGAGGTGTGGACCAGAACAAGCCAGTCACTGTGAGCAAACATCCCTTCTTGCTTCTCTTAAAAAGAATATTTAAAAGCATCGTCCTCAGTCAACATCATTTGTCCCTCGATGTCTTCCTCTCAGGTTCACAAGGTGTTTCACTCGGGTGTTGCAGCCCAGGAAGGCTCCATAAGGGAAGGGGACCAGGTCCTGTCAATCAATGGCACAGTACTGTGCGGCTATGCCCACTGGGAGGCCCTGAGGGTCCTGAGGAGAGCAAAGACTCGGGAGATGGGGGTGGTGGTCCTGAGGAAGGAAGGCATGAGCAGTGTCCGTAAGGGGAGAGCGCAGATGGATAACCAGGGACAAACACAGACTCAGTTCACTGAGACAGGTGAGAAGTGGTACTTTACCAGAGTTTAGACATTAGTCCTAAAGCTGTTTTAAAGTTTAAAGTGAAAAACTTCTCTCACTCACTGTGTTTGTGTATGTTTGCTGGTCTCAGGTCAGCATGTGTGTGTGTGTCTGGAGAAGAACACCAGGGATCTGGGCTTCAGCCTGGAAGGAGGTGCCGGTGCAGACTCCAACCGTGGGAACCGACCACTCACTGTACAGAAGATCTTCCAGGGTGAGAACTGAAGCGCAGTATTTCAGATCTTCATTGAATACAGAACTGCAGAGAAATGCAGAGATTTGGAAATAACTTGAAAACACTTGCCTCCCCTCAAAAAGTTGGATATTTTGTACAGCAGAGCATAAAAACATCCGATTGTAGTCGGCCATTTGGCCACAATAGCATTAGTGAGGCCAGGCACAGACTTTGGGTGATGAGCTTTGCCAATTCATCCCAAAGGTGTTGGATGGGGTTGAGGTTTGGGCTGCCTGCAGGACATGCAAGCTCTTCCACTCCCAACTCAGAAAACCATAATTATGGACCTCACTCTGTTACACAGGATCACAGCTATGTTGAAACAGAAAAGCAAAAGTTAGAGATGTCCCCCTATAGTCTCAAAAAATGAAACAATGATGTGTTTGGTTTATTAAATTAGTAAGGTTACTCTAGTCTATTGCCAAATTAAGTCGTGAAAGAAAGTCATGAGGAAGAGACATAATGTGACCATTGCCTTTTTAAGTATTTTTTATTTTATTTGTTTTGTTACTTATGGTAGTCCTAGTATTTTTCAGATTCGTTCATTACAGGTTAAATCAAATTTGATATATTTTATGCAATTAGGTTAGGTGTCCATATTTAGATATCATTATAGACATGCTGCATTACCCTTTCATCATGACGGCTGCGAGTTTCAGCTTCCCCACTCTGGGAGGCGCTACAGGACATAAGACAGTTTCTTTCCACCCGTCACTGATGAACAGTTTAATAAGTCATACACTGTCAATTACCCTCTAACACCAAAATATCCACTGCTGCCATTATAGATTATCATTTTACAGTTTTGAATGCACAATTTGTTCTTTTAATACGTACATAACATCTGTCACTGTCAATATATATCCTGCATGGTGTATATAAACATATTTTCAGCATGTATATTCAATCATTCAGTTTTTATTTATTTGCACTATTATTATTTTTATAACTCACAGAGCATTTGACCTATAAATGTTCTTTTCCCTATTTTATTGTTGGGCAGTGGTGCTTTTTATACACATTTATATAATGTTTATATTAACACCTATTTTCGCTACTTGTGTAGATAACTGTCCTGCCTACGCCTAACATTTATCTGCCCAGCTGGTACCTAGCTGTTATTTCTATTTCTCGTCTGTACATTATGAGAGATGAAAAAAACAAAACAGAGTCAAATTCCTTGTATGTGCTCGACCAATAAAGACGATTTGGATTCTTTGTATACAGACTTGTTAATTAAATCCACCTTTTCCCTTCAGGAGGTCCGGTTGACAAGGTGCGTCCTGGTGATGAGGTGGAAGAGATTGAAGGAACGAGCGTGGTGGGGATGAGGCGCCTGGAGGTCTGGACTTTGATCAGAAGACTGCCCCCTGGGCCTGTGGACGTGGTGCTTCGTCGCCCTGTTAAACATCTGGAAACATGAGGATTGTTGAGGTGCTAATGTTGGCTAAGAACCAGACATGATTAAAGTCAGATATCTGGGCCTAATGCCATTCAAACTATTGAACAATTTGTAGCCATTATAACAAATCCCTAAATGAAATATAATCTTACAGACAAGGTCAATTTTTTTTTTTTTCTCACTTTATCTACAGGATTACATCTACCTCAAGGCCTGTGATATTACTTTACCAGCCCATAATTGAAATGCACTGATGTCTCATACATACATTTATCAAGTGAACCAACCTTTGTAACAGATGCTTCGTCAGCTAAAAGCTAGTAATGTGGCGCCTGTACATAAATACCTGTGTTGTAATATATTGTGAATAGAAGAAGCTCATTGCATTTAGGGTTTGTATTGCTTTTTAATAAATCTTAACTTAAAGTGATGCTTTTTGTTCTTATGTCATGCCGAGGTTGATAGTGAGATATGATGTTATCTTTCTATCAGTTTGCAGAAAAAAGAGTCACAGCTCCGAAGCAGGGTAAAGGTATCTGTCCTTTTACACATTACCAAACAGAGATACTCAAAAGTTGATGCAATAATACAAGCTATCAATACTCCACACACCATGTCAAGGTTTATGTTGTCGAAAGATAGGAATCACTTCACTTATACTCAGATTCCCAAACTCAAAATATACCCTTACAGTAGGTTAAGGATGTAGGATCAACTTGTGTCAAATAGTCTTCATAGCTCATCTGATTTTTGTACATGCCACAGTCATGTGCCTATCTGAAAATTATCAGCAATAAGACGGTTGTTTCCTCCTACACAGCAATTATTTGGGTTACATAATCCATTAGGAGTCCAGAGTTCAGTGAAGAGCAGTTATGGGAACATCTTCCCTATCAACCGCCTTGCCCAACACCAGGAGGTTACACCACACCATTATATTTTGTATTACATGTATTTATGGCTTCTTTTTGGACTGGAATTCCATAGCGATAATTTACCAATTTTTACATTACAATTTTCAATACCCACAAACCAGAGAGGTTAAAGCCAGACTGTATTACATTTTGGGGTTTAACCACAAAACTGTATTTCTGTGTTCTTTTATTAGTTTATCTGATAGGGACAGAGAGAAGTTAAGAACATCAGTATAAAATTAAATATGTAGACATGCCAGAGTTAGCAAGAATGCTAATTTACATCTGTAGTCCATAGGCAGGTAACAAAAGCAGAAACATTACAATATAGTGACAATATACAGATACAAATATGTAATACATTTTTTTTTTTACTATTGAGGTATACTATTTTCAGTCATAATAATGTAAATAATTGTGCTGGTGATTTTGAGTGCTAATAGATGGTGTATTCTCATTAATTCCGTATATAATTGTTGCCTACCAGCTTTCTTGCACATGGAAACACAAACACCAGTGTGTGTGTGTGTGTGTGTGTGTGTGTGTGTGTGTGTGTGTTTTATATATATATCATTGTACATATATATTATGTGTGTTAATGGCATCTGTCACTACTAGCAACACATAATCTGACTGTTTATGGCCTCTGCCGATGTAACCTCTAACAGGTTAGACACATTACGCGCTTTGCTTCAGCCAATCCCAAAGTGACTACCTAATAAATGAGTAATAGTGTTTGACCAGCTGTGGATAAAGACAAGGCAGATAAGAGGAAGAAGTCGGATACAGAGTGCAGGTCCTTAGATGCTCTGGTGGAAGTTGTGACAGAATACTTTAAAATTGCATTAGCGCTGACACCTCCACTCACATCAGCTCCTTGACAGACAGACAGCCCAGCAGCTGGTCCATCTGTCAACAAAATCAGACTTTAGTGTGAAATGAGAAAACGAATTAAACTCCAGCAATGTTGAACAGACGTGTGGTGAGAGTCAGGAATGCCCTGGTGCGAGAATGCCTGGCTGAGCTTTTGGGAACTTTCGTCTTGCTGGTAAGTGACAATCAGGTTTTTAAGTTGGCTTTTGTATTTTTTACAAGTTGTCTAATTTGATACAATAGCGCAGTTAAAACTGTTTCAGAGCATTTGTCTTAAATTTACACAATTTTCCGCTGGATAGAAACCTACCGTCAACAGGCATCCACATGATCATATTAAACAAAGCCATAAAGATACCACAAGATAACACTTTTAACTGTTGTACAACAATTAAGTCATTTTTTTTAAATATTTTTGTATATTCTATCAACTATTCCTATTTAGTCAATTTACAGTATTATGTTTCTTCTAAAAGAGAAAGTATATGTATAAAAAAACATTTCTGATTTAACAAACTATAAAATTAATGAATGTTCATGATCCATGTTGCATTTACATTTGTCATTATGTCACCGGCACGTTTCTCATCAAACTTCTGTTTAAAAAAACTTTAATAGCCTCAGCATTTAAATGACTTGTTAAGATACCATAACTTACTTTAATGTGACCTTGACCCGTAATAAATGTATAAAACTACAATGTTAATTAGTAATTAATAGGTCATAAAGTTGTATTATCAGATCTTTACTGCAGTTGTGGTTATTAGGAGCTAAACACATAAAATGCATGTGTGTGTTTACATCTTTGCATCTGTGGTCATCTAGATAAGAAGTGGACAGTTGCATTAATGAGAGGATATTATATTATTATCACATTTTAACATTTTAACAATCGCAAACTTGATTGTTTGTTTGACTTATAAATAATGAATCAATCACTCAGAGCAATACGGTATTACTTAATGTGCACATGTATTTTTGCCTGTGCATGGAATAATTGTTTCTTGTTTTCCTGACGTTTCATTCCTTTGGGGTTTTCTCTTCTTCTTCTTCTTCTTCTTCTTCTTCTTCTTCTTCTTCTTCTTCTTCTTCTTCTTCTTCTGTGAAGCTCTTTGGCTGCTCTGCTGCAGCGCAGGTGAAGACAAGCAGAGAGACTAAAGGCCAGTTCCTGTCAGTCAACATGGCCTTTTCTGTGGGCGTGATGTCAGCTATGTACCTCACCAAGGGCATCACAGGTAAGTTCTATTCACTCAATAATACCACAACACCAAACTGGCAGCATTGAAAGATGAACACACAGTAAAATGCAGCAGTATTCCATGTTATGCCTCACACTCTGAGTTAAGACTCACTGCAGTGATTCACTGATCTGAGCGCTCTAGATTTATCACACTAATATCTGGCGCTCTCTGAAAAGAGGACTCGTCCATCTTTCCAAGGTCTTCAGTCGGATATTAGTTGACACACTATACAGCTACAAATAATCTAACATTTAATTACCTTCCAGTCTCTCTAACTGTAAATCACTTCTGTCTTCCTCTTTCCTGTCTTCCCTCTATCTCCTATTTTTCTCTAGGTGCTCATCTGAACCCGGCGGTGACTCTGAGTTTCTGTGTGTTGGGCCAGGTGCCCTGGGGGAGGCTTGTGCCATACTCCCTCAGCCAGCTGCTGGGGGCTTATCTGGCCTCAGGCCTCGTCTACCTGGTCTACTATGGTTGGTCTTTCTGGCTCTTTAAACACTTTATCATTGACATAAAGATGAGTGATTCATTAAAGAAAAGACCTCAATAAATGTGTGGAGAAATATAACAAATGCAGAAGCTTCTTCCACATTTTCATTCTCTTTGTTTTCTTGTTTTCTACATTTCTCCTGTTTCTGTCTCAGATGCTATAATGGAGTTCAGTGGAGGAGTATTGACTGTTTATGGCCCAAATGAAACAGCATCTATATTTGCCACATATCCTTCAGAATACATGACTTTGGGCAGAAGTTTCCTTGACCAGGTCAGTGGGAGGATTTGTGTAAACTTAAATCAGGACTTTACCGGCTGGTTCTTTACTGAACTCGTTATTTGTTGCTTTTATACTTGTTCATTTTATTAGGTAGTGGGCACTGGCATGCTGATGCTGTGTATCCTGAGTTTGAATGAAAAGAGGAACACTCCGGCTCCCTCAAAGCTGATTCCTCCTATAGTAGCAGTGATCGTCCTGGGGATCTCCATGTCAATGTCAGCCAACTGTGGTGCTGCAATAAATCCTGCACGGGACCTGGGGCCACGCCTCTTTACATTGACGGCCGGCTGGGGCACTGAGGTCTTCACGTATGTATCTTATCAGGCGCACATGCACAGCACCAAACACATACAACTTTCCATGTTGATAAGCCAAGAATGCATATTTCTTATCAATCATTTTAGGGCCTTACTGATGGAGATACACAATTCATTCAAACCGTTCAAACTGACACACCAATGGGGACAATGTTTGCCTTTCTTACAGGTTCACCTTGTGTTTCTCAGACAATCACATACGTCAGGGTTTATCAGCGGCAGGATCAAAGGAACAAGTGTCAGCTTGTTACAGAACATCTGATTATGACCTTTTGTTTCACGATGCAACCAGTTGCTCTACCTTGAAGATCCTGTGTGTTTTTTACCTCTGCCTCCGCAGCTGTTAAATATTCTTTGTGCTTAAGCTAATATTTAAAGCTGCATTAGTGGATTCTGGCCCACTAGGTGGCAGAATATCTCTAAAAGGTCCTGGACAATTGGTTCAAACACACATCCCTAACATATTATGGCTTGCAAAACTGTTTTGAGGAAGGTCTTAGGAAATAATTGCATACTTACAGACATACAGCAGACAGAGAGCAACGTTGTCATCCCATCGGCGTTGTGTTTCTGGGCACCTCACAGGTGCAAGTCCAATATTCACTGGTCTTTTTATAGCAAATTGCCACCAACTGAAAAAAAATAGCTGCATGCTAATATTGTTTGATATTAGCAAGTAGCTCATTTATAATTATTTCTATATTAAACAACAAGTCAGTAGTTTGTTACGTAACTTTGTTTGGTGCCAGGCAGCTTGATTGCTGAAAATAGTTGCTTCGGCCGTGGTAGAAGCTCTATGTGTTTCTTAGCAATCTCTTTTAACACACATCCAGTGTCAAGATAGCAACGTTTGATACAGGTCAATTTAAATAAACAAACCCTAATTTATTTAAATAAACAAACCCTAATCTGAACTTCTCTCTGTCTGCTCTCCAGGTGTTACAACTACTGGTTCTGGGTGCCCTTGGTGGCCCCACTTATTGGAGGTGTTATAGGTACTTTCATGTATTTGATCTTCATTGACTGGCACCTGCCTGACCCAGAGCCCCCTGAGAGCCTCTCCATTCTCTCCACCATCAGTGACAAAATCAAGCAGCCCATTGTCACATGGGACGACGGAGTGGAGTTAAAGGCTTCACATCTCTAAGTGTTACTTACTGTCATGAAAAGATGTCATCATGACCAATCTGGTTGAATTATGATTGAGAAAGCAGAATCTGAGTTTTGCCACTGTTAAGACGACACACACACACACACACACGCACGCACGCACGCACGCACGCACGCACACACACACACACACACACACACACACACACACACACACACACACACACACACACATACTGTATATCTGTTGTCTTCTGTTGGAGAAATAAGAGGAATGTCTTATTTATTTACTGTATGAGTGAGCTTCCTTGATGCAGCCAGTAGACTGGAGGCAACTAAGACAGATTGTATTAAAATGCTGTTTACATTGATGTCTATATTGTTTATAATAGAGATTGTATAAATTATATTACTGAGTTATATGTACTTTTTATGAAAAACGACTACAAGTTAAACTGCATGATGAAATAAAACTTTACCCTGAAAAAACTCTAAATTAAAAATGTTCAACTTAGTGTCCACGGTTAGTATAATATCATGTTATTATACATATTATACAAAACATGTATATGTATACCCACACACCCACACATATGTATACCCACACATGCTATGCAGTGTTGCTTTATTTCTATTTCTCTTATTTTTCTATAGAAATATTACATTTCATCGCTTCACCCTGATTGTTTGTCTGACTTATTGTTTTAGGTCTCTTAGGATGTTTACTCTACTTCATGTAATAAGAAGAGGGTCAGTTCAGAGAGCCACTGCAAAACACACACGTCTACATTGTGACTATGTGATTCCTCTCATCAGTGTTTTAGATTGGTTTGGTCACTTGAGTCAATCTGGAATACATTCAACAGAAGATTGTGAAATAGGTTCTTTACAGAGGCATATTCACAAAGGTCAAGACTGTATTGAATTGGTGGTCTGTACCATGTGACAAAAATGCACAAGCAATAATGGAACAAGAGAGCAGAAAATGACAAGACAACGCTGTCAATGTCAAGGGTGTTTGATAGCCTGTACGTTTTTCTCAAAATAATATTTTTTTTAACCTGGTTTTACGTGACCGTTTATACTTCCACCCAGACATTCTCAGCGTTAAACAGAATACAGGAAAGAAAGATAATGAAAGCAAAATGAGACCATCCCCTCATCTCCATTGATTGTGTCAATGAACATATTTCTGCATGCCACAATATTATTAAACAATAACTTTATTTGAATTTTGATAGGGATTTCTGGGCTACAAAAAAAATACTTGATATACACATTATTTTGTTTACAATTTAATTGTAATCTTTAATGAGGTGTAGGTTCCCATAACAATGTTTTAGTTGGGCATAATACAGATTTTGCAGTGAACAGATCAGATAATGCTGACAAAAACAGTAGAGGTCAGTATGACACAAAAAGAGAGAAAAACACACATGGCTATTAATAAATGGCGAGTGTGTTAAAAGATGTTAAAGCATGTGTAGATACAAAACAGAAACATGCCTCATATATTTAAATAATACAACTGTTGTGTTTGCTTTCATTAAAGTTGTGTTTGCAGACAGTGGGCATACACTACTAGGAGATAGAGAGCAAATGTCAGATCCTCATTGAATGTGCTTTAAGAGCGGGAGGTTCAGATGGAGGTGGAGAAGGAGCCGGAGGTGCAGCCCCTCCTCTCTCCTCCCTCCTCCCTCCTCCCTCCTCTCTCCTCCCTCCTCTCCCCTGGCCGGACCCAAACCCTCCCTCACCTCGACACGGTGTCTCCAGCGCATCCCGGGTCCCTGCTTCACGCTCCCACCTCAGTGACCGTGTCCCATCACGGGGCCAACGTCCAGTTCAAGCCCGAAACCTCACCATGACCTCGGCGAGAGAAGCAACGAGGACGTCTCCACCAGAAACACATTTATAACGCCAACTTTGAACAGGTATGTGTGTGTTTCCTGAAGTGTTGTCGCGGTGTTAGCCGCCTCCATCATGCATGGCCAGCCGGGTTGCGTGCAATCCAGTATACTTAATCAGCAGAAAAATATTGATGATTCTCTCGGTTTTCATTGTGAAGTGTTCAGCTCGTATTACTGCGCCAGGCAATGTGATGTACATTAAAGCTGCTCAGTTCATACAGTAGATATACAGTTCTTAGTTTCCGGGGATCTTAAACCTCTCTGTCGCCTGGTATTAGTCAGAACATTTCCCAAAGTCAAAGTGAAAGTTAGAGATATCGTTGTGTGCTGACCCCAGGCATCACTGCATGTCCTGTTGTGTCTACCGGAGCATTTTGACTAACAGGGGTATAATTCAATTTCTCCTTGTCCAAACGGCCAATTACATGATGTCTCTTCCTGGAGAAGGGAACTATAGCGACCAACAGTAAACTTATAGTTATTTTTAAAAGCTGTCATGCAGATATAACAACACAAAACTCCATTTGTATATTGTTGTAGTATATCAGAAGAGATTTTTTTAAAACCTCAAGAAAAGCACAACTCTTACAGAGCATAATGACTTCACTTTGTTCATCCGTATCTTTTGTTGTTTCAATGTATTGGTTGGCTTTATTATGATTGTAGCAATTCTATTCTTTGGGTTTATTTAATAGGATGTCATAGGTATCATTAACAAAAAAATAAATGTTTACCCAGTAGAAGCAGATATTAACAAACCTGTAAATGACCCCAAGGTTACCATGGACAAACTTATTATGTGAGGACAGATGTAGAAAAAAAAACTAAATCAACATTCTATATCAATATATGTGTGTTTTTCTGCTCAAGGAGACTTGCCTACACTTGCCCTCAGCGCAAGGAAATGATATAATGACCTACAGTAACCAAATCACTCTACAGGAATATTATATACAGTACACGTATGCCTTTTCTTTGTAATGTTTAAGATGTGAGGAACTGAGTTTTGGTGTTGCAGTTGACACATCTCATCAAGGATTTCTGCTGCTCCAAATCCTCTAAAACATCAACCAGACTCCAGTGAGATAGATGGAAGGAATTCTCCACAGAGGGCGTGAAAGGTGCTCAGACATGCATTGTGCCCCCGGTTTGCCATCTTTATTTCATAAGGGCACTGCAGGATAGAGGGTTATACAAGACGGCAGCCACAGAAGGAGAGCGAGCGATGTGACACCTGAAAGACTGGAGAGAGGCGAGAGAACATGGCAAACGGTGAATATGTAGTACAGTGTAGAAAGTGAGTAGAAAGCATGCGCTTCAAGAGAAGAGTGTATGACGGGGCAAGAGACGATGCTGGAAACTGTAGCTGAAAGCTGATCGGCCCAACTCACATGGAGAGAGGCAGAGCGCTCTTTCTCAGGAGTATTGATTGGAGGTTCGCTGCCTCGAGCCCCCGTCTCCCATACTGTTTGTACCTGCTACAAACCAGAGGCTGGGATGTATAACGCCTCGCCTCTGCAACCTCATCTCGCCCACCCTCATTATCCTCCATTACTTAGCCGAGATAAAAAAAGTGAGTGAAAGCAGTGAGGTGTGTAGTATTAACAGCTCAGCATAAATGTGGTGAAAGTGAGAAGAGAAGATAAGAGTGCCGCTCCATTACTCTTTCTCCTCCACTGTAGAAGGAGACTGACAGTGGATCTGGCCCGGGCCACCAGTCCCCTGACACCGTGAGAGCCACAGAGACTGATGCAGCTCTCTGCTGAATGTCATTTCCTCATTATGGCTCTAACAGACCAGAGATCGTCTGGTGTGTGTGTGCGTGTGTGTGTGTGCGTGTGTGTGTGTGTGTGTGTGTGTGTGGCCTGTGGTTGTAATGCCTGATTGATTTAGCACTTTCTCTCTTATATAAGAAGGCTTTTCACACCCGAAAACAAAACAAAAAGACATGAAATAAATAGTGTATCACTTGAATACAGGAATGAGCCCTGTTTGGTTTTCAATAGGTGAGTAAGAAGAAAAAACATGTTTATATGTTTCTCACTTCAACCTTCCTCATCCCTCCACATGTAATGCTGCTCCTCTTCTGCATTCTTCATTTCCTCTTCTTTCCCTCTGCAGACAATCCCATGGGCCCTAGTAGAAGGACGCCGGCAGAGTGGAGATGTTCAGAAAGAGGCCTCATCCGGGTCAGTACCAGACACCCAACACACTCATCACTTGTGCATTCAGGTAAACTAGTTTTGTGAGCGTCAGTGGTCCTGATGGTTTGATGATGGTGAAAGAGGTGTGAGTATCTGTTGGTAGGAAAGTTCTTAACGCCCCTCAGAGTTTTCACTTTTACCTGATGTTAATAAGTGTAACTGGATTGTTATCAGATAGCACCTCAATACGCACAGGATGTACGGAGGATATATTCAAATCTGATTTTCCAAACCATGATGTTCTTCAGCGATGCATTGAGAGCATGCTGAGCATACTATAATTATTATATGCATAATGCATGCATGCATGCATTCTGTACATTGGTAGATGTCCAGATAAACAGTGTCATCTCTGGTGATGGCTAAAAACACTGCATGGAGTTGCATTATTTCCTATAGTGCAGCTGTAAGCACCTTTTCTTCAGTTTTAGAAAGAAAAAACAACAGCATAACTTCATGTTTTAAATGCCTCACATGTAAAAACCAGGGCAATACACATGTTACTGAAGAGTAAACTTGACATGAGAAACTCAAAACAGATCTCAAGAGAGAACGACAGACATACAGCATGATAATACCAGTTGTAAATGTAATCGTGCAATATCCACAGTCAGTTTGGATACAAGATGCACATAATTGCCACAGTGATGGTCCTTTACGTAAGGGGCCCACAAAAGGTTGGAGGACAGAGCCTCGATCAAAGCGTCAGTGACGCATTGCAGGGGCCTCATTAATTGGGGTTCTACATGTTAAAATGTGAAGTTTGATTGTAAATTTGGTCTTTTATATGCTATACTGTCATCAGTATTTGCATGTTGGAGACTTGTGAATTTAGTCAAACTGATACACAGCTTGTAGTTGCAGTGTGCAATTGATTTTAGTTGGGTTTTGGCCCCTGTGGATGTTATTCATTTATTTTTTGGGGTGGATATTTTATGCCTTTACTTGAAAGTTATAGTGGAGAGAGACAGAAGAAACATGTAGCAAACAGTCTGGCCTACTCATCAAGAGCCGTGATTGTGAAACTGAGTGAAAGCACATAGGCTAATCAAAATTGCGTGTCCTCATTGGTGTGACATCACGTGCGGGCGGATGTGTCAAACAGGAAGTTGACCCTGCAACACATGAGTTGAGGTTTTCATCATAAGGTCACACAATTGTCCTGGTTAATATATTGGAAAAACGTCTGATGCAAACATGGTTATCACAATCTACTGAAACAAACCCAGTAAAATAAATGTGTTTATTAGCTTGTTTTTTATTTTGTCAGCATGCTTTTGGGTGATTGAGGCAATGCTGAAGTGCTTAACCCTTAATTAACCAAATACTTTAGCTGTATTTGCTAGCTGGACTAACTTTAGCCTTGACCTCTTAACCCATCCCTAACTAATTCAGATTAATCTATCGCAGTGTCGTATGGCACCATTGAAACAGTTTTGGACTTCAAACATTTTGATCTGAATTAAATATGTTAAATTAAATTTGGGGGGAGAGAACTTTGAGGGAGAGGTTGTTGTGTCGGCGAGCAAAGGCATGCGTCTTTATAGGCTGCTGTGGACTAACTTATAACTTTTAGTAATACGGAAATGATGGATCGAAATGATGGATCCTAATTCATAATGGACAGAAAATGGAAATTACATTAAAGTTGGAATTAAATCACGCTATAAATAGGTCATATTAGCCTTAATCAATATAAGCTGTGTTTTAACATCCTCTCAAAGGTCCTGTCCCAAACATCCAAATGTTATAACAAAAGTTTTTTTATAAGTTTAAACAAAAGGGCATTCCAAACTTCCTTGAAATATCATATATCTTATTTCATATTTAAATGTATATTCAAGTGTTACATTACATTACATTACATTTCATTTAGCTGACGCTTTTATCCAAAGCGACTTACAATACGTGCAATTCCACCATGAGTACAAACTCAGAACAACAAGAATCAAGAAAGTACAATTTCAATAAAGTTAAACTACAAAGTGCTATCAGTAAGTGGCATCTAAGTGCTACTAAAGTGCTACGGTGCTACCTTCCTTATTCAAGGTGTAGTCGAAAAAGATGTGTTTTTAGTTTGCGATGGAGGACATTTTAGAAATAAAGCCTATCATGTGTTCCTGTAATATTTGTAAAATATTTTAATCATCCTTAATTCGCCAATTAGTCCTTAATCCAATTAGTATCTGAATCTTAAATGTAGGCTACTTGTCATGTCAGCCACACGTGCACCTGTAGAGGTGGGAATGGAAGCTTCAGCTCTCTCAATACCGTTGGTTATGTGTTCTTGTGCGTGTGTGTGTGTGTGTGTGTGTGTGTGTGTGTGTGTGTGTGTGTGTGTGTGTGTGTGTGTGTGTGTGTGTGTGTGTGTGTGTCCGCGCGTGTGTGTTGAATAAGTATTCTGCATATCGCGACAAAGCACAATCGGGGAATGCATATGAAAAGTGTGCGTAAAAGCGTGCAGTCGGCAATGTTTAACTGTACGCACGAGGCTCGCCGCACAGCACGTGCACGGGCACCTGTCTGGCCCTGCCCACTGCAGTGCACCTTCTCTCTTAAAACTTGCAGGAAACTGGGCACCTGCACACGCCATTTTGGCTCTAAACGCCACAGACATGCTGCAATCTGCTCACGCTTAAATATCCAAAATGGCGCCCAGTTTCCTCATTCGCCGACTCGCTCATCTGTAGAGTCCCTGCAGAGACCGTTGCCTTGGTAACTACCGTCAAACCCAGAGTCTGTGTGGTGACGTAATGCTTCCAGCAGACAGTGTTTATGTTGTGGATGACACTTAAAAGCTGACGGTGCAGACTTTGCACATGGGTGCGTCAAGTTGATTGATGAGACCGCTGTGGCGCAGAATTGACAACACGTTTCTTATGTGCGTCATCGAGACAACAACTTTACAACCTTTAGGATAGGTATCAATAAGTCTACATGTCTTATAATCAATATAACTAGTAAGCAGTCTGCGCTTAGTTTGCTGAAAAAATGACCTCAGTGTTTCTGCGGCAGGAGAGAGAGAAAACAGGACCAATGAGCAAGTGCGTGCATGTGCGTGTGTTGGGCGAGAGAGGAAGCCAGAGAGGCAGGGACGGGACGCTGCGCGGTTATTCCAACTTGACCGAAGTTGGGAACGGAGCTTCATCCCCGCGTCCTTGCGGAGATGCGGCGGTCATTGAAAGAGCGCACATTTGAACAATAATTCAGACGGCGACGAAATCAAGATGACAATACCGAAAGAAATCCCGGAGAAATGGTTTCCACTCGTTCTTCCCCTAAAAAGAAAGAAGGAGAAAGGACTAAATGGAGTCAAATCGAAAAAGAAGTGGACAGGTACGAGTTTGTGTGACAGTTAAGGCTGTGTTGAATTATGATTATTATTATTGTGCCACATGTCTTCACTGTCATCGTCGTCACCGTCATCATCATCGTCAGGAGGTTGCACAAACTGCGTCTCAAATAAACATCATTTTTCATCCTCATCCCAACTGAGTCCAAGTTTCATTCCTGTTTCTTCATATCGCTGGCCCCATTTCTTTACTGAGCAGTGTGCATGTGTGTTTGTGTGTGTGTGTGTGTGTGTGTGTGTGTGTAGCTTTCACCTCATCATAAGTGCGTATTACAGGCCTAATTGGCTTATACTATATTATAGTTTATATGTATACTATATTGAGCCTTTCACTCTGTTTATTAGACATCAGCATCCAACATTAGTCAATTAAATATCAATAATTATCATTCTTCATACTCAGATAGTTGTTAAGTCTTCACTGCCACCCAGTGTTTTGGACCAGCGTCACCTTTGTTTTTCTTGTTTTCAGTTTTATATCCCAACATAAAGAGACGACCTGTATAATGTTCCTCAAAGTTTTCTCCTGTTTTCCTGATGTTTAGCGCTGATTATGAATCTGTGCATATGTGTAAACAAAACGGAGTTTACCTGAATCTGAATTTTGCATAAATAACTAGGATGATGTCCTTGTTGTCTCTGCTGGCTGAGACACTGATCAATCTTCCAGGCGCCAGCACTGCACTGCCTCATCTGTATCCTCATTCCTTTGCTTAACTATCACAAATCCCACTGGATGTGCACCTTGATTTGACCTCCAGCCCACCAGTCTGTCACTGTGTCACCCGCATTGTTTTCCAACTAATTAGATCATTGTGTGTGTGTGTGTGTGTGTGTGTGTGTGTGTGTGTGTGTGTGTGGTGTGTGTGTGTGTGTGTGTGTGTGTGTGTGTGTGTGTGTGTGTGTGCATGTACGCACGCGCATGACTGCAGAAAATTCTACCATCCCATCTTCATCTAATTAAATCAGGCACAGCGAGTGATGATCACATCTGCGCAGAAGCTGATCCTGCCTTAGATTCAGTCATGGCAATGACAATAGCATTTCCCATCGCTCAGATAGCTCTTTGCTCACTATTGTTATGACTTCACTCTTTGTTCACTGTGTTGTGAGAGTGTGTGCTGCTCACAGAGACATACGGAGGTTGTGTGCTGTGTATCCGTACATGCCCAGCCATAGGGGGGAGAGTGTTAAAGCGACAGGAATGAAAGAAAGTGAGCCAGCTAGTCATTCTGTGTAAGATTGTTTGGTATTGAGTATTTTACTTTGAATCTATATTTATGTGCCCCTTTATGTCCCAGTTGTTTATGGAAACCTTACGCTCACAGCAGAGTGCCTGCAACTGAAAGTTTCCCAGTAATGGAGCTTTATAGATTTATGCAGACTTGCTGTGTAGCATCTACTCTGCGTCAGGGTTTCTAATGCCCTTGAATCTGTCAGAGACATTAAACACTTAATGGGCAGTTTGCTAAAGATGCTCATGCATTCAACCTGGGTTGGTCAGCTTGCACAGCTGGACAGATGCTTGGAAGCCTCAGTGTCTCTGTGCTTACCTTGCACAAGCATCTTGGCCTCTTCATGGAGGGTTGCAGGTTTTTTTCGCTGCCTGTCAGACAGATCTGTCTGGTGAACACTTCACCTAGAAAGCAACGTAACGACCTTCGGGTAGCTGGGAGAGGTGCCAGAAGGAAAAGGAAAGAGCCGGGACAGGTTTGGAAGAGGTTCAACAGAATAGATGTGCACCTACAAGATCAGACAAATCTGATATCATGATGCTAACCAGAGTTTAGAAGAGAGGGCATATCAAATACCACCAGCAGAGAGAGAGAGAGAGAGAGAGAGAGACAGAGAGAGAGAGGAGAGAGAGAGAGATGAACAAGGTCCAGTTCCTCATGCTAAAGTCCAGAACATCACAATAATGTCTAACTTGCTCTCTGATTTAGTGCCATATATATTGAAGTCGCCTAGCAGTTGTATCAATGTCTGTAGTGGTATTTAAGATACAGTATATTAAATGCATTATGCATCATTATTGCAATATAACAAACAAGGTGATAGAGGATATTGTTCGGTCATTCTTCTCGTAACTCGCCACCTGATAGCCACTTAGAATGTAAAACAAAGAGAGAAATCATTTGTTTTCTAAGTTGACTCATCCCAGCTGGTCTGAAGTTGTTTGGAGTTGTGACCAAATCGGTCTTATAATGTGCAACAACAAAGAGGAGTTCTACTGTATCTCTTTTAAGTGGCCTGCGTTTATTTGGTAGAGCAGAAACAAAGATAAGACCGGGCTTCACAGTGCTGCAGAAACAGGAAACCACATGGTCTTTGTTTATGTGTGTGCATGTGATTATGGGGCCTCTGCTGTGTGATGTCCCTTCCTGTGGCGCCTCGTTGCCTCTCAATCAAAACTGTGTTGAGGACCTTGTGGTTTCAGAGCTACAGTGTGTGTGTGTGTGTGTGTGTGTGTGTGTGTGTGTGTGTGTGTGTGTGTGTGTGTGTGTGTGCGTGCGTGTGTGTGTGCGTGCGTGCGTGTGTGTGTGTGTGCGTGTGCACAGCCCTGTGCAAAACAGGCCAGTCATTTCATTTAAAAAGCCGTCTCGTCAATATTAGAGGAGACAGGCCTGGTGGAGGAGGGGGGGGGGAACTCCCAAACTACCTTGCATAAACAGAAACCTAAAAACAGCGAGAGGATAAAAAGCAGGGTCAGGAGAGGTAGACATTTTGCTGTTTTACTTCTATTCTCTGTAGATTTAAGTCACAAGTGTAATGGATGTTATTCTTCATCTGTGAATACCTGTAACGGGTCTCAGCTCTCCTGTTGACTCATACAGATGCACATCTGTGGTTATGTGTTGCAGATCATTAAGAGACAGAGGCAGCACATAATTAAAGATCAGAGATAATTGGTCTGATTATTAGCTCTGCTGTGTGTGTATGTGAAACACAATGATTGAGTCTGACCAAATACTAATAACTCAACCTCCAGCAGACTACTCCAGCTTCATTGATTTAATAATAAATGCATAAACATAGTGTAGAGTGTCTCCTTCACTCTCTTTCTCTGCGCAGGTCTCCGGAGGATTTCATTGTTATAGACATTCTTAAGGATTTACAATTGGTCCTTTTATCCACTTTGACACACACAGATGCAGTGCTTTCTGTTATTTTAGTTGTGATGTCACCCTTGAATGACTCATTTTGTGCCTTGTTTCTTCAGAGGAGGAGAGAAGGGCCAGAGCCAATGACAGAGAGTACAACGAAAAATTTCAGTACGCGGTAAGGCCGTTTTCTCCTGTCCATGTTATAAATTATGTTCATAAAAGATGAGAAAAAATTGTAATCATTGAAGCAGTTCGACTGAAATATTGTGAAAATCCATATAATTATGTCTCTCCTCCACATCCAGAGTAACTGCATTATGACATCCAAGTACAACGTTGTCACCTTTCTGCCCGTCAACTTGTTTGAGCAGTTCCAGGAAGTAGCCAACACCTACTTCCTTTTCCTGCTCATACTGCAGGTGAGTAGAGGTGGTCAAGGGGGGGATGTAAAGAGGGATGTAAGTGAGGCACATGGAGAGAGAGCAGCTGGAACTTCAAAGGCGTTCAAGAGTTACTGCTTCACATCTCTTAAGGACAGAGATGTGTCAGAAAGTGATAGTTGGCTTGAGACACGGAAATTCAATGAAATTAATAGGTGACAATAAAGTATTATAAAAGGTGACGGCCATATGAAACTATGACGGTTCAAATTCCAAGAAATTGTGTTGAAATCAGTGCCGTAAGAATGTGTGACGCTGTTTATAAAAAACAAATTATGACTTTACAGCTCTCTGCAGCTGAGAGCACAGCTATAGAAAACACATCAGACCAAACAGTTTCACATGGTCACCTTTCAAACCCAATTGATCATTCACAAGTTGCAAAAAGGTTTCACAGTTAAGATGTTCAACCTTTTATTGATTTTAAACCATGCTAGCAGGGTTTGCAATGTCAGTCCACCACTTTCATCCAGATTGAAATGTCACAACAACTCTTTGTAAAAATGCATTTACAAACGTTTATTGAATCCTACAGTCTTTGGTGAGCCTCTGACTTTTCTTCTTGTTTTTGTCCACTACTAAAATGTTTGCAAAAGTAGTGAAATACCCATCAACCTCAGCTGTACTGTATATTGCACTTAGTGCCAAATGTTAGCATGCCAACATGCTAAATTAAGATGTTAAACTTACATTGTATTTTAATTATACCTGTTCGCATTGTCATTGTGAGCATATTAGCATGCTGACTCTTAGTCCTGTTATATTTTAATCCCAGGTGAAGGAATATATACTTTATAAACTGTTGTAGTCAGTTGTGCTTCCCCTTGGACACGCTGAGCGTGTAGCTTGGGCCAGATGTAGTTGTCTCTGAATTGCACACTGCCTTCACGTCCCTTTTCAAACTAATCTGCAAACCAACCTTCTCTGTCTCTGTCTAGCTAATACCTCAGATCTCCTCCCTCTCCTGGTTCACTACCATTGTGCCTTTAGCTCTGGTGCTGAGCATCACCGCAGTAAAGGATGCCACAGATGACTATGTGAGCATGTTTTATAATCACCATATACTTACATATATTTGTGAAATACAAATAAAGAGCAGGGGCACCTGATTATTCCTAGTAAAAACGAATAAAGGTCTTGAAAAGCTAATATTGATCTTTGTCTCCTGCAGTTTCGTCATAAGAGCGACAACCAAGTGAACAACCGTCAGTCTCAGGTCCTCATCCGTGGCTCGTAAGTTTCCAGTCAACTTAGTACAGTTTTTCTTTGCAAGGTTTCCTAAATCACAACAATTGCTTTGCTTCTCTAACGCACTGTTTTCTCTCTGTTTCTCTGTTTCAGGCTACAGAATGAAAAGTGGATGAACGTTCGAGTGGGTGATATTATTAAACTGGAAAACAACCAGTTTGTGGCAGTAAGTGTGTGTCCAACACATCGAAATACATTACATGCACACACACACACACACACACACACACACACACACACACACACACACACACACACACACACACACACACACACACACACACACTTTATCTACCAACTTATTGTAGCAGTGAGCTGTTCAGAGATCAGCCTGCAGCCATCTGAACATGCATGTGATCATGGTGGTTATGTAGACAGTATTATAGACTGATACAGTACAGTATGTGCCTTATTAGGGGACGCTACCTACTATTGTTAGTTACTCTTTTGCCGGCAGTGCAGAGCAGTGGATGCTCTGATATTGTATCTATTTCAGGCTGACCTGCTCCTGTTGTCCAGCAGCGAACCTCATGGACTCTGTTACATTGAGACAGCCGAGCTGGATGGGTCAGAAAACACGCCACATTTTTACCATCGACTCACAATCTGCAGAAGAAACTGGACACTACATCTAAATCGTCGTGTGCTGTATTATCTTGCAGAGAGACCAATATGAAGGTCCGTCAGTCTGTTCCAGTGACGTCTGAACTCGGAAACCAGAACAACTTGGCTTCATTCGACGGTGAGTTTTGAGCAGTGGTGTATAGTAACGAAGTAGAAATACTTCGTTACTGTACTTAAGTAGTTTTTGGGGATATCTGTACTCTACTTTACTATTTATATTTCTGTTTACTTTTACTTTTACTTCACTACATTTTGCAAAGAAAACTGATACTTTTACTCCGATACATTTCTCCTGAAACCTTCGTTACTCGCTACAAAATCAAATCTATCTTTAGAAAAAAACAAAAACATCGGGGACTGTGGTGGAACACAGACTCCACCAAGCAGGTTTTGCGAATCACAATGTTTTGCATTTTCCCTCTACATCCTCTCGTCCAGCGCTCCCAAACCTTTATGCGTCACGGACCGGTTACGTGAAGACAATATTTTCACAGACCGGGTCCGACCTCGGAAAGACGGGAGACAACGACACCTGACGTGTGTTCGTTATGTCCAGTCTACTGACTCTACTCCTAACTAAACCTTTAGTCCAGTCTACTGACTCTACTGCTAACTAAACCTTTAGTCCAGTCAACTGCTTAACTTATAACGCGCTGCACAAAGACAGGATGTTGGAATGGAAGCAGGTTTTCATGCTTTTTTGGCGATCTCAGGATACTCTGCCTTGGTTTCCAGATCACCGACAGAGTTGTAACAGACTTACGTTTCATTTTTAGAGTAACGTAACATCTTGACATGTGTCAAGAGATTCCGTCTGAGGTTACCACAGACGGATGTATGCGGTCATTTTTCACAATAAAACATCTTTCCGGCCTTGATTTTTTTTTATTTAATTGAAATGTTTCATTCATTCTTTCTGTGGCCCGGTACCAAGAGACCCACAGACCGGTACCAAGAGACCCACAGACCGGTACCAAGAGACCCACAGACCGGTACCAAGAGACCCACGGCGGGCGGAATGAGCATACTTATAACCACACTGTTACAAGTCCTTCATAGTGTCATATTGCTTTTTGGAGAATTATGATGATAAGTTCATAGTAGATGCAAAAGTATACTTAGGTACAATATATAATGTTGAACATAATATATATGGATGGATCACAGCCAACCCAGTTATTGTATCAACACAACTCCTGGTCCTTGGTCACGGTGACCACAGCACTTAAAAGAATACATTTTATAATTCTCAAAATTCTGACCCTTTGCTTTTTTATTAAAAGTTTTTTTTTTTTTTACTTTTACTTTCAATACTTAAGTACATTTTATATCAGAAAAATACTTTTGATACTTAAGTACAGAAAATATCAGATACTTTAAGACTTTTACTCAAGTAGTATTTTAATAGGTGACTTTTACTTTTACTGGAGTAATTTTCCAGTAAGGTATCTTTACTTTTACTCAAGTACGGCTTTTGGGTACTTTATACACCACTGGTTTTGAGACACTTCCGTTCTTGGTAATTTATAGGTCAACAGGTTTCAGTGTTTAACACAAACGTTATCCAACTTCACACCCTCGCACGTCACACAATATGTACACGCACACACTTTCTTTCTGCCGTCCCCTGCCAGCATTAAACAACAGCCTATCATCACCCACTACTAGTCTCACACAACAAAATGCTTTTATGTGAGCACAGCACGCCCACACCCACACACTCTACACCTGCAGCAGAAAATGCATTACTGCAGCAAATCAACCCACACTTTGCCTCTTACCAACATATGAAAGATGTGTGTTTCAATCTTTGGGTGTGTGTTTATGTGTGTGACAACGGCCTGATGTCACATGGATGATTCATTCAACGCTATATCATACAGCTAGGGAAACAAACCTAATACTGTAATTGGATTTGGAGGACATCCATGATATAGCATATGATTTATATTTGTGTGTGTGTGTGTGTGTGTGTGTGTGTGTGTGTGTGTGTGTGTGTGTGTGTGTGTGTGTGTGTGTGTGTGTGTGTGTGTGTGTAGGTGAGGTGGTGTGTGAGCCCCCCAACAACAAGCTGGATCGGTTCTGTGGGACTCTGTACTGGAGAGACAAGAAAAACACCCTGACGAACCAGAACTTGCTGCTACGAGGATGCGTCCTCCGCAACACAGAGGCCTGCTACGGCCTGGTCATCTTCGCAGGTCGTGTGTGTCCGTGAAATATTTGTGTGTGAAAGTGTGTATATAATGTGAATAACAGGTCTAACCTTCCCCGTTTTTGTTTCAGGCCCAGATACCAAGCTAATGCAGAACAGCGGTCGCACCAAGTTTAAGCGTACGAGCATCGATCGCCTGATGAACACTCTGGTCCTCTGGGTAGGACACCCCAAACCTCTCACTTTCATGGCTCACACAGTCACTATTTCAGGACATGAGCTCAGTGGCTTAAGTCTAGTTTCATATGTCTCCTGATGACTGACAGATCCAAATGTAAAGGATTGCGCTCCTTCTTTCTCTGACTCTAAAGTTTCTCCATCTGCATGTTTCTGTCAGATCTTTGGCTTCCTGGTGTGTATGGGTGTGATCCTGGCTGTGGGTAACGCAGTGTGGGAGAGAGAGGTGGGCTCCCTGTTTCAGAGCTATCTGCCCTGGGATCCTCCTGTGGACAACTTCCTGTTCTCAGCCTTCCTCTCCTTCTGGTCTTACGTCATCATTCTCAACACCGTGGTGCCTATTTCTCTATATGTGAGGTGAGGAGAAGTCCAAGACATACTGTGCAAAAGCAAAATGTGTGTAGAAGAGTGATGAAAGACAAATGAATCATGGGAAAAAACAGAAGTGGTATTAATGCTGACGTCTTTCTTAGCAGACAGTTATTTCGACCAAATATTGTGTTTATTACGATCTTTCCTGTTACATTACTGCTTATATTAGACATTATCAAGCTTTATGTGACATTGTTTGTATATGTTGTCTACAGTGATTCCCTCTCAGGTAAGAGAGCTGCAGATGAAGCCCTGAAAATTGTTTCCTCTGCTCCCCCATTTCCAAACCACTACTGTGGTCCCTGCACACCCGATCTCGTAGACTTCAAGTTTTTGCACTCACCGCTCCCTGACTAGTGCATGGGTGTGTGACTAATTGCTCGGCGTGATCATTTTGTTGTCCTCTCTCTGTTGCTAAGGTGTACTTTACTGTTGTAATAATCAGTCCCTTTGTCACTTGTGTGTGTGTGTCAGTGTGGAGGTGATCAGGCTGGGTCACAGCTACTTCATTAACTGGGACCAGGAGATGTTCTGCTCCCAGTGTAACACAGCAGCTGAGGCCAGGACCACCACTCTGAACGAAGAGCTCGGCCAGGTGGGCATCCACACTGACACTACTGCAGATGCAGTCTGCGTGTGTGATATTTATATTTGATATATTTCACGCATGTTTATTGATCATGTACTCTGCCAATCTGTCCCACATTCATCCTAATTTCTGTTGCTAATTATCTGCTGTTAAATAATCCTGAATTGTTTAAGAAATATACATTCTGCAATAACTGAATGATGGAATCAATTGTTTCTTACTGCACAAATTAAATGCATCTTCAGACTAAAAGGGATACACATTCAGAGAGGAGAAAGCTTCACATATTGGTCTAAAGCAGGGGTCTCAAACTCGCGGCCCGCGGGCCAATTGCGGCCCGCGAGCCGATATTGTGTGGCCCCCTACTTGACATCAAAGTTTAGTGTTAGTGCGGCCCGCGCGTTTTTCTGAGGTCCGCGCGCGCGGCCCCATAAGATAACGTTTACTGGACGTTTCTATTAATAGCTCCGTGAAAAAACGGAGTAGAAAAAAGATTCAGATGCTGCTAGATGCGCCAAAGTCCGGAGGTTCCGCCCCACTCCTCTGTGTGATCATACGCCTCTCATAGGAGCACACAGCCTGAGGCGTCTGTGTCGAGCTCCGCCTTTCAACGTGATTTGTTGATTCAGGTGTCAGTAGACATTTTTTGTGAAACTACCCAATGACCTACTACCCAATGACCTACCCAAACTACCCAATGACCTACATACGCTGCAAAGATACACTGGTTTTTATTCAGACAGACAAACACACTACCACCTGAGAGAGAAAAAAAAACTTGCAGTGTACTAAAAAAATCCACACTGGCCACAGAGAGACGGCAGCTCTGCTCTGCTCAGCTGTTCAGTTTTACTCTGTGCGACTCCACACACGACCATGCGCTGGTAAAGAGTACACAGTACACACATACATTCAGAGTACATAGTACACACATAGATACAGAGTACATATGTTGTTCTTGTTCTGAAAACTGTACTGAAACATGCACAATGGGTAAACATTGTAAAAAGTTCGTTTTTCTATAGAACATATTTTGACTCAAATATATAGTAAATATTTTTTTTGAAAACAAAAACTGTTGTAATATTAATGTTTCATGTGCACACACCCCATGGAGCTTGATCTGTAGTATGAAGTCATTTCTCAGTCCCGAGTATGTTTCCTTCCCTGAGCAGACAAAAGTGATCAGTCGGGTAATGTACCTTTTTGGAAGCTGTGAGAAACCTTTCTCGACTATGAACTTTAATAAATGCAAGTACAGGTCCAGGCTTAGTGATGCCTATCGTGAAGCTGTACTCAGGGTTTCCACTGTGACCTCGATCAGTGCTTCTACTGTGACCTCCATCAGGGTTTCCACGGTGACCTCCATCAGGGTCAATGTGGCTCAGCTGTGAGCAAAAGCGCTGCCAGGTGTCTGGCAAGAAATAGAATGAAGTACAAATGTATTCAGGGATTGCATTTGTTGGTTCGGTGCAGTTTCAATAAGTTATTTAAATATATATATATATATATATATATATATATTTTCACTGTAAAAACTATTATAAAAATGTACAGAAACTGCTGGTTGCCTTTTGTATGACGAAAATATGTTATGAATGTAAACAATATATATTGAGCTTTCTGTGTGGCCCTCCGATGAGATCACAATACCAGCGGTGGCCCCAAGCCAAATTGAGTTTGAGACCCCTGGTCTAAAGGATGCATCACTCTCCTGGGCTTAGACAACAAAAATCATCTTACTTCTAGAATTACAAAATATTTTACAACAATTGCTTTGTCTGTGTAATTAAATATTTAGTGTAACCATTAAATATGTTTCCTTCAGGTTGAATACATCTTCAGTGACAAGACTGGAACTCTCACTCAGAACATCATGAGCTTTAATAAGTGCTCCATCAATGGACAGACTTACGGTTAGTGTATGCACGTGTGCGCACACACACACACACACACACACACACACACACACACACACACACACACACACACACACACACACACACACACAAATTCAAGAAAGGAGTGCTGTTATGGAGTACATTATATTTTTGGCCCTAAATATTTACATACATGAGGGCTCCGAATATTAGAAATGCCTCTGAATATTCTGCAGTCCAGTACAACACCATCACTAACTATGACCTGAATGCTTCAACATATCATTGAATTTACAAATTTATGACAGTGTCAACAAAACCTGAACATTACAGATTATTATTTATTATTCTAAAATCTGACTCTATAGACTTTTTGGCAGTGCAGTTGTATTGGATTGCATTAGATTGTACAGGTGTACTGTATGAAGTGGCCGATGTGTGTAATCACCATGCACACACCTACACAACAAAGTACACAACCAAGTTTTACACCTGTGTGTGTTGCTGTCAGGGGAAGGAAGGGACCCGTTGGGACCTCGGCCAAAGGTCAGTCGCCACTTTCGTTTTGTTTTACTGAAACACTCATTCATAAATATGCATATGTGTGTACTCCTAGTTTGTGTCATATTATCAGAGTGCCTGACTCACTATATATCTTCAGAGATTGGACTTCACCCCCTTCAACCCCCTGGCGGACCCGGACTTCTGTTTCTATGACGACACCCTGCTGGAATCAGTGAAAGTGGGAGACGCACACACGCACAAGTTTTTCCGCCTGCTCTCCCTCTGTCACACCGTTATGAGTGAGGAGAAGAGCGAGGGTGAGCAAGGGGAGGGCAATGCAGGAGGTCGAATGGCACCAACACACCATCAGTCTGTTATTTTTTGTCTAATATTTCTCATCATGTTATCTGTCTGCCTAGGAAAGCTGATTTATAAGGCTCAGTCGCCAGATGAGGGCGCTCTTGTGACGGCGGCTCGAAACTTTGGCTTCGTGTTTCGCTCCCGAACACCTGGGACGATAACTACGACAGAGATGGGACGACCTGTCACCTACACTCTGCTTGCCATACTGGACTTCAATAACATACGCAAGAGAATGTCTGTTATAGGTGATCATCATGTTCAGTTTACAAAGAATATGGAAATGAGTTGGTGTTTATTTAAAAAATATATGATGTATAGTATAAATCAGGATGAAAATAAGAATATGAATATGAAATAATACTATCTGCAATTTAACTACTGTAGTTGAACCATTTTCCACATACTATTCAGAGGGACTCTGATGCGTAAAGTGTGTATTCTCCCTATTTTTCTCTTTAGTTTAGGTTACAATGATGAGCACCTTGTTGCAGCAGAAAACACTATGTTGGGTGTACAGGGACTTAAATATAATGCGAAAATCCCTTTATATCCAGTCTTGGATGGCACTCTTCTTTTATACTTTGGTTTATACTAACACAACGGGAACTGGCTTTTATTGCAGTGGACACATCGGATGAGTTGAGCTTTTTATGTTTAAATCTAAAATATGTATTTAAACAGACAGGAGATAGGCTATTTGTCATGTTTATGTTTTATCCCTCAATGAAATTTCACTGTGTTTTTCTGAGATTGGTCTTCTATTATGGTGCTGGAAAACTGCCCATAAATCACTGGTCATCAGTCACCCTGGCTTTAAGGACAACTTTGGTCTTGCAACAGAGCAGCGGGAGCACGAGGCACTGAGCACACGTTTATACCTTCGAGCATCAGTCGGCTTATGTCAACCACTCATTTATTGAAGACGAAAAAGAGGAGGGTTTGATTGTGATGGTATGGAGTTGTATGGATTTCTTGAAGTATTTTGTCTCTTTATTTCACTCAGTGCGTAACCCGGAGGGTCGGATCCGTCTGTACTGTAAAGGAGCTGACACTGTGCTGGTGGAGAGACTCCACCCCTGTAACCAGGAACTGATGAATGTCACCTCTGACCACCTCAATGTGAGTAAACACACATGGATGGATGGATGGATGGAATTGTACTGCCATCTAGTGTCTCCAAACTTGGAAACAGCTCCAGCAAGTATTTAATCATTAACTCAGATAAAGTATATTAACTTGACATGTGGCAGACGCTGATATCTTTGACCTATTTTGGACCTTGATAGTGGAATAGAGCGCCATTGGCCTTTACGACTTCCTTGTTTCTCCCAATGTGATCCTCATGTCAACATGTATGTCTATGTTTATGTTAGATAGATAGATAGATAGATAGATAGATAGATAGATAGATAGATAGATAGATAGATAGATAGATAGATAGATAGATAGATAGATAGATAGATAGATACTTTATTAATCCCCAAGGGGAAATTTGTTACATGCCTGCATGTATACTGTATATTCGGTTCTAGGAGTATGCTGCCGATGGTTTGCGGACACTGGCGCTGGCCTACAGGGACCTGACAGAGGAGGAGTGGGAGGCGTGGTCAGAGAGCCACCGCTGCGCTGACAAGGCCGCCAGCTGCAGAGAGGACCGACTGGCAGCCGCTTATGAGCAGATAGAACAAGACATGATGGTTAGAGACTTGGCCTGAGAGAGAGAGAGAGAGAGAGAGAGAGAGAGAGAGAGAGAGAGAGAGAGAGTGTGTGTGTGTGTGTGTGTGTGTGTGTGTGTGTGTGTGTGTGTGTGTGTGTGTGTGTGTGTGTGTGTGTGTGCGTGTGTGCGTGCGTGTGCGTGCGTGCGTGCGTGTGTGCGTGCGTGTGTGTCACTTTCATTTTATTTATGTGGAACATGAAGTCATTTGTTTTTCTTACCATTTATGGAGACTTCCTTCCTCAAACGGAATCAAAATAGCACTTTAAAAAAGTGGAACTTTAGGTCAGGGGAAATTCCTCTCTTTTGCTGGAGCTAAACAACACATTTTCTCAGTGCAGGATGTTAATTCACTGATTGTCGATTTAACGAGTTGAAATGATGGTAAGCCATTTCAAGTCGTTAGGCAGAATTTGCCTTTATGCACGACTTAACTGGAATTATTGTGTGTGTGCCCGTGTGTCTAGCTCCTGGGGGCCACAGCTATAGAGGACAAGCTGCAGGAAGGCGTCCCAGAGACCATCGCTGTCCTCTCTCTGGCTAACATTAAGATCTGGGTTCTCACTGGAGACAAGCAGGGTGAGACACATACACTTACATACAATTGTTTAAAAAAAAAGTTTTAAACACCATCATTTGCAAAGCACCACACAAACAAAGAGATAGAAAAGGGTAATTCAGCATTCCATCTATTCTGCAGCCATGCGCTTACTGTCGGCAACATTGACCTGAAAAACACACCTGAAATTCACCACAATGGTCGACATAAAACCAGGCAAAGTGGCAGATATTCAACATGAATTTCACCAGCATGCATCTTAACATTTGTTTTGCATGTTTTCTATAGTGGACCACCAAACTATTGTCAACTATTGAGAAGCAGAAAAGCAGTCACACTGACCAGGAACCAATCATCAACAAGACCATGCAGGTCCTTGTGCCAGCCACAATTATGTAATTGCTTTGTGGTGGAAAAAATATGCAGGCAGTGAAATTAGATCACTTTTCTCGCATTGGATGAAAATATTAGCAAGTTCAGCTCAACCGTTGATACATCTGAGCTATAAATCTGTCTTTATCGTGAAACTACTAACATATTCGGCTGGAACGATGAACTGCATTTCAGTAACCCACTCCCTTTCTCTCACAGAGACAGCTGTCAATATAGGCTATTCCTGCAAGATGCTGACAGATGATATGACCGAGGTGTTCATCATCAGTGGACACACTGTCCAGAGCGTACGGCAGGAGCTCGGGTCAGTCTGTCTGTCTGTCTGTCTGTCTATTATTAAAAGACACCAGCACACCACTACAGTTAACACACGGGCCTCAGTGAACGGGAACTGCCGCAGAACCTCATTTGGTCAGTCAGCTTTTTCTGTTGGAGGAGCAGAGCAATGGAACCGTCTCCCAACAGAACTGAAAGTGCAACACGATTTTAAGGTTTTTAATAAAGGTCTTAAATCATGGTTAAGAGAAAAACAACATTGTTCACACGTTTAACACCCTCATACTTTTACTTTGTGTATGCATCTATGTATGTATCTGTGGATGTATTCTCTTTTTTATTCTATTAAAAAAAAAAGCCTCCTGTGGACAGGTGTTGGAAATTAGCATTCGCTATATACACTTAACACAGTGCATCTGTTTTTTCCTTTGTGCATATATGTGTGCTAGAAATTCTAATGCCATTGTGATGTCCACATCAAATAAATAAAGTCAAGTCAAGTCTGTCTACACTCTAGGATTAACATGGAGCAAAAAATGAAAAAAGGCAGGTGTCGATCAGAAAATAACTAAGAAGTATATATCTATGATTGGAGTGAGTAGATATATACTTCATATATACTTAACATAACTTACTGAACAATATACAGTGGTTAACCCAATCTTTCATTTGGCCACTGCAGTTAAATCAACACATCAAAACCACCAAGCTGGTTAGGACTATCTAAAGGCACAGCCCTGCAAATGTACTGCCTCCAGTTTAGTCCTAAAATAGTTAGTAGTTTACATGCACAGTTGTTTCTTTCACCAAGTAAAAAATCTACCATTTACCTTTAGTAAATGGTAGATTTACCTGTCAATGATAATGTCATTCAATGATGCTAGTGCTAACATAAGACAGTACAACACATAACGATGCATATGGATGAAACCTTAATGTGACTAAAATATTTTTAGAATACCAAAAATGAGGAAGACTCTAAGTTAAGCACAGAATGTTCCTTAAAGTGCCAAAGGTTTACCATTTAAGAGTCAAATAGCTTAAACATATATAGCAAAGCAACACCATGATGCCATCTGCATAGCCGTTGGCGAACGACTGAAACATCAGCAATAACTTTAGGTTCCTTCTTTTTTTAATCTCCTGTTTGATTGGTTTTCTCAGTTGTGTCTGTTTCGCCTTTCTCTTTCATCTCTCCTGTTTCCTCTTCATACACATGTTGTGTTTTGGTTCTGTCTTTTTTCGTCAGAGACAAGCCATGTTGATGTGGAGTTTGTTTGTCTTCCTCTCCAGGAGGGCGAGGGAAAGGATGATCGAGCTGTCAAGAACCAGAGATGGAGGGAAGGAGGAGGGGATGGAGGGATGTTTCATGGGTAACGGTTTCAGAGAACGACAAGAAGGAGATGGTACAGGAGGAGGAGGAGGAGGAGGAGGGAAACAGCTGCAGTGCCCTCCTCCTCCTCCTCCTCCTCCTCCCCCACCTTCTCCTCCTCCCCCCAACCTCATCGACAACATCTCTGGAGAGTTTGCCCTTGTAATCAACGGACACAGTCTGGTATTAATAACACGCCCCCACACTCACATACACAAGACAAGAATTAAACTGTCAACTCTCAAATGTGTATCTTGCATCAACAAACCATATTCTTCTGAAATAACTTTTTTCCCCACAGATGCAACTCTGACCCGTTGCCATTGACCTGTAAATCTTCTCGACTCTCTCTCTTGCTCTTTGATAGGCCCACGCGCTGGAAGCAGACATGGAGACAGAGTTTGTGTCGACAGCGTGTGCGTGCAAAGCCGTGATCTGCTGCCGAGTCACCCCGCTGCAAAAAGCTCAGGTGGTGGACGTCATCAAGAAACACAAGAAGGCCGTAACTCTGGCTATAGGAGACGGAGCTAATGACGTTAGCATGATCAAAAGTGAGTTGCGCTCTGAGGATAAGACTGAGAGGAAAGAGAGTAGGGTTCGACCAAGTGGATGCCCGTTATACCTTTATGCAATGTAAATTCTCAGCAGAAGTTGTTTATCAAAATGGTGTTACTAGTGGTGACGAAGGTGGTGTGGAAATGTGTAGGTGTGATGTCCTCATTATTTAAGGAACTCATTTCTTAGTATCTTCAATGTGATGAGTGTCCTTTTAAAGCCCACTGACACACAGGTTTACCACTCATTACGCTGTGCAGAAAACCTTTTTTTATTCTATTGGAAATCCCAAACGCAACAAATGTGTCAGACTGAACTTCAGGGAAATTATTTTAAACAAGACATCATGAATATTTTAATCTGATGAAATCGAGCAGCCATTAAAAAAAATGTTGGGACTATTTCACTCAGTGCAAACATTCACATATAGCTTCATTAAGAGTTGCAACAACGGGACGCAGAATTATGTTTTCGTAACATTAAAGCTGCTTAAAAGGGAAACAAACAGAGAGGTTTGGTTAAGCCATGAACCAATGGTTCTGGTTTGTAATAGTCTGTGTTTTGTAAGCGTTGCATCAGCTTGTGGGTTTGCCTGATATACGTCATAGCATGTTCCTTCAAATACATTTATGCAAGTAAAAAGCAGGAATACAACCAATTCAGCAGTGGTGGGTGGGGTTGATTCACATCCTGTGATTTATGCGCCTAATCTCATTTGGCATTTGTTTTTTTCTGAGGCATCTTTATCTGTACCTTAGCTTCATTTCCTAATTCTTAAGAAAATACTTATTAGCAATTTATATTTTCAAAATACACAACAAGCAACAAGCAAATTACATATACAAAGTTATTTATTTTTTCCACTGTGCTTTAAGTGCTGAAATAGCAACACACATCTGAGCCTAACAAGCCCCTATTCTATTCGTTCTCTCTGGGGTGAAATGTATTCTTTGTAACACCTTAAACTGAATGAGATTGTTTATCACTGATTCAGAGGCTTTGTGAAGATTTTCCCAAATTGAACACCAAACATCTGTATCTAAGGTCAACCCCAGGTCTCTGTCCCAAATGTCTTGAAAGACGCATCTTCCCACCTGGGAAACTTCCACACTCCCTTATCATGTTTTCATCCCCAGATCAACTTAACACTCTGACAGTTGGGCATATATATCACTGTATATCACCGTCTCAAACAGCTACAAGGCCGCATATTATGGTTGCCCCCTCTTAATCAATTAGTTGACTAATCAATTGTTTTGGTCTTGGCCTACTAAGAATTCTTAAGTCGTACATCGCTGGTAAAAACACACAATTTTAAGTGGCGCTTTCCTTGACTAAGAACTCCTTTTGTAAAAGCCAGTCCTACTGCATATAGGTGAAGATGTTTTTATCCTGTAAACTAAACTTGTCTTTGGCTTGTGATAATGTGAGTCGTTTTCTACCATGGGTACGTCTCTTATCCAAGTCTTTCAATACCTTTAGATTTCCAGATCTAATTTCTCAAAGGCAAAGGAGGCACTATTTTATCCACATGAATTAACATGCTTTCTCCTCTTTGTTTCTAATAGTTATTCGTCTCTTCTTATGGACACAATTCACGATAAAAACCCGACAAGAAAGCCAAAACAAAAGTCTAGTTTTTCCTAATTTATGTGGCTTACTTTTTCAGTCTCTTTCTCTCTTTGTCCTTCTCTCTCCTCCAGGTGCTCATATCGGAGTTGGTATCTCAGGTCAGGAGGGGATCCAGGCCGTCCTGGCCAGTGACTACTCCTTCTCCCAGTTCCGCTTCCTACAGCGCCTCCTGCTGGTGCACGGCCGCTGGTCCTACCTGCGCATGTGCCGTTTCCTCTGCTACTTCTTCTACAAGAACTTTGCCTTCACCATGGTGCACTTCTGGTTTGGCTTCTTCTGTGGCTTCTCTGCACAGGTCAGAGAGTAGAGCTCATGAGGACATCTTCATGTCAAAAATCGGTTCGGAAAATGTAATCATGATTTTCTCTTTGCCTGTGTTTTTGTGTCTATTTCCTCTCTCTTGTAGACGGTGTATGATCAGTACTTCATCACGCTCTACAACATTGTCTACACCTCCCTCCCTGTGCTGGCCATGGGGTTATTTGACCAGGTCTGTTCAAGCATGCTGTGCATGCTGTATTCTTTCCATTAAATTGAAGAACCACACGCATGTAAGTTAATTCTCTGTTGCTGTCTAAATCGTTATCAGACATGACAACAGTACAATAAAAATGGATGCAGCTATATTTTTGCTACACCAGCGTGCGATAGCAGTGTTGGTCTGTTGGTGGGTCAATCCACCTCTTTGGACCACACTGAAATATCTCAGCAAGTATTGGATGAACTGCCATCAAATTTCGTAGACTGCCCCTATCGTGCCACAATAAGGTGGAAATTGAGGAAAAACTACCGAATGGATTGCCATGACATTCATTGTGATATTCAGGATATTGAAATAATTTAGTTTTTCATCCAGTGTCGTCGTCAGGTTGAACTTTTAACTTGTACAATATTTTTCATGAACAAATACCTTCAAACTGATGGTATTCCCGTCAGTATCAGCTTTGTTTTGTGTTGCTGACATGTATTCCAAACCAAGATGGGGAATATGGTGAACATTATACCTTCACATTGGCATGTTAGCATTCTCATTGTGAATATGTTGGCATGCTGACGTAGCATTTTTCACATAGCATGGCTGTAGACTCTTGGCAAACTGTAAATTCCAGGTATTTTTTGTAGTTACGACCACAACATAGAAGGCGAGTGTTGTTTTAGTAAAGCAGCTCCTCACTTCTTCTCTTCATGTAGGATGTTCCTGACCAGAGGAGTCTGGAGTATCCTAAACTGTATGAGCCCGGGCAGCTCAACCTCCTGTTCAACAAGAGAGAGTTTTTCATCTGCATCGCCCAGGGCATCTACACCTCAGTGGTGCTGTTTTTTGTCCCCTGTGCTGTCCTGTCCGACGCCACTCAGAGCACCGGAGTGCCCCTCGCTGACTACCAGACCTTTGCAGTCACCACGGCGACAGCCCTGGTCATTGTGGTCAGCGTACAGGTGAGAGAGGCCAGATCGTGGGCTTTCGTCACAGCTTGCAACCTCAGTGTTTCACTACTGTCTGACCCAGCGTTGTGTATTAACTGTGCAGTTCTTTGCATGTGTGTCTGATTATGTAGATCGCTCTTGACACAGGCTTCTGGACCGTCATCAACCATGTGTTTGTGTGGGGCTCTCTGGGCTTCTACTTCTCCATCATGTTCGCTCTGCAAAGTCAGACCCTCTTCAGGATCTTTCCCAATCAGTTCCACTTTGTAGGTCGGTCCCCTCTTCTTGTTATTTGTCTGTCAGACACACAAACACTCACACACAGACAGACACACTGACCAATACTTAATTGTTGTACCCAATGTAAAGTATTTCAGAATGTAAAAGTATAAAAATAAGAACAAAATATGTATTCTTAGAAGTGTAAGGATGCTTCACATTTGTCAAGTGAATTGTAATAGATTGCACAGAGGGAGGATCATTTAGAAATGTCAATAAACCAGTATTACCAAATATATTTACATATTTACAGTTGCAGTACTGAAACAGAAACCATAATAGTAATTTTAAACAGAAACATTTTATTATTCTAGATAACTATAATTCTAGTGAATCAGGAGAAGGGCAATAAGGTAAGTTACCATAAAAATGCAAGCAATAAAACATGAATGCACTGCTACCTGTTATTATATATGTAAAGAGCCAAAATAGGACAATGTATTGGCTCTATAAAAGATAATATCTTTATAATGTTTGCTGTAGTCACCTGCTGAAATCATTTCATGCTACTATTGAGATCAGTAATATCTGAGTGTTCTTAGTATTTGTGAAATGCTGTAAACTCCTGAAACATATGTGCTAATGTTTGTTATTGTATATGTGCGTTTGTGAGTGCAGGTAGTGCCCAGAGCACATTGTTGCAGCCAGTCGTGTGGTTAACTATTGCGCTGGCGACAGTAATATGTATAGTTCCAGTTTTGGCATTCCGCTTCCTCAAGGTGGACCTGAAACCTCAGCTCTCAGACACGGTGAGAAAACACACACAACACAAATATGTGCCCATCTCCTTCTTACAACATGTGTACATGTCTCATCTTCTTCTTCTTACAACATGCTTACATGTCCCATCTTCTTCTTCTTACAACATGCTTACATGTCCCATCTTCTTCTTCTTACAACATGTGTACATGTCTCATCCTCGCAACAGGTCTGTTGGCTTGTCTCAGCCAATGACCAATGATTAACTGCACGCGTACAAACAGTTTGTGTGTGTGTGTGTGTGTGTGTGTGTGTGTGTGTGTGTGTGTGTGTGTGTGTGTGTGTGTGTGTGTGTGTGTGTGTGTGTGTGTGTGTGTGTGTGTGTGTGTGTGTGTGGAAGAGTTCATGCTTACTGTCACTGGCCTTGTGCACTTAGAATACTCTGCAAATATTGACTTAATCAGTGTCCCCTGATGAATAAAGTGACTTTATAGAAGACTAGCTCAGCGTGTGGCCTCGTCTGTCAGTGTATCAAGCCAGCGGGACGTCCAACCGAACTCGCTGTGGTAGACATTATGTAGCAGTCAATCCCAAAAGACTGGTTCGGGACCCACCAGTGAGACCACCAGCAGATTTTTTTAGGGTTTCCAAATTAATTTGCAGAGTCTCTTCCATCGACTTTGATCATACATATACGTACATCTACAATTCTGATCATTGTAGTACTTCTAACATTGAATGTAATATGAAAGGCTTGGGTACATTTGTGTGTTTTACAGAAGTGAGGAAATAAAAAGAATGAGGTCGCTGTTAACTTGCCTGTATGCATTTATTTGGTCTAATTATAAACTGTTTACCTTGTGTATTTCAATAACAAATGCATAAAACAAATTTGTGATTTCTCAAACCTATATCTCTTAAAAATGGCTAGTTACCTATTTAAGATCATAGTTAATAATAAGGGTGATGCCGAAATGGCAGTAAAAAAGTAAAAAAACACACATTTGCTCCTTCTCACGATTTATAGATGAGGCTTATTGTGAATTGGGTCACGATGGTTTGTCATTCTTTAAATGTTTGGCCCACACTGAAAAATAGAAGGTTTAAGCAACCCTAAAGATATAATTTCTCTTCAGGAGAAGCTCATTAGCTTAGCTTGGCTCAAGGACAGAAAACAGTGCCAAACTGCCAAAACCCAAACCTCTTGTCCATGTTCCTTCTCCAGGTGCGCTACACCCAGCTGGTGCGGCAGAAGAAGCGAAAGCCGGTCGGTCGTGGCGTGGGCGGTGCCTGGCGTGGGTTGGGCAGTGTGTCAGAGGGCCGTCTGGGTGCTCGTAGCAGTTCCAGGAGATCAGGATACGCCTTTGCCCACCAGGAAGGATTTGGAGAGCTGATCACTTCAGGAAAGAACATGAGGCTCTCATCTCTGGCCCTGGCCAACTTTGCCTCCAGACACAGCTCCAGCTGGATCGACACGCTCCGCAGGAAGAAGCCTGCGCACCCTCACACACCTCCCAGCGCCTCCGGGGAAAGCAGCCCAGCACCCAGTTGTGTGTCTGGGTCAGTTCCGCCGCTCTCAAACTCCTCCTCTGTCTTGGGCTCTCAAGATACGCCCATCGAGGAGGAGACAGGTGCAGCATCAGCCCAAAAGACTCCGACTGTTCCCGCTTTATCCACACGAACGCCACCAGCTTCAGAAGCAGCTGCCCCTCAGGGTTCAGCCCAGGCCGAGAATGCGGGCGTCCTTACCTCCGCAGCAGTGAGGTCCCATGGGGGAGACTCACCTGGAGGCTGGACGATCACTCTGGGCGCCGTGCAGGTGAGCTGCTGTTATTCATGTATCAATAACAGCGCATCTTAAAAATCCTGCACATTGACGCAACCTTTCTTCTCTCCAACAGGAAGCTCTGTTTGGTTGGAAGGCTCGGGCCTCTGCATCCAACAGCCCCCGCCCAGCCTCTGTCGCCCTGGAAACCAGCCAGATTGAGTGAAACATTCAGAATAAATGGAGGAATAACTTGTTCACTACTTTCCATCACATGTTTGCACACACATACAGGATGTGTTGCGTGCTTTGCTGGAGAGATACTGAGGCATAGAGAGCAGTTCTCTGTTTCCCAACGGAAGCTTCTAGAATAAGTCAAATAAATCCAAATCATAGGTGGCATATCCTAATGACATGGACCTTATCCAACTATGAATTGGGATTTAATGGTGATATACATGTTCCCACGGCATATGATTACAGTTCATGATTGACTAGAACATCATGAGATTTACAGTATTTACCTGAAGGAAAGCAGCGGGTGCGGAAAGGTTATTTCCACTTTAATTTCAAGTTGAGCCTTGTTCACAACAGAGCGTCCCTCAAAATGAACACTGGGTTGAAGGAATGAACAGAATAACAAGAATCCGTGAAGTGCAGGCATTATTTGTAAAAATGTTTTTGTTCATATAGTTCTCAGTGAGAACGGTGCTTTACGTTACAGGACACTGCGAAACTGTTGCAGGACCCGCGTCCTTTATCTCCCATTGATTTGTTGTCTTACTTGTTATACCTTTACTTCAAATGTTTTCCTTTTCTTTTTGCATCATATTGATGTGTTTTATAATGGTCACGTTGAGTTGCACGTAAAGCGAGCTCTCAGAGCTTTTTCTCCTCTTTGCAGGTTTTTAGTTTTTGGTCGGACAAAGGGCCAGATCATGTTGACAAACTGCCACAAGCTTACTTTAGGTTAGACTTGGGCAAAGTGCAAAGAAATGCTCTGAAAACGGAAAAATACTGTAACGCACATTAAAAGGGGATTTGTCAAACTGTCATTTCAGTAACAGGCTTTGAATTTGTCCACGAATAAAGGGAAGGTGTTAGGGGATAATGACGCCTGAACAATGCACCATTTTTCTCTCAAGCTCTTCTGGTTCCTGATCCATCAGTCAAGTACAACATCTCATCTGTGTTGCAAATGCTAACTGTCAATTTTGGACCCTTACCCAAGTTGGGGTGAGATAATAAGTATAGGGTAACCAGAGAGAGGATCAATATAAACCTGTTCCGGGATCAGTCCCTTCTACTGCAGTCTTCAACAAAGTACTCTTTGACTGGAAACACAACAGTATGCAAACATGATCTGCACAAACAAGGCCAGAAATGAATGTACTGTTGAACGGTGATCAATAAACTTGTCATCTTTCTTTCAAACGAGAGAATCAAACTGTGTCCATGTTATTTCAAGTAGCAACCAACGTGTAAGGTAAATGACCACGCTGGGGCATGAAATGAGGTTAAGTGAAAAATAGCCGGTAATTTTAAAAACTATTGTAAAACACAACAAATAGAGCTGTGGTACTTTATGTGGCAAAAGCCCTCTTTAGTTGTCTAGTTTATCACAGTCCATATTTTTTATTGGCAAAGATGAAAATAATGTGTTGACTGGTCGATATTAAAACAAATATGATTTTTATTTTACGTTGGAATAAAACAATACTATATACAATTCCCACAGTATGTATTAGAATAAAGTGCACCATGTGTGATAAAACCACTTGATAGGACTTCCTGATTTATTACCAGTTTAAAATATGAATGTGTTATAGCAGGCCTATTTTCAGCTTCCACGAGGTCTTTAATCTCGGTTAGGATTTCCTCTTTAACGTGCTGAACAATGGGAAGAGAGCTGGGATTTCACAATAACGGGTCTTACTGACAGCAGACTGCTGCAAGCAGAGGAAGCCGGTAACTGCTGAAACAACCCCGTGTGTAGAGGAGGACGTTCAGTTGTTGTTGTTGTTCGTCTGAAGATATTGTCGAGAGACAGAACATTCTCCAACTGGTGCTGTTTGCGTGCAACTGCTGGTGTGAGGACCCGGTGAGGGGAGACTCATGCGCAAACATGCGGGTTTTTCTCCCTTTGCTGTGCGTTCTGTGCGGCGCGCAGGTCCGGGGCATTTTCGACGGAACCTGTCCCAGAAAAGGTAATAAGCTTTAGGGTTTATCCTGCAAAGTAAGTCAAAACAAGCAAGAAGGGGTTTGAGCATGTGTAATGGGTTTTAACTTACTTTTTGTTCTCTTAGGGTCCTTTTTCACAAGAGTTACTCAAATTGTTGTAAATCAGTTGATCGAGCTGCTGCTTAGTTTGCGCTGTAAAGACAGTGAAACTCATCGTTTAGCAAACGTTGTTTATTTTCCGTATTTGAGATAATATTTACAAACGTATTGAGAAAGTATCTGTACTGTCATTCTGTGTTGTTGTTTTTTTTACATCTAAATTGCTGTTTTGTAGCGTTTGTGGAAACTCAGAGATATTATTTGGTTTTAATCTGTTTTGGTTTTCTCCAGACGTTTTTTTCTTGAAAGGGATTAAGTTCCTTTTACTTTGATGTCAAAATGTCTGCACTTTAATTATCCAAATTATTAATTCAGGTCAGACACATTTTATATACTGGGTCAGGCAAATTCAAATCTGATAGAATATGTGTAAATGCATTAAACCTAAATCCTGTCCACACACAGTAGCAAATGTGTTGTTCTGCATTCTCTCAGCTGCAAATCCTTTAGCTATTTCCATATGTTTTAGGGAAGAAAGACGGAGATATATGAAAGTGGGGTTAAGGGAGAGAAAGTATGTTTGCACTAAGGGCAATGGACAGGAGGGTATATACATTTCTCAAGTCATAATTGGTTGAGTGTTGAGTGCATTCAGATAATCTGTGTATTTAGAGGATGTCAGAAATGTAAATAAGTGAGAGATGACAAATAGAGGCCATCATTTAGGACAGAAAAAGAAACAGTAAAAGAGGAAGTTAAGAAGGAGTTGGTTATTTTGGTTATATGCAATGTTGCATTCTCTCTGTGCGTAGTTGACAGCAACCAATACTCAAAACAAAATCATTTTGTGCAAAATACTGGTTGAATGTACAATAGCACTTCTGTCCCCCACTTAATATAAGATGTGTAAAGTATGTTTCTTTCCGCGCAGACCCTCCCCCTGGTGTGTTGGTTGTATCCCCGGGAAGTAAGTTGGTTTTGACCTGCAGTGGCCGTGTGGACGTGGACGGAGTGAAGGTCAGCATTCACAGACACAGTTCAAACAACAGAAGAGGGAGTTCTTCTAATGCAACCCCAACCACTGTAAACAGTATCAGCAAAACTGGAGTTTGGATGAAAAGCGAAAAACATACTTTGAAAAATACTGTGAATGAGGGATACCAGAATAACTCAACTTCGGCTGGAGAAAGCAGAAGCCTCAGACTTACAGATACGGGATATACAACACGGCCAACCAGTGTGAACAGACAACTAAAGGGTGAAGAGATGGATGATTATGAGGAAGAGGAGGGAGCGGAGGAAGGGAGCAGAGTGACAAGGGGCATAAAGTCCAGGCTGCAGTGGAAGTGGAACAGTAGGACAGTCGGGAAAGGAGACAGAGACTGGGGTGAAACCACAATTGAGAGGAGAGGGACTGCACTGTCTCTGTCCCCGGTGAGACTGGCTGACTCTGGGAGGTACACCTGTTATTACAGAGGCAGAGAGAGTTTCTCCTTAAAACTCACTGTTGCAGGTGAGTCAGAAGTTGAAGTAATCAGTGTCAATTTGATTTGATCCATGGGATATTTGTCCTTCGCTCTTTCATTTGTCATATCTTAACATATCTTCATTTTCAAAACAAAACAAAAAGTTTGACATTAGCGGTAGGTTTTCTGTATAAAATACAGTATTAGTAAGACGTTGCAAAGTGCATTATGTTACAAACTCAGAATGTAAGTCTATATGAAAGATGTAATGCTTCAGGGTGCAGGGGTAGAACAATGATGCACCACATCATATATTCATGAAGGCCTTAATATAACATTATATTATTAATTATTTCATAAACACATATTTACATAAATATATACGTTCTTTAATGCATATATGCTGGTGCTATGGTGTCTTGCTTTTCTCTGTTTTACATCATTGTTGATTCAATATTTTAGTATTTTGGATTGTTATTTGGACAAAAATCTCATATTGGACTCTGAGAAAGTATTATGGCTGTTTTTTAATATTTTTAAAACAGCTCATTTAATGTACTCTATAGCAAACATAATTGAAAATGAACTGATTGATGAGTATACAGTATCCCTGCATGTCTTCTATACGTGTTAGATCCTCCAGCGACTCCCAGCCTGTCCTGCTACAAAAAGGCCCCCAGCAGTAAGATTCGCTGTGAATGGGCCCCTCAGAAGCCCGTCACTGTGTGGCCTACCTGTTATCTCTTACTCAGGAAAAGGTAAGGACATATTTTTTTTACAAATATAACATTTAGTCCCAGTCTAAATAGAGTAAAATCTACTCTTGCCTCAGAGTTAATAATTCAGAGTATCTTTTACTCTGTGTTCCTATTTAACTCTACATGATGATATAGTTGCAATAATTGGATTCAACTCTATCTAGAATTGGATTCAACTCTCTATATATAATTCTATATAGAATTAGATTCAATTCTAAATAGAATTATATATGGAACTGGATTCAACTCCCTTCAGTCCCATAAACCGTCAGCTGGTTCCACCGTAGCGAGAGGTTTCATGGCGGTGGAAACGGAATTTAAGGAACCGTAGTGGGCGTGGTCACGCTGTTTTACTCCAATAGATTTTATTCTGAATATTTGCTTCTACTCTACTGGCTACGGCTAGTAATTACGCTCCAAAATGATGAAATATTACTCCTTTAGAGGAAAATAATAGTAACTCCAGAAAAATTACTCCCCCCGTTTTTCCTGTGCACCCAATGAAAAACGTATACATGTGCGTGGAGATAGTAAATAACACTTTTCAAACAAACCTTTAACAACATTACAAACTGATTGAGATGCAGTTTCTTTTCAGTCTCTGTGTCAACTGACCTGTGTACATCTACACGTACATAAATGTACAATAATAAGAATAATTGTAATGTTTCCCCTTTGACACCTTGTCATGGTTTATCCCTCCTATACCATGCCATGCATTTCAAACTAGAGTATTTCATATGTTGTGTTGAATGTTTTAAACTCCAAATGTAAAGGTTAACCAGAAATTATGACATTTTGTGAAGAAAAATGCTTACGTTTTGCAGTTGAGACATTTTAAATAGTTGAATGGAGGTGCTGGGAGAAGTTGACGTTTCAGAGAAACCGTTGAATGAAGTATTGGTTGAATAGTTGAGCATTCAGTTGAAATTGAATTTATACGATTTTATTAGACATTAAATAACCGTAAATTAGGGGAGAGGGTACTCAGCTGGACCACTAGGCCACCTTGGCACCCCAGAACAAATATTTTTAATTTACTTTACTAGATATGGGGTTAAAACTAACAGTCACCTTCTCTTTATCTCAGCCATCCTATGTGAGTGAAACTGTTTTTCTCTCAGCCACACAGAGGCGTTCCTTCGATCGCGGTGCTCATACTCATCTCGGCGCTCCCGCTGTTGGTGTGCTCTGGACCACAACGAGGACGAGAAGAGAACCACTCACATGGCCTACCTGTGTGTTACGAGCATCGCAGGAAACGCCACCAGCGGCCTGCTGCAGTTCGAGCCTCTAGACATTGGTAAGTTTGTGTGTCGAGACGGGTGTGTGTCCATGCCACTTGTGTGTTTGGTCTGATGGATAACGCTTACTATATTCCTCCTTCCTCCCTCAGTAAAGCCTGACCCTCCATCGGATGTCACAGTTCGACAGGAGGAGGGACAGGAGATGAGGATGACCGTTACCTGGAGTTTGCCGAACTCCTGGAATTCTCAAGAAAGCTATTACGTTTTAACCTACGAGATCAAATACAGGCCTCTCAAGTCCTTGTTACATCATAGCCAGGTGCGGGCTGCTAGACAAATACTTTCTGAGCATGTGTGTGTGTTTACTTTCCACAGTTCAGTAGACCCGTTCACTGTTCGTTTTTGTGGCCTGAAAACAGTCCGGTGACGTCGATGTGCGTTTACCTGGTTGTCCCTCTGTATGTGTCCATGTAGATACATGAGGTGAAGGAGCGCTCCTACACAATCACTGATGCAATGCCTGGTGTTGAGTACTTGATACAACTCAGAACCAAGGAAGAGTACGATGGTCGGTGGAGTGACTGGAGTACACCTGTCCATGCCAGCAGTTGGTTGAGGACAACAAGTAAGCACACATGCACACATTCATACATGTAGAAATAAATGTATCAAATCCAGCCATTTCACATTGGGACATGCTAAATGCATGTCCCAATGTGAAAGCTATTGTTAATGGAAACTTCAAATTAGTATTTATTTTTTCTTGTTCGGGGGCCAGCAGGCAGAAAAAGTATGTTATTGGTCTTCGAGACAGGGAAGTGACGTCGATCACAGGGACGTGTAAATCATTGAGCTTTATCATCTTTGTCATACATGATCCACCCTGGAGGCAGACAAATGTAACCACGACGACCAGAGGAGCAAGGGCTCCTGTTTCCTTCCCATATGATTGGGTTTTACAAATCACCTGTTCATAATCACGCTCCCATATGTACTTACTTTTACCGCTTCCAATTAATACTGTCAAGCAGGTCATAGGACAAAAAACTGGCACATACAGTATGTCATACGAGAAAATATAGAATATTTTATGTGTATGAGTTTATTTTCTCTTTAAATAACTTTTCACTCTAGAAAAGGTCTCTAGATAAAAACAAATGTTTTAATGAGTCTTGAATCCCAAGGTAATGATTTTTTTTTAAACAAAACGTGACTATATCATTAATAATAAAGAACATTATAATAACATACAGTAACTCTGTCTAGATCAGTGGCTCTGAACCTTTTTTGCTTGTGATGAGATGAAAGACTTCGGAGATAAAAAAAAAAAAACTATTGTATCTACAATACAATATGTTTTTACTTTTCATACATTTTCCTGTTTAAGTTGTTGATAACATGCCATCTGCATGGATTTCTCTCTCCTCAGCTAAAGGGTCATTCGAGTTGTTGGAGGATGACCTCTCTGCCACATTGGTGAGAGTCAAAGTGACACTCGTGCTGCTGCTACAGTATTCATTGTTGACCCGCCTCCAGTAGCTCACCACGTCTCTCCTGTTACCTTCTCTAACCTGCAGTTTCCAGTATTCACAGACAACGAAGGCAGCTCTGGTGCAGATGTTGATGTGTTTGATGGTAAGATAGCTAGCAGACAGTACAATATTTTGGTTAATTAGGTGTCTTAGTTGCCTCCAGTCTACTGGCTGCATCAAGGAAGCTCACTCATACAGTAAATAAATAAGACATTCCTCTTATTTCTCCAACAGAAGACAACAGATATACAGTGTGTGTGTGTGTGTGTGTGTGTGTGTGTGTGTGTGTGTGTGTGTGTGTGTGTGTGTGTGTGTGTGTGTGTGACGAGGGGGGAAAAGACGAGAGAGCGGGAACTCTTAAATGCTGTTCGTGCTGAAAGCCCCCTCTGTGTGTGTGTGTGTGTGTGTGTGTGTGTGTGTGTGTGTGTGTGTGTGTGTGTGTGTGTGTGTGTGTGTGTGTGTGTGTGTGTGTGTGTGTGTGTGTGTGACGAGGGGGGAAAAGACTAGCGAGAGGGAACTCTTAAATGCTGTTCGTGCTGAAAGCCCCCTCTGCCCCACTGGGTTTCAACAGGAAGCCATGTCATCATAAAAACTGAGGCTTAACAACGAAACGAGCCACAGGAAACATGGCTCAACAAACACACACACACACACACACACACACACACACACACACACACACACACACACACACACACACACACACATTCAGTCACACCCATACACATATTATATTTTTCAGCTCCATTAGGATTTATCACAGTCTCCTCCTGTCTTTACTACAGATCCTGGACCAGTCCAAAGTGGTGCGGAGGTGTTACGCCATGTCCTGTGGATCTCTGGTTCCTTTGCTCTCTTGTCTCTTGTAATTGTGGCTGCCTACATATTCAGGTATATTATCTCTATTTATATCTATAAAAAAAATAGTATTTCCTGCTGTACAACAAACATGGATACATCCATAACATGAGTTAGATAATAGCCAGTGGGTGGATGTCCCGGATTTTAAATCTCAGCAAATTATTTCAGTCAACTTCTCTCCTTTTCATTTCAGACACAAGGAAAGATTCACGCGCGTCGTCATGAAGTGTGGTGACTCTCCGCGGCCTCCGCCTTCCACCCCAATACCGCCAGAAGGACAGGCTCTGATGACCTTTGCCCGTCCTCAGTTAAAAAAAAAAACACAGAGTGAAGTGGAAGAAGGGGAAGAAGAACAGCGGCTGAAGGAGAGAGTAGAAGCCATGCACTTCAACAACACAAGTTATTTCTTTCTCCATACTGATAAGCAGGCAGAACTAGCCAGTGTCACAGATGACTAAAGGATATTGGACTTAAAACTATTTCTGTTGGATGCACACTCAGGAACCGCTTGTAACCTGTCTCTCTTTCTACTGTATCTTTAACTAATGCCTAAAATACCTCTCAAATACGTTTTGTCGTTGTATTTGTCTCAAGAGCAGTCTTTTAGCTACTCGTTCTCATGTCTGTGCAAAGTTAAAGTGTGTTGATACACTGTAGACTGTCACGGTTCACCTGCAGCCCATTCCCTCATTAGTCCCTCACTACTTAGGTCCCCTCACTTGCACTTGTCCTCTGCCAGATTGTCTTGTGTTTTGCCGACCAAGCTCTCCAGTGGTCCATTGTGTGTTTCACTGTTCTGATCCTGCCGGTACTCCGGTAAAGGAATATCCTTTATTACCTCTGTCTCGAGAGTCGTGCTTAGGGTTCCTGGTTACAGTAGACTATATGTAGGCCTCCTTATAGGCCTGCATCAAACATGACACCTCATGTTCTCTTTGTATGTCATTTCTATTAAGGTTTATCAAATATATCACTTGCGTCCTGCCCTTTCAGTTTAAACATATTCTTGTTTAAACAAATTCAGAGAATTGACAAAAGTAACCAATGCTTTTATTAGCTCAGCCTAATTAATCTAAAAGGAAGGACAACTTGTCCTCCCTTTTAGATTAATTAGGCTGAGCTGATTGTCTTGATTAAGGTTCTGTGTTGGCCCCTGAACTCCAGGCTCTAGGAATAATATGTAATAATACCGTAGTAATAATAATTGTAAGAATAACATCAATTGATATGACACAGGCCTTAAGTTGGGTCTTGCTTTATTTATTTTTATCTTGACCCCTCTGTCTTGAAGAGTTGATCAAATATAGTTTCAAGTCCTCCATTATCTTAGTTTTGGATTTATATGTAGCATAATCCTAAATTAATTATATAAAATAAAATGACCACTCAAATCGGGTGCAAAGCATGGGTGAACTGGCGCAGAGAAGGAGGAACAACCCGAGCAGCATCAGATAGGATTGTTATACAGTTTTCACTGACCGCTAAATCTAAATAGTCCCTTCCAGAAAGAAATTCTAAACCTTATCAAATATACTGTATGTTTGTGCGTGGTCATGTGGAATGTGATGGGGTAATTAGAAAAAGTTAATGAACAAAACAATTTAAAAGTCGTAGGTTCTAGAGGTTGGAGGTTGGAGTCAAAAACAATGGTTTTTTTTATACCTTTGGTGTATATCTTGAATTATTCCTGCTTTAAAAACGTGGATTAATTACAACACAAGAAAATACCAGGAACTATTTTCCTGTCGTCTGCTGCCACCTCGCGGACGCAGCCGTAAATCGCCGGAGGTCGTTTCCACAGCAACGCTTGTTCCTAAACCGTGGCGGCTGTGTCATTAACACGTGACCGAGTTTGTGTCCTTATGGTTTCAACCCCTTGAGGTCAACTATTAGCCGAGCAGAGAGGATGGCTGCAAATGGAGGCTTGTCGAAGCTGGACGAGAGCGCGCTGAGTGCTGAGCAGCAGGAGAAGCTGCGGCAGTTCAAGGTAACGAGTCCGAAACTAGCGACGAGCCGCAGCTCGTTGGTGCGCGACCCTTAACGCATATGAATATTATATATATATATATATATATATATATATATATATATATATATATATATATATATATATATATATATATATATATATATATATATGTTCTTGTGATTGTCAGAGCAAAACGAGAATCGATAACCAGAAGTACTTGAGGTCGCACCCAGAGGTGGAGGTGTTGATGGGGGACTTTCTGAGGTACGTTAGACTTCTCTTGCTGTTAGAAACACATGTCAATGGCTCTCCTCTGGTTTCCCCTCCGAAGTAGCGTGGTGCCATCCTTGTTTTTTTGTTTTTTTTAAAACAGCAAATAAACAATATAGGCAAATAAAAGAGAATTACAGATGGTATTACTATATTTATATAAATGTATATTTATGTGTGATGAAGGGGCTTTTCCCTTTGGAAATGTATATTACAAAAATATCAGATGTAAAGTAAAACGAGAAACAATTACATTCTTAATCAAAATATTAATTAAAGCCTAAATAATTAAAATAAAGGTTAATGTTTTGAAATAAATGTAAACTGAGCTTGACATAACCATTCCATGTGTAGTTGTAACTTAGCACGGCTCACTTTTGGTATACATTTAGTTTTCCTTGTGACCATAAGCTTGTCTTTTTCTTTTATTTGTTTAGATTTTCAAGGATGATCAAAGGTCTGCGTTTGCCTGTGTAGCCAATTGTTTCGAGACATTCAAAAACATATTTGAAGCTGCTCTTCAAATCATACTTTAGTTGTACAGTTACTATTTGTATTTTCTGTCCTCTCATAGAGATGTGCTTTGTAAAAGGCCCGCTGACATCCATGAGTTTGCTGCAGGTGAGTTGCGCGCACACACTCGCACTCGCACACACACACACACACACACACACACACACACACACACACACACACACACACACACACACAGCGTGCATCCTCTCATCATAATCCGCAATACAAATATAATTGTATCTGTGGAGCATCCTTATTTTCATGCCACTGAAGCTAACTTGTAGGAAACCTTCTACTCCAACACCACCCTCAGATTGTCTTTATTATAAAGCAGGTGTGTATGTGTGTGCATGTGCGCACGCACAAGCAAGAGGATGTTTGTGCATGGCAGTCAAAATGTACAAGAGATCAACGAAGCAGATTTTGTTTATTCGTGGGATTTGTTGACAAGAAGAACCCTAAAACAATACCAGCCTTATCCTTTAAATGGACCCCAGGAAGAGTAGTTTTTGCCATTGTAATGCAGATCCAAATGAACAATACTGTTAACTAACAAGTGTCAATCATCTTTTTCAGATCACTTCTCCAATCCAGATCTTCATGTGGTTATTGGCTCCAAAATGGAAGGAAACATGGAGTGAAACAAACCCAACAGTCACGATGCTTCTTCTTTGTGTCTTTCTGGACTCTATTTTAATAAAAACAAAGACACAAAAATATTTGCTTCAGTCCACTAATTGCTCAGTTAATAATTGTATTGTCAAATTTCCCATCATACACATGCCAGGGAGCAGCTAATAGGGAAGATGGTAACAGCCATTTCTAATGAGTGTGATTAAAGGTACAACTATAAAAGTATGTGGCCTTATTGGAGCAAAACTATTTGCAGATGTGTTTGGGGAGTTGGGTAACTGTATCTTAAATGTGTACATCGGAAATATGTAATTGTAAATGTTTACATATACAGTATTAGCTGTAAGTATTTTGATCCAATTGCTGGAAAACAAAACAAGTAATCAGTTCCAGCACAAATACACACACACACACACACACATACATATATATATATATATATATATATATATATATATATATATATATAAATACTTTACGTATTTAGAGATTCTCTTTTAAAAATGTAATTACATACACACAGATTGCAATACAGTTACACACACATTTTCAAATATTTTGTCTTCAATAATGGTCCCATGTAGCATCTAGCTGCCAATAAACCTGAACCGTAGCCTACTTTTGCAATGGCCCTAACGTTCAAATATTCTCTATGGAGAGTGTGAATAAAGCTTGCTCCGTCTGGTCTTAGGTTTTTTTTAGCTCTGTATTTGGTTGTGGTGTGTTGATTTTATCAGCACATCCATCTTTTCAAGCTTTCATTTGGAAGTGCTCGACTAAGGGTGAGAGCTCTCTCTCTCTCTAAATTTGGTTAAATTCAAAAGCCTTATTGTCATGACGTAATAAATAAAACATGTTGCCAAAACAAAGACTCTCGATATATGTCTTTCTTTGTGACGGGCAGTATTGTATTCTCCTGCCAGTTCTACTGTGGCTCTCTCTCTCTCTGTCTCGCTCTCTCACTCACACACACACACACACACACACACACACACACACACACACACACACACACACACACACACACACACACACACACACACACACACACACACACACACATAGTGTCTTTAAATACGATGCACCTGCTTTGACTCGGTTTAGAACAGGTAACTACCCAGCCAACTCGCATGTGAGAGAGAGGCCGAGGAACAACACGCACATCTTTACTTTTCTGTTTTTGAATTCCATTGCTTCAAGAATCCACCTGGTAAGTAATAGTTAATTTATACATGAATCAATGCGTTCTTTGTTTCCCTTTTCAGTCTTTGTGATGTGTTGATGGTTTCAGATATATAAGTCATTACAATGTAAGTCATTACATTGCTTGAACGTACAGGTATGCATGTGTTTTTAATATATGTGAATATATACCCAGCAAATAAATAGTTAGGCATTAAAACCGTATTAATCAAATGAGATTTTTTACATTTTTGCTAATCGTTGGGTATATTTAAATGAGAAGTCAAATCAATGCAGCGCAAACAAATTGAATGAAGGCAAATAAGCAACATGCAAATGCTCCAATATGTCAGAGGCAATGTGAAATTCTAAGTTTGTGTTTGTGCAAAAGTGATGGAGGAAGAGGGGAGGAGCAGACAAGCACGTCATGTACTTTACCAAACATGTTTTTCACAGCATGTCCTCCTCCAAAGTCCATTGGGCTTCCTTTAAGATGGGTAACAAGGGTGGTAACGAGTTCCCAAATCCTCAGAGGAGAAAGCTTGTCAGAAAACTGGAGGTGGCTTGCTTGGAGACCGGTTCCATAACAACTAGTGGCAGAATAACAAATGAAATAACTTTATATTATGCAAAGAAAAACATATCATTACAAAAGGCAAATAATGCAAATCCAAATTACTGTAATATGTGTTGATATGAATGCCTTATTTTAATGCTGCTCTAATGTTCAACAGGCAGATCTCTTCACCATGGCCCCAAAAGGAGGATCATTCATCTTTCTACTGGGCATTATGGCCATTGCAGCCTTGGGTAAGCAACAGCACCACCACATTGATGGTCTCAAGCCCAAATGCATGCATGTTGTTATTGTGCCAATTTGTGTAAATGTGTGTATTTTCATAATTATCCATTACTTCCTATTCAGCTATACCACCGGATCGGATGGCCAAAAAACTGGTCTGTAATTTCTTAAATACTTGTTAGCTTTGAAGGAGATTCTTATTTTCAAGTCCAACAGCAGTAAAGCTTTTATGATATAAGAGAAGAGAATTGTACAATAACACAATCTAGTGTTACAACTGTAAGGCTAAAACCCCTTTATTTCCATTGTGTCACAGAGAGGAAAAGTGTAACTATAACCTACTTGTTGCACATCAGAACCGTCATCATCACAGGCTTTTCAGCTCCATGAACACGTTGTGCCTTTACTTTACCTTTTAATAATTTTTTTGAAAGAACATCACATCTTCTTGTCAGCATCTGCTTTTATCCGTCTGCTTTAAACTGTGCTTGTCAGGATTAGGCCTCATATCATGTTTTACATTGTTCAAATGTATATAAAGTATATATAGAAAACCCCACAAGTACTGTAATTAAGTCTTGTTCACATGTATTTTCAGTGCAATACGTTTTTCCAACCATAGACAGAGATTAAGTTAAACAATTAAAAACCATACCTTAATGATGACCCTAATGTTATGTCTTTTTTTTCATCAGATGAGGAAGTGCCAGAATATGGGTGAGGGATCTCTCTCTCTCTCTCTCTCTCTCATTTATATAACGAGACTCATAACGTGAGACACACTAATAAATGGCAAATACTCCAGTAAGACCAGTGTACCAACATGGAGGGTTTCTATGTTACAGGATACCCCGCGCCTGAGATGATGCAGCTGGAACCTTTCTTCAATAACAGGTAGTTATGTAGGAGTGTAAGTGTGTCAGATCTTTTTTACGCTTGTTCAAAATTGTTAGGGGCCTTTTTATGAATATAAATCTATTGGCAACCTGCAAAAAATTTGTGTAAGTAAGAATCAATTATTGTCAAGCCACCCCGAACCAAGGTGTTCAACTCCAGCTGCTCTTAGAGCTGATCATCGTCAGTAGAAGATTGTGGTGGGACTGTGCAAGATGTATGAATAGGAAGCAAAGTGTTGCTAAAAAAAAATGAAAATGGTCTCAGATGAATCTCACTGAGTTATTATTTAAATTTAAAACATTTATACTGTCCAAAAATCTGTTCCCACTCTCAATCCCCTCTCAGTGACCGGCCTATGGCAGACAGAAACGCTCAACCATCTGGCAGCCTCCTATCTTCTTTTCTCAATGTCTTGCATTCTGTTTCTCCCTACAAGGTTGATAAAAGGGTGAGAATGCACACACACACACACACACACACACACACACACACACACACACACACACACACACACACACACACACACACACACGCACTTAAACCACATTTGATTTCTTCACATAAGGACACATTATGCAAATAATGATTGATTATTGGTTATTTTGTGAGCATTCCAAATATTATCTTAATAGTTGATGGGTCATTTGATTTATTATTGGTTCACCTGCACCTGTCTTAGTCAGCACACAGTAATTGTCTATTTTCTCTCTATCTCGTTTAGCCAAACAAGATGTGGAATTTCAGCAATCTTCCAACCATGCTCAAGCTGATGAAGAACTCCTCTGTCAGTACTCCAGACCTCACTATTGCCAAGATCTTGAGAAAAGAAAACATAATTCCTTTGCTCATACAGCTTTTTTTGGCACTCTATTGATTGCCGTCATCTCTCTCATTCTCTCAGGTGGCATTTGCATGTTACATGCAAGCATTTGTGGGTCCTCTGTGCTGGCAGACTTTGACCGCACAGAGTGAAAACATGACTTCAGACGAGTATGACACAATGCTAGCGGCTGCCAAAACTACGATGCAGATGATGCCTTTTACTAGAATGAACCTTCCCAATGATGTAGGAAAGCACCAAAACCTGGGAAAGATGTGAGTGTGTCATTATGTAATTACTTCCTTCATTGTCTCTCAGCAGTTTTTTTTCTTAAAATTGTAAAATTGCTCGTTGGTTCCAGGATGGACATGCTGAAGGATGTGTATCGTGCCATATCTAAACACCAAAGGACTCAGGTGGGGAGATGGGTAAAAAAGCAGATCACACAGACAAACTTCAACTGTACAATGAAGCCACCATCTGACCCAATATCAAGTAAGAAATTAGTTAAGACCATTAGACACGTCAAGTCAAACATTCTGATATATTTATCGTTAACTATTCATGAGAAAACTTGATTAATTCATACTTCTATGTGAAACAGAAAACGATGAAGAGCACAAAGTGGAAGAGACAGAAGGGAAAACCGTCTAACCCTTTTTAAAACCTTTTAAAAAGCAATCCCCCCCTCGGGGGGAAGACTGAAAGATTGTTATTTAAAACTGTAAATCATAACCAAATATATTAAACAACAGAACCAAAACTGCTGTATTTGGATGTAATGAACACCACAAGTAATATACAAGTGAAATATATGGTTTGGTACATGAGAAAATTCAAATGGCACAGATGGTGCCACAATGTGCCCAAATGCCCATTTTGGAGACCTCGCCTGAATTCTCTCTGTACTAAACCCTCTCTAACTTTGTTCTGCTTCACTTTATCAAAGTCAAACTTTGCAGAGAAAATGTTCACAGATTGTGCTATGACTTGGGAGAGGTTTAGACCCTACAGCTGCATCATTCCAAAGAAATAATTATCCTGAAAGTGCTTTTCTTCTAGGCGAAACTGAAACTGTTTCATTTTTGCTGTGTGTCATCTTCATTTACTCTTAACCAGTAACATACACTCACCTAAAGGATTATTAGGAACACCATACTAATACTGTGTTTGACCCCCTTTCGCCTTCAGAACTGCCTTAATTCTACGTGGCATTGATTCAACAAGGTGCTGAAAGCATTCTTTAGAAATGTTGGCCCATATTGTTAGGATAGCATCTTGCAGTTGATGGAGATTTGTGGGATGCACATCCAGGGCACGAAGCTCCCGTTCCACCACATCCCAAAGATGCTCTATTGGGTTGAGATCTGGTGACTGTGGGGGCCATTTTAGTACAGTGAACTCATTGTCATGTTCAAGAAACCAATTTGAAATGATTCGAGCTTTGTGACATGGTGCATTATCCTGCTGGAAGTAGCCATCAGAGGATGGGTACATGGTGGCCATAAAGGGATGGACATGGTCAGAAACAATGCTCAGGTAGGCCGTGGCATTTAAACGATGCCCAATTGGCACTAAAGGGCCTAAAGTGTGCCAAGAACACATCCCCCACACCATTACACCACCACCACCAGCCTGCACAGTGGTAACAAGGCATGATGGATCCATGTTCTCATTCTGTTTACGCCAAATTCTGACTCTACCATCTGAATGTCTCAACAGAAATCGAGACTCATCAGACCAGGCAACATTTTTCCAGTCTTCAACTGTCCAATTTTGGTGAGCTCTTGCAAATTGTAGCCTCTTTTTCCTATTTGTAGTGGAGATGAGTGGTACCCGGTGGGGTCTTCTGCTGTTGTAGCCCATCCGCCTCAAGGTTGTGCGTGTTGTGGCTTCACAAATGCTTTGCTGCATACCTCGGTTGTAACGAGTGGTTATTTCAGTCAAAGTTGCTCTTCTATCAGCTTGAATCAGTCGGCCCATTCTCCTCTGACCTCTAGCATCAACAAGGCATTTTCGCCCACAGGACTGCCGCATACTGGATGTTTTTCCCTTTTCACACCATTCTTTGTAAACCCTAGAAATGGTTGTGCGTGAAAATCCCAGTAACTGAGCAGATTGTGAAATACTCAGACCGGCCCGTCTGGCACCAACAACCATGCCACGCTCAAAATTGCTTAAATCACCTTTCTTTCCCATTCTGACATTCAGTTTGGAGTTCAGGAGATTGTCTTGACCAGGACCACACCCCTAAATGCATTGAAGCAACTGCCATGTGATTGGTTGATTAGATAATTGCATTAATGAGAAATTGAACAGGTGTTCCTAATAATCCTTTAGGTGAGTGTATATTTACACATCTGAAAAAAATCTCACATCTGTAGCATTTTATTATAACACCAAAATTATTCAAATAGCCCTAGTGGTTGCAGAGATACACCATTTTATGTTTGGGTATGCAATTTTCGAGCAGAGGCCTAAAAATAGGTCTGTTTTATAAAGGTTAAAGTAGAAGTGAGAGGAAGAGGCTACAGAGAAAAAGAAGGGTGGAGATGAGGATATTAGCAAAATAATTAAGCAGCTGAAATAAAGCTAATTGGAAGTGTGTTTCTGTGACGCAGTATGTATGCTTGCAAACTTGTTTAGATTAGATCCAGGGAATCATGCAAATCAAAGAGCAAGAGTCTCCATCACTGGTGACAATAAACACTCATCTGTACATCACCCAAATCTTACCCAGAAATCCTTAATGAGTTGGTGTGATGCCTTATTTCCTGTTGTCACTTTTCTGTTCATTTAGAATGTGACTTGTAACAGCCTCACTTACTCTTTAGTGCGAATGAAGAGCTGCGAACCTTCACTGCAATGGCTGAACTTGGAGGCGTTGACCATGATGGGACCTTACATCTCCCGTTTAGCACCACAAGACGTGGATTCTTCTCCCAAAGAACAGGTGAGATGGTCTGCAAAGAAGGATGAAGAGCCAACACAACCAGAAGTAAATGACAGTATTTTAATTTGTAGCTCTGTTGCTTTGTTTCCTTAATTGTTTCCTCTAGCTGTGTGAATTTTTCCGCTCAGCCCAGTTCGCATCTGCTATGAATATGACCTCTAAGATCAAGCCAAGCCTGGGCAAGAAGTTTCTCCAAAGATTTCAAGAGTGCTTCAGTGGGAATCAGGAGTTTGCTGACAATGTGGACAAGTGTGTATTTATGCATGAATGTGCTTTACATATGAAAACGAATCAAACACTTAAAACATAAAAACTCTGTATCAGAATCTAGTTCTATCTTTACATAACTTATTTTCTAGATATATTCAGGTTTTTCAAACAGATGAAACATATCTCAATGGTTTCCACTCACCATTTACCCTGAATGTGTGAGCTTTAGGGGGTTTGTAAGGAGGAACGGTCTGAACAGCTAAGAGAGAGATCATTATACATCCAGTCACTCATTATATAAGACAGAATGGTACATTAGTATTATGATAATTCTGTATACAAATGAATGTACTCAACAATATAAATAACTGATTCAATTTTGAGGTTTAAATAGTTAATACATTTGCACTTCCTCATCAGGCTCGGCATACTGGCCTGTTATTATTCCGATGCTTCAGACTTGACTCCTGACATCAGCAGTAAACTCCTCTCTGAGCTTGAGGGCTGCGATGACAACCCCAGGATCATAGGGGTATCAATCACTTGCTTCTACTTACCCAAACCTTTCTCCATGTCCCCCTCGGCCAGAACAGAAGTAACTTTTGATGTTTTTGTTGTCTTCTTACCCTCTACTGACTAAAGTGGAAGAAGCGTCTCGTCAAGTCTGTGATGTCAAATCAAAACAGCACTGAAGCACTACGCAAGCTGGGCAAAATGGTAGCCTGGCTGTCTCCCAATCAGATATCTAAGATTCCTCGCGAAACACTTAAAGAACTTGTCAAAGATCTGGGACCCACCGTCCAATGGACACACCGCCAGCAACGCATCCTGGCCAAGAAACTGCTTTGCAATAAGGTGAGCCTGCAGGACTGCTGGAAGTCTGGCTCTCATATGCACTCACTATACTTATCTCATTCTGCTTCCCCTTAGTGTGTGGAGATGAGCCCTGAGGAGCTGATGGACTTTCAGTCCATTGCAGGGGGTTTGCCAAGCAGTGTGCTCAAGCACGTCAAGAACATACTGAGAGATAAAGAGGGCCTGAACAACATGTCCATGCGGATGTCGAAGGGGCAGCTGATGGCCATGCTGCAGGGGGTGAGTACGCAGAGAGCAGCAGGACATATCACTTTATTTATTACCACCAACTATGGCTCTGATGACTACAGATTTATATGAAAATCCAAATCTCATTCTCAAATAAAAAGGGATTTTAATCTGATAGGTAAAACCATTTATAGACACTGTGAAAGTAATTTTAGAAAGAATTGAATGTCTCCCTGTAGCTGCAAGGAACAATGGTTCCCTCAGAGCTGGTGCCGAAGTTGTTCGGCCGTTTGCTTCGCAGGCTTCCTCTAAACAAACTGGACAAAGCAAACATCCTTTCCTTCACCTCTTTGGATCAAGTGGTGGCTAAAATGTGGTCTCGGACACAGGTAAAGTGCCTGAATGCCTCCTCTGTCGACAGCACTGACCTGTTAACACATTGTATTAAGCATACACATTTTCAAGATATTTTGAATCATCTGTCTTGTTATTGTTGTTCTTCATACATTCCTTGTAAACCAATCTGGATTACAGTCACTTTCATAATGTATCTGTTAATTTAGTTCAGTAATGAGTTGTATATACTAAAAACTGGTGCAATGTTTCTGACTTATAGGCAGCTTTCCTGGCAAAACAACTGTATCGTAAACAGAAGATTCGTTGGTAAGATATACAGCAGTGAACAGTGTAGCAGAAATTACAATCAATACAATACAATGCAATACAAAACCCTTCCAATAATAAATTGTTTCTGTTGTGACTGGTAGAGGTGTTAATTCAAATTGGTGGTATATGTCAAGATCATCAAAGCAAATGAAAAAAAAGTATGTCTCTAAAACATCTTAGATTATCATATGAAATTATTATACAAAAGATGAACACTCAGTGGGGGGGGAAACTGTGTATTCATGTTGAAAAATAAATGATAATTGGCTTAAATCAACACTTCTGAGTTTCAAACATATAGTGGAAAAAACCTAGTTATCTTTACCAAAGTCCTTTTTAATGCAGGCATATGTATTGTTTGTTATTTGCATTTTCTTGTGTATTTCTGCCGTTGCTTAACATGCTTACATTAAAAACATTGTTGGACGAGACAGGAAGCTGCTTTCGATCCTTCAAGGAGTAACCTGTAAGATGATAAACGATGTAGCGGACAATGAGACACAAGACATGGCTCAGGCCATAACAGAGAATCTGCAGTGGCTCTCCAAAGTGCAGGTATGTATTTACTCAATTTGTACATGTAGCATTTGTAAATATAGCATTTGATAACAAATATACCTTTTCAGGCAGGATGTGCGGCCAGAAAGCTTTTTGCAACGAAGGAGAAAGAGAGAGCTGGCTATTTCAAAAACATCACTGAGGAGGAGATGGACGAGATTCCCACAGACTTACTTCTTCACCTGCCGTAAAGAAAGTCTTTTCTCGACCACACTTCCTCTTTAAAAAAATCCATAATAAAATGTAACGACTCTGTCTGTCATGTACACTGTCCCAGGCCTATGAAGGTAAGGAATCTGCCTGACTCTGTGTGCCCCGTCTTCCTCGACAAGATGCAAGAGGCCAACCTGAGCTCATTACCTCATCGTTCGCCTTCTCGCCCCGCACTCGCCCAGAGAGCTCTGCTTTGCCTGGCCGAAGTACACACAACGATACAGACGGGTGATAAATTAAAGGAAAAGCTAACATAAACTATATCATTAAGGTTCGGAACCATCAAGAGCTGTTAGAGCAGCAAAAATGCTTTTTGGCATTGATGGTCCAAGTCTCCTGAACTCTGCCACAATATATTTCCTCATTTGGTGTTTTGATGGCTGCTGTCTAACAGCTTGGTCTAAAATGTTTCATAGGTGTTCAATTGAGATGATATGTGGAGACTGTGAAGGTCATATATATTATTCATCAACCCCTTCAGTGAGCCCTGTATGGAATCATCATTCATTATTTTTCTCTACTTATTTATTATTCACTTTTTCCTTTAAATTGTCACCTGGTAAACACCTATTACTATACCATTTTGAGGTGAGTGTGTGAACATCAATCTAAGATATTCACTCTGTATTTGCAGGGGCAAGACTTATCTGGACTGACAGTTGAGGATGTGGAAACGCTTGGACTGCTTTTATGTGAGCTTCCGCCTTTCCAACTGCGCCGCATGGCCCCGGATGTCCTCAACTCCAGCCTGGAGGAAATGGCTTCCTGCCAGCACATCCCTCAACGCCACAGGGCAGAGATAATTCAGTTGGTCAAGCAGACTTTTGGGTAGGACAGACTCCCCGTGGACGCCTGAGTAACTGCAGAGAAAGCAAGAGTCTGATGCATTTAAACAAATCTTTTGCAGGGATCCATCTAATTGGACAAATGAGACTTTTGAAGCATTGGGTCCTTTCCTCCTTTTGGATGACAATGCCACAGCTGCTCTGCCGAATAAGGTGTGTATCTTTTGTCTTAACCATCACATGTCATCTGAACAGTGATGCAGCTCATACTGTTCCACATGTGTATCAATAAATCACTCAAAATCAAGAGGGAGTAAAGCACTGCATTATTCTGGTTGCAATCATTTCTGCGTGTATTAATCATAATACCGGTTTTCTTTATTTCCCCCCTTTCTGTCTCTTCCAGTCCTGGATGAAGGACGTTCTCTATTCTTTGATGTCGGTCCGGCAGTACACCTCCAAAGCCCTGAGAAAGAAAATCTTCAATCTCACCACCACCTCAGCAAATGCAATCAGTAAAAGTAAATACCGTGCAAAGAATTGGGGATGCATTGCTCCACTTTCCTATTTCTCACCTGCTCTCTTTTCTCTCTCAGCCCGTAATGTTGATGAAGAACTCACTGTGGAGTCGATTGAAGAACTTGAAATGAACAACGTGTACTGGACACCTACACAGCTTGCTCAGATGTCAGACGAAAACTTCCTCGCTACTTTGGAAACACTTGGGGCTGTCTGTGACTACGGGCCGGACCAACTGGACGCGCTCAGTAAAAAAGCAATTCAGGTACAATGAAGGCCCTGATCCTGAATCTTCACTTTTTACCAAAATGTTGAAGGGATCCTCCATTTGAAAAAAATCCCACATCTCAAAAATAATGTGTTTAATCATAAAAACTGAAAGTGCATGAATAATCTAAGATGATGTAATACGTAAAACCTAATGTATAAATAAACCAATAATTATTACAATATCAACCAAATTTCACACCAGAAATGTTTAGACAATATAGAAAAGTACATCACAAACATTCCCTCTATTTTAAAAACCAAGAGGCACTAACTGGACAGTTATTACAACTGTCTTAATTAATTCATTGAACCAAACACATGAAGCAACTCTGTGCAGCTCAAGTGGGGACAGAAAATATAAATGTAAAAGAAACCACACATTTCAGACTGCAGCAGAAAGAAAGCAACAGAACACAGTCACTAAGAAAAATGTATTCCAATGACTAAAAGATATCAAAATGTGAATCAAAAACGTTTTAATGTTGTAATATAAGACATCCAGCATGTTGTGTTCATCACAATCATTGTTCTGATTAAAAGCTTGAATAATTTGAGTGTTTCTGCAGGTCTTTGGCCCAGTGTCACAGATGACTGAGAGTGTGGTGACGGAGATGGGATGCATAGCTCGAGGCTTCACCAATGCAGACATTAGGAAACTCCCCTTCTCACTGGACGATCTGGAGGAAATTGACAAATGCGGCTGGAATGAGTCACAGGTGAATGATAAAATCTGTTGTAATTCTAACATTTTGCCACTATGTCGAATTTTCTTCAAACCCTGCTGCTCTTCCTGAGCTTTCTGCTACTCGTATACGTATTACCATGATGTTCACTAATCAACACAACCTGTCTCAATAGATGGAGGCGGTGTGGAAGGGTGTTGCTGTACATAACAACCTGACAGCGCAGCAGCTGGGAGCGGCAGACATGGTGGCACTGAGCCAGTTCATCTGTGGCCTAAACTCCAGCGAGTTCGGACAGCTCGACGTGGACGCCTTTAAGTTAGTGCACCATACAGAACTCCCTAGTGACTTTAGATCAGTCAAGAGAGAGAGAGAGACATTATAGTACACACACTGTGTATTTGTCTCATGCAACTAAGTGTTTACTTAACCTCCACCATAGTTACCCTTATGTTTTAATGTCTGGCCTTAACATCCTATTTATAGATTAATACTGAAATATTCTGGAAGCTTAAGTAGTTTTGAATGAAATGTGGTTTCACAATCAAATGTGAGATATATTTCAAGCGTATTGCTAAGTTCACAAAGTATGCATTCTTTAGAGCAGAATCAAATATTGTGACTGTGTTAAATGTGTCTGTGTGTCACAGGGATGCCGTGGGCTCAATGGATGGCGTTCAATGCTCCTCCAAGGTTGCACAGCAGCTGAAAAATCTTGCTGTGTCTGCATTTGGAAATCCCGACACCTGGACTGAAGCACACGTGTCTGAGCTGGGCAACATCATTGGTTAGAGTTAGACCATCACTCCCCACATCTCCCCAAGTGTATTATTCACCAAAAGAAACCAGCTTTCGTTCTTTTTTGCCGAGCAGCTTTTCACGACTGTACTGACCAGCTGTTTCCGTCTCCCTCAGCTGGGTTGAATTCCACTGAGTTGGCTTCTTTAGACTCGCCTGTCTTCTCATTTATCGCCGAGTCCAGCATCCCGCTCATACCTCACTTTGCTGTAAGTAACTTTAACCAAATCTAGTTTATTTAGTGCATTTTATCAATACTGTACATAAGTAAAGATATTTGTACTTAACTTCAGTATTCTTAACTTGAGGTACTTTTTTAGCAAATCTTTATGACATTATATATTTTACAACATACTATAATGAAATAATGATAGCATACTATGACTCTTTTTGGACATTTTAAATGTAAAGAAAGGATTTTCTTTTACAACTATTTTATGGGATTTTTATGTCATACTAGAATACTATTCTTTTTACTTTTTCCTGACCTACTTTAATATTAGAAATGTCTAGAAAATATAATGCTACTACTATATGACATATACTATAACTTTTTTTGACATACCTAAACTATGACTTTATGTGACTCTCACGATCATAACATACTCTGATCTTTCTGAAATTCTTTCTGAAACGACAATGTGTACTATTTTTTTATTTATTGTGTCTACCATTTGTAATACAAAGTATTCAGCTTCAAAAACGGGTTGCATTGTTTAGTAAAGAAGGAAAATAGTCAAAGTAATTCTAATGGAGGGATTGTATTTCTATGCGATTAAAGTGATTTCTCTCCTCCAGGTCCTCTCTGTCGCTCAGATTGAAGCTCTTGGACCTGACAACGGCGCCATGGTAACCAGTGAACAGCGAGCGTCCCTGAGTGATGAGCAGCTGGGCGCTCTTGAGCGGGCCGTGACCGGGACACCTGGCCAAACACAGAGCTCTGTACGGTCAGGTAAGCAGTCATGTCCGCTGTGTGTTTATGTAAGATCCCAGACCTCATAGTAAGAAAATGGGTTTTCATGGACTTTCAATGCTCAGAGAGTAAATCTTTGCATTCAGTCTTCACATCACTCTCGTTTAGGTACTCCATCGCTGGATGTTGAGGGGATCTCATCTTTCATGAAGCCCTTCCTGTTACTCCTCATGGGGTTCCTGCTGCTGTGAGACTAGAGAGCCACCGCCTCCACCTGCAGGTCTTAAGCTAACCACACAGCCAGCCTCTTAACATTAGGTGCACTTGTGACATGTAATTCTTCAATTAATTATTTGTGATGAAGACATGTTTCTCATAGATAAGCAAAGTCTGAGATAATGTGTAGGAGTGTGCCTATTCTAAACATTAAGTACACAACATAATCATATAACCTGCTGAGCTGTGTAAGGAATCTATTATTGCTTTAAATATTCTGTCACAGAATAAAGAGGAATGTGTGTTTACTATGTGGGATGTCGAAATGTAAAGGGATTAAACTCAATAAATAATATTTATATACGTACTCATGTTACTGTTAAAATGGTATTTGAAGACAACAACAAAAAGACAATGTGACAGTTTTTTATTAATCTTTTTTTTTTTTACTTTTGGAAAGAAATTGTCTTTTTCAATGCAGGAACAGAAAAGTTAAATAGGACAATGGGTGTTCAAGCATTGGATAATTTCCTGAGAAAGTATAAGCACAAACGGGTCACACATGACAACGGGGCAGTTCTTAAAAACATGGGTACTGTGACTCGATCCTGTGGCCGGAGATATTTCAGCCAGACATGAACAATAATAAAGAAAGTGCCACTGAATCAAAAGACATCCCTCGATATCTTCCAAGCACCCACGACAGAATACAGTATTTTTACCAAACTTTCCACACTTGTTTATCCCTCAGATCAAGCAACAATTTAGTTTAACAGTTCTGAAATTAAACAGATTTCATGTCCTTCTAAATTGACACAACCTGCTGACACTCATTGATGCTGCAACATCTCATTTCTTTTCTTTAGCAGTGCAAAGACTGAAGATAAATACAGGGTTCATGTTATTTTACATCAGAAAAGCATGAGGAAGAGACATCATATACATACTGATCTTTTGTTCACAGTAATCTCAAAACAAGATTTAGAAAAAAAAATCACAAAAGCCCAAATAATTCATAATTTTACTTCCATCTCTCGCTCACAGAAGGAATAAATCAGTCAATCTAATGTTAAATACAGTAACATTCATACAGTTTAACTCCATCAACTAAAAAGTGTGTACACTTCAGATTATTGCTGACCATTATGCAAAGCAACGTGTTTTTTTAAATTGTATACCGTGTTGGTCAATTTTTATTTCATATTTATAAATATAGACAATACAGGGACTTGTTATCAATACCAGTAAACATTTGAAGGTTGGGGGTGGGGTCACAGGTTTGTCAATTTTGTCTCGAGACAATACCAACATCCCACTATATGCATTGAAAGTTGTTGGTCGCCATACTGGCTGTGAGACATTCCTTTACAATATGATGAACTTTGTGGGACAAAATACAGTGATCATTCCGTAAAAATAGAGTAAGAAATTGAGTTTCAGCAGTCAAGCAGCAAGAAAACATTGCATGTGAAAACACAAAAAGGAAATTTGATTTATTACCTATTTTAGGGTTTTAGTATAGAAGCCAATGGCTGCTTTTAGAGGTGGAAATCAATATAAAATGTTATTGTATGTTTCGGAAAATGGCAATAAGAAAGTATTCACGTTTAATAGTAAATGAGGTAACATTTCAACCGCTGCAATAATTTTTTTAAGAATATGTAGGAAACAAACAAAATACCCGAGTTGACCGTTCATACGTCTCCTCAGTAAGATTAAAGTATTAAAATGAAAACAGACACATTCCAAAGCTGACTATCAACATTCAATGAAACACACATCATAAACACAGTAGGACCACAATATTCTCTACGGGCACATTATGTGAACAGGTCACAGCAATCAACTAGTCAGACTAATTGTTCACTGACAAAGAAGAAACTCTAATCTTGTTAGTCATCACTACTGACCACAGAAATGCAGCACTAGATCCTGAGTGTCAAGTAAAACGTTAATCTTATCCTCACCTATACAAAAAATATCACATTTGATTGTTTTACAATCAATTAATATGGGAACTCTGTTATATCACCTTTCTTTGGTTAAATTCTTGCAAAAGTGTGCTAACCCACAAGTCGACAGTATACAAGGCACTTGCAAATATTCTGTCATCATCAACCGACAACGCTCTTACCCACGTATTTAAGGTGTTTTTCCGGCATTCCTTGCATTGATAAAAGCCATACCGTGAGTTCTGAAGTGCGTAGTCAGATCTGTTGCCTTTTCAAATTGTTTGTCACACACCCTACAGACCAGTGTGCCCTCCTCTTCCTTCCCCTGAGCTATGGAGGATTGAGAGGAGGGCGATGCTGGTGCAGAACTGTCCAGAGAACTCTTATCCTCATGGTTCCTGTTGGCACCAGGAGAAGGTGCCGGGTGCATACTGATGGTTTGCTGGTTATCAGAGGATGCATCTCTCACTTTGTGTGTGATGAAGCGATGGCGTGAAAGGCCAGAGATGGATGTGAAGCAGGCGCCACACAGTAGACACTGCTGGCCGCCGTTCCCGCCCTCCGTCCCTCCTCGCCGGTGCTGGCTGATGTGCTCCAGGAACACGGCCTGGTCCTCCGAGGTGAAGCCACAGGGGGAGCAGCGGAACCCAGACTCAGGAAGGAAGATTGGGGCCGAGGAGGAGGACCGCGACTTCTTCACTGGACTCACTCCCTCTGTTGACTCTTCGTCCTGCTCCATCGTCACAGCTCCTCTCCGTCTCCGGCCAGCTGACAAACTACCGTCTGATTCTGAGAAACTGTCGGCCTCATCTCTGCCTGCCTGCGACCAGAGGAAATCAAGGCAACTGCATTTAACAACATCTTAGTTTAAATTGTTTCCTGTTTGACTTCTTGAAAAGAGAAGAGTGGCTTACTAGCGGCGCGTTCTGGCTCCCTGGGTCCACGCTGTGTCTTTTCTGAATATGTCTCTCCAACGTCACTCTGCTGCTGAATGTTTTCTTACCCTCATTACAGAACCTACACACACACACACACATAAAATTGTGACTGCAGTGAAGGTTTGATGTTGGCATCCTTTTGGATCATCGCTCATTTCAGGAATCAGAATTGGAATATGGTCTTGTTTTTTTCTATTTATTTATTATATTTATTATATATGCATTACCCCTAAAATCACAAGAATTCCATGGAATAAGGAATAATTAGGAGTGTCATTAGAAAGGTCATAGTATAGTTTGGCATTAAAAAGTCAAAGTAGTATAGTATGTCATAAGTCATAGCATAAAACGAAAAACGCAATCAAGTCAGAATAAAGTATGCTAGAAAATGTCATAAAGAAGTGATGGTATAATATTCCATAAATAAGTAGTGTAGTTTAATAGGTCATACAAATGTCAAAAAGTCAGTATAGTTTGCCATAAAGAAATAATTGGATATTGTGCCAGAAAAAGTCAGAGTATGCCTTAAAAATATGATTACAAATGTTCTAGTATAGGATGTATGTATGGAAAAGTCATAGCATGATGTACCTCAAAAAACTAAAAAAAGTTTAATAAAAAAGTAATAGTATGCCATACAAATATCAGAGAAATCTAAACTATGTAATAATGAGGTGATGGAAGAGCATTCCATGAAATGTCATTACAGCTCATAGTATAGTATGCCATAGTAATAAAGAAGTTTAGTCATAGTATATTATGCCAAAAACAGTCACAAATAACTCAAGAGTATTTCATAAAATGTCATGGTGTAGTAGGCCATATTAAGGTCATTAAAGAAATCATAGTATGTACTATGCCATGAACAAATCTAAATATAGAATGCTCTAAAAGGTCATAAACCAAAATTCTCTTGAAAATAGTTTTAACGTTTGTACAAAGTGCCAGCAAATTCAACTGTTGTGTCATAATCAGGATAAGGAATGCAGAATTAGAGATACTCACTGGCAGCGAAAGCAACGGTTCATTACTTTGTGCTTGTCTCTGATGTGACGCCTCATACTGGAGGTGGTGGTGAAGGAGCTCTCACACTTGTTACAAGGAAACTTCTTCAGCTTCTACATAACACAAAGACAAAAACATTTGACTACATCTATTCATTTATAGCTGTATCTAAAAACTAAATCAATCTCGTCAAATTATACATCTTTGACCGCCGGGGGTGTGCTGGACTTGCAGACCTTGCTATGTTGTTCAGCCATGTGGGTGATGTAGTCTTCCCGGTCGGTGTAGCGTGCATGGCAAGGTGCACACTTCCACCCGGATGGGGTCTTCATCCTCTCCGTCTTCACTTTCTCTTTATCCATCTGATCCGCTCCATCTGAGCTCTCCAACTTCACTGAAGGCCGTGAATGAGAGGAAGCAGCCGGAGGTGAAGGTAACTCTTGTTTTAACGTGAGAGTTTTATGTGTCTGAAGAACAGAACAAAAAAAAAGCATTAATATATTTATTAGGTCTTAAAACTAACTGACCAAAATTAGACACGATGTAAACATCCATGTACCTTGAAATGATCCAGGAGGGAATTCCTCTGAGAAAACAACTTAGTGCACTCGGGGCATTTAAACACATGCACCTTTTGATTGGTTAAATGAGTGTCAAAGTGGACGTACAGCAGAGACTTGTTCGTAAAAACTGTGTCGCACATGACACATTTATATATTGACCTGTAAAAAGGATAACAACTGTGTTAATTATTTGAGGAGAAAACATTTATTTTCATGAGTAAAAGCGTGTGTGTGTGTGTGTGTGTGTGTGTGTGTGTGTGTGTGTGTGTGTGTGTGTGTGTGTGTGTGTGTGTGTGTGTGTATTGTAATACATACATGGTCTGTCCTTCAGTGACCGTTGGATGTTGGGCACTAATGTGGTTCTGTATGCTGGGAGCAGATTTAAAAGCCATAGGACAGCTGGGGCATTTGTGGAACATATCACAATGAGCCTGTTGGATGTGAGACTTCACCGAGTTAAGCCCTCCAAACACCACCAGGCAACTGGAACATCTGCAGAGAGAGAAATAGTTGTTAAATGGCAGAGGAAAGAGGGAAACATGGGCATGTACACAGAATTCATGTGGTTATAACAACCATGTCACACCTGTATCCAATGCGTCGTGAAAAGTGTAAACAGGTCTCGTCGAGGTGCGTTTGAAATAGCGGCTGCTTGGCCGTGCCGCCGCACTCTGGGCAGACGTGTGGTGCATTGCCTTGGTGGATGCGCTGATGAGCGGCTGAGCTGCAGCTGTTTGACAGAAGCATTGGAGGAGAACACTCTGTGCACGACTAGTGAACAACAGAAAAACAAAAAGGAATTAAGTTAATGTTCCTATCATTGGAAAATAAACTAAGTTTAAAAAGTCCTTAAAATAAAAAGGACTCACAGAGATTTGTGCTGGTTTGATTTCTTGGAAATGCTCGGCCACTTCTTCTTTGCTCTGAAACTGAGCCTGACACTCGGAACATTTATTACTGATGTACTGCAGTGCCTCTGCTTTCTTCTTGAATACAGCTTGAGGTGGCATGGGTGCTGGGATGGCCTGGCCTGAAACGGATGATGATGGTCCTGAACAGAATGACAAAAGAGAAGGAACAAATCTGAGGACATGATCACACATATAACATCCAAACATAAGAACAGTTAAGCAACAGAGCTGAGACAGAACTATGTTAACCAACCAGTTGCCGTGGGCTCCTGGTGGCCAATCATCTGCTCCACTGGAACAGGTTTCATGACCAGGTGTGAACACTGCATGATCAGGCCTTTCTCCTTGTGTTCTCTGGCGTGCAACAGCAGGCTGCACTTGTTGTAGAAGGCTAACCGTTTAGCGCAGTGATTACAGGTTACCTCAATCCTCAGCGAGCGGCGATCGTAGTGCCGCGCCAAGCTCTGCTTCAAGGCAAAGGCGTCACCGCACTCCAAACAGCGGTAACCCTGCAGGGGATCAGACATTCATCTCATTAGCTATTAACGTGAATATTAAATAGAGCTATGTGAAACAATGCTGTGAGCTTGTCATGTAAAATTAAGACAAATTAAGCCTCGTTCTGTAGGAGGATTGCAGCCTGCAAGGAACATTATATGTTACAATGAAAACGTTTCATCCATGACTTAATTTAGAAATTAAAACCAAGTATCGTCTATCTTTGATAGTTGGGCTGCTCATCATTATCAGATTTAACTGCTACACTGGATCAACTTGATAATCTGTGATGAGTTTGTGGGAGGGAACCCTAATTGCAGTTTACACAATTATGGCAGAAACAGGTTATTTGGATTACCGCTTAGACTGCAAATATTTTTTTGGGAATAATCTATTTGTTTTGTCCCTAAAATGTCAGAAAAAGTAAAAAAAATCACAATGACGGCTTACCTGTGCAGGTAGAGGAAGGCCCCACTCTGCAGGAAGAGGTGAGCTCAGATCTGGTTTATAACTGGGCAGGAGGTTCTTGTTGTTGAGGATCTTGTTGAAAGCTTCTACCAGGTTGGTCTGAGTCTTGGATATGATTGCCCCGGTACTGTTAACTATGGAGGCTGGTTTGCTGCTACTTTGAGGCGTAAGCAAAGGTGAAGGAAGTGTCTTCCCACTGTTCAGAGCTTTAGGACCCAGGCTGCGAGTGTTGATACCACCCGGGCTGACCTTTGGAGTGGAGACAGAGATTGTCGGCAGGGCTGCAGTTTTGGTGATGCTAACAGCTGTTGGGGAGACTTTAGGCTTGGCGTCCACTGCGGTTTTATCTTTGACCGTACTGGCACCTTCCAGCGTTGCAGCGCAGGCATCCTGGAGCATCGCCATTGCAGGCAACTGAGTCGACTGCGCTACCTCCCTCTTGGATCTTGTGTTGTGGCGTTCTAGCGAAGGTTTTGAACTATTCACACCCTTGGAAATAGCTCTCCCACTTTTTTTAGGGGCAACACCACTCACAGTCTTTGTCATGCTACCTGGAGGCATTTTGATTTTAACTTTGAGGGGACGCAATTGAGATGAAAATGTGTCTGCAGCGCTAGCAGACCCAGGACCCTCAGTGCCAGCAACACAGCTCTCCTTGTTTAAATTCTCCCCATCTCCAGCCCCCTTTTCACTCAGCTCTTCAGTGTCACCTGGCTTATCCTCTTCTTTGGGTTCATGTTCCATGAGGTCCTCTTCGTGACCTAAGTCCTTGTGGTTTGCTGTTGCTTGGGCTGAATCAGGACTGCTGCATCTCTTGGGGACTACAACACCTGTCTCGCTGGGCGGTGGGCTCTCAGGTGAGTCCCGTTCATCAATCACATGCTCTGGGTATTTATCCTCTTGGACTGATGCAGAACCTGTGCTGAGAGAGGGGAGGCAGTCCTGGAGACTCTGTGGTTGCGGCGCTTTGGAGGGACAACTGAGAGTGGTAGATGGCCCCTGCTCTTCAAGTTTGGCTTTAGGGTTTGCAGGTGCCAGAGAAGGCAGAGGACGATGAGAGACAATACCGGGGTGGGATTCAGGAGACCCAAAAAGCTCAGACTGTAGTTTTGCTCTGTATTTAAATTTTGGAGGGGAGGACATTACAGATTCTGGGCTCTCCTGGATCACCAGTGGACTTCCTAAGTCAGGTTCTGAGTCGTCATCATCGGAGTGCATAACATGTTTAAATCCAGCCTTAATACTCCCATTTTGTGATAAAGGGGAAGACGATGGATTATTAAGGAGACAAGTTCCATCCTTCTCAGGGGAGGGAGGAGGAAGATGAGGACTGCCAGAGTGTGGAGAGGGGGTAGTTAAGGAGTTAGGACCAGCCCTAGTCGAAGACTGGAGGTAGGGCAGGGGTTTCGAACTGTTTATGACATCAGTCACGTGTTGGACAAATCCAACCTCAGCTCCTTGAACACTTTTACCCTTAGAAGCATTCAGTGAGGACCTCAACGGTAAAAAAGGGTGCCATGGCTCTGCATTGGACTGTCCCTGGTCCCCGGGGACAGATCCCTCGAAGCCATTGGCAATCTGTGGCTCCACAGGGGCATCGGCAGGCCTTTTTGGACCAAACTGTGAGGTGAGGTCCCCCCCTGTGACTGTTATATCGCTGTGAGACTTCTCCTCCTCTTCCAAGGACTCAGGTCGTACTGTGTTCTTCACAATAACACTGACCACAGGGAGGTCACTGTGTGAGGCCGGAGGGCAGGGGAAGCACGAGGAAGACCCACTCTCTCCCTCATCTTCATCCTGTTCCTCCTCTGGACTTGATTGAATGGCCTCTTTGGCATCAATGTCTGGGATGTCAAAAGCTGCCAGCAAATCATCGAAATCAGGGGTCTTCATGTCCCCCATTGCCTGCACACGAAACGGGGCAACACGTGAGTCAGAACAACAACGTTACATCATGATACGTTGACACAGTTAAACTTGTCTGAATGAAATAAAATATGTGATAGATGGAATCACAAAAAGGTCGAGTGTGTCTGGTTAAATAAATAAATATTGGTTTTGTTATTCTGCTCCAGACTGCAGTCTGAAGAAACAGAAAGTCACACTTAGCTAACTGAGTTGCAACAGGTGGGTCCTTCTGCTAACGGCTAACGTTAGCTAGACGTTAGCATGCAACTAGCTTCCCGTGCTAACGACAAACGGACAACTTTCCTGATGTCACGTGATCTGCTGGATGAGAGCAACACTCACCTAACGTGGTCCTAATGTAGACTGCGTGTTGTGTGAATCCAGGTGAAGCTAACATCAGCTCACGCTTGTATTTCGACTGAATTACCTGCTGACGTTAGTTTGCAAAGTTGGTTCCTGACTTTCTTCTCGGACGCATAAATTCTCCGTCAACAAATTGTGCGACAGCGACTTCCCAGGTGCCCCAAGGTTCACAACATTAAAGAGATGTCCCGCGAAAACATTGGTAAACATTACTATTAAAAACACTAATTCATTAAACACTTTTCTGATACAAATTGAATATTCTGCAATTATATATTTTAACCAGTAGAAGCTCTCCGATGTTGTATTGACGAGGAATTACAAAAAGTATTGTCATCAAAATATACAAGTACCATAAGTAAAAACACGTATTTGATAGAATAAATAAAACATTTATTATTATTGAATAGTGACTATTAATGTATTGGTGTGTATGTCACTACAGGCTAATTAGAATGATTGATATATTATTTACTTGACGATTATATGTTGTAATCGGAATCTGGAGAGTAACTGGTGATTTTAGTTATAAACAAATTTAGTTGAGTAAAAAGAACAATATTTGCCTCTGTGATGCAGTGATTATAAGTATAAAGTAACTGAAAATTTAAATACTGAAGTACAGGTACCTAAAATTGCACTTCAGGTTAGAACTTGTGCACATTTTCTTACCACTACTTGTTTTGGTATTATGAATTGATAAGTCAAGAAAGATGTATGTATATTTTAGTACTTGCTGACATGCTGTTCTCTGCAGATTATGATTATCAAGCAATTCTGCACAAAAAGTACCGTAAACACTAAAACTGTATTCAGCTGCTTTTAAAAAAAGTTAAATTAAGTTATACACTGATGATACTTCGTATTCTCATTAGAATCATATTAAAATAGATCAGCGTTAAAAGCTAAAGGTCTAATATGTTAATTAGACCTTTAGCTTTTAACACTGATAGGTATGTCTCTCCTCTACTTCGCTTGCATATATGATGCATCGGTTTTTCCTAGTATAAAAACACCCTGTCTTAATAACAATACAAGGACCTGTGATCTTTGTAAATGTTAATGAAACATCCATTGAAATTGAATTGATTGATGGAACTGTAAATAAATGTCAAGTAACACCTTGTATTATGTAAATTTATTGAGGAAATCTGCCTATTTTACTGAGTAGTTATATTACAAAAGAAAGCATTTCTGCTTGACACAAAAAAATGAAATCAGAGTAGGCCTTTAACATAAAGTTGAAGAAAAAAAAAGGTACAAATTGTTTAAAGTTTACACAGCCGTTACACAGCCACATAAACAAAAGATGAACAAAAGGGTACCTGTATGAGGAGGGTAATAATGTTACTTTGAATAACACATGCGGTGCAATTCTCTGGTCTTTTTTTTATTCATCATATATTAAGTTCTTCTTTTGGTGTTTATTTCTTTTTCTCCTCATCTTTCTTGCTGTCGGGTTTAGAGCCTGTCTGGGAAGCCAGAGAGCCCATAGCGTTACGGATGGCCTCGTTGTTAGGGTCCACTCCAGGAAGGTTTTCCAGGACACTCTGAAGAAACTCTGGATCCTGCATAACATCGTAGTCCTCTTCATCCTGGACGAAGAAAATTACATATTGTAAAAGTTTACTAGGCACATCTCAATCTGATGAAAAAGACAAATGAGAACTAATAAAGGCTTGTGCTTACCTTAGCCTTGCTGGAGTCAGCTCCTGTGTCCATGTCCTCAGCACCAAACTCTGCAATACAAATGGAACAGAAATGAAGTTTGAGTAGGAAAAACAGGGTTTATGGACAATTGTTGTCATTTTTAACCTGTACTTATGATGTGTAAAAAACAAACATACTTGGACATTTTGAACTACATCCAATATCTAATTATTAGTATTACATACTTGTGAGTTATCTTAAGTAACAAGCAATACCATGCTCGTACGTTCATGCTGCATTTAGTTTAAATAGAGAACTTGGTAAATATGGACCTTTAATTGTAACTGCTCTTGCCAACTGTTAAGTCATTATATACAAGTAGGATATGTGGGAATGTTTCCCAAGCTCCAAAGTGACTCTAATACATTTACCTAAGCTGGGTGGAGTGGAATAATATATTGTATTAGAGTACCAGTACAAACACACCAATAAGCCTTATAGCAGTCAGGGAAATTCAGAAAAGTCTAAATCCATGTTTAACCTGCTCCTTCTCCCTGCATGGACATCTGCAAAGCATAGGCAATCTGTTCATCCTCTGTCATGCGGCTGAAGTCTGGTAGAGCAGGTGTGGCTGACTCTGTTTGGGGAACAGTCATCTTCAACAGGGCATCATCCGACTCTGCAACAAACAAAAAAGTGTGAACTCACTCAAAATGGGAGCAATATATCCTCTACTGAAGGAAGATGGGCAGAAATTGTCATCTATGAATGCAAATCAAGTTGTTGGAGATTTTGCTCACCATCTGCAGCAGGAGAGACAATACCAGCTTCAGCAACTGATGCGACAGAGGCTACGCGAGCTTCATCCTCTTGTCGTTGCCTCTGCTCCTCCATAGACACTCTCAGAGCCTAGAGAGAAGAGGAAGAAATCAGCAAGTAGCCTAATGACACACACATACACTGAAGAAGAAAGATAAAAAATATGGTATAGAAAGTAGCGGTGAAAAAACAGCAATATGGATGGATAATCCAGAAGATTTTAGAGTCAAAAGGCAATAGAAGTTGAAAGTTCCATGAACTACACAAAACGATACACAGCACAGTGACCTATTGGACCCACTTTTCCTCGCTCTCTTACCAAGGCAAGCTCTGGGTCTGCACTGGGATCCACTCCAAACTCAAAGTCACCGGTACCCAGGCCCAACGCTGCACCTCCCTCTCCAGCCAGGATGGGTGAGGACAGCAGGGCATCAGCCAGACTGGGGCCTGGAGGAACAGTGACCAGGTGGGAGCCTGCTCCCTCTTTGCCATTCAGTATGTTGATGAAGGCCGTCAGCTTCTCTGTGTTCAACTCCTGCAGGGGTGAGAACGAACGAGGGTAAGCACGTAGCTCTAACAGCTTAGAGATACACACAATATAATGTTAGTCAAGATGAGTGTAAAGCATTGATGGATAAAATACCTCCTCTCCAAAGTTAATGATATCCACATTGACCTTTTCCTTCTTTAGACGCTTTGCCATTTTGACCAGCTGCAAGAAAATAAGAATACTTCAGTGACACGTACATATTTTATCAGAAGGCTGTAATGGGCGAAAACTAACTAAGCTGGAAAACAGATTTAACACAACTGCCCATTTCCGATGATAATGCAATGGTACAATTTAAAATGTAAAAACGTAAAATAGTAATGAGTTGTGTTTAACTTCTTCAAAAATATTGATGTTTGCTGTTGAATTTGTCAACTCTTTATATAACCGAGGAAGACTTTTTCTAGTTTACATTAATTACTGAGTCATTTCTTTAGATATTCAACTGTGAATAATTATGTGTTAATATCAGTTTGGTGTATACAGGTAGCAGTGTTTAAAGTTCACTCAGTAAGAGTGTGAGGAGCAGCATGCTTTTCCAAGATGTCTACCATCCCATCCAAAGATTTATGAACGTGGCTCACTTCTTTTTCGTTGTCCTCCACTGGGCTGCCAACAAATGCAATTATGCGCATCTTGTGGTTTTTGCCCTGTCTGTGCTTCAGTGCCAACTATAGAGAGAAACATAGCAAATGAAAAAGAGAAACCTTATAAACTGAGAAAAATGCTTTTGCGTGACAAAAATGACAGTAGATCTTTTCACCACAGACATTTTGGCATGTAAAGGTGTAATAAATAACGATAATGATTTCTGCATTACATTTAGATGAGGCAGTTCGTTAACTGACTTAATAAGTTCCATTTGTCCAAAATTCCCCTTTACATATTTAACTATGTAATGAAAGTCACAAACTCACATGTGCAACCCTGATGCCGGTGCAGAAGCTGATATTTCCACGAGGCTGCACAGCATGCAACTTGGAGAGTATTCTGCCTGTGTCTGGAGTCAGTGTGGTCAGCACCTCACAGTTGCTGCACAGTGACACAACACATGTGTCATTATATTAAAATATTTTAGATGTCTCTCTCATTTTAGATGTCTCTCTCATTCAAACACATTGCCTCTTACTTTGCCATGGTGATGAGGCCCACGTTGTTTTCAGGGTTGGTCCGGGTCTTGGAGTGACACACAATAATAACTGCGTCCTGCTGAGCCTGCAGCCTGGTAGGCAGAAAGTCTCCATTGCGCATGTACTCACTGTTGTCCACACTAAGAAAAATGAAGAATAGTATTAAGAATGTAAACCATGCAAATTGTACCGATTGGACAAATACTGGTATAGCCAATGTGGATCTCTAATAGGCACTCTGTATAACATGTAACAGGGTGGACACTGACACAATTAGTTCATTGATCAATTTGATGATCAGACTTACTGACAACAGCTTTCTAAAATGATTAAAATCGCTGAAGTAATTCCAGTGAGGATTTGTATAATTTAGACTCTTGGACTGCTGGTTGGAAAAAAACAATTACTATTAAACAGGTTGCTTTGGAAGAATGTCATTAGCATTTTTCCCCTAATATTTCCTGACATTCAACAGACATAATATTACAGTATTAACACATTTCACATGACAAGTATTGTTGTAGCCCCAGTGAACACAATAACCTGATCTCGTACCATGTAACGTTCATGGACACCATTGCAAGAGCCCCGCAGTGTGAACAACCCTGATATCATAACTGACGACAACATAAGGTCGTTCATATTGTGTGTTTAGCTGTCTTTTGTTTGCTAGCTAATGCTAAAGGGAGACAGTTCAACTCAACTTGAGCCGAAATCTGGATTTAACAGACACGTTCTCGAAACTTAACAGAGCAGCACCACATTGTCTCACGTTAGTAACCACATAACGTGTTAAATGTCCTTAATGTGACTATAAAGCTCTTTGTTAGCTCCCACTGGCTAACGTTAGCTTGGTTATGGAGTGACTCAGGGAATAGCAGGAGCATCAAACACCAAACAAAACAGCATAAAGCTGCTCAAATGATTCAGCCCAACCGCAGAGTACAAGAAACATTTAGTTTATCAAATGATAGCTCATTTTTAATAAAGTTACCCGTCTCCATTTGCAACTTTAAACATAATTCTCATTCCTTACCAGACCATAGTACTTTCAAGCACCATCTTGATGTCCGTGGTTTACGACGTCATCGTGAGGGTTTATGGGTAATGGTGTTTGTTTGTTTTTTTCCTCCTTAAAAGATCAACTCTGTATTTCATTCAATGTTATGATGATTAACTATTTTAAACATTGTGATATTATAAGCTCCAAACGTTTACTCTAACACTTTGAACACTTCTGAATTTGGACACTTCTGAACACTTTAATTCATTCACCTGGTGCAATATCTAATACGTGCAATACGTTTAAGTACTTTTATATACTTTTTTTAAATTTTTTTATTCAGTCTGTATATTTAATATTCTTCTTTACTGTTTTTTTTATTACTGTTTTACTGTTTATTTATATTATTATCTTATCTTAATAACTAGTCCACAGTCCTCCATACTTCAAAATGAATATTGTTCTCATTCATTTTCAAGTTATTTGTTAGATGCATGTGATCCTTTATGTGTTGTTGATTTGTTTGAATTAACTGTCATAATACAAAGAACCAATTTAATGAAGTGATATTTTCTGATTGGTTTCTGGATACATTTAGTCTAAATTCACTTCCCTTTGTAAAAAAAAAAAATACATACTCCTTGGAACATGCAAATGCTGCCAATGCTGCAGTAACAGTCAACTATTTGAACTGATAGGCCGACTAAAATATTGACTTTTTGAAATCTCAGATGGAGAAACTCTTACTTTTGATGGATGTTGTTTGCCACATGTTTAGTAGCACCCAACTGTATGTCAACCTTTTGTCCAACAACAAAGCGTTGTGCAGAAGTTTGTTGTTCACACAGCAGCAGTTAAATCCCATCTCTTAAATCCTTATTGTTGTCTCAATCACAGAACAATTTAGTTAATAGTCATAAGAAAGCTTATGTTTTAATGTTTGAAGAACTGTTTGTCCCAGTTTCTCACAGCTGGCACATCTGTTCAGATTCTAAACCGATCTCAACAGGAGCAACGGGCTCTTCCCTTTGTCTACACCCACGCACGGCTCGACTTCGTGCTCTATAGGATCACTTCAGAGAATGTCAACAGAATGCATACTCGGGAAGGGGACACAGACCTCCTGAAGCTGCCATTTGCTCCAAACACCTGGTGCTCTGACAATAAGTTGGCTCAGCTGTGGGTGGACTGCAAGGCGACCATCAAGAGATTCAACATACTGGAGCACCCATCACCATCCTGGGACAAGAGCAGGACTCCTTTGGCGGGGGGTTTGGATGAGAATCAATCATTCATCGGTATGATTACTAAGCTCCACAAACGCTATTTGGATGACATACACTTCACTTTAGGCAATATGTTCAAATGGAGTATGAAATCAAGGCAGGTTTTGGTGGATAGAGCGTAAGACATTGAATTAATCACGTATCGAAACACAAATCAAACGCATTATACTCTCTAATTTAAAAAAAAAACTCTTTAGATACTTATAATATAATAAACCTGCACTATTATTCACAAACCCAGAGTAAAAGGTAGTTGGATAACACACTAACAAATGGACCAAAACCAAGATTTAGAAAATATGTTTAATCCTTTAAAATCAAACATGAAAACATCACCACCACATAACTGAAACATGGCAGGAGGGACAGGCAGCACATATTGCATGAGAAGGCATTTCTGTGACTCCTATGTACATATACACATTTTATACTCAGTAAAAATATAGTAATTGAAGCATTATAGGACAACCAGCAATGTTGGCTCGTAAGCCTTGAGAAACATTCATGTAGAAAAAGTTTGGGAGATTAACAACCCAGAATCATTGTTGAGCGAATATATCCATCATATCACAATCTGAACCTTCAAATATAAAAAGTGAAATTGTCAATAGTGCCCCTTCATAGGCAGTACACACTATAAAGTTTCAGACATCCTTCTGTCAGTATACAGTAAACGTACAATCATCTAAAAAGGTACATAATACAACCTTTATCATTCCAGCCTGCAGCAATCATATTAATAAATATACTTTTTAGAAATTAAATGTGGCAGAGTTTGTGGTGTGTGTGTATATATATATTGCATTACTTCAAACATATTGTAGCGTCTACACTGACTGCGCCGCCCTTAAAGCACCGTAGGATGTTTCTATTGTGACATGGTGTAGAACATAACTGCGACAGAACTGGTCTGCATCCGACAATTACATGGTACCACCCATCAAAAAAGAAAGTTACAACATAAAACCTCAAAATCGAGGGGTCACGAAACATAATCTAGATTTTTCTAATGAGAAAGAATTTCCTGGAGGTTTTTCTTTGGTGGCTGTTTGACTCTCAACCAACTCTCAACCATCTGTTTGAAATAATCCACAGATTACATTTCATCAAAGTATCAGAAACAATACATTTCAAGTACATCAAATTACACAAAGGGCTACCACAGCTGTAGTGAATTTAAACTGAATTTCACAGGAATGTAGAGTTAAATCTTGAAATGTGTCAGGCCAAAAAGTAAACGAATTCTTTGATAAAGTAACAATAAATTGATGTCAGATACAGCTCATCAGACAAGACATTATTTAGCAAAAAACAAAAAACAAACATCCAGTTTAGAAGTACATCCTTAAACACAGGACAACCCAGTGTTATTACCATGTACAATGTATCAGTCCATGCAGGTATCAAGGAGTGTCTGATTTCATTTTCATGTCAACTGCACTGGATCCTGAACAATTGCAGGAACTCCCCACTCTTTTCTTTGGTGCCACGACCGGCTTAGGATACAAAGGACTCCGTCCTAAATCCTCAACTGAACATGAGGAGTTTTCCTTTCTTCTATATTCACAACTCACATTTCCCCATCTCTCCCTCTCTGCTGCATAGACCAAATGTGCCTACAAAACATAAATAGTAATACCTTAAATGAGATGATGTCGAGTGTTGCTACAGTCACTTTGTAGTGTTTCAAATTTCTGTATTAGAAATATCTCGTGGGGTAAAAAGCTCTCTGTAGCTTGTTTAGTGCCCTAAACATAAACACAAAACACATTTTGTGAAAACAAAGCACAATTGTTATGAACAGCCAAGTAAAAGCTGCGATAGACTACATACCCAAAACAAAAAAAATTGTTATACACATGGTTATTAATATTGGTCCCAGAGTGGCTGTGGGCGGGAGTCATTTCTGTAACCAACAGAAATTAATAATAAAGAGATAGACATCCTCACTGTCAGACATCGGGGGAGTTAACAAGATTAGCTGCGCTGATGAAACACAGCGAATGAGCACTCGTCATACACATAACCAAAATAGATTGTACTCGTGTTTGCATTAAAATCAGAAATTCTTTTTAAGCCCTGATTGTTGGTCCAGACATACAAATGGCAGTTTGACAACTTCAGCTGTAGTGATAAGGCAGGTTTCTCTGTGTGACTACAACACGAACCTATACAACATGTCAGTTATACATCACGTTAGGGAAGGGAGGACCATGTAAAAGGCACAGACATGACAGACGAAGCTGGAAATTATTAATATTCTACGAGCTTAATACCATGAGTTCATTTCACAGCATGTACTGGCCAGCAATGCTGTCGACAGCTCTTCTCTCTGTAGTTATTTATAGCACATATGGTCACATCAGAGGGAGAGATTTTCAGGGTTGTACAAATGTGGTATGCCATGTTAATAAGACACATTCTATAGAAGAAAAACATTATAATGTACATTCAGCAGTGGCAAGATCCAGTTGGATCTTTTGCAGCACCACTGTGGCTTCCAGCAGAATAACTTAAAACAAAACATTAAACAAAATGGCTGTATAGGTCTGGTTCAACCCATTCCTCCACTGTTTCAAGATCCAATTTCCTAATACTGTACATCCACAGTCAGTAAAAAGAAATGCATACATGATTGCAGAGTCAACAGCAGCAAGTGTTTTGAACAAGGACCGTTGAAAGTTTAGAGTGCCCCTGCTTATGAGTAACGAGGGGGAAATGGAAGTGTGGTAACGGGAAAATTTCAGTCAGTCTAAATCACGGAAATGTGAACCCACTTCGACTCCGCATGAACACAGAGGCAAGTATTCGCTCCTACAAATGCAGGCCCGGCCCGTTTTGTGCTCTTGAATGGGTGCGTTCCCGCTGAAATGCTGTGTGTGTGCCGTCTCACAATCGCTCCATGCTGCGAACACACAATGACCTTCTCTTTATGGACAACTTGACCTTCTTCACCATCCACTGGGGACGTGGGCTTGTAACAATATACAACTCATTATTTAGTCTATTATGTAATTGAAGCATCCTTCATTTTGTGAATGTCTTTTTTAGAGAAGGGCTGGAAATTCAGGTTCATTAGCCTTTTTTTGTCCAGGTGTCTAGAAACATAGTTGATGTCAATGGCTGGGAATGCAAATTGTCTTTGTGATATTCCCCCATGACTATTTTCTTCATTGTCACAACCTCCATTGCACCCCGCTGCTCCGTTCAGCGATCCCTGTATATACTGTATGGGTAAGAAATCAACAGGAGGTGCAACGGAGGGTCCGTGGTGGATGGGCGACTTTCACTCTTTATCCTTTCTTCCATCCGCCTCGGCTCCTCCAGAAACGCCTCGTCTTCAAATATCAGTTTTTTTACTGTGAAGATGAAACTAATGTCAATACCAAGAAATGTAATAATACTTCTTCCTGGTTTAAAATAAGGTCATAAATAATCTGCATTATCGGATGTAGGATTTCAACATTTAAACTTACAAAACAGATGTTGGTCTCAGGGATGATGTCTGACAGTGAAATTACATCTTCGTTTCCAGACAAGTTGCCTGAATTATCGACAGCCCCTTCTGCCTCCAAACTGGAACATAGAAAATGGAATTAAAAGGAGAACTAGCACAGGCAAGAAAAAGAAAAAGAAAAAGCTTAATTGTTCAGTCTGATATGGCTGTAATTGTATGACCTGTCATTGCTTTCTGTACCTGTGATGGTCAAGCTCTGTGTTTGCTGATTTGTGTACCTCCACCCCTACAGACCTACGGGGAAAGGTCAGAGCAAAGACAATTAAAACAGAGCGTGAAAGTAAGGTGGAAGAATAAAGTCATGCATTATTAACTTGGTGAGGCTTTACCGTAGGGGAGGAGAGGTGGAGGCGACTCCTGTGCTGCCTAGTGACGAGGTGGACAGGTTGGCCTCATAGTCAGAAGGGTTTTCTCCCAGCGGCGGGGTCCTCGGAACAAGATCTGGTCTGCCCAACTGCACACCTGAGAACAAAGGACCATTAAGAAACCAAATGTCAAAACCAGTATCTCCAGCTGAGAACAGATGTACTTGATGTTCTTGTCACATTGCTTTGGACGTCTTGAGTTCTCACCACTGTCTGCCTCTGAATCTGTGCTTTTAAAGTGGCTGTGGTAGACTAGTCTGGAGTCAACAGCTGACTGTCCTGTTGAGTGGGAGAGCTGGGTGGGACCTCCCAGGGTGGGGGCCCTCCTGAGACCTCCCGGACCTCCACCACGACTCTTCTTAGATGGAGATGGTTTTACTGCAGAAGATGGAGGACATAGAAGTGGAAATGATCAATATGGGCACCTAGAGTCCCCCCCCCTGGTATTTCTATGCTGTTAATGCACCAGGCGATTAACAAGTGCATTTAAAAATACACATATGCATACTTACGTGGAATTTTCTTAAACACGGTGTTGCACATGAATTGCTGAAAACGATCTGCATAGAAGCCGGGTCTGTGAACTGAAACTGTGTCCTAAAGTGGTAAAACAGAAACAGAGTCTAAATGCAATCAAAATTGTCCAACAAACAGCAGTATCTACTACTCATTTATGCATTTGTTTGTAACTATAGTGAAAATTGTACGTAATGAGATTGTATAATTTCTTGACGCCTAAGGTAACATCTTTAAATGGTCTTATCTTGTTATCAGTCACTTTGCAAAATTGTAGCCAATTATTTTTCTATCAATAAAACCGAATTAATTAAGCAACGAACCATTCCAGTTATCTTATAGCTATGAATGATTCTCTGCGTAACAACACCTTTTTGAGTTTAATGCGCTTACCCCGTCATGGACCAAGGCCTTCCAGGAGTGCTCCAACTTCTTAATAAACCTAAATAATAAGACAAGATTAAACTACGTAATAACTGGAAGTTACAGAAATGGTTGATGTAGGTGGGAAGCTTGTTCGGGAATTAGGAACAAACGTTAAAACAAGGAACTGATTTGGCTGCTCTGAACAAACCTGTAAGACTGGAGAATGTCGATGATGCCAATGTAGATCAGCAGCCTCTCTCCTTTAGTATTACGAGATGGAATACCGCCCATGCTGAAAGGAGAAGGCCAGAGAAACAACAGCGGATCTTTTAATTGTCAAGTCCGAGTTACAAACGACAATACACTACAGACAAACACTTAAGCATTAAGACTCACTGATCTTCTGAATCCAAAGCTCCCTTCCCTCGAGCCTCTCCCTGAATGGACTCCATGGCTGTACAGTACAGACTTTTCTGAGTTTGTGGCCGGCGATGATCTGGGGTCACTGCTCCCTCCGACCCCCCACTGTCACCCGAGTTTCCCCCGCTACGTTCCCGGTCTCGACTGGCCTGGTCCATGTTGTGGATGCCCATCAACAGACTGTAATCCATGATCTTGAAGCTCTGCAAGAGCTACATAAAACATAAAAATACAATAAATGGAGTTGACATGACCATCAATAGGAGCATTCAAAGTTTCATAGATAAAACCACAGACTCTGTTAAACAGCGACAGAGAATTGGAGTTGAAAGAGGGCTTTGAAGTTACAATTGTAGAGAAACTGCAAAATTAATGAAGTATTTCTTAGTTTTTGACAATGGCATTCAATAATAAAAACAGTGGCAGAGGTTTTGACACGACCACTTGGATTCACGTCAGTGAAACACTATCTGTCAGTAATCAACAAAATTAGGGTGAGATACAAACAAGAAAAACCAACAGCAAATTAGACAGCAAGAGTTGGCTCGCACAGTTGTAGACATACAATGAAATTAAAATCTACAGAGTGGACATGGTAATTGAATACAGAGAATATAATAAATGAGTGATGAGAAGTCTATTCATACCAGTAAATGTAAGTGTGCGGGAGAAGCAAAGTAACCACGAAGCAACCAAAAAGACAGATTAGCCTCTAATGGACTACATAAGTAGTTTGGCTTTGCAAAATGCATTAAATCTATTATAGATGTCAGTTTCATTTAATTCTGCTTTTGATAGCCTGACACATTAACCTGCTGCTTAGTCGGTATGCGTTAATATTATTATTTTATTATTATCTGTTGATAACCTACAGGATAAAAGATATCCACTATGTCATTCATAAAACAACTGGATCCAAAATGGCTTTGTTTTGTGAGTTGATAATGAAAATCTTGGTGTTGGTGTTCAGAAAGTCAGATTGTAAGCATATATTTGACAAAGAAAGTCTGTATTTTTTATGTGAGGGCACAATGATAATATATTCTGCTGGTGAATACAGAGCTTGTGAATATTCTGAGCTTGTTTAGGAATTTACACTCGCGCATATTGTAACGTTGCACACAAATGTGTCCTGTAATCCCATGTGGGCTGAGAGGCTTGAATAAAAATCACGTCAATGAGAAGCAAGTGTCTCTGTGACTCACCAAACAGTCCCTCTGAATAGTCTTGCACAGGGCATTGTAGTTGTCCCCTTCCAGCAGCAGACCGTCAGGCAAGTCCTGGATGAAGTCCAGGTCTTTGTGAATGGGAACGGCCTTTTCTCTCTCCTTAGGGGAAGATCGTCTCTTATAGGTGGAGCCCTTAAGGTCGTATTTGAGGTGCATAGGGATGATCCGAGGCAGAAGATTGTTCATCACTACAATACGGATATTCTTGCCCCCTGCCTGAACGCAATACAGTCCGTAGAACTTGGGCAGCAGGGTGCGCTTGTTTTGGTTTATGTTCTGGAAGGGAGGAAGAATATGGAAACAGATATACGACACACTTTAATTAAAAATAAATTAGTAGTAGTCTCATTCTCATGATAACTATAGTTGATGCAATAAAATTCACTCATTAAACATGCATACTGAGCACACTTGCACTTCTTTATATGCATCAAGGCTCACCATGAAGTATCCAGGCAGGAGTTTCTGGAGGAACTCTGCCTCTTTGTGTTGAACAGTCTTGATGATGAACTCGTCATCACTGGAGACATAGAAGAGGGATCCGCTGGCTCCGGGGTTAGACAACTCGATCAGTGACTCGTTACACAGAGAATACTTCAAGAAGAAGCGGAGTCTGCATTAGTATCCAATTGAAACAAAGCAAATATGTTGGCATATCCAGAGCTCTAATTTAATTAAACCAGTGGTTCTTAAATGGGGGTTGCGATTTATTTTTAATGACTATTTTAAATACCTTTATTGGTACCACCTATAGGTCACTTTATATTAACAACAACCAACTTCTGACAGTTACTTTGTTGGCATCGATATTTGTGGTCGTGAGTTGGCGAAAGAACACCCTTAACCTTCCAAGTTGCTGTTGCACTCGCAAACAAGACACAAATTATCACTCACACGCACGCACGCACTGAATCGTAACAAAGTAGTGTTATAGTGAGTTAAGTGTATTGTGTCTGTATCGTAGATCAAGTATGAAGATACATTATGGAATCGTCTTGAGGGAACGATGCACAAAACAAATGAATTGGCAAACACCATTCATCCTCAGAAGGGGGCACAGGTTTAAACCTCTGAACTGAACCATTCTACAAGAGAAAGATTGGAACAGTGAATAAAGGCATAACAAAGTAAACATCGCAGTGTGTGTTTGGTGTAAGTACTGACCAGGTAGTCATCTGGCCGAATGCCAAAGAGTTCTCTGAAGTAACGAAAAGCAATAGGAGCGTAGGTCTTAAAGCGAAAGTCACTGTAGTGGTGAGCAGGAGTGAGGTTACTGCCTTCACTGAAAACATAAGAGAGCCAAAGTTAATAAAACTAAATGAAGAACACAAATTCATAATGTTTTTTTAAACTACAACTTCAAGTATTAACCTGGGAAAGAAGATGCTTTCGACCACCACGAAGTCCTGCATGAGAACATCCCTCTCCGCCTTTTGGCTTAAGCTGCCAACTGTGTGAGTGATGCCCAACTGGATGGCACCTTTCAGGGCAGATGACGTGGTCTGGAGGGGTCAGAGGGGAACAGACAGAAGGCATTATAAAAGATTGGCGACTTAAAAAGCATTAACGTCGATGACCTGTTGGCATATTTTACGGAATATTGGCGGATAACGATGGTCAGGAAACTTTATTTCACACTGTGATGGTTAACATTAAACTGCGTAATTAATCCGCCTCGGAGGGATCCGTACGGATCGACAACGATCACCACTAATAAACACCCAACTGGTTTTTTTACACTTTTGACCACTGCTGCTTAGAACTGCGTGTGTCCAAAACAAAAACTGGTGTCACTGACCCCCACCCTGTTCTAACCTTTTTATAGGTGGTCTCTCCTGTGGTGGTCTCAACCCCCCGGTGTCCGATGGTCTTCTTCATACTCTGAGTTGTGCCTGAAGAGCCAGGGATCTGAGGAGAGGGACAGAGAGGACATTTCTTAATATGGTCTGGCGTGTTTGTGCTTAAGAACACAGAAGACAAAGAGCAAGCTGTATGTAAACATCTTCACGTGACAACCGTATCCTGAGAAGTTGCTGAACTCGCAACTTGTGTGGAGGAAGAAGGACGTTAAAGCAATGTCAGTTGGTCTGGCTCCATCAATGTGTGACTATATGTCACACATCGTCACACTTTATGTCTACTGCAATTAGATAAGTACCAAAGAAATTTACTTCCATTTGTCTTTTATTGATAAACATTCCGACATCCTTACCTCTGAAGGGCCCATTTTCCGGATGCCACTGGTTCCTTAAGACAGAAAAACAAGGTAAAGTGGGATTTACAATGCGAGAAAGAGACTGAATCTTGAGAAGCTAAAAGCACTAAAGCCTTAAGGAACCACTAGTTCTCTTGTTCAGACAACTCAACTTCATGAAACCCATGTAGGCCTAAATGTCAACCCATGTGGTCAGTGTAAATTTGATGTTTGCAATTATGTCAAAAGACTTTTGCATTCACAGCTATTAACATGGAAGCAAAAAAAAAAAAACCTCTGCTAGTTAATAAGCAGGGCTATTTTCAGTACTGGCTGATGACTATGAGGCCAAGGATGAGCCCCGACCTAAATATGGCCACAGTAACTTGCCTAACTGCTGCCCTCAATACACCAGCTCCATGTGAACTGGAACTACTTCTCCCCTGAGCTGGCTGCTCCAGATTCATCTGCTCCCTGAAGATGTGTCTTCAGGTCACAACCTCCTTCCACAAAACTACAATGTTTACCTCTTTTTGTAACAACCTACTTTGCATCTCACATTAACTTTGCATTTATCATTTTGACTAACTCCAAGATGCATGTAACATTAAGACAACATAGATTTGTAAAATTAAGCCATTCAGGAAACTCAGCTGATCAGCATACCAGTAGTGTCTTATAAAGGTCAAACACATTAAGGAAAGTTGAAGCCATAATCAAGCAAAGACCTCTGGGTGTGTGTGAAATTGACTGGCTTGATAACCAAAGATAAGAAGTGGAATTGTAATGACCCAGACCCATCTATCCTCCTGGGTAAGAATGATAACAACCACAGCACCCAGTATAAGTGTAAGAAAGGCACACAGAAAAATAAATAAAATACTCAACATGATTTCCCTTATATAAACTTGCTGTTTAAACTCGCCCACTCTGCAAGCACCTCTAGCCTGTAACCAATGGCAACATGTTCTTCAATGCTGCAGTGCCATAGGTCAATATACACAAAAAGGATGTTGGGAAGATTATACATCTGTAGTAACAATCCTGTGTGTGGAAACTAAGCTCCGCCCAGCCAATTAATTCCAGAATATGCACAATAGTGGACGCTTCATCCCCAAAAAGGTGAGCGTGTTAATCATAAGGCAGACTCACTGAATGCCATGCATCTCTTCTCAGTTAAAAAAGGGACACACAGCAATCCTCCGGGAAACAATGAGCATCATTCTGTCCACATCTCATTATGTGAAATAACACACTATATCATCACTACTCATGCAGTTTCTGCTCACTCGCAAAGAATCACTCGTGCACACCCATGCGAGTACCTCGCTGAAATGCTCTCCTCCAGAACCGAGTCCAAATATCTGTGGAGTAGGAAACCGTCAGCCTAAACGGCTTAACCTAGTAAATAAACAACACACATATACTATATAATGATCTAAATATTTTGATAGAAAATTTCTTTTTGTCATTTTTGCACTAAATCTTGACCAGAAGATTACTAAAATATTCTGATCAAGCTTCATAAATCTGAGAATTAATATCTTTGGGTTTGGGACTGATAGTCCAAAACAATGCCTTGGGCTCTGGAAAATTCCAACTTTGTACTATTCTCTGCCAACCTAAAGACAAATCAGTTAATTGATTGATAAAGAAAATAATTAGCGGATTAATCGATAATGAGAATAATCATCAACTGCATTATTCATTTCATCACAGTGAAAAAAAATTTAAGAGACAACGTATAACTAGATAATTACACAGTTGCCGTGCAGCAGATTCTGGGTAGTAATTATCCAACTCAACTACTTAAGAATTACTTTAGCTTGTCAGCCTTACAACAATAGGCAAACCATCTGTTCCTCTCTGTATACTAAACAACTCCCTGCCAAACCCATTCATTTGTAGCCTGCAGCCTACACAAGGCAATAATATGGGACACGCACGCTCCGAACATCATTTTCTGCCTACGAAGACTCCATAAATATACTGGTCTTGCCCCGATGAGAAAACAAGCCCAATACGGGATAGTATTCCAGATACCACATTATGCTACTGTCACTCAACTGTCTGTGTGCGTGTATTTGACAGATCACTGTATCTTGTATTTGTACACTCCCAGACATGTGAAGTCACTATTTATATTCACTGATTCAGACTCGGTGGTTACCAATGGCAGAGCAACTCCTCTGCACACAGATAAGCTAATAACTGGCACACAACTAAATGGATTAGCAAGGTGCAACCTCCTCCTCATTATGTGTCCTGTCAAGAATATGGAACAAATCTGAACAGCCCACCCCCAGTCTGTGTGGGCACTGAAAACTGAGAAAGACCAGTTCATGAGCGACTCACCATACAGAGATCTGAAATTAGAGATCCCAGACTAACCTTTCATCAGCTGAACAGGGACAGCAGAGTGGTTTAAGCCTGTGTATTAACTAGATGAGGATGGCAAGTCTGTGTAATTGGTTTAAAGAATGGAGAGAAAAAAAAAAAATCACAAAGATCAATATTTCCTTTGATCATAAAATCACCTGGGGCATTTTGTAAAGTAAACTAACTGACATGGTACCATGCTCGTGTTGGAGCTGCACAATGGAAAAATAATTTGTCTGCTCGCTTTACCACAAACCTGGAGACACAGAGAGAGAGAGAAGGGTTCAACAGGCAGGGTGACGAGGGGATAACAGGGTGACGTTACTGTCCCATAGATGGAAGGACCCGTTTCAAACAGCAGCCACTTAGTGCCCCAGACACGAAACAATAGATAACAATAGATAATAGATATCTATCACAGCTCACATCCTCCTGCTGCTAACTCATTAGCATATAAACAACAACGAAATTGCCGGCTTGCCAACGTGGTCCGGGGAGTATTTCTTCACGCGTTATTCCACCCAATTATAATTTGAAGTAAATATTAACGGATAGCGAACTGAAGCTCCGTGAAACCAACCCGGGTCCGTCAACCAGGCAGCCGAACAAGTTATCCGTAGCCTGATTCATTTGTGAGGTGGGAAGCCTCGATGCTAATTAGCTAACTGGCTAACCGGGGAGGTGGGAAAGATAACGGTCGCCGAGTCGTTGTCATCGCGACAGAACGTACCGTACTTCTGTTTTCACGTTCGATTTGAGACAACAGCATGAAGAGTCGTGAACTAGATACCTGTCTGGGCTGCTGATCCACAGTCTGCTGTTCCAGCAGTCGCCATTACGATTTGACTCATTGCAGACCGACCGTTGAGTCCTGACGCTGGGGCCGCAGCAGCGCCACAGCGCCCCCAGTGGACGGAAGTGGAACAGTTTATGTTTTATCGTCACTACACATCATCGTTTATTTACACCTTTTAAGTGTATAATTTAAGTGATATGTTTGAATTATTTGATTAATAATCTTCCCAAATAACATTGACTATGATTTCAAATGTGTTTATTCTGTGTTACGCTGCAGTTTTATGCATAATACCTTGTTTGTGGTTTGTATCTTTATATTTGTAGTATGTCTTTGCATATTATTGTTCTATGCTGGGTTGAATCAATGTTACCTGCATGTTGTTCATCAAACCAAATAACTTATAATTTTATAGTTTTCATGTAATGTCACTAGGCAGACGTTAAAAACATGAGTTGCAATGTTAAGAACACAACATTAAAACATATAGTATGAATGACAAAATGGACATATAACAGAACAAATAAGCTAAATCATGGCTTATTTGTGGACATTTGTTTAAGTGATATTTTGACAAAACTGCAACATCTTTAAAATGTCCTCCTAAAAGATGCTCTTTGATTAGATATTTCACTAACTTATTTGTGTTCAACACATTTACATTTGCTTGCCAAACAATCCTCAGGCACTTTTTAATGTTTTATTAACTCATTGTAGCCTGTCAGGCCCACCAGTGCATGATTAAACGAACAATATAAGGTTTGCATGTAAGAAGACATTACACCACACATTTAAAAACTTTTTTATTTGAACTGTGGTAGATATGATCCCACAAAACCATAGACAAAGAGAACTGATCTTGCAGCTCCAAATGAAACTATAAAATGCATTCAGAATCAAATATATAAAGACCAGCCTATAACAAGTAGTGGTAAAGTGACAGACAAAAGTCTGTTTTACAAACTAAGAGTTTAAAAATATTTGTGTTTCATTATAAATGTATTCTCGTGATAACTGCTTCGAATGTGATTTCAGATGAAAAAAAAAGGAGAGCAAATAACATAAGCAGTTAGAAACCTATAAAGCTGGAATATGGATCATATTTTCTTCCAGACCGCTAATTGTTCCTGTTAAGTGATTGGAGGTCAACTATGCTGCTGGCTTACCGTTTCCCTTAATGGCTCTGAGCCAGTAGGGTCAGCAGCAAAAGGTCATAAGTGTTTAGGAGAGAGGGCACCTCTTCTTCTTCTTCTTTTGCTGTAAGGCTTTGGTGATGGCATCCATGAGCATTTTGGAGATACACTGTGCAGACTCTTGTGAAGATGTGCGGCAACAGAGACGGGCAGCTGGAGAAAAGGTATTCCTTGATGAACACATCGCTGATATTTCCTCAAGCTGATTTCATGGAGAAAAAACAAAACAACAAACAAATGAGTAATAGCATGACAGCATTTTAATATTGTGTTAAAACCAATAGCTCCTAAACTTTAATTTTCAAATATCCCAGCTCAAACTCTGTCTTTTGATTTCTCCACCTCGATTTTTGGAAAGGCTCACTTTCTTTTTAACTCACCTTCTGCTCAAAACAAGCAGTCTTGTGATCTTCAGACAGGGGGCAGCATTGGTTCACAAAGCTCGTGAGAGGAAAGCCAACAGGGAACCTAAAGCACAGTGACATTGTTACTATGTGTCTAACTTTACATTGTCCACAGATTGTGACCATGTGCTAAGATCCATGACAATACTTACAACACAGAGAACACTGTGAACAACTGGTGTCAGCACATTTCATAAGAAATATTCAATACAGAAATAAAAGAGAAACTGTACCAATGCCAAACAAAAAAAGAACATGAAAGAGGAAGAGAATTGAGGAAAAACACGGACAGATGTAGGAAGTTAGGTCTTACTTCTTCTTGATGATCTTGTGAGTGTCACAGATGTTGTGGAGTGAGAGTTCTTTAGTGGCAGAGGTTATGTTATAATGTGGGTCAGGAGAAACCTCTTGGAAACAGTTATGTTGATCATTTGACACGTTGCTCAAACAACAGTGGAAGTCCACCCGTCCACCTTTCTCGTAAACACAAAACCTGGAAAGCTCCTCAAGCCACTAAAATACAAAAGGACAAAGGACATGAAGGCAACAAACATGTCTAAATTCAGCAAAGATATGTACATTTGAAGGATTTTTACTTTACCGTCTTATCAGCACAGTTGAGCGCACGTTCCTGCTTCTTTTTGCAGCACCATTTGAATCCCTTTTCTATACGATTGATGGTCTTTCCCTGACGAGCCAGCATTCTGCGCTCACGACCTGACAGGCAACTGATTATAAAGTGGGGGCGCTGATACTGGTCGCGACACAGTCTCTCAATATTGTCAGCGGTGGGTCGTCCGGGAGGAAAGCTCTTGTCAAGTTTCTGGGGAACAGATGGTTTCTTCTCTACCATTCCTCTGTTTCCTCTGACACTCTGTGGCATCATCACTGTCCTGTAAAGTATGCGGCTTAAGGTCAGAGCCAAGCCGGACCTGTATCAGCCTCTAGGATGCATTTAATGTAATGTTCTTTCTGATTTGTTTCATTAAAAGGTTTATGGTTGGCCTTATTATCATCAAAATCCCATGAAAAGACTTTGGTTGCATTATAATAATAATTATCTGAGTAGGATTACTCTGATGGCTCCAGCAAAAGAAAAATGGCAAGGTTATCAAGCAAGGTTGAAACTAGCTTAACTCTTGCTGGCCTACAATGCAGCAGCATCTGGGAATGGGCCACCATATTAACTTTCCAGAGCAGTCAAATCCTTCCTCATAATATATATTTTGTGTTCTGGTGAGCCTACAAACTTATGGATCAGTCAACCGGACCTCCTGGGTCACATTTCATTGTCTCACTGGTAACTGAAGAACCACAATACTGATTTCCCAACCCTATTTCTTTCAGTCTCATTCCCAACTGAAGATGTAACTCTTTAAACACGGCTCACAAATATATAGCTTGTTAAAAGAAGGCATGGTAATAAAAACTGGGCACAGCAGGTTTTATCAAATGTTATTCAAAGAGGGGTGTATAGTGCATTTGTTGGGTACTATTTTCAGCTGTAGATTTATACACATTTGGTGCTCCAGTGAGTATTTTCAGCTCCAGGACAATGTGGAATTGACTCAAAATAAACTAGTGTCAATGGTTATTGTAATGAAGGAAAGTGTCACCCAGTGCAATCGTGTGGCCCATTGACACCTTAAATAGTATTTGGGATTGATTGACTTTAAGAAAAGTATAGAATTGTGCAGGGCATATTCTTCAAGGCATTAGCAGGTGTTAAAGCAGCTCATTAAAATCTGAAACTGATTTTGTCCTCTGAATCAGACCATAAATGTTAAGTTACATTTGGCAACTATTAGGTGGAAATGTGGGACCCCTTGAATTTAATTGATCTTAAATATCATCGTAACTTTGTGATGTTACTTAACCGAGACTTGATTGTCAATATCAAGATTTTTATTGGTGCTCATTTGACCTATTTCCATGCATAGACTACCTCTGGCAAGTGGCAGGGTCAAAGCTGAAGTTGTCTGTCGAGGGAAGCGGTGGTACCGGTAGCTCCTCGGTTGCCTCGTAGTTTGGGTTTGGAGCGTCGTTTTGGAAACAGTTCAGCTTGTCGTCGCCTCTCAGAAAGCAGCAGTGATAAATACGATGCTTTACCGCTATGTCCTCGTCACAGAAGGATTGGACAAACAGCTCCCACTGAAGTGGGCACAAAACAATAACACAGACACAGGGTGTATGCATTAGGTCCTTTGATACTGATATGAAGTATGTATGCCTGAGGCTGTATGTTGAGTGATTTGCCACCTGTGATTAAGTTGAATATCTTGAGACACACTTAACCAAAACTGGAAAACAAACATTGTAAGAGGGAGGCAATACGATTGAGATAATTCTTAAAATCGGAAGAATTTAAGCCAGGTTGGTTTGTTGCCTTCAGTCAGCTCCACTGGCGCTCATGCCAAGGCCTGTCTGACACGCTGGGATGCATATAATAAACTTATCAACTGGGAGCGCCAAAGGCCTTTTAACTTTGTTTAAAAAATGCAAGTACCATCACCTCAGCAATGTGAAGAATGTTTCATGCCCTTTTCCAGTTTGGGGTAAAACAAAACATGCAACAAAAAAAATACAGTGTTTGATTTAAATATCTGAGACCAGGCCTGCTACTTTACAGCATGAATGTAAAATTACAAAAGTTGCCAATAATATGACATCTGTGATAGCCTTCCTCTACATGAGGTATTTAAGTGGAAAGCATCTTGATTGATATTTAACGTTAAATAATTTTGGTTTGGGATCACACTGTATCCACATCATTGTGTCTCTCATCATGCTTGCAAAAACATAAACAACAAAGTGGAATGAACCAAGAGGAGCAGAAATAGAACCAGAAGATACATGATGTCATATCATTATTTTACATTTATGCAGAGTAAGAAAGAGCTGAATCGGCTATAACTTACTGCCTGTGTGGCGCAACACAACGTCACTTCAGTCCCCCACATCTGGTTACCTTTGCAGCATGTGCTCAACCAGGACTCTCCCTTATTGACATAATCAGCCATACTCTTCTGCTGGCTGAAGCCAGAAACAGGAAAGTAAGACTTTGAGTAGCTGGGACGATGTTCTCTATTGAGACAGATAGCTTGGAGATTGTCGGAGGTCGGTCGCCCGATGGGGAACTTGAGTGGGTAGTTCACCATGGGAGGACCATCAAAGGAACGGGGCACAAAACTTGGAGAATCTTAAATGAAAAGACAGGAATCATGCTGTTATTTGATACTTTTACAGCAGTAGTGGAGATGAATTTAATGAAAACTCAAAAGAAAGAGAGGAAAATAGATACGAATGTCTTTCTTCACGCGTTATTCCACCCAATTATAATTTGAAGTAAATATTAACGGATAGCGAACTGAAGCTCCGTGAAACCAACCCGGGTCCGTCAACCAGGCAGCCGAACAAGTTATCCGTCGCCTGATTCATTTGTGAGGTGGGAAGCCTCGATGCTAATTAGCTAACTGGCTAACCGGGGAGGTGGGAAAGATAACGGTCGCCGAGTCGTTGTCATCGTGACAGAACGTACCGTACTTCTGTTTTCACGTTCGATTTGAGACAACAGCAGGAAGAGTCGTGAACTAGATACCTGTCTGGGCTGCTGAAGGTCTCGAGACTCCCGGTCTGGAACGCCCTGACAGAATAAAGATTCTATCTGACAGGTCCACCTGTTTCTGCAAAATTAAGTCAGGTGGTGGTTCCATCTCTGAAAGACACACAGATTTTTAAAACAATGACTTACAAAAAAGCTGGTGTCTACAGCAGCATAAACAGAGATACTTAGGTTTTATTTGTTCTATAATTTAACCTGACCTCAGGTATATCAACTATTGTCAGGCATTATCTTAACCTTAAGGGAATCTCTAGGGATGTAGTATGGCACTCAAGAGCCACAGACGACATGACACAGGCATTTAAAAAAGTGAGTGCTCCTCGTGACAAGCAAACTAAACTTCATGCATACAATTAGTGGAGAGCTCCAAAGACCTCAATCTCAAAGTGAAGTCTTAAATCTCAAAATAGCCTCTTGAAGTATGTAGAGGTACAGCAGAGATACTGCACTAGCATGTGAACACACGCACCTTGCATGATTTTGTCAAAGGTGACCTCACGCTGCTCCATGTCCCGATCATCTGGAAAATGTTACACACAAAGAGAAAAAGGCAGAAAGTTATATAAATCTCAATATACTGAGAGACAGCCAGTGGTGGAATAAGTGTTACTTTACTTAAGTAGCAATCAAGTAGCAATAGTACAGTGTATATACACACACACTCTATTATAAGTAAAAGTCCTACATTTAAAATGTAAATTATTTAAGTATTATCAGAAATATTTACGCACAGATTTAAAAAAGTAAGCCAATTTTTCATCATTGAATATTACACACTGTGTTATTACTTTTAATGATGTTAATGTGGCGGTCTGGGGTGGAGCTAACATCATATTCTATTAACTCATGTGCAAAATCTTAATCTTCAAAGTAGTTATAACTATAAAATTAGCAAGCCTATTTGCCTTTGAAATGTATAGTGAAGTAGAAGTGCCATGACATATAAATATTCAAGTTAAGCATTAGTAGGCTACCTAAACTTGTTAGATTTCCTCACATCAGAACAGTCATGCAAGTCAGTTTAATCTAAATTCAGTTTGCGATGTGATTAATGTCAGCGGGTCCAGAGGCGAAATAAACGCACTCTCACGCGAACAAAAATGGAGTCAGCCGAGAAGCAAACACAACAATTTCTGACATGAGAACAACAATAACAACAACAACAACAAAAAGAAGTGGGAAAATAACGAACCCGTGGATGCTGAGCTCAGTAAAATCAAGACGCATGCGGCGGAGCAGACCAGAGCCCCTGACGACCCCATTGTAAACTCGGTGGTGTGTGTCGTGAGCTGTTCGTCCCGCTACTGCTGCGGACTGTCCTGACTCCTGGCACAGGGAACAGAGGCCGCCCAGGAAAACACGCTCGGCGGGGCTACGCACAGACGGGTTGGTAATTGGTCCAACAGAGGCTTCCGTGCTGTCCGTCTGTGAGAGCGGAGCTCCTGCGTAACCAGATGTTATGCTTGTTGTGAGGTTTCAGGGGGGATGAGGCGGAGGGAGGGAAAGAGGGAGTGGAGGAAGTTTTTTCAACATGACTCATATGTGATCCGTTCAAATTCTGGGTGCTGTTATGTGGGAAGTGATGAGTTCGTCTATATTGAAAGGTCGCTGAATCTGAGCGCATGTGTGAACACGAATCTCCTTTCAATCTTTTGTATTTAGACTGGCTGTTCTTGTCACTCATTGCTCTGCCATTAAGCCCAATTATCATTTATTGGAAAAATAATTATTTGACTAACTGCACGGTTATGTCGTGGGATTAAGAGTGAGCTATGTCACTATTATTTATATTATTATTATTATTATTATTATTATTATTATTATTATTATTAGAAGTAGTAGTAGTAGTAGTAGTAGTAGTAGTAGTAGTAGTATAATAACTATTTCGTATAAGATAGTTTACATGCAGTTTATATTAAGTAAGTGAGCAATATCCAAACTGGAACATAAATAGATCAATTTTTATTTCAAATGTTGGAATAACAAAAATAACACATCCCGAGGGAGGCTGGGGAAATGGAATCCGAGTGGACCATGTTCAAAGCCTCTATTGTGGATGCGGCCGCCAGGAGCTGTGGTCAGAAGGTCATCGGTGCCTGTTGTGGCGGCAACCCGAGAACCCAGTGGTGGACACCAGGGGTGAGGGAAGCCGTCAAGCTGAAGAAGGAGGGGCCTGGTAGGCCCAGGGGTCTCCTGAAGCAGCTGACGGGTACCGGCAGGCCAGAAGGGCTGCAAGCTGTGGTTGTCGCGGATGCTAAAACTCGGGCATGGGAGGAGTTCGGGGAGGCCATGGAGAAGGACTTTCGATTGGCCTCAAGGAGGTTCTGGCAAACCATTCGGCGGCTCAGGAAGGGAAAGCAGGGCCTACCACAGGCTGTTCTCAGCGTGGGGGGGGAACTGCTGACCCGGACTGTGGATATCGTCGGGCGGTGGAAAGAGCACTTTGAGGAACTCCTAAACCCGGCCAACATGTCCCCTGGAGAGGGGGCAGCGCCTGAAGTCCTTGGGGTGGTTGCACCCATATCCCTGGCAGAGGTCACTAAGGTAGTCAAAAAGCTCCTTGGTGGCAAGGCGCCGGGGGTGGATGAGATCCGCCCTGAGATGCTGAAGGCGCTGGACATTGTTGGGCTGTCTTGGCTGACACGCCTTTGCAGTGTCGCATGGGGGTCGGGAACAGTGCCCATGGACTGCAGACCGGGGTGGTGGTTCCCATCTTCAAGAAGGGGGACCGGAGAGTGTGCTCGAACTATCGTGGTATCACACTGCTCAGCCTCCCGGGAAAAGCTTATGCCAGGGTGCTGGAAAGGAGGCTCCGACCGCTTGTCGAACCTCAGATTCAAGACGAACAGTGTGGATTCCGTCCCGGCCGTGGAACAGTGGACCAGCTCTTTACCCTCGCAAGACTACTGGAGGGGTCCTGGGAGTTCGCCCAACCAGTCTACATGTGCTTTGTAGACTTGAAGAAGGCTTTCGACCGGGTCCCATGGGGGGTTCTGTGGGGGGTGCTGCGGAAGTATGGGGTGCCGGACCCGTTGGGACGGGCCATCCGGTCTCTGTACGCCTGCAGTAGGAGCTGTTCGTATCCTCGGTAGTAAGTCAGACACGTTCCTGGTGGGTGTTGGTCTCCGCCAGGGCTGCCCTTTATCACCGGTCCTGTTCGTGACTTTCACGGACAGGATATCTAGGCGCAGCCAGGGGGCGGAGAAGATCCGGTTTGGGAGTCTCGGGATCGCATCTCTGCTGTTCGCAGATGATGTGGTCCTGTTTGCCTCCTCGGACCGTGACCTCCAGCATTCACTGGGGCGTTTTGCAGCCGAGTGTGAAGCGGCAGGGATGAGAGTTAGCACCTCCAAATCTGAGGCCATGGTGCTCTGCCGGAAACCGGTGGACTGCTCCCTCCAGGTGGGGACAAACTGCCTACCCCAAGCGAAGGAGGTCAAGTATCTCGGGGTCTTGTTCACGAGTGAGGGTAAGGTGGAGCGTGAGATCGATAGGCGGATCGGTGCGGCTGCAGCAGTAAAACAGGCGCTGTACCGGTCCGTCTTGGTGAAGAGGGAGCTGAGCCGGAAGAACAAGGTCTCGGATACAAGCGGCCGAAATGAGCTTCCTCTGTAGGGTGGCCGGGCTCAGCCTTAGAGATAGGGTAAGGAGCTCGGACATCAGGAGGGAGCTTGGAGTCGAGTCGCTGCTCCTTCGTGTCGAAAGGAGTCAGCTGAGGTGGTTCGGGCATCTAGTCAGGATGCCTCCTGGACCCATTAGAGGTTTTCCAGGCACGTCCAACTGGTAGGAGACCCCGGGGAAGACCGAGGACACGCTGGAGGGATTATATCTCCCGGCTGGCCTTGGAACGCCTCGGGATCCCCCAGGATGAGCTGGAAAGTGTTGCGGGTAAGAGGGAAGCCTGGGTCGGTCTGCTGAACCTGCTGCCACCGCGACCCGACCCCGGATAAGCGGCCGAAAATGGATGGATGGAATAACAAGAATATGCTATTTTAGTAGTCACCAAGGTTGTAAATGCATTTTTAAAGCATCAAACTAATGAAACTGTGGCTATTTACCATGAATCAGATGTTTACTTGACCCTAAAACCATTACATATGGATGTCAACATGCATGTGAATATTAAAAAAGTATTGATTTTAAATGATTTTAACTAAAGCAGTAGAGTTTGATATGCCCTGTCAAGTATAAGTCAACAGGAACCAACATGTTCCACAGTAGTGTATTGCATTTGACCTTCCCTAAATGATCATGTCATGTCAAACTCCACAAATGTTTGTTCAACGCTATAATTTTACTAAAAGTTAGGGTTTGTTTTTAAAAACTTAAGACTTTAAATAAACTGGATGTGTAAAATCAGTTGGAATGCTCCTTTAAATACCAGATTTTTTTTTGTATTTAGTAAAACACAAAGAAATGTATAAATATAATGATGTTGTGTTACCTCAATCTGAATTTGTCCATTTCACCAAGTGTTTGTGAGTTATTGTTTGTTTGTCAAGTGAGAGAGAGAGAGAGAGAGAGCGAGAGAGAGAGAGAGAGAGAGAGAGAGAGAGAGAGAGAGAGAGAGAGAGAGAGAGATATTAGAGTCCTTATCGACTTGTTATCTCACACTGAGTTTAAGTCCAGGGTTACTGTGACCACGGATTCCCGTATAAAAGACCACGAATTCCCGTATCCCTCCCACCATGTTCTCGTAATAATAAATAATAATAAAAAGCCAAATCAGAACAGAGAAGAACTCCCTGTGCAGCTGTGGACTGTCATGTAACATGTGTCTACAGTTTTTTCTCTATAGGCCACAGTTTAAACTGGAAGATTTATCCTGCCTTTGGCTCTTTCCTTTTCCATCATAAACAGTCGACATGGGGATCAAAGTTTTCAGTTGATGGTTGTAAGTCCGGAAACTGTACAGAAGTGTTTGTCCCGGGTGCACATTCCCCAGAGAGGTCGGAGATCAAAAACAAAACCCAGACTCTCATACTCACATATTTAGCTTCCTAAAAGGCTGCTGAAAACTGGCTTTATGTGTCAATATACATGCATGCGTTGACAGTTGTCTGGCGCTTTTCCTTCACTCTCGGGAGTAAAAATCATTTTTTAGGTCTTGTTTATTTGTATTGCTCAATTCTATGTAATGTCCTTACGAACTAAACAGGTGCTGAGCAGCAAAAGTATCGTTAGCACAGAAGAAGATAAAACACAGCGGAGGAAATTGAAGTGGGATTACTGTGGAAAATAGCTGACACGAATGGGAATCTGGAAACTAAATAAACAACAAGTTGTGCTGTGGTTTTCCAACATGAGAGAGAGAGAACATCACAACAAGTATAGTGCTAAACTGATTTTCAAAACAACGTGAAATATGAAAAAAATAAATCCCTAAATGTAGAAAGTTGCTTTCAGCAAACACTCTCACACAGAAGGAGATATCAAAAACACAACTTTCTAACGTGAGTATATTTGACATAAAGTCTTCGTGGCTTTTCAGAAAAATGGTATATTTACCACATCCAATTGACTCAGTCTTTTAATTTGCTTCCTCTTAACTTGGTTAGCAACAGTCTTTGTCTTTGACAACCTGATAACTTTCCACTGCCAGAGTCTGCTGAAGGGTCACCCGCAATGACTAATACTTCCTTTGTGATGAATACAACAGCAACAACTCTACAGTGACTATATGCTTGGATTTGTTCATATGCTACTGGGAAGCATACTGTTTTGTTGAGTTAAGGGTTTTTCTTATACCATAACAGGATTGTTCTTTCTTTCTTGCATGTCTCAGTCTTACACAACAGGTTATGTTACACAATAAAATAAAGTTACCACATCTGCTTGGTATTACAGCCTCAGCAGTTTATTAGCAGATTGACATCATAATCTCAGCCATCCCAGGAACAGAGAGGGCTACATCCGGACATACAGTATTTAATGCTGAAAAATCTTATCATTTCAAATTTACTCATGGCTTTATTCGAAGATATGTTAAGAAAGAAAAACATATGCAAGTTAATCTGGAAAAAAGGAAAAGTTTGCAAACAGAGGAAGAGACTTATACTGTATCTCTCACATTTTTTATTACATTTCTACATTTAATGCAACATATTTTCAAAGCTCAAAATATATAAAAAGCCTGTGAAGACATATTCAAACACAGAGGATAACATTTAAGAGGTACTTCTGCTTTGTAGGATTTATTAGTCAATCTGACAAGATCACCCTGAGGAGAGACATTTCTCTACAGACATACAGATACAAAGAGGCAGGTTGTTTATTGTTGTCTGGATGTGTTGAATTGAGATTTCATGTTTTGTATGGAATACTTGTTATGCAACATATTAAAGAAATACTGCACACCTAAAGGCGTCTTTGAGCTGTAAACTAAATAATGTGACTGTAAGGTGATGAAACAAATCAATGCACGGTTTTATCTTTGACATTTCTTACCAATTTTGTTAAAATCTGCATTTCATTGGCTGAACAGGGCTCAAAAACGCCATCTACTGCTTTAGATCAGGCAAAAGACAATGCTGTAAACAGGAAAATGTCACTGAAAAACTCACATCCATCTTGCCCACTTTTCATCATTTTTCTAAATGATGCAGGTGCTCAGACAGACCTGGGGGTGACGTTACACTTTACCTTTCAAATATGTATACAATATGTTGGTGCAGCCTATTTTGCAGGCCCCTGAAAGACCTCTGGATATTTTGTGACATATTGAGCACACAAATAGACAGTTGTGTAATGTTCATTATATTAACAGGGCTGTTGAATCGGGTGTGCAAATTGTATTATTATTTTGATTGCTTAATGTTGTTATTTTGCTGCTGGAATCTGATGTTCACTTCTCAAGGGGAGACGTGTGGTAATAAGCTTCTTGCTTTTTTTTTGGTTTACTAGATGATTCTTTCTTTCTGTCTAAATTGCTTTTTATACCTTATTTGTATATCTAGCTTGTCCTGGACCAGCTACAAAGTCACCATTTAACTCTGCAGGAGGTATGTGTTTTAAACTCCATAGACAGATTTTGGGTGGACTACCATTTTAAGTTTCAGCTGACAACGATCGGTATCCTGCGTCTTTAAATTTCTATGTCCAAACGCACTGTGACACACATTTACTGTGACTCACAATAGCACGTATCCTGAGAAAATGAATGCTGTACCTCAATGACATGGAACAACAAAATGTTTCCCTGGAATAATCAAAATAGGTTTAAGCTATCAAAATATTGAAATTTATGTTTGACACAATCTACCAAAAAGCTCTTTACTCATTTATTTTATTTTTAGAAAAATAGATTCTGTCAGGAAATAGTGACGAAACTTAAAATAATATGTGTGTACGACTTTGCGTATACTGGTTGATCATCATTGAGTGGTCCCCGGCAGCAACTCTGCTTCAGAGGCGAACAGCTCCTTGTAGAGTGGAGGGAACAGAGAGTGAGCAGTGAGCGGGTAGCGCTGACTGAACCAGTGTAGCTTCTCCATGTGCAGGCTGCACAGTGAACGCAACACTGACATCCTCTGGTACAGCTGCAGGGAGAACACAAACCCAGTTAGAAATACGCTGCCTACTACTGCGAGGAGCATGAAGGTCAAAGAGTAATGTGTTTGTATCGAGTAAATAAAGAGAAGGTTTCTGCTCTGTACTGAGACATGTACCTTGAGCATGAGACTTTCTTGGTTGTCTCGGTGTAGAATGTGTGTGAGTCCAAACTCCACGCTTCGTTGCACTCGCTGAACTCTGCCTCTGTCCTCCAGACAAGGACGATCTGCACAAAAAGACAAAAAGAAAAAGAAAATTTGTTTTAAACCCGTATAATAGACTCATCATTCTACATTCATGTGAAGTCCTGGATCACTGTGTGGCTTGTTATATTACCTTGTCTGCCACTGGGGGGCAGACAAGCTAATTGATTCAAATGGAAAGCTGAGAATCTTCTTCAAAAAGCTATATTTTCCAAATGTGAACTTTTTGGTCTTAAAGAAACCATCAAAGTGAATCTGAACACTCAGACCAGGGGGTAAATCCCGCAGATCAAGGAAATAAAATAAAATGAATATTGCCTGATTGAGATTGCAAAGCCTGTTACATGTTGTTTATCCTGCTGGTAATCAACTCATGCGATAGCGTCTTCCCACTTTTTTTCTGTGTTAAGAAACAAAATGCAACATAATTGAGGTATAGGTGAGTTGATCTTACCTGTGTTGATCAGCACGAGAGCACTGAAGAGAGCAATCTGCTGCTCCGTAAGCTTTAGATCACACATTCCGTGAGCAAAGTCAAACACCGCTGCGATTAAATCACCACATGCTGCAAGAAAACAAACCACAGATAAACCACCAGATGAATATATTGTGCTCACTGCATGAATGGTTTCAGAGCTGCCTTTGTGTGTAGAGGCATCCTCACCCAAAGACTTGAAGACTTCAGCTCCAGCAAATTTCCCATCGAAGAAGACGGTGTTGTTTTCTGTGTTGAAGAAGCGACTCATCCTGACCAGAACCACCTCCATGGAGCCTGAGGGAGGGGTGGGGGAAACAAGGATGCATCAGGAGATGGTAAAACAGGGAATAAAAGCATTTTAGATTATGATTGACGGTGACAGGTAAACTCACCGGTCTTCAGGAGAGCAATCTGGTCGTTCTGGCTGAGCAAACGGAAACCTGGGATGTGTTTTGCAAACTCCACCACATACTGCACGGCATCAGTCAGTCGGATGGCGCAGTGCTGCCACATCTCATCCACCGACTGTGAGAGAGAGTGAGACAGAGAAAATATATTGTAGGGTCAGTTTATTTGAGCACTCTATGTCTAACTCATCACACATAATCTCATGCTCACTGTCCAGTCTACTGATCCTTGCTTGGAGTTAGCGCAGAATGTTTCTATATTGTATCTATTTAAGAAATGTAATTGAATATTATAACATATGTGTTGCTGAAGAGCATTCGCTTCATATGCGATCAAAGAGGAAGAAGAGGAGAGGGGGGAAAATCTAAAATGTTCTGTTTGATGAATCAAAAGGAGCCTCAAGATCATTTGAAATGGCGTGTTTTGTTTTGAGACTGATAAGGTCACACAAATGAGGTAGTCTGAGAACCAAAAAACAGTCGTCAGGTTGGTATACCTTGCTCTGGTAGGCTTGGATCTCCTCTCTGCTGAGCAGTTTCCATCTGAGAGCCTGTAGCTCCTCCACTCTGTGCTGGCTGGTCTCTCTATGGGAACGCACAATGCTGGCACACAGCTCATCTGAAAATGAAAAAGAAACACTTGTAAATATTAAAATACAACACACCTTTATTCACGTGAACCCACTGTGCTGTTTGCTCACCTATGTTCCTCAGAGAGTGAGGAGGATAGAGGCTGTAAGGATCCTCCAGAGGGTTGTAGGGATGAATCCCCACAAGATCATGAGATGGCTGCCTGGAGTCGAACCCTGACATGAGGAGTAAAGAAGACAAATGAGAAATAAGCAGAAAAGAACATTGTGCACAAGTGTGATGTGTGTGTACACACGAGAGCCTTGCCTCTTATGTCAAGGTGTCCGCTGTTGTCCCCCCTCCCCTGGGGTCTCGATGTGGGAGACACACCGGAGCCTCGGTAGATCATGCCCGACACCTGCGACTCGTTCGGGGAGCACACCAGGTAAGGGTGAACATCAGCGGTGTAGGACAGCAGCTCGGCCTCCCCGGTGAAAGCGTAAGCTGAGGCCATGGGCTGAAGGATCTGTGGGGAGCGGTCTTGCCGGGCCTTGGTGGGGAAAGACAAGAGAGACTGGGCCTCTCCTTGAAGCTGCTGCTGCTGCTGCTGCTGCTGCTGCTGCTGCTGCCGATGTTTCTCCACTTCAGCAATCAGAGAGTCACGCTGACGTTTGGACATCCGTCCAAACTTCACAGCTGAGGAGGACAAAAACATGAAGACAAGAAAATAAACAAATGCTGTGAGTGGAGTATATATGTCTGTCGGTCTGCATGTCGGTGTGTTGGTGTCTCACCGTCTCTGCTCATGCCCTTTACTAAGCACTTCTGGAGACGGCAGTGCTGGCAGCGGTTGCGACTGGCCCGGTCGATCTGACAGTTGTTCTGCCTGGAGCAGGAGTAGGATACAGTGGGCAGCTGGCTACGCCGGAAAAATCCCTGAGGGTTGGTTAGTTGGTATGTCATGGTTAGCAAAGCCCAACAGAAACTGGATTTTTAAGACAAATACCAACACTGATATGTAAGACTTACAAACGTGATAATGGACAGTGTTGTAGTACTCAAGAACGGTCTTGGTCTCGAGACTTTTTGAACTCTGTCTCGTCTCGATCGCATTTTTACTCTCGGTCTCCGCCTCAGACAAAGGACTCAAGACTTTATATCAAGACCACAACTCAAAACTGCCTGTGCATTGTCTAATTTATTTGGTAACATCATGACTGTGATTGCTCAAAAGAAAACAAAGGAACATTCCCATATGTAAAATTCACCTCTGCAATGCCTTCTGATTATTGTATCAAGATATTTCTCATAGTACGCTTATACACTGAGTGAAGACCAAGACCGGACCAGTGTGAGTCCCACACTGCATGACACACGTACAATCAAATGTGGAAAATGCAAACTATAGGCACTCCTCAAATTGACATGCAATACACAATATAAGGGGTGAATATAAGAGGTGAATGAAGATGAATCTTAATTTATTTCCTGTGGATGTTTTTATGGGAATGGAAATATTTCAGATCAACTTGAGGACTGACTATGGCTTGTGGGACTCACACTAGTCTGGTCCTGGTCTTGACTTGGTCTCAACCCTTTCAAAATGTGTGTATGTGTCTGTGTCTGTGTGTGTGTGTTTGAACAGTATGTGTTGGATGCTGTCATCTCACCTTGCAGCCCTCACAAGTGATGACTCCATAATGCACTCCGGAGGACTTATCACCGCAGATCTTACATGGGATCACCTCAATCTGAGCTGAACAAACACAAGAGCAAAAGCAGTGTTAACATTTCCAAGTGCATTCCACATCTACTTTCCTCCACGCGGGTACCACTTCACACTCACTCAGATAGCACACCAGGAGGGACAAAGCTACTGAGCCAACTCGATCTTCAGTATCATAACTGCTCTTTGTGCAGCAGCTGAACAGCATATGAAAAGCTCAAATGTATCAATGAAATTAAACAGTGCAATAGTTTATGGCCTTTGAATAACATTAAATAATTCCACATGTTGTTCATAAAATTATTTAAATATTAATTAAAACATCAATCTAAACTTCTATAGCGCAACAGCTTCTCACTGTGGAAGTAGCAGCCACAAGCATCATAATGCCACACAAAGAAGACGTCATCTGAGCAATTCCTACTGTGAGAACGTATGCTGTACTTTCCCCTTCAACATTTATTGCTGTGTGACCAGAGTAAACCAAAGGTATTTTCCTCTCAAACACTTCCTGTTTTAATAATAATGAACAAAATAACATCAAATACGGCGAGGAGAGGAGTCTTCTGAGGACGTGGAATATTTGCAAATGGAGAAAGGTGAAGAATACGAAGGTGTCAACCTCAGAGTCCTTTTAAGTGGTTGACTGGCTTCTGTTTCACTCTGACTGTCCCTCTTTCATGTCAATTCTTTCTTTGTGAATCCATCTCTGTCTCGCTCATAAAGGACACAGCTGCCAGTAATGCACTCTCTCTACCTTCATCACTGCCAGTAACGGCCCACCCCCCTCCGTGCCCCTGAACTCTGGAAGCTCTCACGCCCCTCAATCTTTTGCTTAGTGGCGATTTTTGTCAGAATCCGATGCATTAATACCAGAGACGTCTAAAATTCTGTCTTGTGAAAGGTGGGAATTTGTATAGTATGTCCTGACAAGCATATCTCCAATAAAATAATAAAGTACTGTGTATAATTACTTTATATAATACATTTATAGTAATATAGAATGACACACAACCAGGAACCACAGCATATAGCATTGTCATTCTTTACTAGATTATCTTCTTTTATCTCTTCCTGTCATGTTCTCTCTTCCTTCCACAAATGCACTTAAGATGTGTGATTATTTTCTGCGAGACAAGCTCTCACGTCTGATACAGAAGTATACTTGCATATCCGTGCATAACTGTGTCAGATTCTCTCACGAGTGTGTGTTAGTGTGTCAGTGTGTGCCCTCTTTATCTGGTGCCACAGGGATAACCTGAAGGCTCCTGAGGAGGCAGCCGGTCTGAGGTGAAATACACTTTTTAAATGCACACGTAGAAGACTATGTGTAATGGAGAACAAACACTTGTGAGATGAGTGTGCTGCTTCTACCAATAGAGCTGATTTATTAACCTCAAGATTCACCATGATAAGATTAGATTTCTTTCACAAATGTAACACACTACGGACACTCCAAGATGACTGGATGATTTAGTTCAAACAAACACAGCAGAAGCATTTCCTGCAAGCTAAACATCATATACTGTATATAATCAAATGCCATGTAAAGTTACTGAGCTGTGACTATGACTGCAGGATAGAGAGAACATGAGTGGTCTCTGTTTTTTCTTCTTCTCACTATTTCACTTCTGATTGTCAACCTCAAACAACAGGAAATCCACCGTGACCCACAACCTTTCACTGATCACACACATACTCTCACACACTCACACTCACACACACACACACACACACACACACACACACACACACACACACACACACACACACACTGCTCGTCCTCTGATAATTCTTATCAACCTAACTACACAGCACGGTATCTAAAGCAGTACCACATTAAATCACATTCAAAACAAGGACTCTGCATCAAGACACCCGTATCTCGTGGTGTGTGTGTGCATATGTGTGTGAGAGATTAAACAATTAAAAATAAAATATGTCTTCCATTAGTATCTTTGTCAGTGACAGAGAAGGGTTATTGTATCTAGCAGTCAATATAGACGAAAAACATATTTTATAAATACATGTTGGATTAATCTAAATTGGCTTTTTTGTTTTTACTGCCAAATGCCTAAACAGCAGATATGATAGACCCTCATGTGGCATCACTGCTCAACCGCTCAGCTCATGACCCAATTAAGAAGGTTAAACATATATCTCTGCTATAGATCTTATGTGCTTATGTGCTCAATCATTAATGAAGATGAATTTTGCTTTCCAGAATGCTCTATCAAAGCAATGCTCTTTACTTTTGTTGCATCATGACTTACAATATATCTTGACGAACATTCAACATTTTATGTTTCCACTGCGTTCCAGTAACAACGTACAGTATGAAACCAACCATGAATGCACCACACAAAGCTATATTTACTTATTCAGACTGAAGTGACATTATTTAAACAAAACAACAACTCCAATCAATTTAAATCCTAAAATTGATTTTGTGTTAGATGATGTTAAGAAGTGAAGATGTTTGAGTACAGTAGATGAGCAGTAGTGGAAATGTTCTGGTTTGTCTGTCAAAATAAAAGAGTGCCACCTCCCACGCTTCCGTATACGAGACACTGTGGACTGATTTATGCCTTTTGATCAAGATTTAGAGTTATCAATGGCTTAAAAACTACATTCATCAGCGTCGTCGTACATACAACGAAAGCTTCCGTGTATAACAGCCGATAGACATTACGAAAGATTCACAGGTTTCTTGTGTGTGTGCAATGACTTCCTGCTAGACGCTGGACAATTGCTTTGGTTTTCAATTTTTGTGATTCTTAAGCTTGACGAGACAAAGTAAGGTGAGCTACCTCTTGATAGGATCAATAACACTGAGCAAGCCTGAAAAGGCAAAAAAAGAGTCATCATTATATGTATCACCTTAAATATACTGAAAAAAAGAAAAGAGAAACAAATAAAAATGTAAGGAAAGTTTTGTTCTCTGGATTTCAACCTAGAAAGAGTTTATTTTCAGTACTCTGTGTGTTTGTGTCTGTGTGTGTGTGTGCGTGTGTGTGGGTGGTGGGGTGATGGGTGGGCAGATTGACACGCTCAAGTCTTCAGCCTAAAATCACCCCGTCAGCACTATGTTCTTAGACTGTAAACGGACAAAAAAAATCAAAGAACTTTCCTCTGACGGAAGCTTTGGTACATGCGCGAGTAAAAGTGTGCAAGCAAAGTTTGTATATACACGCACGCACACACACACACACACACAGACACACACACACACACACACACACACACACACACACACACACACACACACACACACACACACACACACACCGATTGTGTGTTTGTGACAGATTAGCAGACTGTTACAGTTTTCAAACATCACGTTATTAAACCCAGATTAGGAGGATTACCGGTATCATTTAAATGATCACTGCAAGTTAAATGTTTTAATAATGTGCGTTCCATGATTTAAAATGGTTTAGATAATTAATGTGTTCATTATTATTAATAATAAAGACACACTTTTTTTGTCAGTTTTGAAAGTAATTCATATAAATGATCCTTTAAAGATTTTAATATAAAACTTGCTGAGGCAGGACGTTTAAAATATTCGACATCACTTGGGTAAAAATCCTATATTTTATATTGTAACACAATATATATGAGGGGAAAGTAGAATATGTTATCTTTGTAGTTAACTAAATAAAATAGCATAAATAATGATCATATCTAAAATGCATGCTTTTCTTATTAAAAAATAACCAAATCCAATTTTAGATTAATTGAAATTCCGCAGAAAAGTATCTCTCTGATTTACTGACACAAAATGAAAACATGGCTGTCACAATTCCTTTCTTTTAAAAGCCACGATTTATGAATGTCTAACTGTAATCTGTATTTAATGATCTTTAACAAAACCTTAAAAAAGAGAAAGAAACACGTTAGGGTATTTTAATAAGATCTATTTCTTATCACTCGTCTGTATTGAATATTTTGCAGATCTACAGTATAGGTGTTAAATATCTTTATGCTTCAAACTGTGTTGGTTGTTACATTGATATGAGTGGCATTCATTATTTTGACAACAACAAAGTGAGGACAACTATCCACAGTACCTTAAACTGAGAAAAAGGGAAACATTAAAGCTAATCTGAATACCACTTAGCACTTACTTTGAAGTGCAGGCAGAATTTGGGGGTGTTTGAAAGAAGTAATGTTTTGACAGTAGCATTGTGTTGCATATCCTTTACCATATTTTGGGGGGAATGTGTCACCTGCGATTTTGATGTTAGCTTTGATCTAAAGCCAACCGCTTTTGCCGCTTTGGAAGTGCTGCACAGAGGCACAAGGAAATCCTTTCTGATAAAGAAACTGTATAAGAATGTACACAGGAATGCCCCCAACACAACAACAAAGGCAAATTAAAAGTGTGTGTGTGCGCCCACTGTGAGTGTGTAACACCAAGGAATTAGACAAATAAATGTTTGTGGATGAAGTGAAGACACCAAAAGTTCTGTTTTCGGCAATGGGAGCCTCCTTCTCTTTCTTTCATGCACACATTATCCACACACAGCTGCAGGGCCGAGATATGCTATATCTAGGCACCATCTAAAAAGCAGCTGCGGATCTGTGTGTGCTTGTGCATCTAAACGTGTGTGTGTGTGTGTGTGTGTGTGTGTTTGCACGCTGCAAGAGAGAACAAGTGGAAGCAACTTGCAAAAAGAAGATGATTCATTTCTCATTGTTTCTTCCCCTCTGCGTGTTGTGTGTTCTTATTCTATTAGTTTTTAATTACTTCGTAAAATAAATCTCATCTTTGTTTATCCTCTTCATTATCACATTTTCACAATCATATCAGCATTTCCTCTGCAACCTGTCTACGGTATGTGAAGTTAGTCCATTCAAACTGATGCACTGTGGTTGTGAAGCATCCTGTTTTCCTGTCTCTTGCGAACGGGTTTGTAATATTTCAAATATCATTTTAGAACCTGATCTTTGGCCTTAATACGTTTCTTTTGTTAGATATGTTACTTATCAGGAAAATATGATGAGTCTAAACAAAAAGTGTTTTGCAATAAACTAAAAACGTATGTAAATTGTTTTAAAAAGTATACATTTTAACTTTTTGCATCTTCAGTCAGCTCAGCTTCATGCCTGATGTGTATGTGGGAGGGCGAGAGTGAAGAAATATCTGAGACATGATTCAAATCTTACATCCATCAAAGGGAGCTCAAAATTGAGTCATGTTACTAAACCCTAAAACTGAAACACATACATTGATGTGAACGTACACACCAGTCCGCCAATCAAGAACTCTGGAGAGACCCAATTTAGTTTCAAAACCGAAAAGAACATCTGCCTTCATTAAGGTACTTTAAACAAGCAGAAACATCAAATAAAACATTTAAATTAGTTTGATGGAAGTACAAAATTGTGAAATTTTGAACCACTTTGAACTTTTTATTTCACTGTTCAACCTAGTGAAACTTGAAAAAAAAAAAAAAACTGTCATTATTAAAACTGTCTGGATAACAACATGATGCATCAGAAGCATCACGTCACAGTCATATAATCACGTTTGATAAACTCTAAAATCAGGGTTGATGGAGAGAAACTTTGAACAAATAGCATGCAATTAATCTAATTGGTCAAATATCTTTGTTTAGATTGCCCACACACATATATACACACACACACACACACACTCATACACGTGACACAAAAAAAACTTCATCCCTACCTCGCATCATCCTCACTCCTCCACTTGTCTCAGACGTTTGTCCCACTTTCACAAACTCACTTGTCCTCTCGCTGTGTCTAACAATACTCTTTCTTTTGGCACTTTTTTTTCGCACCGTCTATTCTTTCAGTCTTTCTTCTGTCTTTTCGTTCTTCCTTCAGCGAGTCGTGTCAGGTCCTTACTGCAGCTTTAGCACACTTATTCAGACTTTTGAGTGACAGTCACCGCCTCACCTTCCTTGTTAGCGTGTGTGTGTGTGTGTGTGTGTGTGTGTGTGTGTGTGTGTGAGAGAGAGAGAGAGCAAGAGACAGAGAGGAGACAGAGAAAGAAAGGGGGGGGACTGTCCCCTGCCCGGGCTTCTTTCTCAAGGTACTTTTTCCTTATACCTTTGTTGTTATCTTCACCCCCTCACTCTACACCGCACGTAAAAGAAAATCTACTTTATAGTGTCTGGCACCTTTAGGACTCTCCTGAGAATTTAAAGTAAACTATTTTCAACAGGAGTAAGCAGAGTAAGTTCCAAAAATGTTTCAGTAAAGTAAGATTTGATATACTCTACACACAAGTTTAATTTTTAATTTTTTAAAGCTGTCTTGTTGATGCACAGGCTTGTTTATTTACACTGGTAGGAACAAGATAAAAGTATTGAGATGAGCAGAAATACCATTATTTTACATTACACTCTTATAAGTGAATTAAAAAAATGGGAATTACGTAAATGTACAAATATTTTGCTAGTAAAATGTACTTAAAGTGTCCAAAGTAAAGGAATGTTCCCCATCAGAGCACTATATCACATTACTGGATTATTATTATTGCTCCATTATAATGTGAGCAGCATTTTAATGTTGCAGTTGGTCAAGGTGGAACTACTTTGAATACTGTTGGGTAGTTTATTCTATAAAAAATGCATCATAATTGGTAAGGTGATCACATGTTTGTATGTAAACTCTTCCAAGTAAAATTAATGTTGAATAATATTTCCCTTTTAAGCAAATGGAAAAATGTAGGGGCAATACAAAAGCCTCAAAATTCTATTTAAGTGCAGTACTTGAGTATGCACATAGCATGTGACACACAAGACTACCATGGCTATCTTCAATACATACATGTGGTCTCACTCATGAGCAACACTCAATAGAATCCTCATTGTTTATGATCAATATGCTTATCATCACGCCACTGAACCCAAAGGTTGGTGTGTGTTACACAGCATCTCGACGCTTGGTAACACACCCAGGTGTGCTAAAGTTGTGGCAGAAAGTGTTAAACCAAAGAAGTTAAAAAAAGATGGCACGTTATCTCTGCCATCTGCAGTCAGATGCCAAAGCCCTAGTAGTTGATATTTTCATCACTGTGTGCCGTGTATATGCAGTGTATGTGTGTGTGTGTGTGTGTGTATGTGTGTGTGTGTGTGTGTGTGTGTGTGTGTGTGTGTGTGTAGGGGGCAGCACAGGTGCAACAAACAGCGCACACACTGTTGCTAATGCAACGACACTACACGCTGTTTGTGTGTGTGTGTGTGTGTGTGTGTGTGTGTGTGTGTGTGTGTGTGTGTGTGTGTGTGTGTGTGTTTGGTGTCTTGCTGTACAGGTGCAATGTTGTATGTTCACTAACTATGAAGTTAACCACAATGCATGCACAAATATCTAGCACAAACACAAGCAACGTCATCACCACATTCAGACATACATACATTTTAACACACCATATTTCATAAAGCACTTACTCAAATGAGTCTTCTTGGACACAACTCCTCCTGAGGGAGAAGAACTGTTGTTAGTGATTCAAAACTGCACAACACTTACTGTGAATCTAAGTTTCACTACAAGCTGTACTAAATATGAGCATCTGGGTGAATATTTTAGAAACAGAAACACAACATGCAGTGTATTCATGAGCTTTATAGACTACACTTAAACCCACATTTAACCCAGGGCTAAATAGCACACTGGTACTTAAAAAAAAAAAGTAAAGGAAAAGTACATTTACGAAAGTACAGTATTCATTACAGTGTTTACATCCTGCTACTTTACACTTCAACTTCACCGCATTTAATAGAGAAATGTACCAAACAACCACAACACCACCAACTACAACATGAAAGTACTGCTTAAATGTATATATAATAACACAGTGGGCGTTCTGAAAAAACAAGTACTTTTATATTTTTAAGTACATTTTGTTGTCAATCCTTCTGCTAATAAAGTGAAAAATTTAAATACAGGACTTTTGCTTCTTATACATTTTGTGTTTCTAAAGGATCTGAATACTTCTTCCACGACTAAAAGGAGGGTTAGCTTGGCAGTGAAATATCAAGTTAAACATTATGTTGTAATCATTGTGATGCTTTAAGAAGTGTCATACAACAAAATGTAAATGTGCAAATGAGCAAATAATTGTGTAAAATCCTGAATATTATAAACACAGAGTTGGCTTTTAATCAGGGGATTAAATACAATTAGCATGAAATGTGACAGAAACTAAACCCGGTCACAAATTCAGCTGTGATAAACTCCTCGTTGTCAAATCCTTAGTGGCAGTTTGACACAGAGTTTTCCAATGTACAAAGGCCTGTGGTCAGATAAGAAGCCTTACCAAGAGGTTAAATGAGAGGATTCTAATTTACAATGCTGTGTGTCAAAATGTTTCTGTGACCCTTCGTCACCCATACACACACACATGCACACACACACACACACACACACACACACACACACACACACACACACACACACACACACACACACACACACACACACACACAGTGAGGACCTCTCGTGGACAGTCAACACGAAAACCCTGGCAAAGAAAGCACAGAGGCGCCTCTATTTCCTCCGGAAACTGAGGAAAGCAGGAAGCCCTCCATCCATCATGTGCACCTTCTACCGTGGCACCATCGAGAGCATCCTGACCAACTGCATCACTGTGTGGGGCGGAAGCTGCACAGACTACAGCAGGAAAGCCCTGCAGCGCATAGTGAATGCAGCTGGAAGAATCATTGGTGCCTCACTCCCCCCCCTCCCCTCCCTGCAGGACATATACAACACCCGCCTCACCCGCAAAGCGACCACGATTGTGAGCGACTCCTGCCACCCCTCACATGGTCTCTTCAGCCTCCTGCCCTCTGGGAGGAGATACCGGAGCCTCCGGGCTCGCACCACTAGGCTGTCAACCAGCTTCATCCACCAAGCTGTCAGGAAGCTGAACTCTCTACCTCACCACTCCCACATCTAGACTCTGCTGCTAAACTGTCTGACCGCTGCTATTAACGCACACTTAAATAGTTTCCTAATCTGTTTATATGTTGTTTATATGTTATATGTTGTCTATTTTTTACTTTTTTAAATGTTGCACTATTCACTTTTTTTTCAGACAGCAGAGAAACATAATTTCAGGTCCTCTGTATGTTTGCACAATATGGAAGAAGTGACAAATAAAACTGACTTTGACTTTGACACACACACACACACACAAATGAGATAAAGGCAGAGAAGGTGGGTGTCTGTGAAGCAACAGGTCCTCTTTTCTTTTTTTTTGTCTGTTTGACCACAATTGTGAGAAAGTCTGTTTGCAGTGAGTGTGAGTAAACGGACGAAGGGGCAATTCTGAAACAAGGGGTTCATTTCTGGAGTTGTATGTTTGCGTGTGTGTGTGTGTGTGTGTGTGTGTGTGTGTGTGTGTGTGTGTGTGTGTGTGTGTGTGTGTGTGTGTGACAGAGAGGTTCGAAGGTAGAGGAGATAAGTATCAATGGAAGACGTAGCGAGCCGGTCTTTGTCTGACACCAGATCAGGCCCTCTGTGGTTTCCACTGTTTTCTCCCCTCATCAAAACAGTTTTGCTTCATAAGCAGAAAGCATGGAATGAAAGCAGAGCAGTGCACACGCAGGCGGAAAATGTAAAGACATTTTAACACTAACTGTGCAAAGGGTTGAGGGGGACTGCTAAATAAAATGTATACGATTTATGTTATATGAAATCATACTTTTAAAGGAACTTTTTGAGGTAAATATAAGCACAATTTCCAAACTTAATTATGTTAAACACATGTAAGCATTGTATTAATATGGTTTCAAAGGAGCGTCCTTCCTTTCATTACACAGTTATAGAAATGCACAGATCTAAATCTGTTTACCAAATTACTGAACCAACACTTAAAACAAAGCTGTTAGTTTATTGGATATATTTATTTCTGTCTGTTTATGTGCATCTAGATAAATACATATTATATTATTATTCTCGTTTAAAGTTTTCTACTTGTGTATATCGTTTCTTTAGTTTCTTGCATATGTATTTATCTTGTGTTTTTTTTTTTTTTTTACTGTTTATTTATATTTTCCCTTATCAATTACTTGCTTATTTATATGTATTGTTATGTTTTGTTAAGACTGTTTTTTGGGGGATTGGAGGGATGTTGTTTGTGGATGTTTGTTCTGTGAAAATGAAAGCCAATGAACATTATGTGAGAAAAACGCTGTTGCTTAATGGTTTAAAAAATATATATAATTCACGTACCCTGTTCCTTTTTTTAATTTGGTAGTAACAAATTGAATTTGTTGATGATCTCTACGCTGAATCGAATTAACAGTTTGCAGTGTGTGGCTTGTGGTGGAAAAATAATCTAATGCGATCACCAACCACAATCAGTCTCTGTACAATCTAAATGTGACACAGCATGTACACATTTAGAGAGACACACCTGTCTGCCAAGCCATAAACCCACCACACACATAAACACACACACGCACGCACGCACGCACGCGCACACACACACACACACACACACACACACACACACAGACACACTATACAAGACTACATGATTACAGAGGCACAAACTCAAACACCACTCATCAGTCAGAATCTCACTAACGTCTCTACTCTGACATCTAAGCTGACTGCTCAAGTGACAGTTGCTGCGTTACATAACAGCACTGAAGACCACTGAACCCAGAGAGTAAGTCGACAACTTCGCCTGAATACAAAACCATGAGACATCGAGCACAGATAAAATGCAAAATGTAAATATATTTAAGGCAGATTAGCTGTATTACCTTCTCAACCTTCAGGCCAATGTAAAATTATGTAGAAGAAGTGAAAAAGCCAGATAGTGTTTTCTATGACAATCTGTGTAATTAGTTAAATAAATAGGTACAGTAAATAAAAAATAAGTAAATCCGGAAAAAAAAAAATATATATTTACAATATAACAAAATTAGTCAATGTATGATACCATACTGAATAATTGAAACAGAATCACACGTGCGTACACTCAATTAAAAGAAAGGCCTGAGTGATGCATGGTATGCGTGTTCTTAAAAAAACAAATCCAGAAGTTAGCATCGCACTGACTCCCACGACACAAAAGTATGTTTCTAAAACGTTATGTTTCTTTGCTTTTTAATGATTGTAACAGAAAATAAAGACCTACCCGGCTTTACAGGAATAGTGTTGTTCAATAATTTCATTGTCTTCTGTCTCGATCACCAGGTGACGTGGTTGTTCACTTTCACACTGTGATCTGTGGGCTTTAGTGTCTATCTATTTCTTTTTCATCTGTTTTCGCTGCTGAATCAGTTTGACATCCTAGAAATATCCTTCAAATGTATATTGTAGACCCTTCTGTCTGCTTCTATTTGCCTTTTGTTTACATATATATATATATATATATATATATATATATATATATATATATATATATATATATATATATACACATAGTATAATATATATTCAGGAAATGGAGTCGCAATATATTTTAATAAATCCTTAACTACATACTTAAAGACATATGGTGTGATCAAATAAAAGTGTCACAAAAAAAGCAGGATTCACAGTTTTAAGGTGAATGTTTTAGGTTTGAGGAAAGAAAACAATTCATTTATTTATGAAGTAAACATTAAGTGATGTCTGAATGTTTAAAAATTGCTTTGAGGAGTTCCAAAATACATGGTTGTGATTTTTGTAACTGAAAGTAGTTTTGCTCCATAAATTATGATTTATTGCAAGAAATTAGCATGCTTGATATAACTTTGGTTTACAGAAGGATACTAGCGGACACTATTGTGACAACAAACAACAATATTACTTTCACAAATGACACAAATAGAGTATAGAGAGAAAAGGAACGGACCCACAATAGATACCTGAGGGACACCACAGACAGCAATTGATCCAATAATGAACAACTGCCCTTTAGAGTTTTACCCTGAAGGGCAGGAGGAAATGCAATGTGGAGCAGTACCAGATACTCAAAACGGTGCTCAAGAATAATGAGAAGACACCCACAACCGCCACTAAAACCAAGACATTCGTCACCTTAAGAAGGGCCATATCAGCAGTATGAAAAAAAAAATGTCCGACCACACTGAAACTCACTGAAACCAGATTGAAACGCCATTACAGCAGTTCCAGGATCTGATAAGTTAGCTGATGTTGCTCTTTAAAAACAAACTTTAACCACGAAACCTTTGTGCCATTATGTAGCGGTTGTTAAAAAATGTTCACTGACAATACTATGTGTTGTTCCAGTTCCAGCTGTCTTGAGCATAATCTTAGACACAATTCACAAAAAAATAGATTACAGTTATATTTGGAAACTTTCGCACCTTCATGAGATTTAAAATACAAATCTGTGGGTTCAAACCATGTTTGGCTGCACAGAGTTTGACTTGGTTTGACTTGACTATGGTCTAGGAGGGTCCAAAATATGAGATAACATGAACAACTCTTTCACAGATCCAAAAATGATGATTTTTATGATGATAAAATCTGGCATTGCTCCATAGACCAAATCACCCACTACTCACTATATTTTGTATTTTCGAATGTATAGTGACAATTATTATGCCCCCTATAGTTCAAAGTATCCCACAAAGCATCTTGAAAAATAGTAGGCCAAAATGTTCACTAACCAAGCTCTATATACCATCATGCATTGCGCTAAAGGAAAAATTGGAGACGGACAAGAGGAGAGCCACCAGCCAACGTTTTAATGATGTAATTAGCAATTTATATATGATTACATTTCAGTTTAAATTTAACTTAAATCGAAAGATATAAAAAAGACACTTAGGACCATATTTGTGTAACACATATGATAAATACTTGATGTTTTTGATTGTGTCGTTTCTGTTAATCATTGTACTATAAATCACTCTATTAATGGCAAAATAAATCACTCACTATAAGCAAATATAAGTGCAATATCAAAACTGTCTGCATGGCTATTGCTGACATTGGTAACTGTAATGTAAGATACAAAATGCAGGACTTTGAGGTTTAATGAAGTATTATTCAACTGTGAGCCTACTGTATTTACTGTATTATACAGTATTTATATAGATGCTGTTGCACCGCTGAAAGAAAAACAAATGTCTTCACTCTGCTTTACATCCATGAGCAAAAGGTGTCGAATGAGTATGTAAGGTGTGCAGTGGGTTCACGTGGCAGAAGAACAAGGTGTTTTATCTCAAGTGATTTTAGCCTGGAAGATCCTTTGAATAGTAAAGCATTGACCAAAAACAGAAGCAAAAATAAGAACTAATCCTCAAGGATTACTCAGGCTTACTGCCATTCTTACCCACTCACAGCACCTTAACCACACTCCATTAAAGGGATGAAGGGGGTTAATGGGGTAAAGATGGATGAGAGTGGAGGGGAAGAAGATAATAGTGAACACGTTGACAGGCAAGACAGAAACAGAGAATCGGCCAGTGAATGAAAGGTGAGCACTATGAGATAAAGAGTGGGGAGGGAGGAGATAGATGTGGATGGAAGTGGGCAAAGCATGGCATGCTGGGAGATAAGGCTTGCTTTGTGTTACAGAAAGAAGAACATACAGACAAATACAATAACACTATAGAATGTAAACATGGGGCTAAAAATAAACTATAAGTAGCTAAAGCAAGTTGCATGCTTGCAGAGGCACAACAGCTCAAATAGCCCAGACAAGCTGCAGAATACAAGCTCAGTGATGGATCCTCTTACCTCTTTTGAGGGGGCTGTCAGCGGGGGGGACGTCGGGCTCCTCATATTCCATTACTCTCCTGTCAGAACACTGGGTGGCCCTCCACACAAACAAACACACACACACACACACACACACACACACACACACACACAGTCAAATGACAGTCGACCTGCAACTTGCGACCTGAACTCCAACCTGCCGCCATACGACTCGGACGTTAACGTGACGAAACTCGAGCTCATACTACCTGTTGTTCTAGCGCCCGGGCCGGCGCAGGCATTTGAAGACGTGCACTGCCATCTCGCCTAATTCCTCCTTACAGCGGGTCCCAGAAGTCGGTCGTCATCTTGTAGCCCTCTCTGTCTGCCTCCCTTTGTTAAACAACACACCTCCTCTTGTGGGGTTGTTTGAAATAGTGTAATTCCCCCCGAGGCAGCAGCAGAGAGGAGAGAATGCAGCTGGACCGGCCGTTCACAAGCCCCCCCTCCCTGGGCTCTCTGTGCGCCCTGACCGTCCCGGGCTGGAGAGAGTTATATCACCGGGCCGTTGCGTAATAGCAGCGGATCGGGTTTTGCTTTGTAGTGCTCAGTTGACAAATGTAATCCCATGTTGCTGCCACAAATGTCCGCCACAGTAATGGAGAGAAAACGCAATGCACACACGAGAAATGACATTGCAATGCAGGTTTGGCTTCAAAGTACAACAAACCTATACTTCCACATAATCTCTGTTCATATGCTGGTAACATTCTTGTGGCTTGTTAAAACTACCTGCAGGCCTCTGTGTGTGGAATTGGAGGGACATTGTTCTAGCAATGGTATGCAATACCTCGTTTTATCAGAGGTAGGAAAACAACTGCAGACACAAAGAAAACGATGAATAATCGATGCCTTCTCAGTTTACATCATTGTGGGCAAATGCTCCTCTAAGACATGGTGCTCACTGGGTCCAGACACACATGCTAAATAGTCACTGGTAGAATATAACTATAAGTGCATTTACTCAGATGTAATGGGCCTACTTAAGTACACCGTTGAAGTATTCCTATTTTACTTTATACTTCTCCCTCACCACATTTCTGAATGAAATATTCTACTTTATACAGCTGGAGTAACTAGTTTTGAGACGAAGCCTCCTAAAATATGATCCAGTATGATCAGTCATGCATATATACATATGTTTTATACTTATAAAAAAAAGATGGCCATTACATCTGACCAGAGCACAGTTTCAAATAATTTCTCTAAGGTCAAGGGTCACCAAATCCTCACAAAAGACCGGTGAAGAGGAAATGTTTAGAACTACTTGATTGACGTTCATATTTTCGGTCAAATGACAAATTAATAGCTGTTTCGACACAATATAGCATATTGTTAAATCAATGGACCCATAGTAATATTCATTTCTGGATGCCAATATTCCTCTGCCAAAGGTAACACTGAAAAACATAACTGTTCACTGTCAAGTCACCGACACCTCACTATTCTGTCAAGTGACTCCACTTTTAGCTGAAATGCAATAAAGCTTTCCAAGCACTATCGAAAGTAAAATCAGTTCTGGAAGTGCTACAGTGGACAGAACTTGCTGCAGGTGGTTTTAACTGAAAGTTGAAAACAACTGCCCCCACCCCCACCCACTTCCTCAAACCCGATTTGACCACATGAGCCTTCATGGGAGAAGAAGAAACTGCTGGTGTTCATTTGTCCTGCATCCGCCGCCGACCACACACACACACACACGCGCTTTACAAACATAGGTAGAATTTCCATCTGCTCTTGTTCTGAGGTTAAAGATGTGAGGGGCCCTCAGAAGACCACTAGGTCTGTACTGTGATGAGCCCATTCACTCAGAAACCACACATCAGGCAAAACGGTGTGAGAACTTAAATTAATGTGTTCAGGGTTTAGTACTCATAACCAATGATTGACTGAAAAACTAAAACTCACTCAGCAGCACTGGCTAATAAGCAACACTTATTGTATTTTAAATGGATGCCATTTACTTAAAAATCATATAAAAGAGTAATATTAACAAATGCCAGAGACTATTTTAAGATGCATGTCAAAAACGTCTGTGGATTTTAGCAGTTAATCATTTACCAATATAAGAAGCAGTGACTAATATTAATATAACTGATACATTTCAAGCTTCTTTTTACATTTTAATAGAATCCAGCAGAATTAATTGACATGCTTGATGAACATCAACATTAGATGTAGTCTCTGAGGTGAAACGTCATCTGACAGTTTGTGAGAAATCAAGAGGTGGAGGGATTTGCTCCGAGTTGTGAGTATAGTTGCTGGCTGTGTTTTTAGGTGACAAAATAGTTAGAAATGGTCAGATAAGTAAAAACACAATGTGATAATACATTTGCAGAATACAACAATTCCTTCTTCCAAAAAATATAAACTAGTGTAATTTTGTTTTTGTTCCACAGCTCCAGTGTGCCAGTTGTTTTTTCCATCCCCAAGTTAAGCACAATGTAAAGAGATATTAACATAACATTCACAGGTTTCATAGTCCAACATATAGGCAGTACGTATATATAACCCAAAATAGTGCTCTACACGTTTTCAGGTCTGTCATAAGCAGTTTTTCAGCACCGTGGTCTGCATTTAGCTGCCTGAGCAGCACAGATCTCTGTGATGTGGACAGATTGACTTTTTATGGCATATCGTGGGACGCCTCAGTCTTTTCTGATTGTAGAAAGTGTTCAAAGTGTCGGAGTGAGTGAGACAAACGAGCCTGTGAACTAGATGACAACTGCTATGATTTTGGGTCTGAAACCCCTCGAGTCTCCATTTGAAGTCACAATATTCTCATGACATGTAAATTCACACCCCGTATTCAAATATAACCACATCCACCACATGGTGGGGTAACAGTTAACAACCCACACCTGAAAATCTAAATTAAGACTAAGTAAGAAGCCTGAAAGTCTGGTTAACCCAAATGTAGAAAATTAGCTTTACTTGATTGCATCAAAGATGTATCAAAAGTTTTAAATACTTAAATTATTAATCCTCATATGTGCATAATTTACAGACAGACAAAAAAAACAACACATGACCTTCTGCATTCATGAGTTTTTTATTTTATTTTGTATTTTACAAAATCCTGACTTTAATCAAATCAACATCAGTGTCAATCAAACCTTACTATTGTATGATGTTGTTTATATTAGTGGTCAAACTAACGAGTTTGATCAGGGGATTTATACAAAAAAATTATAAATAAGAGAAAGTTTAAATGTCCTTTTAAGTGTAAGTGTAACACATCCAACTCAAGTCTTTTTTCTTTTGAATGTTCAGAAGCAAAGACCTAAGAAAATCTATATAAAAAAGAAAAACAATGCAATTTGTATTCCCTCGCACAAACAATTTAACTTGTTGACAAACAAATAAACACATGCTTTGCTTAATTCATAAAATACCAATAGGTAAGGCTTTATTGGAAGAAATAAAATATTCAATTCAGTACACTTTGAGCAATAATATCACATCCAAAGGCACTAGTGTTAATTTAAACCACAAATATTGTATAAGTTACAATAAATAAATCCTAACATTTACAATGAATAATTCTTATATATGTACTGTCGATGTGTTAGTAACACATAGCAGAGGTAGTCAAGCAAAGGTATTTCATTAAACAGTACAGTTCGTTACTAATAACATATTGGTGTGCAGAGAACATATAAGTATTAGGATATAAATGTATCTCTGGTATCACCTTGCAAATAAGTCCCCAAAAAATACTCCAAACCAATGACACACGCGCACGCACACACACACACACACACACACACACACACACTTGTTGTGGCCTCAGGTTGCTGACAGTGTTTGGGGAGGTGGTAGTCTGGTGTGTTTGTGTCACGATCCCAGTAGTAGGTTGCTGACACTGATTGACACGAACAGTGCTGCATAAGAGGCATGAAAGAAAACAGGACAGTGAGAATACAGAAAGTTGACAAGCAGAGATGTGACCCAACACAATCATTTGCACCGACATGTCCCATCAGACATGATATGCTTGTAAAACTGTACCTGTAGTTTCTGTGTGCAGTTTGGAGCCGTCGCTGCTGGTCACTTTGCATGAAATAAATATCTTTTTGCCTTCTTTCTTTACCAGAGAGGATTCAATCACCAATGTGCTTCCCAGTGGGATAGGCCTGGGAACAAGACAAGTGTTTGTCAGGGCAAACTGACCATAAATGATAATAGTCATACAGTACAACATACATAATATGCCCACAAAAGACTGGATGGACACACAGACCCTGACTGCTCATCCCAACTATACAGTAATACTGACATAAGACAATTGGGCTATTATACCAAATAGGTGTTACAGACGCTTGTGTCTTCAAAAGTACACAAAACTAGTGTCCGTCAGTATACTAACCAATAAAAAAAAGGTAGTATATTCAGTATATTTTAAACAAAGCTACAAAAAATATGTTCTTTCTGTACTTGCGGTAGTTGATGTTGAGGTTGGCAGTCACAACAGGTCCAGACACTATGGTGGCATGAGCCCCTACCACAGTGTCAATCATAGTGGCTATTGCCCCCCCGTGGACAAGTCTGGAAATACACATAACTTCTGTTAGACACCAAATACAAAGTATAAAAGGTGCATTTTTGTAAGGGCTTCACATTAAAAAATAGCCTATTTTGTAAGGTAATTAATATTAATTAACATATTTTGAGGCATTTTGCCTTTGTTGGAAAGCTGATAATATAAAAAGGCAGACAGGAAATGTGAGAGGTAGGACATGCAACAAATGGCTGGAATGGGCTACCGTGGCGCCGCAAAATAGCACATTTCAGACAAAGACTTTAAATCTTTTAAAACAATAAAATGTGTGTTGTGTGGAGTAGTTAAGTATGAACACTATGTAAAAATACAACATACACATTCATTTATACAGTCATCTCACCCTGGCGGCCCCTCCAGTAGGTGTCCAGCCTGGAAAATGGCCACACACTTCTGCTCCTCACTATTGAAAAATAAAACATACTCAAATGTTGCCCCCGGGTCTTTGTTGTTCCGGGTAAAAAGACGAGCTTTTGACTGGATTATCTTACTAAGATAAAGTCCACCTGATGGGAAAACACACAAGTGAACTGTCAGCAGTTTACAGCACATCCCAGGTGGAAAACCCATAATAAGTACAGGTGCATTTACAGATTTCTATATTTTGGATAATCTTATCTATTATTTAAGCATTCATACCAGCACTTACCCAGTTCCAATCTTTTTTTGTGGTTTAAAATATAAGATAGTATATACCATAATTATTTGATACCTGGACAAACAAAGTTTGATCAATTCATCTTTGTCAGTTCATGTCCAGTCATATCTGCACTGGGATCACTGACAAGAACATCCAGAAACTACAGTATATCCAAAACAGCGCTGTCAGGGTCCTAAAGAAAGTCCAGAAATATGACCACATATCACCCATTCTCCACTCACTGCACTGGCTCCCTGTTTCATTCCGGATCGACTACAAAGTCCTAGTACTCACCTATAAATGCATCAATGGACATGCACCCCCCTACCTGCAAGAACTTATCACTTCCCTAACCTCCACCCGCACCCTCAGATCCACAGGCCGCTCGCTCCTTCGGGTCCCCAACACCAAGCTCCGCACCATGGGCGACCGGGCCTTTTGCTCGGCGGCGCCACGCTTGTGGAACGGTCTCCCTGACCACCTAAGGGCAACTCAGACACTGAACTCTTTTAAGACTGGCCTAAAAACCTTTTTATTCAGGAAGGCATTTTTTACCTTGTCAGCTATTACATTCTTATTATATTTTTTTTATGGGTTGCTTTAACTATGTTTTAATCGGTTTTATTTGTTTTTACTATATGTGTGGCACTCTGAGATTCTTTTGAAGGAAGAGTGCGATAAAAATGAAATGCATTATTATTATGACGAGTAAAGATGACGAGTAAAGATGACGAGTAAAGATGACGAGTAAAGACGATGCCATGAGAGTGAAGACGACGAGTAAAGACGATGCCATGAGAGTGAAGACGACGAGTAAAGATGACGAGTAAAGACGATGCCATGAGAGTGAAGACGACGTCTCGAGAGTAAAGACGACGTCTCGAGAGTAAAGACGACGTCTCGAGAGTAAAGACGATGCCATGAGAGTAAAGATGACGAGTAAAGACGATGCCATGAGAGTAAAGACGACGTCTCGAGAGTAAAGACGATGTCATGAGAGTAAAGATGACGAGTAAAGACGATGCCATGAGAGTGAAGACGACGAGTAAAGACGATGCCATGAGAGTGAAGCGAGTGGACCAAATGAACAATTTACCATTTATTATATTGGTAATATAAAATAATCTATAATAGCCTTTGACAAGTCGTTAAAGTACAAAAAAAGGTTAAAATCGAGAATGGGATAATATTAGGTGATAAGTCATGTTCACTCAAAAACTGTGGGGACAAAACTGTGTCCATTACATAATTTAAACAATAAATTAATATTTTGTTAAAATACAACAAAATGAGACCAACGTCACTTTTACCTGTAGCATACTTGATGAAGCGATTGTAGCCTGGCAGTCTTTGCCACGGGCCTTCCTGTTTCTCTCCTCCTTCCAGCTCCACCTCACACTGGCTGTCATAATGTTTGTACAAGCGCATCATTTCTGTGCCCCATGAGGAGTTAGGCAGGCTGAAGTCCCGGTGCTTGGCGAAAATGGACGATGGCAGACCCTGTTGAAAAAGGGAAATCCTTTACATTAATAGTATACAACTGTATCTGGGTCCAGTAAGCTTTGGGCAAAGTTACTGGTGGGACTGTGTGGTATACAAAGCATGTCATTGTCATACACTGGAGGTGTGGTTTGAAACAACTATGTTGTCAAGCACCACTCTCTGAAATATGGCTTAAAATCCGAGAGACAGCGAGTGCAATTACTGACAGTGGCAAGTGTGTGGCAAGTGGGTGGCAGGCGTCAGTCAAGTGCCAGGACAGCGGCAAGCGAACGTCACTCGTTCGGCACCCCTGGCATGTTAGTTTAAATGTATTTAAATATATTTTGCCGTCTCTTATTGACACTTTATGAAATTGTACATGTGCAATTGTTGAATAAAGAAGGAAAAGAAGAAGAAAAAGAAGCTGCCACATTTCCTGGGAACACCCATTGTTGTTACGACAGGTCAGCTGCCGTAAATCATATTTATGATTTTAGTTGAGTCAACTGAAAAAAAGTACAACGAGGCTTTTTTGTTTATCATTCATTTATGTATGATTTTGCTGGTTTTGAAACAAAAAAGGAACAAAATATACTCTTTCCAAATAATTACTTTTATAGTCATTTACGACAATCGGCTAAAATAAGGAAAATAAATCATCCTTTTTAATATAATTTAAAACTATTTATCAAAAACGTTTTTAAATACAAGTCGAATAATATATTTATTTCAATGTACAAAAAAAATGCAGTTCATACAAAGACTCTTGATCTACATACTAATAAGATGCAAAAAGATGTCTTCATTTATTCCAAGTAGGATATTTGAATCAGTGTACAATGTATGGGCTGACCTGTGTAATCTAAAGTAGCCTTTTAGATTACAATTGTTTCATATTGTGATACAGAATTGTATGAATGTTCACCCTTCATAGTGTAACTGGTTCACTCAAAACAATTAGTTATAATGCATAAAGAGAAAATGAAAAGAACTTAGAAAAGAAAAGAATAGAGTAAGAACTCGTATTTTACATAACCCAATCCTCAACAATAGTATAATTCATAAATGATCTTGTTATGTTACCTAAAACTAGCATTTGACTACGTATGATCTTTTGTTTACAACACTGACGTGTACGTTTGTAGTTCAGTGTTTGTACAAGAATGCACTGAACACACAAAGCGCTGTAAGTTGAACTACAGGCTGACTGAACCATCACAGGAATGAGAAACATCCGGAAGCAGTGAGAGGAGAATGACTGATCAAACCCCCATTCAAGCACATCAGTCCAGTCATTTCAAGCACGTTCATCCCACCAGATCATCCTTCTACCTACCAACATGGAAAAGGTGGTCCTGGCCGACCCGCTGAAGGACGGGTGGCTGGGTCCAGACTGTACGGAGGAGAGTAGGCCGAGGCGTTGAAAGCTCCGGCATATTCGACCAAGGCTCCTTGCCATTTGTACACTTTAAAAGGACGCGGCTGGTGGAACACGTGCACAGAAACTGACTTTGAGAGAACTGTAATCTGAGGTAGCGTTGAATAATAAATAACCAGCGTCACAAAGTCCTATCGCGTGAATGAACACAGATACACGGGACGAGGTGTATGGTCTTCCGTACGCATTTTAACACTTCTTACTGTTTAGGTCCCTCGAACAAATGGAAAAATGCCTCGCAACGAACGACACACCGGGATGTTAAACCGGTGACTTTCACGTGTCACTAGAGAGCAACAGAGGGCCAACTTCCGGCGCTCCAGTCTCGCTCCAGTCTCGCTGCGTGATTTAGATCACGTGGTTTAGACCTTCCACTGTGATTGGTGAAACATAACTATTCTTCATGACCGATACCTTCTTCACAAACGAACATTTGAAAAGGTGAATCCCTTTGTAACTATATGGATTATTATATAAAGATTGTTCATCACAAAACACAAAAGCGCTGAGGATTTATGAACTAGTTATTTAAGTTGAGATGCATTATTTTGTTTTATAATTTTAGTGTGTATTTTTTCCCAAATCCACCCCTGCTAGTGTTGAATTCATTGTATTCGACTATGTATATGTATACTACTGGCAGTGTTGTGTTTATATTTTCCATATGTCTCTAACCCTGGCAATGTCTGTTGTAATGTACTATGCACATTACTTTACTGTACTTTCTTATGCTCCTTATTGGTAATCAATAAAGCAAAAACCACACTATTGTGGATAACATCTCAATGCTTTGACACACAATTCAATACATGACCACATTTTTCATGTAGAACAATTTCACTCAACACTAGTTTAATTGAATATAACTGTGGAATACACAGCTACATGTTTTGTTCCCTGGTTAATTTCAGTACATTGGCTTTTTGGAGGAGGTGTTAAATTGATCACAATACATTAAATCAATCTCTTGGTTTATTATTCATCAAAGGTGTCACCTACTACTCAACCCACTTGGTTACATTATGCTATTTTACAGAGAGGTATCTACCATTTGGTAGCACGTTGAAGGACGCAGACTCAGGGTGGCTGCACCAAGACTGAATTTAGTATTTATAGATTGAGCTGCAGCAATAGGACAGGACGTGGGAGATACACTATGCATATTACATTGATTTTAAGAGCCCAATCCCAATCTACATTTACGGACTGACCACTGAGGGTTTAGTTCTGTCCCACTATCAAATCGTTGAGTGTTTGACGGCTCTCTGGCAGACTTTGAGCCCTTGTTTAACCCTTTTCATAAATCAGTATTAGATGCAGACTTTTCCCAAGGGAATTACCAACAATTAATAGCAATTAGACATTACATATGTACCAGTGGAAGCATGAGATGTAAAAAAAGGTAAACAAAGAGGCACGTGTTTTCAGCCTGGCAAATTACATTGACACAACATTAAGGATTAAAGATGGGACATAAAAACATGAAATCAGAGGAATGCAAGCAGCAGAGATTATGTCACACAGATTTATTCATAAAACATTACGTTTTGTCATTGAAGCCGTTTTGACAAAAACAAGTAAATAGATTATTTGAAATGACCTCTCATCTCGTGAGGAAAGAGCCTGAAAGACATCCAAATCAGGGAGTAAAAAGTATAAAATAAATACCCACAATTGTACACAATATTTTAACGTGATATGTTGCAGCAAAGTGCTGTCCCATTTGTGTTTACAACATTTCCAGCCCTTACAGCCTCATGACTTGACTTTATTTGATATGGACATCACAGTGGCATTCGAATTGTAACATACATTTATGCACAAGAACTAGATGCACTGTGTTAAGTGTTTGTAGTGAAACGCTAATTTACAACAGGAGGCTTTTTCTTTTAAAGAAAAAAATAAGAAAATACATACACAAATACATATGATACATGCACAAAGTACAAGTGTGTTTACAGGGGTGTTAGGTGTGAGTACAATGTTGTTTATCTTTTAGCCATGATTGAATACCTCTTTTAAAAACATTAAAATTATGTTGCATTTGTCTGTTGGTATAGACAGTTCCATAGTTTGCTTCTTGAACAGAGAAGACTAATAGTCCAAATATAAGCAATACGACTGTTTACGACTGTTCACTCTACTGGTGCGCTGGTGTCTTGTAACAAATTCATTAAGCAGGGAAGGAGCATGACCATGTAGGCATTTAAAAATAATCTAACTGAAATAGTTTATAAAGCTTTCAAAGCTGAACATATTATGTTTTTGCGAGATCTGACAATGGTACCTCATTGTTTTTTTTGTTTGTCTCAACCATTTGCCAATCATGACTATAAAATGCAGAAAGATTGTCAGTATACTCCTTGGTTCTGCACTAGGGGGAGGTAGAGTAACATGCCATTCAAACACTATTATCTATTTTGGTTTCTGATGAACATCAGAACATAATGTGTCAGTAATTTGTCCACATTGCATTCTTTTTCAAGTTATCCAACACCAGCGTTTTAATCAACTGATAGTTTTCACCCTCCAACATGTGAGTTGATTTATCCATAAAGGATACGCTTATTGTTCAACTCAAGGTGGTATATTTGGTTAACAAATTATTCTACAGAGACAAGGCCTTGGAAATTAAACAGATGCCAATTTACGTTTACCATTTACGATTGTCACTCATGTTTCATCAGGGGCCCGGGCAACAAAACAATACCATCTACCTCAGACTGGCTGCTCAGGTGCTACACAATGTAGCTTTACCGACTCAACCAGGGGAAGCTGACGTCTACATGACCAAGTGAATATATTTGTGAAAGACTGTAATCACAAGTATCTGTCAATGTGTTTTACAGAGAAACAAATGCATCTACTAGAGCTCACCAATACACCAACACAATCACATTACAACATTATATAAAACTATGCAACATATTTCCCCATTACCTATGCCTGTGCCATTTGTCCAATGAATATATAAACAGTTTGTTGTTCTCTAAATCAACATAGTTATGACTTTCTCATAAGGAACCAACAGAGCTCTACTCACATCTGTGATGGAACCAAATCTAACCTCATTTGCATGGCAAATTCAGAGACACAAACATTCAATGTTGAGTGTCTCTGAGTTTTTATTTTTGAGCTTAATGGGTCGCACACAGCTTCCTGCAAAATAGAGAAAAGGAAAAACATTGTGTTACTTCTTCTCCATGGCCTTACTATGGTTCTGCTCTGTAACAACATTGTTTTATACTGTTTAAACTCTGATGTTCTGGACCACACTCTTATTTCTGATCTTACCTTGCTTCCTCCTTGGTTGTATCTGCAAAGGCACAAATAGCTGTGTCTCTTTCCAAAATCTTTGCTTTCAAATTCTGAATGTCCTTTCCAGCAATCTGTTTAGCCTTGTCATGATCCGCTGAGGAAATTGATATTGTATAAGAGAGAGAGAAACAATGTTAAAAATTACATTTGTGAAATGGGAGCTGCTACTTTTGCTAAGCTCAGTGACTGAAACCAAGGACTGTGTGTCTGGAGCCCAGTAGGTTAGTGCTGGCACATTTAGTTTCACTGGTTTCTAATTGTCAGTTTAAATAGACAAAAGTGACAGATCGCAGCAGCTCCAAACCTCTGTCGTTTAACAGGCCAATAGAAAGCCTGACTAACATGTAAAGACACATTATGGAATTGTCCCAGTATCTTATCTGGCTCAATTTTAAGATTGACCAATATTAGTGTACAGAAGCTCATTTTAACTATCTGCCCAGAGCTGATACCAGACTAGAGGTGAAACATGAGCTGCCTTACCTTTGAGTTTTACAACGGCCTCTCCCGTGACTGACTTCTTCTGCTCAACATCTGCCTAATAAAAGGCACAGGTGAAAGTATTTATCAACAGTTACAGACATGCCAACCCCACACAGTGTGCATCCTGAAGAGTGATACGTTCCTGTCAATAGTCAATAATGCTATGATTGTAGTGTAATAACTCCAATTGTGAATACAACTACAGAGGTTGTGTGTCCCTTACCGTCTCCTTGATACAGGTCTCCAGAGATTGTATGGCGTCCTGTGCTATCGTTTCACGGTCTTGCTTCTTCTTTTTCAGCTCATCTATATTGGTGTTGACGGACAGCAACGCTTTATTTAACTCCTGGAATTTGATTTTCAATTCGCCAACGAACTTCTCTTTCCTCTTGAGCTCTAACGTGTTCTCCTGCGTGCGGGTTTTCAATTTACGCAGGTTAAACTCCTGGAGCACGGCTTGGTAAATAAATACCACCATCAAAGCCAAACTGAGGCCCACAAAAACAAGCGCAAACTTCATCCTGGTTGAGACGAGGAAAAGACTGGACCAACGAGGGAAGTGCTGGTCAGTTATTGTTCATTCCAGGTGTCTTTCAACCCGTGTCTCATCCAGCTCCCTCCCTCGGTGTGACAGTGTGTACTCTACCTGCTTTACCTGCTCAACAGGATGGGCGTGGCGACCCCACGCAGCGCTTTCATGAACACCGTGGCTAGATTTACAACATGCCCAATGTGCTTCCTGATATCTTACTGCTTAGTTGTAAAATAAAGTTACTTATTACTTATTACAAGTTTGAGATACGAGCTTAACTTGAGTATCTCCTTTAATATTGTAGCGTGCCTTTTACTACATACATTTAGGCAATTTGACATATTTAGTTACTACTTTACACATAAGGTTACAAAAAATAAAAAAAATATTTTACAATTATGCATTGTTATAAACTACTCCACCTAACAGTACATCAAACACTTACAATTAGCGCCAATCCAACTCCAACCAACATGCTGCTTACTAATATTCCATAATACAAAATACAACACTCAAGGGGCCATTCTTTACGAACTTTTATTTTGGACATTTTGTTACCAATACTTTTACTGAAGAAAATACCCCCTCTCCCCCTTGTAACTGAGTTGATGCGTCAAAGTAAATACACTGTATTCATTTTAGTTTTTCGACCGTTGTGTCCACTGCTTAAATGAGGTCGCCTTACACAAATGAGTTGTCATATAAACTCCAGCTTGTCCTCTCAACAGACGCACAGTGATACAACAAACACTGGCCTGCTTATTCATTTGCGAGCAGGACACTACACCAGGTGAAAGCCGAGCCTATACCTGTTCACCTCGCAGTACAGAGAGAGGGCGTGTTTGGTGACACAGGGTGGTGCGCTGATCCAACGTTAATGTTCAATCAAACAGCGCAGGTTAGTCGGGCTCCTTGGTTGATTGATTTGAATGTGGCAAACAGAAAGGTGTAACGAGGACGACACGGATAGCAGCCCTGTGTTCAGATTCAGCACTTGCCGACATTTATCCATCATTCTAGAAACAGCTCAGACAAAGCGGGTTCAGGCATGAAGGTCCTATGTGCGCTACCTGCGACATTAGTCGTGTGTGTCGCTATGGTGGGGATCATGCAAATACGGAAAACGGAGCTCGGCCATGAGGAGAGAAATAGCAAGTTTCTGGGCACCAAGCTGCAGGTGACCTACGATATAGTGCAAGACCATAACAGTGAGGCGGAAAGGTTGAAAACCATACTGGAGAAGACCGAACTTGAGCAGAAAGCGCTGAAGGAAGAAGCGCTCAGAGCCGATGGCAAAGTAGATGACACGAAGGGTAAATCGGACGTCTGCCTGTCACACCAGGTGAGGAGAAACTGAAAGACACGTCATACACGCTGTATGGATAGCCTTGCGATTCCGAGCAAAAGTTATATTGGATTTAGTTTACACAGAGCCATTCAGTAGACTGTCATCTTAATAAAACATAATGAAAAGCTCCAGTTGAAAGAGGAATATTAACTTGAGGGGTTGAATAAACTATCAAAATAAAAAAAATAAAAAAGAGTTATTCATAACCATTGGAATGTATCACCTGGCTCTCTATACTACTACTACTACTACTACTACTACTACTACTACTAATAATAATAATAATAATAATAACTTTATTTACACCTTTAAAAACAAAGTTTACAAAGTGCTCGACAGAGAAGCAAAGCACCTGTAATGTTCTTTGCAATGTAACGTTAAACAACTGATCTGACTGGCTGACAATCCAAAGAACCCGCATGACCTGTTTCAGGTTAGGAATGAGTTTCAGGTCATCACCATCAGAGCAGCGATTTACAGACCTGAGGCATGAACACACTCCAGCAATAGTGTACTTTTTCCTGCATTACAATTTGTAAACTATTACAATACTTCATCAAGCCATAAAGTCCTTAAAGGCTATTGGTCATATAACACTGAGGACTAATGCCAAGATTGGGTTTGTTTGCAGATCCGGTTTATCTTATGACGCAAGCATTGCCATATTTATTCTGGAAGTCAGAAGGATGTGGCTGCATCTACGTTGAAGATGTGCAGTATAGATGCATACTTTTAGTGTAGAGAAGATTTCTACAGCAAACTCAACTTTGTGTCACTGACATTCTTGCTTCCACTTGCAGAAATCTGTGACAGATGAGCTGGCAGCATTAGAGACAGAATTACAAAATGCCAAAGGTATGTGCCTCAATGCCAAAAGGTGGTCATGTATTCAATGTCTGAAAGAAGACACAGCAACAGTTCCCTCTTTTACTGAGAACAGGTGCTGATTCAAATTCATTTACATGTATTTCTTATTCAGTTGAAAAAAAGAAACTTTGAGTGATGGTCCTAATTCCTTTTAATTTGTAACAATTCAAATGTCTCTTGTCATGTGATAATACAGCTGAATACGAAAAGGAGATTATCAACTTGAGCGACGAATTGGAGAAACTGAAACGGCAACTAGGAAAACAAAGCGCCGTTTGTGACTTTTTGAAACCAGGAACAGGACTAGCAAGGTATTGTTAATATTAGTATGTTATAATAAGTCTAGTGAAGACTAGACTTATTATAACATACAATATTACAAAATAAAATAAATATATTGATCATCCATATGAAAACCACTGTATGCATTCACCGCCTTTTCTATTTTTGAACTTTCTCTCAAAGCTGTGGCAATGAAGTGATTGCAGCGGCCCCCAAACCAGAGGAACCCAAGGCAGAGGCCCCCAAACCAGAGGAACCAAAGGCAGAGGCCCCCAAACCAGAGGAACCAAAGGCAGAGCCACCTAAACCAGAGGAACCAAAGGCAGAGGCGCCTAAACCAGAGGAACCAAAGGCAGAGCCACCTAAACCAGAGGAACCAAAGGCAGAGCCCCCTAAACCAGAGGAACCAAAGGCAGAGGCCCCTAAGAAGAGATGAGGTATTACAACCTGCGTTTTTCAGAATAAACACAATTTTTGAAGGAGGAGCCTCAAAGGACTACTTTGGTTCATAATTTGGGATGGTAATATTTATTCCATATTCTTTTTGTTTTTATGCAACAAAACATTTTGATGTGGACATATGTTTTTGTTTTTGTGTTGGTGCAAAATGCTTTTGTAATAAACAGATTGTGTACTAATATAAATATTTTGTACCGGCCAGGTTCATGAGTTCTGTCACATTTGTTGTAACCAAAAGGCAATGTAAGATATCATTGACTAAATATAACTAACTTTATACAAAGCTGTTCTTGCTTTATTTTATCTGTCGCTGGATTTCTTTCTTTTTATGACACAAATAAAATAAATACACAGCTGTGAGCCAATGTTAAAACATGTGGGATGATATGAATACAGTAACTTGTCATTAATGTACACACTTTGGGTTTAACTTAAATAAAAACTATTATTTTCCAGTAAAATGAAGTGTCATTAATGACTATTTAAAGTATGCTGCATCTCTTGATTAACTATGTTATTTATAGTAAAAAATATTAAAATCTACTAAATATAGAAATACCAAGATTTAAAAATTCACTCAATTGCAAAAGTACAAAAGTAGTATCTGCACAATAGACTTAACAGTATGAAAAGTTAATGTACTCATTATGCAGGGCAAGTTTTTCAAAGCAATATGTTCTTATATTACATTAATGTACAAACAGCATTAAAGTGTTGTAGTTGATCGAGGTGGAGATATGTTTTACTATTTCATATTTGTTTGTGTAATTTGATATGTATGTATCTATAAATACCCATTATATTCTTTATGATGATTATATCATTTGTATAATAAATGTAAAAAGTAACTATAGCTGTCAAAAGTATTTGAGTAAAAAGTACAATATTGCCCTCTAGATATTCTGTATCACAAAGTACTCAAGTAAAGTTTAAAAACCTTAGAATTGTACTCAAGTACGGTACAGTGTACTTTAGATGCCATCACTGCATGCCATACATCTATTTATACTGTATCCATACACAGTAATATCTTCACAATTGTAAACTTTTATAAAATGTTCATGTTGTGCGTTGGTGGTATGAAAGTACATTCACTATAGTACACAGTTGTGGTATTATTAAAAACTAAAATGCACATCATGGGTTGAGCAAAAATGAGTCATTTGCAGGGTTCGTTGTCTCATAATCCATCACAAAAATAACCTTTTTGAGAAATTTCCTAGAATGAATTGTTCTTTGAAGGCTGCATTAAAATGTATCCAAACAGGAACGTGTTCCCAAAAAAAAAAAAATCTGAACTGTTTGCTTAGTTATTTGACTGAATGTAAATAGGGGATGCTGGGAAATACAAATAAGTCTGAACCAGGAAGAGACACAATCCCCATGTGTCTGTTTAACTTGCACTCCAGCTATACCTCTGGTTCATGTCTTTTGCTGCTGTTCATCAGGTTTTCTGGCCTTTACTATTACGCTTTTTCCCCCTCTGTTAGATAACTCCTCCAACGCTGAAAACACAGAAATAGGTATTGAATAATCGTTGTTAACCTTGTCTGCCGCTCTCTTTCTTAGTGACCCTGCCTCAGGGTGTGTGTGTGTGTGTGTGAGAGAGAGAGAGAGAGAGAGAGAGAGAGAGAGCAAAGCACTGACCAATCAGAGAACACAAAGCCTTTGTCTGTCTCTCCCTATAAACTTCACTCTGTTTTCCCGCTGAAGCTCTGGCTGTGTAGTTTGTATTCTGGCTGATCCTAAAGCTTAGTCATGAAATAATGTTGGAGCTTTCAATAAAATGTTGTGCCTGAGTAGTTTCTTTGTAAAGTATATTCTAAACCTAACAATAAATAACAATCTTGATCATAGAAAAACAACTTTTCACTTTTGTTTAGTTGTGCATTTTTTGTTTTAATGCTAATGCTTGAGCTTTAAAAAAATAGCAGCTTTTTAAAAGTGTTCCTGGTGGATAATTTAGCATATGTTTATCGTTCTGGAAAATGTTCAACACAAATTCAACCATACAGGGTTCATAACATTAACGCTACTGCAAGGAACTTTGATTTTGTGGTGATTATGGCAGTTCCAGTAGACAAACGTGGTAGCGTTTCGGTCCTGGATCTCCCGAGACTTCCTTTCCTGGGCCTCCAGCAGTGTGGTGGCGTGTCTGCTGCAGGTCGAAGGCATCCACGGCAAGCTGGTTTCTGCCGGAGGCTACACTGAAGTCTGAGCCAAAGGAGCGACATGATTTCATCTACTTTTGCGTGGAATCCGTCCCGATGGCATCAATGACAAGCATTAAGAATAACTATATAGAAATAACCTGATGGTCTCGTTTACTTACTGTAGTTTACATGTAGGTCATATCGAGGCATCAGTAATCATTTCAGACAAAGTTCCTCACAGTAATTTAGAGTTAATTTGCGTTGTAGGGCAGTTGTATTCATTATAGGTTGAACAGGCATTTATTGTATTTTGAACACCTGAATAATTCCAGATTAATTACATTTGATTTATTTAAGCAGTTGCATAACATTGTAATAATACCTATTAGCCATAACTGTATCCTAATAATTGGCCTGAATTGTCTCATTTATATTGTCATTTATGTTCAATATTGTATATTCTTCTGTTGAAGTGTCTTTTTGTATTTGTGCTCATTATGTAATGTGATCTAATGGTATAATTCCCTGTTGTCATCTGTTTCTATCAAGAGCAAGACCTTTGTCATACTTAAATATTTAAATTCTGAATTTCAACCTTTTCTTTTCTGTAACATATTTTTTTCCAATTTCAAAAGCACCTTATGTTCCCCAGATGACTCCGCTGTACTTGGTATATTTCAAAATTGCTGTATCTTTACAAGCAATTGGATGTCGAAATACATTAGTTAAACGGATTAATACATCAGCTGAATAAAGATTCACTTCAGATAAATGGAGTCAGGCTCCAACAACATGTTCAAACTGAAACTAACTTGACTTGCTTGAAGATTTTGATCTTTGGACCTTTGATATATGAGCAGAAAAGAATGATTACTTTGAAGCTTGGACTGGATCAGAGGGAAATGATTTTGCTCTGTGTACTTTAGAAGGGATGGCTCACACTTTACAAGTGAATTATTAGACTCAATATAAATGTTTAATTGTTTTCAGTGCACATTTAGTTTCTTTTTTAATCATTTTGCCCTCACATTTGGCTTCCATCTGTTGGAGATTAAAATACTCCCCCCAGGCTCACAATTAGGCAATCAGAGGGCTATCATTCTGCCCCAATAGGCTCACAAGGTCAGCTCATACCGGGAGAGGATACAGAGACGGCAGAAGAGGTCTAATGTCATAAACGAGGGCTGCTGTTCATGAACTATACTGTCTAATCTTAAAACATAGCGTACAATATACCGTCGTGTTAAAAATAGTCTGATGCTGATGTTGTTTGATGTTTGTAAACAAAGGAAAGACATTGGTTGTATATAACAGTCAAATGCTGCATGTCTCTGTGAATGATGTACTGCATTCTGGATACACAATAAATTCCCGATCTCACAATGTACTTATCAGCTGTTCTACACATGATTCTTTTTCATTTAAAACCAAAATCCAGTCTCACCTACAAGTGAAAGTGTTGTATGTTCATATATGACAGATGATGTGAAGTCAGCATGTGTTAAACCCACACTCCCTCCACCAGAAACATACAGATGAAGAGATAATACCATCACCAGTCAACTTGACAACCAGAGGTCATCCTGAAAGCCAGAGGTCAACTGCCCTGATTTTAACGCTCATTTTCTTTTAAATTAATTTATTACAATTTATTTAAGTAAAAGTACAGAAATATTAGCAGCAACATACACTTTAAGTCCACACAAATAAAGATACCTGAAACAGGACGGCGTTCATATTTACAAATTTAATTTCTATGTTTTTGTTCTGCTTCTCACTGCCATGCACCACTCTTTTTTATTTAATTTGTCATTCAATAAACATGAGCAATACACATCATTGTAAAGAATGATTATGAAAATGAATACACTGTAACTACATTTGATACATGCATGCATCCCTTTATAAAGGTAGTCTTTTGCTATTTCAGCCATATGATAGTAACAAGATACAACTATTGACAGGGAAGTGACCGTCATGTCCTCCCTACAGGCAATAACTGAAAGTTATTTGACTTTGCATCTGCGGTCACATGTGTGTGTGTGTGTGTGTGTGTGTGTGTGTGTGTGTGTGTGTGTGTGTGTGTGTGTGTGTGTGTGTGTGTGTGTGTGTCCGTGGGAGTTCACACTAGGATGAACATCACAGCTATTGATCAGGCTAATGTGGGGAGGAAAAGCTGCAGGCCATAGTAGCTGATCAATATACCTCTAATTACATGGGGCACTGAGTGTGTGTGTGTCTCACAGGGTTGTATATAAATGCTGTCCCACTGAGGAATAACTCATACACACAGATCATAGCTCACACACAGAGTTAGTTGTGAATCACTTTTTGTATACATTTTTTACAGGCACACACTTAAAGTAATTATATTTTTTATTTGTTTTGCCAAGATTTTTTACTGCCAGAACACAGGGACGCTGTGTGTGCCCATCGGACGGACATTGGTAAGTATCCTTATATTTGTATTTGTGTGTGATGTTGAAGTTTACCTCTACTCTGTTTTGTGACTTCCTCCCTCTGTTTTTTCTGGCATATCCCTCTTGTGTTGGACTGGTTCTTCAGATCTTTGTCCATTATGTTGTACTCCTTGCACACTTTCTATGGAATTGTTTGTGACCTACATTCAGTCTGAAACAATTATTCACACTGCATTGTCTCTCTTATCTCCAGGCTTTTCCAGGCTGCTGAGGCTCCGACTGGCTAGAAGCTGTGTGATATGTTTGATATTCGGTTGTTCTTGTGCTTCATCGTGTCAACTAAATATCAGACATATTCCTACAGAGTCTGGCATTGACTTCTGACCTGTGTTGTAGCTCTGAAAAAAAGAGTGAAGAGAAGTGAAGATGTTCAGGTAAATGGTTTTAGATGGTAAACATTAAACAATCTGTGTATTATTTTCTATTTCTACATATTGTAGAATATCATTGTTATGTTCACTTGTATTCCTTCTGTTTAATAGCAGTTTCTTAAATTAATATCCGTGAAGAAAGTTTGAAAATACATTATTAGTATTGTGGTGCTTTAGCTAAAGGGGAAAAGTAAACCATTAACAATGATTTATTGTGTATAAACATTCTCTTTATGTTATGTTCTTTAAATCCTTTAATTTCAAGTTCAACGTTTGCCCATTCTTTCATTGTCCCTTTCAAACACACCCATGTATGTACACATGGATGAGTGAGAAAGGGAATCTATTTATGTCGTACATCCTGCTACGTGAGCAAACAGGTGTGCCTACTGGCACATTACAGGTTTGAGACATCAGACAATAACAAAGCCAACTGACATGAGACTTTTTTCCTTCTGTTTCAATAATGTACAAGGATTTTTTTTTGACCATCTCTGATGTGGATATAAATAAAGCCTGATTGCATGTTAATTTTGTCTGCAGTGATTCATTACTGTCTCCACATCTCGGATTCATGCCCTATTGCATTAGACATAGCGAGCTATATGCTCCAGATACCATTTTTATATTTAATTTAACTGAAGAAATGTGCTTTTGGAATTTTGACTAATGAAATGTCCTCCCTCCCAGTCAATGAATTCTTCAAAGAGCATTTTATTATGTAATGATCCGATTTTCTAAAGAAGCGTAATAAGCTACATCCTAATGTGCACAAGCCTGTGAGCGCACTGGCTGGAAAAAGCAGTGGCACTGATGTGAGAGATAATATGCTTTTTAATCAAGTGAGTTATTACTGTATAAAAGTACACTTTATGAAAATGCAGCCAACAAGCGGCTATCACATATTCACAGAGACACATTTTATTGAGAATATTACTTAATTTAAATAAATTGAAGAATTGTCTCGGGCAATGTTATTCTTGAAGCCAAAACTATTCTGACTATACAAAACTAGTAATTAGGAAACTGGATAGACAGGTCGGGTGCACAGAAGACAACACAATAGAAAAGAACAGAGAGGGAAGATGTCAGGAGGGTATGTTTGTTGCAGCCTTAGAAGGCGTCTGGTTTGAGTGCATGAATATATGTGTGCGTGTCTGATCTGAGGCCTGTCTCACGAAGCTGGATTAACATACCCGGGGTTTCCCTCAGTTATCCAGCTGCACTTAACCAGATGTCCGCGGTCTCGCTTATTGGTCTCACGAAGCCGGTTATCAACTCGTTAAGTGAACCCAGGAGCGTCTCATCTAGATCTGTGCTCGTGCACATAAAAGGGGCGGAGTTAACTCCGTTACACCAATTGTGCACCATGGAGAAGCCGTCGAGAGCAACGTATTTTACAACGGAGGAGCAAACCATAATCTTAAGAATGTACGAACAATATAGAGAAAGAATACAAGCAAAAAGCAACACTGCTGCAGCAGCCAGAAGCCGCAAGGAATCGTGGGGGGGAAATCGCCGACTCCGCCAATGCATAAATTACTGGGATTGTAATATTAAATCACTGTCTCAAATGTATGTGCCTATTTTGATTATCTTTTCGTTTTAACAATTTAACCTCAATTCAGTTGCAACCCCAGCTATAAGAACATGGGCGCAAGTTAAAAGGTAACAGTAAATTCAAACTGTCATACACTTACAAGCAATCTGTTGGTGCTGATCGTGCATTAAAGAGGAAGAAATATTTTGCCACTTCTCATGTCGGTCACTGAGGAGGCAATAGATGAAGAGACGCTCTCTGCGGAGCGCTGCTCTTACTATCCTGCGCCTTCCTCAACGGGATTCTGTAGAAATGGGCAGGCCGTTTTTCCAAGACAATGATTGGCCAGTAGGCGGTCTTATAGACCCGCTGAGATCTTATCCGGGAACTTAACCTGCTCCGGAGCAGGTTAGGCGTTCAGCATAAATTACCGGGGCAACGTACCTCGCTAAGAAGTGAACCAGCTTCGTGAGACGGAAAACCCAGAGTTAATCCAGAAGTTACCTCGCTAAAGCGAAATCCAGTTTCGTGAGACAGGCCTCTGATCTGATCTGATCTGTTCTGATCTGCAGTCACATTTGAGGGTAAAGTTCAGGTTTGATTTGAAACCTGTGGCTCCGGTTTTGGATGATTGTCAAAATGGTGTCCTTAGTTTGGTGTCACTGCAGATAAATTGAGGTTAAAAAAAGCCCCTAGGTGATGAAATCTCCTAAAAGTAACAAACAAATCTGTGTGTGTGTGTGTGTGTGTGTGTGTGTGTGTGTGTGTGTGTGTGTGTGTGTGTTTGGTTTGTGTGTATAAATCCTCCTGCTCCTGGCAAAAACTCAAAAACATACTAAAGAGACCTGTAATAGGAACATTTTATTTATTTCAATAAATCCAGTAAAGCAACATTTGCTTGATGATCCATAACAACAGGATATGAAATTGAATTATGTAATGATGTGCATCAATGATCATTGGTGGGCTGTAAAAGAAAGACAATTATTAAGGAATACAATAGAGATAATAAAAAAGTTGAACAATAAATACAATACCTGGGCCTTTTTCAAATTAGCTTTTGAAATTTACTTTGGACGTCACAATAAAATACGTATACATGTGCCTGGATGTTGAGCACGGGGTCAAAGGGTCACACTGTGTAGGACAATAGGCCACTGACTGGTTGTCCGAGGGATGGTGTCACCAGTGAGATCTCCTGATAAGGTCAAATGGCACCCAATGAGACAAATGTTATCTGAAAGAGTGCACACTGTATACTCTAGGGCAATTTCTGTGAAGCAGCACAAGAGGGAATGACGAACATTGTTATAATAATGGTAGTATGAGTGGGTGTTTGTGTGTCTGTACACTGTATGTGTGCATGCAGATAGAAGGTATATGAGTGTGGGGGGTTGACAAATAGCAATGAAGAAAGTAGAGATAAAGACATGCTGGTTCGGTATAAATATCTGAGCCCACAGGGGGAAAGAGCATCAGTTCAAGAGTGGCACTGAAGAGGAGAAGGAGAGAGCCGAAAGGGGGAAAGAGGAAATATAAACCCAACACGAGGGTGAATGAAAGCTAAAGGAAGAGAAAGAGAAGAAAGGGAAGGATTTTATATTACATTGTTAAAACGTTGAAATTGGTAAGACTAACAATATTGCATTTTTCTCATTGGGCTATTATGTTTTTTTGTGTATTTTTTACCATGTGCGCTGCTTCTTTTCAGAAATGGCAGACACAGCAGGAAGAGTACTTTTGGCTTTGCTGTTGTTCCTGAGTGCCAGTGTGCCATGCTTCTCTGTGTATAACAGCGGCGAGTGCTTCTTCAACACTAAAGGTGCAGTATGTGTGTGTAAATGTGTGTGTGTGTGGACATAATGATTCCTATAGGCTTATATGTGTACATGTTGCCAGGTAGAAAGTCAGGAATTCATATTTTTAAGGTACCCATACTTTACTTTTTTGCTACTTTATACTTCTTTACTATAATTCAGAGGCAATCATTGTACTTATTATTATCATTTTTACAATTACTATTACTTTGCACATTCAGTTTTTCCAAAACATGATAAGTCAATGAAATACAATGCATATTTAAATAATTAACAACCCAAAATTAAGTACTCAACATTAGCTTGACCCAGATCTGCTGCAACATATCAATGATGCTTCATGTATCATTAATAATAACTATAATATAAACATATATAATTATTTAACAGGTTAGTAACAGTATTCCATATCATTTACCACTGCATCAAGTAGATTTAGCTGATCATACTAACATGTAAGTACTTTTAGTTCAACTTTAATGTAGGATTTTTACTGGTAATTCAATATATTTGACATAGTATTTCCACTTTTATGCAAATAAATCCAATGCTGTCATAATAACTGATACGTTTCATTTTCAGGGAGCTGTGACCACATGGGGCAGGTGTACGGGATAGGAGAGAGCTGGATAACCAGTGACTGCTACCAGTGTGTCTGCATGGAACCTTTTGGAGTAGGATGCTGTGACCAGTAAGTTTGTTTAAAATTTAAAAATATATATATTTTATCTAATTTGGATGTGGCATACATATAATGTTGATATTCCCTACAGTGGATCTGACCCTGTGGACTACCCAGACTGGTGTGAGGTCATCCGTAAACCTGAGTCTTGCACAAGCGTTGTAGTGATGAGAGTCAATCACAAACTACCGTGCCTCTGGGGTAGAGGCCGTTTCAGAACTGCTGCAGGCCAACCTTGGAAATCTGACAATGATCCTTTATTTTGAGTTCAGCAATTAATGAAAAATAGCAATATAGCAATGTGTGATGTTAATTTAGTTTTGTTTGTTTTTGATTCAATAAATATAGATCATGGGTTTCATTGTTTTATCTCTATGTCTAATTGTATTACTAAATCTAGGAATTATCTGTTACCTCGGTTGATGATGATAATTTAACATTTTAAAATTGTGTTGTGTATGTTTGTTATCTAAATGTTGTCTAAATGTCTGGATTGTTTCTGGTTCATGTTTTTAAATTAAATACAAATATAGTGTATATCTAATTTAAGGTATGTCTAGTTTCTGTTTTTGTTAAATGTGATATGTGTTATTTACCAATTTACTACAACTATCATTTGTTGTATTACTTGCTTGCTCAACAATTGAGCAATGTCATAGAGAAAAGAGAATTCACCCCACACAAATATATTGTACAATGTACTGTTTCAAATCAAACATATTTTGCAGTTCAATACATATCTGCAAATGTATGGAAGACTTATTGTCACTCTACGTGGAATTCAGAGCATCAAAAGATAATTAGGTGACATTGTTGGTCCATTGACACAGAAAATACACTGAAACAGCAGGCGCAGTGACTTGTAGCAAGTATATAAAAAATAATTACACATTTTTAGTTTTAGTCATGATTTATTTACAGATAGCATCACCAGGAAAGACTTCTGTCTGCTGTTCAAAACAAAGCGTTTTCTTCAGTACAATTTCAGAATAATATACATTGGAATAAAAGTATTGATGCATATATAGTAGCTTATGAATGCCACCCATGGATCAATAAAAGGATAAAAAAATAAAAAAATACTTACTTTATCTTAACCGAAAATAGTTAAAATAATGTATTTGTTGATTGTATTTTGTATTATTATCTGAATCTGCAAAGTAACAACATGTATCAGTTAAATGTAGTGGAGTAAAAAGTACAATATTTACTTCTGAATTGTAGTGGAGAAAAGTTATAAAGAAGAAGAATCTGGTAATACTCAAGTAAAATACAAGTACCTGGAATTGTACATAGGTACTCTGCACTACTTAAGTAAATGTACTTTCCACCACTTCTACCACCAATCATATTACCATTAATTTCTGCAGAAATGTACACTACTACTTTTATGACAAAGACTAATTATAATCCGTAATACATTCACTAACCCCTGATGAATGAGCGTTATTACTTTTATTTTGAAAAGCGAGCAGTGGCGCACAGTTTGGACGTCACGCGGAAGCGCGATAAGCGTGTCCACCTTGTTGTTAAGTTGTGTTTTAAAATGTTGCCCTAGGTCTGACTAGTACTAGTACTAGTGGTTTGCATACGAATGTAAAAGACAACAAGAAGCAATACAATGTGGATACTGACACCCCTGGAGCCTGGAGGTAACTTTTTCTGTCGGGGTTGATATGTGTGTCGCTAGCTTCACATATGAGCTTTTTTAGGGAGTTCTTCCTGAACCGATGTGAGGAACGGGGACAGAGGATGTCGTATGTGTACAGATTGTAAAGCCCTCTGAGGATTAATTTTGGGCAATACGAAATTGCCTAAACATACCATTGGGCGATAGATTGTTCAAAATGTAACTTACATTGATTTGAGTTGTTTATCTGAGTGGTCTGCACCAAAAGGTGGATACTGGACAGTAACAGGATGGTCACATGGGCAGTCATCATACACACAGACACACATGAAGAACATTTCTAAACAAACTATGTCACACACCGTTCTCTGTATTAGTTGCCATGCATTTTCTATAATTCTTGAGAAGATAAAAATCCCTCAATGAAGAGCCAACATGGGGCAATAAAATACTAATGAAAATCAGTCTCAACAACCACCACCACCACAACAACAACAACAACAACAACAACAAAAACGTGTTTGTGTTATTGTCACAGGTGAGACCCACTATCTCCTCTCCAGTAAAGAGTATGTGGTGGGACGCAAGAACTGTGACATCGTCCTCCCCAGTGACCAGTCCATCAGCAGGGCTCACGGTCATCTCACTGCTACTGACCAGGTAAGAGGAAGAATTGTTGTACAGTTTATATTTTATTATTTATTGGACTGAATGGGTTCAACACAATCTGCTGAGCTTAAACAATTGGTAGTTAAATGGATATTAACTGTATATGAACATAGAGACGACTGCATGTCTCTGTAGCTGGAATTTATATCAGGATCAAAGAGAGAATCCTAATGCGTTCGGGCCCCAAGCTTACGCCTTATGGAAAACAGGACAACAATATTAAAAAGACAACTAAATCAGATTGACAGGAGTTGTGACACTGTTTACACAAAGGTTGATATACCTTTTCAAGTAAAGCCATTTGTTTGATCTGTTAATGTCGTTACTTTCCTCTGTAGTTTAGACAACCCTCCAGACAGGTAACAAGTTAAAATCAAACATTCAGCTCCCCTTGGCTCTAAAGTTGAATCTTATGATCTTACAGTTATTAATGTGTCCAGCGAGAGTACAATGTATTCCCGAAGAAAAAAGTAAAACCTCCATAGAAATTGCTCAAAGCAAAGCAGCAACTTAATTCACTTCTCTGTTGTTGATCCATATGCTCAGTATATAATACTATGTTAATATGCAGGTTTGTGCAATAACGATTAGTTACAGTTCATACAGTTTGTTTAGTAGTCTCATATTCGTGTCAATATTTTGCAGGATTATCAAGATATTAATTTGACTATATCAATAAATCCAGTATTGTATAAATTAGAGGAGTATTGTGATTTTATTTGGCGTGGAGGCACTTCTGCTCAGAAGGTGGTGCTATGGCTTCATTCCAGCGGGACTAAAACTGAAACAAAACATGAAATAGTTGTCGCGTTCAAGTGGAGCATCACCCGGCTCCAACTAATAATTATTTCTGCACTTCTACAGCTACAAATACAACTCTAAAATGCAAAAGTAAAGTTTGTGTGGCCAGTCATGTCTTTTTCATTGGTGAAAATCTATGTTGTTTTACCCCTTTTCTGGGTCTAATGGGGAATATTAACCTTGTTAATGCATTGCGTTTTAAAACCCCTCTAACATACATTTGTATTGTCATCAAGACTTCTCTGGGTTTTCTGTCCTACTTTGAATCTCAAGTCCATAATCGGACTGTGGCATAAGAGTTTCTAAAAGTAATTATCTATCTGTTAACACTCAAAATAATCAAAATTTCTATTTCCTATTTTAAATTCTGGATGTCACCTGTTTAACATGTAGATGCAGCTGTAATCCTCTCCACCTTTTCTTACGCTGAAGGTTTAATTGATTTTCCATTGCCTAGCATACATTTCCATTTAAGACTTATTTGAAAGGATGGGTTTCTCGTTGAGACATTAATAATTGAACAGAAAGATGTAGGATGGTTTGTTTGACTGATGGACAATTTCACGAAATGCTCTTATGAATTCTATTCCTAGACGCTGACTTTAAAAGACACCTCCAAGTATGGTTCATTTGTCAACAGCCAACGCTTGACAGGGAACACACCAGTGAACCTTAAGTCAGGAGACAATATTACATTTGGGGTTTTTCACAGCAAATTCAGGTAAGTTACTGAAACAAGACCTGGTGAGTTATATTTTACATCTCAGAACCACGGTCACTAAATCTGGCATCATCTTTTACTTTTAATTGCACTCACATGTCACACCTAGTTTTATTCCTCCCGAAGTCAGACAATTCTCAATGTAACTAACTTGCGTCGGAATTTCAAGTTGCATTATGAATCTCCTTAATCGTTCCTTCTTCATGTCAGTGTGGACCATCAGAAGCCAGTGGTGTGTTCATCATGTTTGGACAGTGATGGCAAGACGTCGCTCTCTCAGGCCCTGTCGGCTTTGGGTGGGAAGCTGGTCAACACCTGGACTCATGACTGCACCCACCTGGCCACGCCGTCTGCTAAAGTCACCATCAAGGTCTCAAACATACTTTTGTATTCTCATTGGGTGGTTAAATGGTATGTGTTTATCTCTGAATATGTGTTTGATGTGCTTCTTATTTGTTTAGACTATTTCCGCTCTGCTGTGCTGTCGTCCCATCGTGAAGCCAGAGTTCTTCATGGAGTTCAGCAAAGCCGCTCAGCAAAGATTACCCCCTCCTAAAGCTGAGAGGTACAAAACAATCCATCCTTATTTATACACATTCATACTGAGGCTACATCCAAATGAGTAGGATGTCCGTCCACACGGGCCTTTCAGCAGCGTTTTCGAAAGGATCTTTGTCCACACGGCAACCTTTGAAAACAAGTATCGCCATGATCATTCATGTGCACTGGGTATGCGCGTAACGGTGTAAACAAGACGTAGGTTTTCTACACACTGCAGTCTGAAGATACTGCGGAGGAAGAACGACAATGGCAAAAAAGATGGACTGTTTGTTTTCTTCCGGAAAAGTGTCATGTGACAGGAGTGTGACGAATAAGTGAAGGACATGTCGTGACTGCTAAGACCCAATCAAGTAGCGAACGTGGGGGTCCACCCCATCTTTTCCAAACTTCTCTGTTTACGCCCGTCCACACTATAATGGAACCCCAGAGTTTTCAAACATATCTGTTTTCGGTGGCGTAAAACTCTGCCGTATGATGCTCAGTGTAAACGTAGCAAAGGATATACGTTTTAAATTGAAAACGTAGTAGTGTGGACAGGGCCTGAGGATGAACTGAACTTCTGAGGCCACACTGAACCAGACATTATCATGCTAAAAGCTGTACATTGTTTTTTAGGTTTGTCCCTGAGATCGATGAGCCCAGCTTGAGGAAAGAGGATGTTAACCTTGGAGTGATTCCAGTTCGCAAACAGCTTTTCAGCGGAAAGACTTTCATATTCCTCAATGCCAAACAAGTACGTCTACCTCTTTTATCTTAACTCCATTTGAGAGGGTGTAATTGTATTATAATTAAAATAGTTGTTATTATTAATGGTATAACAGTTGTTATTATTATAATTATATTATAATTATTATCTCCAGGAGAGCAATTTTTGCTAGTTGTAAACAGCTGAAATGTAAATTGTAGTTGACAATTATCACATTATGAGTGAATGTTTCTACATTTTCCAAGCTTGAAGTTGCAAGTGTACACAAGTACAACAGCATTACAGAATATCCTCTGGAACAAATGCTTTTAAAATAACTAAAATATGTATGGACCGCTCAAAGGCTTTAGCCTTCAAGCAGACTGACGTGAGGGGAAATATCAAATAAAATAACGGTATTGTCCGTAGACACACCCTCCTGTGTCTTTGAGCTGCTGTTCTGATAAACAATGGTAAACTATGGTTGTGTAATCCGTGCTCTTTTATGCTGTTTGCAGCTCAAACGCCTGAGTACAGCAGTGGATTTTGGAGGTGGCATCAGCCAGCTGCTTGAGGAGGGCTCTTTGCCCCGGGACCTGCTGGAGTCTCCTCAGAGCTGTGTGGTCAATGTCATGACAGTCAGCTCCCAAACTCTGCTTACTTCCTCTACCACAGAGTGGGCAAATTCTGTGACGGACATTGTTCAAAGGTTTGCACAAACTCCTGTCGAAAAACACTTAAGAGTGTGTTTTGCCGATTTATTTGTCAAAGCGATGATTTGTGAACACTTTAAAACTCTCTGTCTGGCATTTGTCCTTTTTCCGCTGACACAGAAAAGGCCTCAGAGTCATCACAGAGTCCGAAATTGGTTTGGCTGCCATCTATGCTTCCTGTGATAAGCACTGCAATCCATCCTGTCTGACACCAGACTCGGGTGGGTGTACTGACACAAAAGCACTGAATGCTGTTGTTTTGATTTTTCAGTTTTATTTTATTTATAGTTTTTCTTTGATTTGTTTCTGTTTTTAGCGTCGGCACCAAAAGTGGCACCCAGAATCCCGAGTGCTTCGCTGTCGCAGAGCTTGGCGGTGGATGAGACCGTGCTACCTGCAGCATCTCAGAACATCACAGCTTATGCGGTCAACACAGAGCCATCACAAGGGTACTGACAAGCACAGCTCAGTTGTCCAAACTTCTCATGTTTTTAAAGAAAGTCTTTCTGATGTGTGTGTAATTGTACTTGTTTATCAGGACAGAGCTATGTGAAGGTACAGGGGTGATGGCGGTTGGGGAGACTCCTGAGAGGAAGCAAAACCAGAACAGCAGTCAGCTCCTTGGATCCAGACCTGTTGCTAAGAAGACGACCACTCAGTGCATCGTGGCTGAAACCATGAGCTCATCTTTCAACACTGTAGAGAACACGGACTCGCAGATGAAGAAGCCTCCGTCCAAACCAACAGGTGGATGCCCCGATCTGTCTTATTTTTTTTAATCTCTTGATACCTTGAGAAGTACAGATACCAATTCAATATTGTAATTGTTTAAAACCTCTTTAGCAAGGCAAAGCAGCGCTGCTGCGCCTATTATCGGACAGTTTTTTTTTTTTTAAATGTGTTTGAACGTTTCCTTAATTATCTCCGGAACCACATTGTTGTTTAACTTCATTTAAAGTTCTACAGTTCCGCAACTCTTGTGAGAAGATACATATGGTGTAAAACATAATTAAAGTAACCGTTAAGTTTAAGTACTTACGCAAACTAAACTCCTCCGACTATACAGCTGCTCCGTCAGCTTGCCACGGCGGCCGTAAGGTTTCCACCAAATCCATGATAAATACCCTTTACAAAGTCGGATTTCCCTAACAAACACATCTCAGTAACCGTACGGGCTTGTGGGAGTCTAACAAAGCAATCAAAATCCTTACAAACTCCATATTAGTACCTGTAAAATCACAAGTTTCTTTTTTTCTTCTCTGTCTCACATATCCGCTTCCTGTGACTTACGTGTACCCCCCACATTTCTAGAAACACGTCACACAGCAAGGGGGAAGGCTTATACAAATTTTAACATCCAGCAGCCTCTAGCGAGACAATGTATTGTCATACATTTTTTAACCGAACCGAGTTCTTTTGACTAAAACACCTTCCCAATATCTCAAAGCTTGGTTTTGCAGATTCGGATTATTTAGGTCCTAACCTTTCCAAAAAGGTGTCCTATTAGTATGTGGGATGTTGGTAAGGGCCTGAACCATGGAGTTTGTAAAAGTCGGCGACCACTTCAAAATATTTTTTGGGGAAATCTAGCTTAGATCATGCTGGACATTAATAGTTATGATCAAAATATGTTATAAAAGTTTTTTTTTTTTTTTTAAATATACATTTTATTCACAAATAAATTCTGAAAAAAATGATATAAAATAATACAAGTAATATAACTCAATGGGGTTCATACGACTACTTACTCGTAAAAAAAGAACCATGTATGAGCCTCGGTTTTCAAAAGGTTAAATGAGGTCACTTGACACAACAGACACAGTTAAGAGTTCCTCCCTCTTTTTCAATTATATACTTTGGCTCTAATAGATTTTAAATAAATTGTTGTGCTACTATAAATACTATAACGGCATTGACAAGTGTGTAGTTTAGATCAATCACATCCATCCCATACCAATCCTTTTATTCAGCCTAGTACAGAGTATTTGTGTTGTTACCAATCTGATGTATTGCATTGGTGCATCCCTACAATGTATTTGGCTCTATCTGTCAAATATTGGGTGAAATATATCTATTCAGTAGCTTCTGGCATATAACAAGTTATTTAGTGAGCCTTAGAAGTGCTGGTAGGGGGATTGTGTTGCTTTTGGACAGAGCCAGCCGAGCTGTTTCCCCGTTTCCATTCATTATGCTGAGCAAAGCTAGTGCAATGCAGGCGTTGATGACAGATATGAGAGTGGTTTCAATCTTCTCTCAGCAAGTAAGCAAATATCTCTTGAATGCACTCATGATAGGAACATCAGCTTAATGCCTGTAATGCTGTAATCAATCAATGTTCTTGCAGTTTCAGGTGCAGGCAGTAGTGGCATTAAGTCCAAGCCAGCCCTTCCCAGGACTTATGGTGGCATGAAGACATTTCAAAACAAGCAATCTCCTGAAAAACTAAAAATCTCTGCACAAGCTTCCCCACAGAAACAATCAACACTGACCGCATTCTTCCAAACTGCCAACAAGAAAAGGTAAACATCTGCTCTTTAAATTAGGTGGAAGATTATAGTCCTGGTAATAATGTAGTGCACTAACTGTATAACTAATTCACCCAATGTCAATAAACATACCTTTGACTGGCAACAATTTAAGATAAAAGTCTTATCTTATTCTTTATCTTCCTGTCTTCAAGGCCTTTGGAGGAAGAGTCCTTCTCTTTCATGTCCGAGCCAAAACGCCCTGCACTGGAATCATCCACCAGCATACAGACGGCAAACACTTCAGCCAGGTCTACAGAAACATCCTCACGTTCAGACAAAGCCGCTGTGGCAATATCCCAGACTCCACTGGGGTCAACAGCTGATCTTTTTGTAGGACGGTCAGAGGCTCAGTCAGACAGGGTCTCCCATGCTGTCCAGGAGGAGCCACAGAGTAGAAAGAGGAAGGAGATGGAAGCAGAGATGCAAATGGATGAACTGGAGTCTATTATGTCTCAGGATATGGACTTTGATGAGCAACCGTCAGGGAATCAAGGCCAGCAAGCACAGCTAATAACGCTGAGTTCAACCGAACAGAAACAAAGTTTAAATATGGCGGAGGCTTCGTCTTCAAGCAAGAGGCAACGGGTCCACCTCGAAGAAAATGTAAAGAACCAGAGGCCACAGGTGGGCCTGGAAAAAAAAAAAAAGCAAAAGTCTGACCAGCATATCGTCACTATCAAGACAGAGCAGGTGCATCCTGTAGAATACAAGACAACTAATAAAGAGTCCAGCACACGTCCAGAGCTGTCATATGCCAGTACAAGTAAAGACATACAGCCTTTTGAAGATGATGATGACGCGTCTTTCATTGAGGTGAGGATTTACTGTCAGTGTTCTTTTATTCATCCAGGAATTCAGAAAAAAGAAAATTTAAACTTAAACTGACTCGGCGCAAATGTTTGCTTCACTTCTCAGTTTTCACTATGATCAGACATTTCCACCCTTTTTTATTCCTACAGGATGTAGAACTACTCAAAGTAGATATTTGCCAGCCTAAAGAAGTCACTGAGACCCGTCTGAAACCGCTTTCATTAAAACAGGAGGTCCAAGTAAGTTCTGCTAAAAAGCTTTTACTATTCCAGTTTGCTCCCTTTCCTCTTTTTGAATATGCTACATTTTCTAGCTTTAGATGCTTTATTCCCTACATATATTTATTTGAAAGTTAGCCTTTCAAGCTTGGGACAGATGGGAACCATTCGACACATCAAAGTCAATAAATGCACTATTTCCTGTGGTTTCAAGCCAGCCGTGTTCGATGTTACCTCTAACAACTTGATGTGGCTCCAGCTTCAATCTCAGCATCAACTCAAAATTCAGTGTTTACTGGCATCCAATGATTATAAGAGTGGCTAAACGATGTATTATTGTGCCGTGTTGACACTTGAAATCTCACATAGGCTATGTAATCTATAACCAAATAATAACCAAATTCAAAAGATCCTTTAAAAATTTTTTTTTTTTTATTTATGTTACAATTTCTGAAACATAAATGCATAGCATTATATTATCCTATTCTTTATCGCTCAAATAGTCTTGTTGGTATTGTCCTAAAGGACCCAGTGTTTGTCAGCGATACAACATTGAGAACCACTCAGGATTCACAGGAGATGCTGCATGAACTTTTTTTTTTTTTTCTTGAGTTGTTTCTTACATATTCTACACCATTAATTGAAACAAAGAATATGAACTGTCCATCAGACAAAAGTGACTCATTAATGTGCTGTTTTGCAGGAGACAAATATTGATGAAGATCTTCCTAAAAAGCTGGTGTTGGTGGAGTTTAGATCGCTCACTGTGACCGCTCCTCCCAAAACCAAACCCCAGAGGATGCAGAACACCGGCAACGCAAAGAACTTCAAATGCTTCCGGAAGGTCAGATTAAATACAATGCAATTTACACAAAGAGCAGTGTGTAGGATTTTGTTGCATCTAGCAGTGAGGTTTGAGATTGCAACTAAGTGAATACCCAAAAATAAATACCTGTGGAAGGGGGCTCTATTTTCCTTTTTTTTTTTTTTAATTACCCCTTTCCACGCTAAGCCCAAGAGTGCGTCATTTCTTTTCTTCATAAAACTTCCACTACTTGCAGGACACCTGTCCAATTTTTCGTGAGTTTATATATATATATCTAAGATGTTGGACATTAATATAGCAGCACACAACCATTTGCTATGTAAAGAAATAGTGTTGTAACGCCCTGAACAGAGAAGGAAGTCCCTCTCTGTGTGTTGTAATACGAGCTTCTCTGCTCTTTGTTTTGGTTGTCATGACCTCCCAGACAATTGTAAAAGCAAGATGGCAGAGTGCAGTTCAAAGTGTTCAGCTGAAGGCGTCCTTCCAGATTTTTCTTCACCAAAGAATACACGTTCTTCAAAAGAAATATACTGTCGTCGGTCTTAGCCGTTTGCTTGCAGTCTCCCAAACATTCAGTTGAAACCATCAAACTTTAGCGACCTGAAGCTTATTTCTAAATGGGGTCTGAGATGCTGATGCTCCAGTGCGACATCTAGTGGTTTTTAATTTAGCATATATATCCTTTGAGAAATTATTCTGTATGATGAAGACATTGTCTCCAATGACGGGATACGTACAGTATGGTCAAAATCAACTTAACCTGAAATTCCAATGAAGTATGCCTTACGTACAGAATAATATAATTTGTTTTCATAAAAATGTTATTATGTGACAGATCGGCGTGCCGGGTGTAGAGGTCTCACCCCACATCATCGGAGGATCTGATCTACTGGTTCACAGCAGGGGCAAAAACACTGATCTGGATGAATGGCTGAAAGATGCAGTTGAGGTACTTTCGTCTCTCTGAATCTCTTAACTGTCTGTGATCCGTTTGAGATGTGCCTTTTATGATTTGAGCCCGTGTTTGTTTCAGGATGAGCGTCAGAGCAGACAGGAGCAGAGTATTGGAGATGACCTCTTCAGGTGAGAAACTGAATTTCATGTTCTGTAAGATATGTAGTGACTTTGTTACCCCTTAACTCAACCCTCCTAAATCTAGTCTGTGTAATGTAATCTATGTAAAGAAAAGCCAGACAGTTTCATCTTACCTCTGTTTTGTCATAAGCCCGACATTTACAAGTAAAACAGTGGCTCATTCTTTTTTAGTTACTTTTATTTAGTTACTTGTGTTTCGAAACAACCCTCGGCCTGACTTACTTATGTAGTATAGGGGAGGTCCAACATATTAACAGAGAAAACACCAACACAACAGCAGCATTAATTTGCTAACAATTAAAAAGCAGCAATATCATGATGATGTCAAAAGAAAGTTTGTAAATAGAAAGTAATGCCTCCTATATTAATAAGACAATGTTCTGTAGCCAAAGTCAGAACATAATCCTCTAACCAATTTAACCAAAAAAAAGTATTCAAGATTAAAGTATCTGCTGTTAATGTTTTCATGTTACTTTTGTATAATGTAAAAAAAAAAACGTAATATTTACACGATGTCTCTTTAGTAGACGTGCTTGGTTCCATTAAATATGCTAACGCCTCAGTCATTATAATCAGGTGGAGACGTTATATAATTCACTGAGAATAATGTATAAAGACACTGTAGCTTCAGTTTAACCAATCAGAACTTAGAATCTATTTAGTCACAGCGGTTGCTAGGGTAACAGAGGTGATGTAAGCTGTCGCTGCCGTGTTTTCTTTGACTAAGCAGAAAAAAGACAGTTTGAGATTGATGTTGTCTGTGTGTGTGTGTGTGTGTCAAGGCTGAACTGTTTGATCACTGATTCATGCTCAGTCAGTCATGCGTATCCGGGGAACAGACTCTGCTGCTAAGAAAACAATCCGCTATTTTTTTGGTAGGTCTGAACAAAGTTTCCAGACGTGGTTTATTGATAGCCTGTTTGCTTTATGCTGTTCAAACACCGTCCTCGTTTTACAGCGCTTAATTTAGGCTGTTTTTATGGTTTGTTAAAAATGGCTCTCACGACATTGAGGAATGATCCACGAGGAATGTTAAAAGCCCACCCTGACATGGACGGAGCTGAAATATCAAATCTTTTCTGTGTGTGTCTTTAGGTACAACCCCGGCAAACTAACCAGGAGGAAATGAAATGCCTTCATCTTAATGTCCTACGGAGGGAATTCATTTCAAAGGCACGGCAAGTGTGTCAAACTCCATCATCAAAGTATAAAAAGGACTTAACTCCTGATATCTGTAGTTCAACTATAATTGCTTTATAACTGCTAAAATGATCAGAAATATGTTTTAGTGTTTGCTGTTCTTCCTGTTCGTTCTATCTATAAATGTAAGTAATGAAGCCACTGACGGCCAACAATGTAACAAAACATACTCTTCATAAACATAATTCTTCTCAAAGTTTTATTCGTCAATAATAAAAAAATGCGCCATACAAAACATTAAAAACTCTTTGTTGTACAAGAGAGCATTCAAATTCTTCATGCTGAAGCAGCTATTCCTTTGTTTTAGAAGTTAAGACCAAATGTGTTCCCTGGTTGTAGCTGAACTAGAAACTTCAGAGGGATTCCAGTTGTTGCTTCTTGAACAATCTCCGATAAGCCTACAGGCACTTTTTCAGATCTGAAACTGTTCAGATAAGTCGTCGTCATGCCAGAACATTTATGGACCTTTCTGTGTTGATAGTTGAAGCCCGCCTGTCGGTTCATATTCAAGGCAAGTGCCACGTATGAGTTACGAGTGGACTCAGCAGTCGGCATGTATTGTGCTGTAACAAAATGGGCAGCAGAGTGTCAAAAGGAAGGAGACTGGCCTTTAAACAAAAATCTTCTCTCTAAATGTTCTTATCAGTATTTGCAAGTTGCTTTCTAAAATCCATACACATTTGTACTCAAATGTAACATGTGGATGGACACGCGATAAACCTGTTGGTGCTTCATTGAGAAAGCAGATTGCGCTTGGAGTTGAAAGTGGTGGACAGTCTCCGACCTTCAAAACAAAATTCAAAACAGTAATAATTAGTTATCTTAAACTGTTATCTCCACTTCTGAGTCACCCAGTCTCTGTATTCCTCAGATGTACTTTTTCCCACATCTGTCCTCGCAATTTCTGTCTTTTGCTTACAGCAGCTGCGGCTAGGCAATATTTCAAGCCTGCATGCATATATTTAATATTCATATCAAAACAATATTCAGAAGTCAGTGGAAAAAAAGCATCAAGGAATAATTCAGTTGAAATGTAATATTTAACACGAAACAACATTTTCACTAGTTAACTATTATGATTATCAAAATGTATTCAGTAATGTGTTAAACTATGAACTTTGTTAGTGTAAAAAGTAAGGTGACTACAGTAAAGTGTTATTTTAGTAATACATTTCCCTACACACACACTTGCACTAATTCTGAGTACCATATTGCATTAAAGAAAAAAAGTGTCACAATAAACAAACTGAGTTGTGCAATGAGCAGCACACAAACTGATTAAGCATACTGCATAGGAAGGAATGAGAATATAGTGGAAAGGAAGAATAGATTGCTACTGTCTCTGCTCACAACCTAAACCGTTATTTGACACTTCACAAAACAATATTGGCTGTTTGTTGTGAAGATGTACTTAAAAATGGAAGAAGAATTGTATATATACACGCATGTAGAGTTGGGGATTATGAAAAAACGAAATATCAAATTTTGATCATGTGATTTGGGAAATCACCTGCATTGGTGTATCTCAGAAATGGTTATAGGAGAAGTCTGACTTGGCAATTTCTATATAATGTTAAGTTAACAAAGTTGTGTGCCATGTTTCGCAATATTAAGAGAAACATGATAGTACTACAGGGATGGACCATAACTAATTGACATATTGCCCAGTCACGAACACAGGTAGATTGAATAGTTGTAAGCTGGAGTTTAGCTGTTTCCTTCACGGGAAAAGCCACAACATGCAAAAAAATGGCACAATGTAATGATAAAAATACAAAGAGGATGCTCAGATTTTGTTTGCTAAAACTAGAAAAAGTAAATAAGTTAGATGGTATGATTGTAAAAATGGGCATTCTGCAAGTGAGCCTTTCTGTTTTGTCTTTTTAAAAAGCATTTTAGTGTTTGTGTTGCCATTATTGTGATGGCAAGAATTGGATAACTTTGTGAATATGTTCTAGTCATAATGTAATTTTAAATTGTTAATTTAAAGGACCACACTGGTGTTTCCTGTTTTGTACCATTTTCTAATATTTCTTTTACCGCTAAAGAACCCTCTCAGTGAACACCATGCCCATCTTTATTTTGTCTAAATGTATCTTTGTGGGGTAACACAATTAAAAGCATGGGCTCATTTGATGTGTTTCCATGTCTCAGAAGTTAAAGTAGGCTGCCATATGGGAGAACGATCACAATCTTTCTGGGGGAAAAGCAAGCATTATAATCGGTGAAAAAGACAATGTGCATTTAGTTGTCTATTGTGCCACAAAGTTTGCGTTTGTTCTGAATGTAAATTTAAACAACATTTGTTTTAAATGCCAGGATTTTCATTGTTTAACGGAGTACCATCTGAAGATGTTCATATTGAATAGATAAAAGAAGAAACATTTAAAACACCAGAGTGATCCTTTAATGATCATATCTTTTTGCCAGGAGACTTGATTCCAAACAGTAGAATTGGGTGTCCAAGAATACATTCAGATCTGCAAGTGAAATTATTTGCATAGAAAGCTTTCCAGTAGCACTATAACCAAAGCAACAGTTCAGATTTATTAGACTTTTTATAACCTTTTTAGGTATATGGCTTCAACTACCAACAGTGGAAGCTAAACAAGTAAAAAAAAAAATGAACTTGTTGGGTCACACGTTAATCTTGTGTGCGTCCTCTATTGCAATTACTCACCACTCCAGGTTGTCTCGGAGATCGGATGATTGTAACTTTGTAAGCGGGACCATAGATTGCTCTGTGAGTGTCAGTCACACAAGTAAAGCTATAAGTTGCATGGAGAATGAGCGCAATGGCATCTACTTTTAATTGCTGTTAGTAAATGGATTGAAAGACACATAGTGAACGAATAAATAACCCTGATGAAAATAAGGTCCCATTTAGTTGTGAGGTTACAGATTGACTCAAACATTGGCACATGGTAGCTTGGACTTCTGGGGACTTCTTATGAAGTTAGACAAGACTTTTGAAAGCTGTGTTTTGTTTCTTTAGAAACATATTAGTCTTCAAATCCATTGGTTTTTTTTGGTCTCAGAGTTGTAACAATGCCTTGAGAGAAAATACTGCCTAAATGATTAAAACAGTAAAACTCTTGTTTTCCCCTTCAACGTTTACATCAGTTGGTAAGAGTGCTTGAAATCTGTGCCCTACAACCTACGTGTATTGCTCTTTTCTCTAACATGTCTTCAAATGAAGTTATTCCCTCCATTGCTGATCAGCGTCCCTTTCTTCTTGAGTCTCTTCAGCAGACACGAGGCGATGCCTAAAGCGCCACCCTTCAAAAAGCGAACAAAGTTGTCTCCCACCAACGGGCCCATGGCAAACAGACCAGGCTCATTGGTACACTCAAAAGTGTAGGGGTCGATGTCAATGGGGTTCTGCGTGCAGGAAATGGGTTTTGTTGGATCCTGACCCAAGTACTGGCCCTGGTCCTTCAAGAAAAACAGGTTTGGGTTTGTCCCGATCAGCACCAGGGCCATGGAGATCTTGAATGCCTTGAGGGAGTTGTTCCCCTGCAGCAAACACTTCATGTCAGACTGGAAGGACACCAAGCAATGCTGAGGGAAACTAGTGTAGTCAGGAAACAGGCTGACACTGGCATTACCAGCCATGTTACCTGTGGCAAGTTGGGGCTTTGGGCACATCTTGGCACACACTGAAGAGGCAATACTTACTGCCTGGGGTCTGTTTGAAGCAGAGGAGGGAGCCACGTTTGTGTAGGTCTGAGAGCACATCATGTTGTAGACTGTGTGGTACTCTGGGTACAGGGTCTTGGGCAGCTGTTTGAAGATGAGGTCTGAGTCGTCGACGCTCTTACGAAAGACATGCAGCACTCGAATGTTGCTGTTACAAGCGCACAGAACTGCATCGGCAGCACTTAAACCGGCACCTACAATTAAAACCGGATCAGAGTTCATATCCAGTTTTCTCTGGCTTACGGCCAAACCCAGGTCTGAGATGCTGTGGAATACAAATGGCAGGTCCTCCCCCTCTGCGCCTAGTCGAACCGGCGAATCGGACGCACCAGTGGCCAGTACTACATTCTCAGCAAACAGAGAGAAGGGCACATGAGAGTCGTTCTGCACCTGCTGGTATCCCCTTACTTCCCAGAGAGCCCCCCCGCCTCCATTATTTAGACACTCAACTCCATTTCCCTCAAATCCTTCATTGCCACCATCTCCCACCCCTCCATCTCCTTGGTCACTGTGCCTATTTTCAAGACCTTCCCCCTCTTGCCCCCGGCAGAGTTTCTGGACAGAGGTCACGTAGGTGTTGTCAACAAAATTCTTTTGAAGGCCCTTTAGCTTCACATAGTTACGGTAATAGGATGAGATCTCTTCTGGGGTGGCTCTGTCACTGGTTACATCCCTAGAGAGAAGTAATAGATAATGGGAAAAGTAGTAGCAGAGAATTAAACTGAGACTTTAGCTATGTCTTTGCTGTCAACCTCTCTCAGTACCTGCGTTTCCCGTTGGTCAAGTCCCTGTAGTTAACCCCGGGAAGCTCCATCCAGATGCCAAGACTAATAGTCAGCATTGAGCCCTCCATTGCCTGAGGAAAGAAAAGAAGGGTCAGGGAGAATGCTATATCATAGAATGGAACAATTGATTGAAAATACGGGTGCAGCAGACTAAACCTTGTATCTTACATGCCAAGCACCTCCAGGCGTTGCCCTCCCCAGCACCAGATGTGGGATGTGTTGCTGCTTGTCCCTCCTCCACTGAAGAACAGGGGGGAACTCGTAGCCAAAGTCAGCATTGGGGTGCAGAAGTGTGTCAAAAAGTACAGCCGCAGGGTTCCTTGACCTCCCCTCGAGACCTTCACTCAAATATTCCAGTTCCTACAAAAAACAAGTAATTATCATGACGCGCCTGAGTGACTGTGATCATACACGTACATTTGCAAGGAATTCATTGATGTTTTTACCTGTTCAGTGATGGATAGGTGCTTGCTCTCCTGCAGTTTCCTGTATAGTATTGGGTTTGGGTGGACAGTTGCAGTGTCCAGGTAGGGCTTGTGTCCACTCAGCAGGTAGGACAAACAAATGCCTGATGGGCCGTTGCCTGAAAACAGATCCAGGTTTGGGAAATGGTGGATTAGCATCACAAAGGAGCCCACATAATTAACTGACACAAGTTAGATAAAGAAAGATGCTTTTAATGTTGTATGTGTGCCAAGTTTAAGTAACAACATGAAACCCTTATAGGTAAAGAGGTTAAGAGCTAAATGTTCACCTATGATAACCACAGGGACAGTGGTTGGGTGCTCTTGTGGTAGAGTGGTCTCTTCCAGAAGCGGCATGGCTGCAGCCTGGGCCAGAGCCGGCACTGGGGAGGAATGATAGAAATGAGAAAGTTCCAGACATTTCTGATCCTCTACTAAAAGCAGAGGCTCGTTTGTGCTTTGAACACGTTCAAACCGGACCCTCCCTGTCTGGGGCTTCAAACACGTGGAAACACCCCGCCACAACACAACGTGCCCCCTGCTTTTCTCTTTGCCGTCCCGCCAACGTCCACACACCTCCTGTCCTATCAAACATGGCCTGCGGCAAGGCTAGCCTCTGTAAACCCCGGTGCCGCTTCCCAAACAAAAGGGAGTTCTAATCAGATTTATGTAGGCTTGGGTCTGTTGTGAAACGTTGCCATTGAGTATGTGTAGTGTGTGTTTGTGTGTTACACAACAGTGCCATTGTGTGCCCGTCGGGCAGCAAATCCCCCCTGATCACTCCTCCGAGTGGGCCCTAATCCCACTGGGCCTGTTTATGTCTTTACCGCCCCTTTCAACAGCAGCAGGGTGAGAATGTGGTCCTGGAATGGTGACAGAGCTCCTCCTCCTCTCATACCAATCCACCACTAACACACACACACACACACTAACCGACAATCCCGCCAAAACATTACCCACCTGCCCCAGCAACCAGTGCTCACTTGCCCCAGTTTCATAGTTCATACTAACCAAAACACTGCCTACACAGCCTTTGTCTTACATCCCAAAACTCTGGCTCACTTCCTTTAAAACTGCCATGTCTCCCAGGCTGCGCCTAACAGTCCGCCTCATTTCTCATGCACCCCTCCCTCCCTTCCTGTCTGACCTGTGTCTGTGACCTGTTGTCTTTGGTCGTTGGGTTGTTTACCCTTTTCATTGAAAGCACTGGGATTCCACACATTGCCCTGTATCGAGAATGCTGTGCCCCTAGTTGGCAGGCTGATACTGGTATTTCCATGCCACTGGTCAATTTAACAAACCCCACAGTCATAACAGTTCTGTTTGCTTAAATTGTTAGTAATTTTAACTGCCCACCTTTAAATCAGTGTGTAAAATAAGAGTAGTTTACTCTAAGTGGATTTTAGGAGATCCCATCTAATCCACAATAATTCTAATTTGCAATTAGACTGTTGTTTGACTATTTTCCACCCTTAAACAGTATGGCAAGCAGGGGCGGTTTTGGGCACGGGCGACCCGGGCAGCCGCCTGGGGCAACACTTTTTCATGACACGTGGGGGGCGGACCATTTAAAAAAAAAAAAAAAATATATATATATATATATATATATATATATATATATATATATATATATATATATATATATATATATATATATAATCTCATCTGGGCCGCGAAGCGGTTTTCCATTATCTATCATATCACTGTGTGGGGAATTGGCAAATTGGCGCCCCCTGGAGCTGCAGGCGCCCCTGCTTGCTAAGAAGGTGCCGTCTACTAGTGACGGGTCGGTCGCGAACGAAACGGCTCTGAGAGCTCTCTGACGTGAACGACGGGAGCCGGCTTTTTTTTTTTCTCTCTCGCTCTCTCAAGCCGCATTTGATTGGTCAATATGTGTGGCGTCGTCTCTGTGCCTGCGATGAGCAGAGGGGCGGGAGTTACACAGTTCATGTGACGTCACGAGACTGTGCATTGTAGCAGCTTCAGTCCCCTCAGAGAGAATGTTCTCCAAAACAGGGCAGATCATTACGGAGAGAAGAAACAGGATCAGCCCTCACAGCTGAGGCACTTGGTCTTTCTCAATGTAAACCTTCACTGAAGGACAAAACTCTGGATGCTGATCTTTTTCTTTTTGTTTTACACATTTTAATTTATATTTTGTTGTGTGATTCTGTAAGCTTCTGTATGTTGTTTTACTTTAAATCTGTTAAGAATTAAAAAGCTAAAAGTTTAAAATAGTTAAAAGTTAGTTAAGTTCATTTGTAAATAGTTAAACGTTTGTTTTTGCACTTTCTAAGTTTTTTTTTTATCACTCTGTAGAGTGTATAAATAAAAGTGTATTTATATAATAAACATTTGATATAGTGCATGTTTTTTTTTACATTAGTAATTCATATTGCGCATAATTTTACATTATTGTTGGTAATAAATTAATTTAAGCACCAAAAAATCTGAAGAGCCATTTGGGAACCGAAAGAGCCGGCTCTTTTTAGTGAGCCGAGCCAAAAGAGCCGTTCCCTAAAAAGAGCCGGAATTCCCATCACTACCGTCTACAGATCATGTGTGAGAAGGGGGAAGGGGAGGGGGCGCGGGGGAATAGTTCACCTCTGGGTCTCCCAAATGGAACGGACAAGGGGGGGAACAGGGGGATCCACTGTAGGCTATAGAGCAATACTCTAATGCAATTAGTGGGCTTAAGTCAGTTATGTTGTAACTTATACTGTGTTGTGCAGAATTGTGTGCATTGATTCTCTTAAGTGTGTTATTCAAATGTTCTATTGAATGATTTGTGCAATTGAGGAATTTAAGTTTATAATAAAAAATAAATAATAATGTTCCCGGCGGAGGGGGGGGGGGCGCTCGGAGGGGGTCTCGCCCGGGGCGTAATTACATGTAGAACCGCCACTGCCTGTGTGTGGTTGTTGCGGCAGTACTGCTGGAGAATGATAGCAGTCTTACCGCGTCATACAAATCATCCTTATGGGTTAAAACCTCTCATCATGTACTCCTGACTCCTGAGGAGCGGTCCTTGCCGACTGCATCCAATAATGCACAAGGAGCACATGCGACAAGCAGCAATACCATCATTGCATAATTTAGGTCAAACGCACATTCACGGACACTCACTCGTCCAAAACATGCTCTCTTACCTCGTTGTGATGTATCTCTCTATGTCCCAGTTGCGTCCTGTTATCACGACCCACGGCTGCGGTTGTATAAATAGACAGACACCGGTGGGAGGAACTCTCCGGGCTCTTTCATGAGATGATAAGCCAACCTCTCTCTCTCTCTCTCTATCTCGTCATCTCTCTCTCTCTCTCTCTCACACACACACACACACACACACACACACACACACACACACACACACACACACACACACACACACACACTCACCTCTGTGCAGTTAAATCCGAGCCGACCTGGTTTATTCAGCTCTGACCAGCCTGTAAATGCCGCCTCAGAGGAGATAGTGTCTGTCTTGATAGCAGAGTGTGAGGAAGAGAGAAACCGTGTGTTTTGTCGTCTCATGCGCGCATCTCTGCACCGGCAGGCGTGCGCACGTTCACGGAGAAAGACGGAACATCAGAGCATCTCCCAGCATCCTCACAGCGCTGTCGACCCTCTGCTGTTCACTGAGTGGACTTGACGGTGGAGAGTTGTATTGTTAAGAAATGCATTGCCCAAATCTCAGTAATGCTCAGGACAATATTGTGTCTGCCCATATTTAATATATGCCCTGCTAGCTGATGCTTTTCATCTCACAATATTAAAGTTAACAACACATTAGTGCTGTTGCTGTTCTCAGAAGAGGTATGATGCTAAAGCTAAATACATAAATGACACCACCTGCTTCATCAGCCAGGTAATAGTAAAGCAAAAGATTGACTGAACATGTGTTACGAGTCAGAGGTGAGTTTTCTACTCTGTCAAACCTGCGTCGCTCATCTTAAAATAGTTATAGTGGCTGCAATGTTATTGCACCATGATGCAGTTGCTGGTCTCATGGACATGATATTTTAAGCTTAATTTGAACTGAATTGCTTATTTAAAATGTTTTCATATTAAAGTGCTTTGAATGTTTTCATCATATACAGCCTCTTTTGGGAAAGTTTATGTTTGTGTACGTAAGTCATGTCGTTTGTTGAGGCTTTGTCCCAGTCTTCATTAATTTACCTTGTGTTGTTTTCTGCAGTAAAGACACATTTCCACATTGTGGACCATTACGTTTGTAACTAACTTAACATTAGCAGTATGCTCATGGGGTAATTTGGACGGTATAGGAAAGAAAGTGCCAAGTGAACAAAATAACCTACCTTGTAGTTAATTTAGATATTTCACAACTCCTTTGAATCACTTGTATTTGTTGAGTAGCAGCTGATACACGCAACTTGTAGCCATATATAAAAACGAATGAAGGAAAGGTGCTGTTAATCTCGGTATTCTGAATTAGCAGGGGCTACATCCTCACGTTTTGGTATAAACTCTTTGTCTGTAGGCAAAAAGGACCAGGGTCCCAGCAGCTGTCACACACCCCTGCGGAGTCCCGCCCCTTTATCTCATGGGCCAATGAACTGAGAGGAATCCACCGTTTCCGGTCCTTCACACAAACACATGTCGACTAGCAGTTAGCTCAGTCGGCAACACAAGAAAGTGGCAATAAACAACATTGAAGATGGTCCAGTTGAGTAGAATCTGTTTCCGGAAAGTAAGTACTAAAGCAGACATCATTTTATTCTCATGAGAACAACTCAACACTGTCTGTTTTTTAAAACCGTGATGGTGACATTGGGAGACAAGCTAGCTAGCTGGTCAAAACATCAACACTGATCTCAGCTGGTGAACTCTTGATGTGATGAAGGAGCGTTACTTTAACGACGTGTTCAAAGTGGTATGTGATGTAAAAGGCGTGCACAACTAGGATATAATTTTAAGCACAAAACATTATTTAATTTTATGAATAATAACATTGACACGTTTGTGTCATTACTGCCATTTGGTTAAGTAATGATTTAACACATTCAAGTTTCCCATACCACAATTAGACCTCCTTTTAAATTGTAGTGGTTACCTATTGTTTTAAGGTTGCCTAGGTTGAATATCATATCTGTATTAGATGCAATGTTTGTATTTAACCTAGGCGAGCGACACCAGCTCTATTTTGGTGGGCCTTAGTCTCCCAACCCTATAAGAGTGGGCTTGCACGTATCCCACTGAGTTGAAGTTGTATGGCTTAAGTTGTAATTGTTGCAATTGTTTTTGCCATTGTGTTCAAACCCAACACAATTAGGTTAGGTAATATAGGAAAAACATCTAAGACATTTTACTACAGAACCAATGACTGATGATGAAGATATTTATAGACAATGCTTCGTCATGAGAGCACAAGCAAGCATTGATTCATCAATGGATGGAGAGATGAAAAGAAAAACACATTATCAAATGTAGTCATTTATCTTTTTCCCAGTCTTCTCTCCATCACTAACCACTCTTTTCTGCCCCCTGCAGTATGGCAACTTTGTGGATAACCTCCGTCTGTATGTCCGTGGAGGCAGTGGGGGCATGGGTCTACCCCGTCTTGGGGGACGGGGAGGGAACGGGGGAGATGTTTGGGTGGTGGCTACAAAGAACATGACCTTGAAGAGGGTCAAGGACAAGTACCCCCAGAAACGATTTCTAGCGGGAGCAGGAGCCAACAGCAGGTCAGAATATCTGTTATTATTAATGGTTATTGTTGGGCTATCATCCACATGAGTTATTGTTTTACGTTTGTCTCAAACATTTTGTATCACAGATGCTAAGCACTGTTTTGTGTATAAGTGTGTGTGTGCATTATATTTATCCACAGTGTCCGAGCACTGAAAGGAGAGAAGGGGAAGGACGAGGAGATCTTGGCTCCTGTTGGTATCACAGTCACCACTGATGATGGCCAAATAGTTGGTATGCCAAACTTCTTTTGAAATGCATCCCCCATTGTGTGCAATGCATGGTCGGCATAGTCAGAGTTGCAGTTTATTTTCTTCGAGAAGTCTTTGAGGTTGTATGTTTATGGGTTTAAGTACATCATGTGGGGCATAACACGTGGAGCATCTGTAATCAAATGGGAGAAGCATAGCCAACTGATGTTGAAGTAGAAACTCAAATCTTTTCAACCCCTCTTCCTCCAAGGTGACTTGAATACCGAGGGTGATCGTATGATGGTGGTGAAAGGAGGACCAGGAGGCGCCTTCCACTCTGCGTTTGAGCCCAGTAAGGGCCAGATCAAACACATAAGGCTGGACCTCAAACTTATCGCTGACCTGGGCCTTGTTGGGTGAGAGCAGCAACACACGTAAACGTGATGGTTCTTTTCAGTGGAGACTCGAATTGGCACAAATGTTTTTCTTAAATATCTGATATCTTGGTGCTGATTCACCATCAGGTTCCCAAATGCAGGAAAGTCTTCTCTTCTGACTGCCATGTCTAATGCCACACCTCAGATTGCCAACTACGCTTGTGAGTACATAATGCAACACATGTGTACAAACTGTGCTTTTGTGATCATATTTTTGCGTTCATTGCTGTCTGAATTGTGTTCCGGTATGCTGTGATGTGTGTTTTTTTAATCAGTGGCATTTCTAAAATCTTTATTTCAGTCACAACTTTGAAGCCAGAGATCGGTAAACTGATGTATGAAGATTACAAACAGGTATTGGAATGCATTTGAGTGTATTTTACTTTAACTGTCCATTGAATTGGTTTCCCCTTATTGAGTGTGTTCTAATCTTTACTTTTGATAGATTTCTGTTGCTGATCTCCCAGGCCTGATCGAGGGAGCTCACATAAACAAAGGCATGGGTCACAAGTTCCTAAAACATGTTGAGAGGACCAAGCAACTTTTGTTTGTGGTACGTAGTCACAGAAAGTACATAAGCTGACACCAACAATATACGTTTGATTGTAGTCAGAATACCTAGCTGATGATGTTGATGCAGTTTGATTTGGTTGTGCTCTGTCTGGCTGCAGGTAGATGTTTGTGGTTTCCAGCTGGCAAGTAAAACACAGTTTAGGTCGCCTTTTGAAGCTGTTCAACTTCTCACCAAGGTGAGAGGGATATCGGGAAAGACTCAAAATGTATCATGTGATTTCCTCATTAAATTTCTAATTTGAGCTGTTTTTTTTATATATATATATATATATATATATATATATATATATATATATATATATATATATATATACTCTTGACTCCGGATCCTTCCACCTCATGCACACCATTTATTTACCTTCTCAATCTCTTCTCTCACCGTGGCCTCAAGGAATTGGAGTTGTACAAAGAGGAGCTCGTATCGAAGCCTGCTTTACTGGTGGTGAACAAAATGGACCTGCCTGATGCTGAGGACAAGCTAGCAGAGCTGAAGGAGCAACTACAAAACCCAGATGGTAAATCTGATGCGTTCGTCACTATTTTATTCATTACCTTTTTATATAAGTTTTAACATATTTATGATGCAAATTAAATTATGTATTTAAAGATGTACTCTTTAACAGTAAACCATGTCTAAACCCAATGAACTCACCTGCATTTAAGCAAAAGCTTTTTCAATTTGTACACACACGAACACACACACACACGCACGTATACATACAAACTGTCAATCCATTTGGCTCTTGGTTGACAGCAGTACCAAGGTTAAAATGACCCATGATTTTGCTTCGTGTTTGACTTTTAAAATTTACGGCCAAATCATACTTAAGGTTCTCCCTGCAAAGAAAAAAAAAAAAGTGTTTCTCTCATTTAGTCGCTTGCTCTTTTCAGAATAGATTTATAACCCAGAGAAATGTCCTTAATGCTGGGGAAGGCAGTTTATTGTTGTCACTATTGGCCAAAAATTCCATAATAACCTTTGAGCATATTGACATTCAATGGTACCCCAAGGGTATGCAAAAAGGTAAAAAAAAACTCCTATCTGTCCTAAGCCCCTCCCACCAGATAAGCATGGGCATATGCATGTGTTTCATACAGTAACCTATACAGGTCATTCATTTCAAGCATCCTCCCGAGTGTAATCCTAGTGTTATATAGCTGCAAATCTGTGAGAATTACCCTCCTGTTTTCTTTGCAAACTTGTGAATTGCTTTTAGTATTTATACTGCGTTTCAAGGCTCTAGCTAACTACACTATCGTTTCAGAGAGAGCGAGAGACACTTTGACTTATTATTTTTCTGGGTTGTCCGTCCCATATTCGTGAACATGATATATCAGGAATGCCTCGAGGAAATACGTTACATTTGCACAAACGTTTATTAGGACTCAAGATTGTTTTTGGTACGTTTTGTGGTCAGAATTCAGGGTCACTGTGACCTCACATCCGTTTCATTCTGGGGAATCTGATATCTGCAGAACACCTGGAGAAAATTTCATGATATAACATTTGGCACAATCATCCACTTGGACTCAAGGGTTTTTAGAATTTGGTGGGTAAAGGTAAAGGTCACTGTGACCTCACAAAACAATTACATATTTGTATTATTGTGGCAAATTTAAAGAAAACGTCATAGTATACTATGACATTTTTATGGCAAACTATAGTATATTTTTTATGACTTGGTAACTTTGCTATGACCTTTTTATGATTTTTCATAGTAAATTAACTTGTACTTGTGCCGCGCTTTTCTAGTCCTTCGAAAGCTTCAAAGCGCTCTTACACTCCACGTTATCGACCCATTCCCAGCCATTCTTACAACGCAGGGAGCAATTCGGGGTTGTCTTGCCCAAGGACACACCGACATGGACGAGCAGAGTGAACCGTCGATCCTCTGATTAAAGGACAACCCGCTCGAACACTGAGCCACAGTTGCCCTCCACATTCTTTTTTGTACCCATCAATTACATTTTAATGGCATACATGATAAAGTTCTTTTATTACATACTATTGTATAACGTATTACTTTTTATGTTACAAGGAAGTAATACATACTGGGCTATTGTTTTCCTTTCTGCAGAGTTCTCTCATCTGTTGCCTGATGGCATGATACCGAAAAGCTGCATAACCTTCAGACACATTGTTCCTGTCTCTGCATCCACTGGGTTTGGTGTCGACCGTTTGAAAAGGTGCATCCGGGAATCGCTTGATGAAGATGCAGCAATGGCAACTAAAGCCATCCATCAAGACAGACTGCAGGCTCTGAGGGGCCACTCGCATTAGCATTTGTGATGTACACGGACAACATGCATTTCTTCGAGACCTACAGTGTACTATGCTGGATGACACAAAATTAAAAGTAGTTGAACTTTAATGGCTGGTCAAAAGCATCCACTGAGGAACACTTGTGAAAACAAACTGCAAATAAGGCCCTGTGGAGGACGTCGCAAACGGAGGGACTTCGCCTTTCTATTGTAATGCAAAACAATTAATAAGGCCAGTTTTCTGAAGTTATTAGAAATGTCGCCATAGACAGATGTGTTGATGAAAGTTTTATTTTATATTAAATATATTACAATACTGAATGATTAAGAGGAAAAAATATGGGGATTGATTTTTGCATCATCAGTCTGTACAGCATTCAGGCAAAATTAAAAAATAAAGATTAAAAAAGACAGCAACTGCAGTATTTAGATTTGAACTAGTACATGTGGGTTCCTGCAGCAGAGTGCTGATGTGTCAGGCAGAATGGGACCATATGGTTGAGACTCGGTAGTACATGGATACATTCACGTCTCTGGCCAGATGGAGCCGGACAGCTCATCTGAGGGGACGTTTTGCCAGAGTGGTCCTGTTATGATCCGTCAGTCCAACCGTGCGCAGGCAGACACAGCAGATATGTTCGGAGGATTGACTGCAGTCCACGTGGTCCCATCCTGAGCGGAGAGTCCTCAGAATGTCGTATAGTGCAATGTCCATAACACCAGGAGAAATGTTTTGCTGTTGCACAGTATTATGATGTTAAAAATATTACTTGACGCTCTGAGATGATGCTCTCCGCAAGCCTTGGTGTAGCCCAGGAAGATGACTGGGCCACGAGACACTGACAAATACTTTCAGAAGACCAGAGCAAATAAGAACGCTCTGGTAGAAGGCAAATCATGAGCCCATATAGATCTCATTTACAACATTACATGTGTCCAAACCTTATATGATACAGATTAGCACATACCAGAGGGACGGTTGCTTCTATTGGCAAATGTGTTTAAAAAAAATGGTCTCCATTCAAACTCATCAACACACATAATTACAATAATGCACTTAATTACTGTTTGAATTGTTGCTGTACATAACGCTGAGAAAAGAGTGAACATTACAAAGTTACTTAATAAAAAAAGATACTAGTAGCAACATTAGTCCAATACTGTGAAGATCTTATTAACTATACAGTCCTAACGCACATGAATTACAAACGAATAAGTGCCCACACCGGAACAAAGACTAAAGAACAGTAAAATGACAAACAGGAGGCCTTAACACAACAATTTCTACACAAGGTAGAACAATGACTTGTAACTGTACAAATGACTTGCTTTTGGGGAGTGAGGTGGGAGTAGTTTCCAAGAAAATCAACCTTAATAGCTACACTGTCATCACATTAGCACTAAAACCCCATTCTGAATCATTTTTTAACATCCTGCCAAAAATTGCCCTAACTTTGTAGTCTGTGAAACAGAAACCAATTTAGACAACAGGAAATAGGTAATGAGGGGAAAGAGTCTTTTAGTGACATGCTTGTTTCCCGTTATGGTCTCACAAATAGCCTGCCAGAGAAATAAAATAATTTGATTATAGAACTGTCATGCTGTTGGTCTTCACAAGCTCAAACAGCAAGCACTGTACAGCATAGTTAATCATTTACAAGGCTAAATATCTCAATCATTATAGCTAAATCCAAAATGCACATTTCAATCAGTTTCCAGATTCCTCACCCAAGTACGGTCATCAACTGCACTCACGTTATTCTTATTCTCACATTCATGAGAGACTGAGACTTCATGTGCTGCCACAGTGAAAATGGGAGCACACACCTGAATGTAGAATCAAGGGGGAACTAACATCTTAATATTATCAATTTGAAATTTCCCAAAACCTCCATGAGTGAAAAGTGGCACGTCTACAACTACACCAAACACATCCCTGACATTTCACTCAAGAATAGCACATACAACTATTCAAGTATTCCTAAATAATACTCATCAACAACCGCTTCCAGCATCATTCTTAATGTGCCACAATCAACAGTTTTATCAATACTTCCCTCAGTCATCACTGGATGTCTGTGTATTTCTCCCAGAAATGGATGGAAACTAGTGTTAAGATAATATAAAAACACTTGTACATTCTGCTGTGGATGGAAAAAGCTATAGAGGTCACAGTCACACAGGAAAAAGCCAGAGGGAGGGGGAAAAAATTGACGAAAAATAGAAAACACAGACAGAAAACGACTGCGGGGTCTCCTACGCTTATCTACAGAGATCCGCTTCTGTCTACAACACAATACAGCAGGAAGAGACTCTTTTCCTCTTTCAAAGTAAAAGCAAAAACATACTCTGTGTGTATTTTTACTGTACATATTTACACACGCACAAACAGGGCAGGACGGGGTCAGATTGGGTCCATGTCATGGGTTATGGGTAATAACTGGTGATACAATATGGGTTACCTATAGTAGAGAGAAAGCATCTAAGCCTCACTGCCCCCTCGCATGCTTTCTTCTCAGATTGGACAACTGTTCTTCTTGTCTTTTCATTAGGAGGAGGTTGCTGATAAACAGGGTTGTCTCATGCATACAGTGTTGGAGTTTCTACAGTGATTCACGTGCGTCAAATTGATCCAACAAATCCAGAGATGCAGTGTGATACGATGACCTGCTCCTGGCTCCACTGTTTCTTCTCGCTAGAAACAAGGAGAGGGGGGTGACGTCTATCAAGAGAGGACGTAAAGGTTGAGTAGATGTTTGAGGACAGGTACGGGGGTTAGAGTAGAGGGGGTTTCCAGTCCTATAGTTGAGGCCTGAGCAGACAGGAACAGCTCAGTCTGAGCTCCAGCTGGTCTGGAGTGGATGTGGAGATGGTTTCTCCGCCGGCATTCAATTTGCATCGTCTTGTAGAGATCTGCTGAATGACGGCGCCTGGCAAGACAGCCTCGGTGATGCGTGTACACACTCACTCACACACACCTTTGTCGATTTCCACTCCAGTGGGGGGGTGGGGGCTCTCTCTCTCTCTCTTAAATCACTTAGAGTCAATTTTGTTTCATTTTTATGTTTTTCACTCATAGAAAATGAGAGACGCGTGTAGTTCCTTGAGGACTGGGTGGGCAAGAAGGCTGTTATATTGAAGTCTCCCACAGCTGAGGAGATGAAGAAGAAAGGAGAAGCACAGAAAAGAGAAAGGGGTGGGGAAGAGCAAATTAAAGAAAAGACTTTAGTCACTTGACTTTCTGTTTACATAGATTTGCTTCTTTAAATCATGATCTTCATCAGCAGTATTTTAGTAACCTTCGTTGTTCATAGTTTTGACTTTATAAAGCCATGAACACACTCCACTAGTCTTTCAGACTAGACGTTAACTGCCCAACCTGACAGACGAGGGTGTGACAGTAATTCATTTGACCTCATGTAGTGTGTCATAGTAGAAGACAACTGATGCAGCATCTTGGCAACCAACTACAACTCTATAAGCTATAGTCTGATTGATACTTGCCCTGGCGCTCTGCCTGTTGGCTTTCCTCTGGTCATCGGGGAGAGGGGGCATGGGGTACGGGTATCTCCTGCTGGATGCGATAGATCCTGTAGAGGAAGTGGGAGACTTGGCAGGGGATAGCGTCCTGAGGAAAAAGAGGAGGGGACATTATTCAAATATTGCCTCTTATGTTGGTTGGTCTGGTTGGTCTGGTTGGTTTGGGATTCAGTTGGCCAAAGACACAGATGGATAATACGGCGAAATTCAGGAACGTTATGTTAGATTTGTGACTTTGGGCAACATCCTCCTCAAGCTGCTAAAATGATTCACCTTCCGACAGACCTCTGTACCTCTGCACATAGCATGTACCTCTGTACACAGCATGTACCTCTGTACACAGCATGTACCTCTGCACATAGCATGTACCTCTGTACACAGCATGTACCTCTGCACACAGCATGTACCTCTGTACACAGCATGTACCTCTGTACACAGCATGTACCTCTGCACACAGCATGTACCTCTGCACACAGCATGTACCTCTGCACACAGCATGTACACGAGTCCCTGCTGCGGTGTGGGCATCGTCACAGTTTCCTGACACTCACATGCTATATCCTGCCACAGCATTACTTTGTCTTCATCAAACAGACTATACAGACTATACACAAACAGACTATAATTTGCAGAAAATCACCTTTAGCCACTATTAAAAACACATGCTGCTAAAGGTAACTTCTGCTGATCCGGTGTGTGGTCTTGAACAATTGGTGTGTGCATGTTTAAATGAGGAATGCTGGGAGCAGTGAGTATGATGAGGTGACTGGGACGGCAGACCAGACCGGAGCTGGATGAGAACGACAGACTGAGAGAATCAGAGGGACAGTACCTGTCCGGTAGCCACAGAGAGCCTGCCCTATGTACATTGCTGGTGAACACCGCTGCTGTGTGGTGATCAGGAATATCCGGATAGCTCAAAGTAGTGGTGGGAGCGGGTGGACCACTGGTCCCTCGAGCATTTTTTTCTCACGATGAATTTCCATATTCAAAATTGTTTTCAATATTACTTAAGACTTTCCCGCAAATAATGAAGTGATTCACTTAAATGCTTTGGCTAAAATGTTCTAAGTAATGCAGCTTTTTTTTAGGCATTGGCTCAATGGATGGCAGTCCACCTCTTTGGTCAATGCCAAAATATATAACACATTGGATAAATTAAGATGAAATCGTATACACACATTCATGTCCTACAGACTTTGGTGATCCCCTGACTTTTCCTCTTGAGGTTTACATTTGTGGTTTGAGTGAGAGGATCAATGGAATGATTGCCGGTACAAACATTGTATGTTGTCCAACTCATCAGGTAAAAATTACAATTTGTCCAATTGGTTTATGACCAAATAGCTTAAAATGTAATCAGACTCAGTTGTTTTTTTGTATTTAGTGCTAATTTGCAAATACTAACATGCTAAACTAAGATGGTAAACCTGGTAAACATAAATGCTTAACATCAGCATGTTAGCGTTGTGATTTTGAGCGTGCTAACTTTAGCATTTAGCTTAATGCACCACGGTATAGGTGACATTTAGCTTGTGGAAGTGAAGAACGGGACGTTAACGTGGGGCCAAAGCGCTACAGAGCCAGGGCGCCAATGAGCTTCCTTGTTTGTGTCAAGGAAACTGTGTGGCTTGTGGTTATCTATTTGACCTTGGACACGGTCAGAGTGGTGGCTTACATTTCGCCACAGAAGCTCAGTGATGATGTCAGCGCAGAACCAAAAAAAGTTTGGCCTCGCAGTGAATTCACACTGATGCGAACACACTTGAGGTCACTGGGAGCGAGGCAGGGCACACAGACACTTACTGACAGAACAACACGCAACATGCAGAGGCAACAAGAGACTGAGGGGGAGAAGCAAAGAATGACATAAGGAGAAATTAGGAATAACATGACAATATAATTGTCACAATAGCACAGCCAGTAAGAGCCATTATTCATTTCTTTTGCTGAATGATTGGCTGGAAATAAAAATCTGCAGAGTAAAGTGCAGTTTATCAAAAATGTATGAATGTCTTCACTGAAAATAAAAGCAAGAATGATGTAAAATACAATATATTATAATGTAAATCAGAAAACCTATTAAAATACTCAGCAGCAACCCCTTTTAGGAACTCCCAAATAACAACATGCCAGCTGCCGATAACAGATATTTTACTTTTAAACCTTTCCTTGACTAAGCCACAAATCAAGCCAAAAGTGAGGGGGTCTTTGGACAAGCGTGTGGGGTACAGGTCTGAGGTAATACCTAAGGTAAGGTCCTTGAGTGTCTCTATTCACATCTTCTACCCATTTAGTTACATCATATAATTCTTTGAAGCGAGGGGTTAAATACCTGTGGGAAGGGGAAGGGGGTGATGGACACAACACAAGGAGGGGGAGAAGAGAGAAAAGGAAGGAAGGAAAAGAAATTGAAAAGGACAGAAAAAGTGTTGGGGGAGAGGAAATATTTTAGGAAAGCAGAGCAGAGCAAAGATATCCTGAACAAACACCAAGATGCAATTGAGAAAATGGTGAGAGGATGGCGGACAGAGGATGTATGTGTGATTTCAGAAGAAAACGGCACCATGGAAATCACAAACAGCTGTGTTGTGTGTTACAGGCTCAGTTGCATATTGATTACATGTCACGTCATTCCAAGCAGTTAGCAGTCCATATCATGCTTGCAATATGACAATATTAACACAAGGACCTTCAAACCCACAAACCAACCAACCAACGGGCCAGGCTGGGTGGCCACCGATGCACATTGTTTATTCACAGGAAACAGGTGAATACCGTATGCAAACACTTTACATGTTCACACGTAAGAGGTGAGTACAGTTTGAAATATGTAAAACAAGCCAAACAAGAGCAATGAGTTCAAGACAGCATAATCCCACTGTTTTGTGACTTACTAGCTTGCCAGGTGCAGTGCATCATACTCTTTATACCTCTCTCTATGTCTGATAAAACATTTGAGAAAAGTATTTCCTTCAGAGTTTCTTTTTTTTTACATCTACACCACACCTTTAACGGATAAGGGCAGTATTATTCTTTGAACAATGAAATGCAAAAATCAAAACCAACAATAAATTCACCCTGCTGTAATGCTACAATTTCCCACTAGGATTAATGCAGGTGAGTTTGTGGCTGAGTGCCCTAGACAAGGTAGTCGTGCTCAGAGTAGGACTAAAATGTTTTTGTTTTGATCTTTTCATGGTATTTGTTCACACTAGCTTAATCCTTTAAAAAACCCAATTGGGTCTACTTCCCACGAGAGCTTCTCCTTCTCTGCACATCCCATTACAATGTTTTTGACGTCACGACCTCATGACCAACTTGCCAGAAGGAACTTACTCTGTGGAGTTGGAGCGAGCACGGAACTTCTTTCCTTTAAGTTTCTTACGATTACCGCTCAGATTTCCTGGACAGAAACAGAACATAAACACACACTTTAAATAAAAGCATAAACAATGTAAAATATGGGTGCGGTGTTTGATGGAAGAGAGTACATGTATCAGTAGAACAGCAATGTGTTTGTTTCCTAAAAAAAAAAAAATGGATAAAGGCATTTATCTTCATTCATTTGTGCGTTACCTTGCCATGAGTTGCTCCTCGGTCGCCCATTTTCACAGATGTCAGAGATGTGTTTGGCGTCTGGGATTCTCTCGCTCCACGAGTGGGATAGTCCATTAGATCTACACACACACATATATGCACAATAGAATATCATCAGTTCATCGTCCTTATAAACAGCTACAATGCTGTTCTGTTCCTGTTGCATTAGTGGAGCAGTGGAATACATTGAATATAAAGACACTATCGCAGAAGATTGGTAACATTATGAGCTATTAAACTATTTCACGGCAGCTGAATGAGACATGATATGTAGTGAGGTATTTTCTCCTCAATTATCCATCGGCAAAACATTTTGATTCAACTTAAAAATGTTCACAGAAAGCGAAACATAATGAAAGCCATGATAGTAACAAAGCATGACATGAACACACCAATTTAGAGAACCCAACATACACACACACACACACACACACACACACACACACAATTGCCTGTTGATGAATGAGTGATGATGAGATGGCACACCTGAAGCCAAACAGTGAGATGTTCTGAGAAATGGATGGGAAGGAGGGGGTGAAGGACAGGGCGCAAATCTGCAGATGCGACAGGCAGGCTGACCTCTTCTTGGAGCTGCAGCCAGAGTTTGTACTGACACCTGGAGGCATGTCACTGTAAAAGGAATCTGCATCCCCAGGCTTCGTTACATAGTCACCTGGGGGCATTTGCCTGGAAATACAGAAGAATACTTTTAGATACAAAATCACAGTGAAAATGGGAGGGAAAAAATCCCCCTACAGATGGTCCTACAAAGTTAGAGATCACTAATGTTCAACAAATTACTTTTTAGTTGTATATACTTTATTTGTTGAAACTTCTTCTAACATACATAATAGTACAACACTCTGGGCGGGGCTGTTTTACTTACTGGGGGCTGTTTTATGTACTCACATTTGATACTTTACATACATTTTGATGATAGTACTTTTACTTTAGTAACTGACACTGCTATTGATACTTTTACTTAAGTGAAGTATTTGAGTACTTCTTCCACCACAGGTCTTTTTCAGCTCAACATGATATCTTCCTCTGACAGCTGATTTGTAACTGGGTTTAGGATTATTTAAGGGAAATAGGACTGTTGCAATCAAATACTATATATATATATATATATATTTACATATTTACAGAACACTAACTCTCAAAATAGGCCATGCAAAATGTACGTAAACGGAGCACATTGAATATAAAGTTTGAAGTGAGCAAACCGGCAGAATCTTCGGTGAACTTCAGACTCAACATAGCATCTCTGCTTGTAGCTCCTGTGAAGAGAAGTACGAGCATCCTTAGTCCAACAATAATATCACTTTTGTTAAATGTATTTCATAATAAAAAGCAGTAATTCCCAAACTTGTGACCCTTCAAAATAAAGCAACATCTAATTGCTACCCCTTGTCAAATATTGTGTAATTCACAGGAAATACCGGCTGGCTGCAGGGACACTCACTTGTAACCCCAGGCTGTAACAGCGAGTATAAGGGCGAGGACGAGGAACGAGCCTGTGATGGCCCCGATGATGATGTTGGTACTGCTGATACCTGAGACAGAGGGAGAGAAGAGAGTGGGAGGCAAATGTGTGTTAATTGAATGTGTGTCTCTTGTTTCCCGAATCATGTGGACACAAGGGAATACACAAACCACAAAACACTGCAGCAGAACACAAAAACACTGTACACTTAGCAGGAAAAGTGTAGAAGGAGAACACGGGGGACAAAACTGAGAACAACCAAACTGCTGTCAGCCCTCAGCACTACTCTGAGGGGAATTTACAGGATATCATTACAGACTGCTGGATTTTTAACTGAATGGTTAGAATTAGCCGACTGAGGTACAGCTGAAGGAGAGAGAGGAAATGGACCAGGAAATGACATCAAAGACAGGACAAATACAATGAAAAGGAACTCAAATCTGACCTCAAGTCACTCCGTCAAAGACATCAGCCTGTCGACAAAGAATGAGTGTGAAAATAATGACAAACGAAAAGAATGACATGCATGGTTCAGTGAATGCAAATGCAGCTGGTTTTAATGAGCAGACAGGAAACCCGACACACTAAAACAAAAACAAAAACAAAAAAAAAGCTTCAAAATAAAATGTGTGAATGGGATCAGTGAAGGGGAGGGAGTTCAACAGAAGTACTGAAAAGAATGAAGTGGGGTGGAAAGAGTGGAGAGGTATGGGTAGCAGAGAAGAACGGATGGAGAGGAAGGAGAAAAGGCCCAGAAAGGTGAGATGAAGAGAGGAATGGATAGAGGCAGAAACAATAATTCTAACACCTTCTTACCTGAGACTGAAGCAGTGGGTCCGACCACAAGATAACTGAGGGGAGACGTGGAGTTACAGTCTTCTCCTGCCCACCCCAGGTAACACACACACTTCAGCTCACTACTGCACACCTAGATAGAAAAAAAAGAAAAAGAAGAGAGTTCAAAACAAATTATGTTGGCGTTTTGAACTCTCAGATTAAACCCTTGCAGTACATGTTGTGGTAAATAGCAAAGATAACCCGGTATTAGTTTTGGAAAGTCTTATTGTGATTCAGACATTATTTGAACTAACTGTTAATATCCTAAGTCTTATGCTAACTCTAAAAAATATAAACACTTTATCAGAGAAATACCCTTTTTTCAGAGAAGAAAATGAGTGCTTCAAATTATTAATTTAATATTTTACGTAAAATAAATTGTCATACTTCCTGGCAATAGATAATGTGCTACTACTCTATATATTACTCCAGACAAACTGTAATTTGAGGTTTTATGAAGTAATGCTGATGTTTTAAATTGTGTATACTATATAAGTATTAAGTAACATCATTGTCAGCAAGCTCAGTCAAGCGGATTAGACCTGATATGATGTTCTTACCTGAACAAATGATTGTTTTTATGTTCAGTCTCTTTGGTCGAACAGTTTGAAATGCATACTTCTTACTAGACATACTGTATATGTTTATCATGAATCATTCTGAGCTTCTTAATACTTAATGATAAAGTACTAAATAATACCATACTTAAATTTACACAACACTCTTGGGCTTCACTGAATGGCTAAAATGGTTGCACACTTGGATGTTAATGTCTGTTTGTGTTTCTGTGTTCACTGTGTGTGTGTGTGTGTGTGTGTGTGTGTGTGTGTGTGTGTGTGTGTGTGTGTGTGTGTGTGTGTGTGTGTGTGTGTGTGTGTGTGTGTGTGTACCCCGTGTCCAGAACAGATTATCTTGTCAGTGGTCCCGGGACAGGTGCTGAAGTTGAACTGTTGGATGGGGAGACATTTGTGATTAAAACAAATGCTGTCTGTCCCGCAGGCGGTCCCATCCTCGACGTATCCCAGGTCAGTGTCTCCATCGATGACCACGTGAGCACCGCTGAACAACAAACACAGCCGAGTCACTCACACAGCAGTGAACACGAGAGAGACTTGGTCACATTTTATTGTATTGTAGTTTATTGTAGCAAATGTTGCCTTTGCCTTTTCTGTGCACAGTATCTATAACACCTGGAAGTACAGAACTAGGGAACACAACTAGTCCCTAGTTGATTTGCGCTTGGAGCATTTAAAGATGTGTTCTTCCTCAATGATGTGTACCTGCAGTCGAGAGAAGCACTGTGACGGGCTACTGAGAAAGAGGTCAGCCCTCCCTGCAGCTCTCCCAGTCGCGGGGCAGGTGAGATGTTGGAGCATAGCAGGTACCCGCAATGAACATCCCTAAAACACAAAGATGCAACCAAACATCACGGAGAGTAAAATAAGATGATCATAAAACTGCACAGGATTCAGTCACAGAAAGGATTCACTCACTGTTTGTTACACTGGGTCCAGGTGTCCTTGTCCTTCCCACAGTTGCCTTTCTCGGTCCCTTCAATGTTTAACTTCTCGTAACAGAACTTGTCCGCCGCTGTGGCCTCTGAGGGAGACACAACACAAAGAACATTAATATCTACAACTTAAGAAGTGTATCTCTACTAAGCAAGATGCATGTGGTCTTTTGCAGATTTGTTGATTCAAAATTCAATTTGCACATAGGAATATTCTACTTACTCTCTCCCCAAATGTACTTGCACTGTCTGTCTTTGGTTTTGCACCTTCCATTGAAGCAGCGACCCTGCAGAGAGAAATATAGAGTCCGAAAAGTCAACTCTGCAGAGGGACAGACTGGTTAAATGTAAAGTATCTCAATATCTCACCTGGTCCTTTTCACATGTGTAGCCATCCATCTTGTGCACATTTTGTGGACACTGCAAATAACAAAGAAATCCTTAGAGGTACTGTGATGCCCTGTGTACGTTTATCGCTCTGTTTGCAGAAAACTGTGAGGGAAGCTCACGCTCACCTGGCTGGAATTGCCTGTGCAGTTTTCTGGTATGTCGCAGCCGTTCACTGAATCTCTGCACACGACTCCCATGAACTCCATCTGTAAGAGCATACAATACAGATCAAACAGACTCCGAGTGTTTATAATGAAGTTTTTTTGTCAGAGAAACAGGGCCTTAATCAAGAATTATCAAACCTCTGCACCGCTCCCTCTTTCTCTCTTTTCTCTTGACATCCCAAACTACTATTAGGCCATTCTATGACGAGTCTGTGTACATCTAGGCTACAATCATTTAATCAATCAATCTTTTTGAGATATTTGAAAGCATTAAAAGGCTGCCATAACCATCTCAATTGCGGTCATCAATTGTAAAGGAAAGATTGAAGAGGACATTTTTGGTTTATGGTCAAGAAAAAAGCTAAAACGTATTTTTACTTGTTCCAGGTGGCCTCTGATTTTAAAGTAGCATCAGTTTTCTTTGTTAGCTCTTTCAAAAACCAGAGTATACAATGAAAGTAAATCCAAGTGGAGATAGCCATGTGAGGACCAAAAAAGGCATATGGGGCCCCTCCTTGAGCTTGGTGCCATGAGTAGTTGGTACCTCTATTCTACCCAAAGCTGCCCACCAGCGGGGGATGAAAGGTATAGTTTTGTACCTGGCATTTGTTGCAGCAGAGTCCGTTGCTACACTTGGAGCCTTGGGTCAGAGTGCACTTGCTGCAGCAGGCCTCCCCCTCTCTGGCACACTCCTAAACAGACAGACAGAAACAGCTCTCAGATGGCTTCCTTTAATTTGATGCTAAGTTGTTTTATGTAACACATTATATCATCAAACAGTATAATATATTCAAACAGAGGTCTCTCTGGACAAACTCTATAATTGTGCAATAGCTATAATCACTATGTAGCGCCTTGATTTCTCTAATGACATTAATTAATTACTTTAAATTACTTCGTATTAGTCTGACACAGAAGGTGGTCTTGTTGTTGGGTAATTAGCCGACCGCTTTGACTTTGGATGATTACCAAGTTAACCCTTTCGGGCAGTACATCTACAGTACTGTAGCTTACCGCTGGGCTGCCACAGTCACACTCCTCTCCTGGCTCCATGAAGCCATTTCCACACACCGGAGGGTCCAAAAGCTGAGGGGAAGAAGGGCAGAATTCATTTTCAAACTACTGAGAGGACACATGTATGTATATGAGCATGGATGGATTAATAAACGGGCTCAGGGGCTTTTACGAACAGTTACGAACGGTTTTACGAACAGTTCATGTTGAGAAGTCACAAATATACACAAAATAATCACAAAGAGACGCAATTCTACCAAAAGCAAATGCAAAAATACCATAGAGACACAAAATGACCAAAACAAGAAAAGAAAAAAGAAGAAAAAAAGCATTGATCCGTCCATGTATATGACGATGTATTTGTGTGAGTGTGGCGTACCTTTAGAGGTTTGTTGAACAGACAGGCTCCTCCACCGCTGTTTAGAAAGTTGTGGAACTCCTCCACATTGCACTCGGAGAACCTCTTCGGCAGGTAGAAACTGTTCAACACATTATTATGCTGTTACCGTGGATACATTACAGACAGCATCTTCAGATAATAATGGGACAGACAGACAGGAGCTTGTTCGCCAAACACAGATTACAGGACAAAACACTGGAAAGAATAGAGTTTTAAACATTTCTGCCCACACAAATTGACATTTCATACCTCACATTTAATTTCAGTGCCATGTCAGGCTTGTCATATTTAATAAAGTTTGTATTTCTTACACTGTACCATGAATATTTCAGATTTTACCACAGGTTTACCATACTCACAGTTCAGAGGAGATCCTTACTACAACATGGAGGTAGATATACTGTAGAGCTAAGATTGTGAGGATCACATGGAGAAATGTGGAAGATGTAGAATGGATTCTAAAATGCATTTATGAATTTGGCACGGAAATTAACTATTGTGGATGACTCACAAAAACCTGTATTATTGCATTATCATGTGATACTAAAATGATCACATCAGTATTCAACACTTTTTTTTTTTTACGAATTACACAGAACAGAAATCAAGCTCATCCAATCTTGAATGCTCAGTGTGATTGCTTCGATTCATTTACGGTAAAAAAATATTTGTAACAGTCCAGCTAGATGACACATTTACCAGAAGCCCAAACAATTTCTAAAGAAATTGAGCAAATTTGTCACAATCAAATGTCCTGTTTCCATTCTGATGGACATCGTCCCAAAACTAAGCAGTATTTAAACATCATCTTACTGCTGCACCATCAGTCAGTGACGTCTAACTCGAGTGCCTCTGGCAGTGTAGCTCATCAGGACTGGCACAGGAGACAATGCAATAATAGACATACTCTGTGAGAGATTGTCATGGTTTGATATGAAATGTGGATAAATGAAGGCACGTACAGTGATAATGGTTGTATAAGGAGCCAGTAATGACGCTTTGATGATGGGTGAAACACACTACAATATTTCAGGTAGATTTAATCGGGTTTAAGGTTCTCCCAACTCTCACAGAGATTTGCATTTTTGAATTCAAAATTTTTCACCAGCGCTTACTCTCATCAAAATCTTGTAGTGTTTATCCCCTTTTAAACAGTAATACGGTGTTCAAGATGAAACGTGCTTGAATGATTCACTGGTCACCAGGAGAAGAACAATCATTGCCATGGGGACTAATATTATTAATCAGCCATTTAGCAGCTATAACCCCAAAATGAATCATATATTCAACTCTGCAACACTGATTTAACAAATGTTCTGTTCAATAATGCAATAATAATTCTGTTCAACTATGCAATACTCTGTAATATGGTTTACTCTGGCAATAATACTGTTGTTATCTCTAAACTATAAATGTAACCTAATACTCTACTCCAATTTTTCAGCATTATTATTATATACACTGTGGTTATGTATTGTATACATTTATATTTCGTACTTCTAATTGTCCATATTTATTGCTGTTATATTATAGAACAATGCACACATTTCTATATGTATTTATGTATTTCAAAAGATTAAAATACAAATACTAATGTATTATTTGCCTATAGTTTGTAGGTTAAAGTACATAAAGTACAGAAAAAGATTCACAATTATTAATTTATTTCCTCATTCATTCCCAGTTAGTCTATCGCCTCCTAGTGGCTTTTTGGAGGCCAGACAGTGTCTGAATCACACTGAACCACAATTGAATTATTCAATGTAACACTCTTTATAATCATATTTTTTCCAGGAAGATAACGGAAAGGAGATATAACTAAAAATAACTATATATATATATATATATATATATATTACAATTCTAAATACTAACTCAACCGTAATGATCACAAACAGATATACTAAAAATAAACACACACACACACACACACACACACACACACACACACACACACACACACACACACACACACACACACACACACACACAGCAGCTAAACCCTGTGAGAAATGTGAGAACAGTTAGTAGTAGTAGTATCAGGTTAGATCGATCAGACATGCAGGTGCTAAGGAATCAAAAGAAACGTCCGTCAATGGACATGACTGAAGGGTTGCTCATTGAATACGAGTGTCTGAAATACCATTGAGTATATTTTAGTGAATACAGATCTGGGCCAGGTCCATTCACAGGTGACAGTCTCATAAGAGCGCAGAGTCACCTGTCCTCGGTCATGTGACCACATGACATTATAGCAGCGTTATTATGATAACCAATAGAGCAGAACCTGGGCGGAAGTGTTAGGGAGTGCACTGCTGTTACAGTGAAATGAGGTAGTCAAATATTGGCCTAAGATGAGAATGACATTGCAGACTGTTTCAATCGGTTAGAGACGGACAAACATAACTGATGAAAAGTCCTGACTTTCAAAGTGCAGGAGGGAGATGGAGCCTGTCAATAAATTTGAATAATTAAATCAATAGAATTTTCTTCGCTGATCAGACAGTGACATCCAAAAACGGAAGAATACACATGAAGTACATGTGAAATTGTACAAAATGATTATGACAAATACAGTCAGTGTATAATAAAAGGACATCCAACTGTATTTGTTCATATCATTTGAATAAATAAGATAAGCTGGGGCCACAACAGCTGTCGTGCTGTTGGATGAGATGGGAAAGGTTGTGATGACTGACAACCCCTCCGAGGCAGCCGGTTGGTTCAAAACAGCACAGGCAACGTTCTAGCCAAGCTTCAGCTCACCTGCTGTCCCATTCGGGATAGAGGGGGAACGCGAGAAGTATTTAAGAAGAGGGGTATATATATATATATATATATTCACACATACACACAGGTCGCAGAGGCTTTTACAGACACAACACACAATCACATCCGTATACTCACAGAAAGCCTCCACAGTACAAACACTCCTAATGTACACTAAGACAAACACTGTCATGAAATACAAAACATATACAGACTGATGTATCACCTGTTTTCTAATCTTAGCAAGCAACAGATTATATAACATAGTATTGCTGAGAGAAGCCCAGTAAAGTTAAATAAACAAGCTATAGGAAAAATGCACATAGGCTGACACCTAGTGGTGAATTATCAAACTACAATGACACTCCAGCGGATGGAAATATTGATATCAGCATATTTACATTACATTACATTATTTACATTACATCAAATTTGTATTAAAAAATGCAATAAAATGATCTAGATGTGCGTTTGTTTTAACTGTGACTTCTAAAAACAGGACTGAAGATAACGTTTATGTTTAATATTGTAAATGGTCCCTTACAAATAAAATAAACCTGCTGCAAGCAAACCCTTTCTAAGATAAATAAATATGATTATGTTTCAACTGCTTTGGGATACATAGTAGAATATGTATATGTAAAAATTAGAAAGTGTCCACAATCAATGTTTAACGACTTTTACATCACATTTCATTTAACTCGTTGGTGACAATACCATTCATTCAAAATAGAGAATACATTATTTAGCAAACAAATGTACAATATTTGTTTCAGTAAAGTGTGATGTTAGCATTATAGCCAATGTACAACCAACTCTAATGTTGTGATTAAAATATATCGGGAACACTCTGTGTAATAACTGCTCACGGACTCAAATACACAGACTTATCTAGATGGACAATGTTTTAATCACAGTCAGATGTTCTCGTCTGTTAGGTTAGGAATTGATCAGGGAATGTTCTGTAAAAGTCACTTACCCAACATCATCCATGATACAACCCGACCAATGATCATCACACTTGCACTCGCCTGGAAAGGAAAAATAAACACACATCAACATCTTTCCATCGCATGGAAACGAGCCTTAAAATGAATGTGTGCTGGAAAAGCAAGACAGAAAGGACTCATTAAGGTTTAACTGTGTACCATTGAGGATCCTCTTCTTGTCAGAGAAGATGCCAATGTTCTGTCCAAGAGACTGAGCGAGGGTTATGGCCATCTCATCTGTTTTCCCGTACTGATGAAGAGACAGGCAGACAGACGAGAGAGAGAGAGAACGAGGAGGGAAACACAGAATATCAGATAAAATTGAAAAAATAAATGGTGTTACAAAAGAGTTTCAAAATAAACCAAAAGAAACATTGGATTAATTAATCAAAGGGCATCACAGATACTAAATGCCTATAAACTGAAACTGCTGAATATAACAGAAATAAGTGCACAGTATTGACAAGAAGAAGAAAAAAAAAACTTCTCATTTAATAACAGAAATAAGAGAGCGTGCTGGTGTTGCTCCATGTGGAGAAAAGGATTCATGATTGTCCCCCTCATTGCCTACATCTTCTCATGGACAGTGGACTTTAGTTGGAGGCTCACGTCATTGCATCCTCCATCTCAGTGGTTCTCAAATGGGGGTACTATATCCTGGGGGTACTTGAAGGCACCCAAGGGGGTACTTGAGATTTAAAATATATATATTTAAAATTAGCATGAATTTAAAAATGTATTCAATATTTAATAATATAAGTTCTTAAACTGAATTGTATATATTCTATATTAAATCAGACACTAATGGCACAGCGCTGTATATTACATTGTTTTTTCAACCCAAAATGCTTTGTGCTGGTTAGGTGGAAAAATAATTCCACAGAGGGTACATCACGGAAAAAAGGTTGAGAACCACTGCTCTACCTAATGGAAAGTGAACTGTAGTTGGAGGCTCACCTCATTACATCCTCTATCTAATGGACAGTGAACTGTAGTTGCAGGTTCACCTCATTGCCTACATCCTCTATCTAATGGACAGTGAACTGTAGTTGGAGACTCACCTCATTGACTCCTCCCCCTTTAGTCAGGGAGCAAACTCCTCCCATATAGGAAGCTCCTCCCCAGCTGCTATGGAAACGATTCCCTCTGTTAAAATAAAGTAGAAAATAAAGTTATGTGTTGAATAAAAAAGATTCAGACAACACAAGAATGGCATTTTAAGAATTCAGACTTACGAGAAGAGGTGAACAGAGTCGCATTTCTCCTTGATGAAGTCTTTCCGATACTTCATGAACTCCCTCAGGGTCACCATGGGGTCGTCGTCAATGTTGAACTTGCTGTCAGCTGACCACGTTTCCATTGCAACCAGCACAATCCGGGTATTTAGCTGTTCCTTGAAAATCTGGAGAATTAATAGTAGATTCAATATTAGGTGAGTTAGCTTTTGAAAGTCCTAAAGTGAAAATGCCCCAAACAATATTGCCATGGCGTGATTGATATTAAAAGTGTTACGCTTCATATTCATCAACATCCCCAGCTGTAAAAGCACCGTTCAAACAGTCGATCAGTCTCCCGCCACCAAAGGCAGCCAGACGAAGTCAATAAGGGTAACAGTCTGAAGGACATATTGTGTGGAGGGAGCAAACTGGCAAATAATAATGTTTGCTTTCGTAAAATTGAAATCTATTGGAGTACCAGGCAGACAAACACTGGAGAAGAGGCCAAGAGAAAAGTCTCTTTGTATAAACTGAATGCCAGTGGTATCCAAACAAAGCTGATCCCAATCCAACCCTTATACCGTCACACTATAACTCCACTTCCGTTTGTGCAGATTAAGAGCCATCTTCATCCTACTTTTGCCTCTATACATTTATACATTTGAGTCTCAGTGGTGATCTTTGAAAAAGCAAAAAGAGAAATAAAAGGAGCCATCACTTTCTCCCTAACTAAATGTAATTGTTCATGTCATGAGATGCTAACTGAGCAAACTAGATCCATGAACATTTCCTGTTTCTGTTCAGTCAAGTCCATTATGTATTATTGGCTCATGACACTTTTCCTTTAGAGCAGGTGCAAACTGTACTCTTTAATTTGAAGAAGCCCAATATTCCCCCCTGAGCAATCAGTGGGACTGTGGCAAGAAAAAAATGTTCCTTTAACGGAAAGAAACCTCAAGCAGAACCAGGCTCTGGGTGGCCATGTGCCTCGACCGGTTGGTTGTGTATATTTAGACCCACGACAACTTATAAGTAATTGCTATAATGTTTATCATGCTGCTACTGTGCATGTGGCCTCAGTGCTGTATATTTATACCCATTGTAAGTTATTTGTGATTGCTATAACAGTCATCATGTCTGATGCCACTGTGAATGTAGCCTCAGTGCTGTGGCAGGATGGCATACACTGGGGGGAAAAAGGCAACTATACTCTCACATGGAAATCAATGTGTACGTCCCAAACAGTCTGCTTCATATGATCTTCTTCAAGGACACGACAAAAAGGCCTGACCTTTCCCCAGCTTCCCCAGCCTATCGGCTTACAGGCATGACCCTGTGGCAGGTCAGATTTCAGTAGCGCAGCACACAAATGTGGCTACAAATAATGAAACTTTGAAATATCTGCCTCAGTACTGTTGGGATGCCACTGCGGTTTCAGTCCTCTGAAAACTCATGACTGGCTGGTTAATGGCTGCACGCAGCACATTATGGGCCAGGAGAGGTTTTAAAGGGAGAGTGAGGTTGGTTAAATGAGAAATCAGTTCAATGTGCGCTCAGCTGAAATACCCGGAAGTGCTTGTGGCAAGCTTTCCAAGAAGAGGATCAATACAATTCTTACCATGTCAGCCATATTGACCACTGACTTCGCATAGTTATTTGTGTGTCCAACGGAAAGCCGATGCTTCTTGTACTGAAGAGAGAGAGACCGAGAGAGGGACAGAGAGGAAACAATTCATTTTAAGCCATTTAAATGTGTAAAAAGCACATTTGATCACTCCAAATAACACCACTATTGTGTATAAAACATGTCAGTCCCAGGGGATTTTAGTCAGGGACATTTGGTTCTAAACTGTCTGGTTTAAGCACAATGAAGGAGTTATATAATTAACAATGTTACGGTATACAGTCCACCATAATTGTACAACCATACCTTATCTACTTACCATTAAATGGTCATTGATCACCATCAACTCAATGTATTTGGTCTCATCCTCTACTTTGTGTGACACATGTGGAGCCTGAGAAGAAACAATAGAAACAAACCAGTGTCATCATAAAAATAGACACAGTTTTCTTCAACCAAGACGTTTTTACATCAATGACAATTTTAGAACAGCACACACAATAAACACAAAGATCAACTCTTGGCTCATGTGTTACCAAGAAAAGAAACGACAAATCAATAAGGATGAACTTTGCAAAGCTGAACCAGGTTTGTCTTTATTCCAAATAAAGATGAGAGCAGCTCTGAGGGCTGAGGGACCGACAGCTGCAGACATCTGACTGTCTGAGAAAACACGAGGAAGCAGCATACTCATAAGGTAAATATTTCATGAAAAAAAAGAAGGAGAAAGAAGGGTGGGGAGCTGTTGTGTGGGAGGAGAGTGAGGAAACAGCGCTCTCTTTATCTTCATGAATTTACGTAAAACATACGGGCAGGGAAACAGCAGGAGAATCAGGTTTGAACAAACAGCACCCAGAGCATAATTATCTTTCTATCTCACACTCACATAAACAAACATACTCATGTGCACATCATAAAGTGAAGTCAACGTGTGTCTATCAGCATCCATCTGCTAATGATGATGATGTTCTTACAAATATGCCTGCAGAGGAGTCATACCTGTCTCTTTTTTCTCCTGTGAACAACTCTTGACCCGGGAAATGGAGGACTGGGAAAAGGCGGCTCTGGAAAATCACCTAGAAAACAGAAACATCAATAAATGAAAATATATTTCACTACTTTTATGAATATGAATCATACATTAACTCCAGTCATCATCTTACCATTGAAGAGATCATTAAATCCCTCATGCCTTGCAGATTTATATATCATGTGAATGCGGACATCTCCCTGAAAGACACAAAAAGCAGAATTTCATCAGTGAGACAGATCCCTGCCAAAAGGCTGTTACGGGGGTCACGCAACTATGTTCCAGTTCACCTGAAGTAGTGTCCAAAAGTACTATATATCCATGCTGCCTGTTCGATTATGTCTCATCGGTATTGATGGCCCCTATGTTGATTTGATTGATATTCTTTTTTTATAATGCACCCACTCACAAAAAGCTCAAAGGAGACAAATAATTGGACAGAAACACAATACAAACAAACATCAAAGAGGATTTTGACAGAATAGTGTTTGACCTCTCCCACCTCACAAAATACGTTGCAGCTACTGGACCAGAATACAAATAGCAGACCAGCTTATATGTTTTCCAATGCATGGATGTGTATATTTAAAACCTATGTTTGGACATTTGTACAGTATTTGCTCACCTGATTATTGCATGTACTTTTCTTTTTACATTTTTAAGTCAAATGTGATTGTAATGCTCTGCGCATGCGCTAACCACCTGTGAGCCAACACTGAGGGCATAACATACAACGCAAGGGGAAAGGGTCTGGTTTTGTTTGGACCAGGTTTGAAGGAGACCGGGCTGAAATGGCAGCGGTTTCGATCTAAACACGACCTACCTGCTGTAATTAAACGGTATGTGTTCATGTTTAATGTAGTTTTCGTGTTTGAACGCCACGGGGAGGGTTTCTGGACGCAACAGGTTGTTGTAATGCTACCGTATTAGCAGCGAGCTAACCAAGTTGGCTAATTTAACGCTCAGTCAGCCGATAAGTAAACACCTTGTGGTTATTAGCTAGTTCAGATGTTCACGGGAGATTTTAGCGAGCAAATATGTTGATACATGCAGCCATTAATCTGGTCATAACGTGACGTCTCCGGTTAGGGATTAGTCAACGGGCTAAAAGAGCTAACGTGAGCTAACTTCTCGTTATTATAAGTTAGCTTAGCTCACTAGTTGATGAAACCTTCCAGACAGGCGTCGTCTGGTAAACGGTTAAATGTCTTTATAACTTCTTAAATACCTGTTTAGTTCGGTTATCGTCTTATGTTAATCACACAATTGGATTTCAATATAATATCAGATGTAAGTATAAGTACATGTCATGGTCTTCTTAGTCAGTGTATTATCACACAGCTATTTTGGGACGATGCATCGGCCTCTGTAGCTAAGGTACCATGATGACTGCACATAACAGTACTTTACATGATTAAATCAAGATGAAAATACAAAGCAACTAAAAATAGAACTCAGTAAACCTTAAATACACTGACTGGTAACCAGTGAAGCGAAGCTAGGACAGTGGCGATAGGAGTTTCTCAATATAAAGTTTTCACACAGCCATGGTCAGTCACTGTCTCATGCTGCCCCATAAAGATCCCTTATACATCTAATTCAACTGCTCATTGTTTAGATGCTTAGTCTGTGTAATGCACTGCAGTATAGACACTCTTGCCCTGCAAGCTCAGCTTCCAATTCATTCCCACTTTGTTTGCTAATGAAACGAGAGCCTTGTTTCTCAGGGACAGCAGATATTGGGTCAACTACACTCTGGTGCATTTCAATATACAGGGGGGTTGCCCATAGCTAGGTCAGTCTGTGGCACCGTTAACTTATTTCAGTAGTAATGGGGCCATTAGGATAAGCTTGTTTAACTATGCCTTTTTCCTATGATCAGGAGTTCGGTGTAAAGAACGACAGTCACATTATGGCCCCATTGCCTTCCACTGACCAGTCTGTCTGACTTACTCTCTTTATCCGTTTGAACAGGAACTCTCCTCGTGGCCTCAGTTCCTGTCAGCGCCACCATGTCGTGCCGGGACATCCACGCCACCAACGCTTTTGCCTTCATCGTTGCCTTTGTTTGTGTGGGAGGGATTGCTGTGGCAGCATTAATCCCACAGTGGCGTATAACGAGACTCGTCACTTTCAATCGTAATGCCAAGAATATCAGCGTGTATGATGGGCTGTGGGCTAAATGTGTAAAACAGGATGGCTATTCAGGATGTTACTACTATGATTCAGAGGTATTACTTTTTATATTTGCTCTCCTCTGCTCATGCTTTTTCCTTTCCTGTCCTAAATGATCCTAACAGAAGTCATGTCTTCTCATGTTTCCAGTGGTACTCTAAAGTGGACCAGCTGGATCTGCGGCTTCTGCAGTTCTGTCTGCCTACAGGCCTGCTGTTTGGCTCTCTAGCCTTGCTTCTGTGCATGGCAGGAATGTGTAAGACCTGCTGCTGCTCAGACAAGCCTGAACCGGACATTAAGACCATCAGATTCCTGGTCAACAATGCAGGCTGTCACCTGGTGGCAGGGACGTTCTTGTTCCTAGGCGGAGCGATCGCCATCGCACCATCAGTGTGGTTCCTGTTCCGCACCAAGGAAATGAACATCAGATATGATAACATTTTCTCTGATGGCTTTGCTGTGTATGTATCTATAGGCTGCTCTGGAGGACTTATGCTGGCTGCCCTACTGATGTTCATGTGGTACTGTATGTGTAAGAAGTTGCCTTCACCCTTCTGGTTGCCCCTGCCCTCTATGCCTACCTCTCTGTCCACCCAGCCTCTCACTGCCAACGGATATCCTCCTTCCCCAGTGTATGGTCCTCAGCCCTTCCCACCACAACCCTTCCCTCCAACAGTTATCGACGCCCAGCCTTATGTGACGTCCCAGGGCTACACGCACAGTGCGATTGCCCCTGCACCCACACAGGTGTACGTGTCTCAGATTTCTGCTCCAGATGGGTATGGTTCAGAGGTGGGAGGGACTCAGGCCTACAGCTACGCTCCCTCACAGAGCTATGCTCCTTCGCAGGGCTATGCTCCTTCGCAGAGCTATGCTCCATCTCAGGGCTATGCATCCACCTACGCAGGCCACCGCTACTCCTCCCGCTCACGGATGTCTGCCATAGAGATCGACATTCCCGTGCTGACACAGGGGCAGTAAGAGAAAAGCTGCTGATAACGTCAGCACATTAAAGGCGTCTATCCATGAAGTATATTACAGCTATTTACAGCCCTTGGGGTGATTCAGTCAGTATAGGTCTGTAAATAGCTGACTATGGAAGATGAAACCCAGTCAAAAGAACCCTGGGGTTATGAAGGATGAGTTTTTCCTAAAAGGGAAGAGCACTATATCACTGGCGCAAACTACACTGTTTTCAGCGTATAGAAAAAATACATGAAAAGACATCTTAACTAACTAGCCGTTTTCACTGTTTTACCAGCAGAGCATGACCACAAACAATGGCTCTTAACTGGTTTGTTAAAGTGGCCAATGGACCATTGTACTTGATACAAGCAAATTGTTACTAGCATTTTGGTGTGTGGCTGAATATAAATTCCCACTCTTGCTTTTAGATTAAAGAAGCCTTGATGGCTGCCAAAAAGCTACTGACCGCTAGTCAATGATTATTCTGTTACATTTGTTTATGTTGGACACATTCATACTCAAATTAATTGTCACTTTAGTCTGTGTAAAGCTTTCATAGAAGTCTAATGTTATCAATACTGTACATTACTTAAGATTCTGTGGTTCTGAATGAACAACTACTAACTGACTCACCTGTTAATATCTTTTGTGTTTGTAATGTCACATTGCCCCTGTGAGGAGCAGCTGTTGAAGTTTTTAATGCACTAATTGTGAGAATACTGTGCCAGTTTACGTTGCCTTTGTTCACTGACTTTGTTATAGCCTTGAGTGTTTTCGTATTAACGTATTACTTAACCATTTATTGCAGCATACTTTTCCAAAGTGTTAAATGTCAACAACAAAAGACAATAAGAAATTTGCTGATTTTGAAAACTGTGGAATTACATTTTAATTATGAACAGTAAGGAGTGTGTTCATCTGCACTCAACATGTCTGCTGATAATTACAACTGTTGCCAATTTAGCTGGAAGTGTAATGTTGTTCAGTGGTGGTAGACAGTTTTACCTTTTGCATAATGAGCACTGATCAACAATTCTTCAAAGTCTAATGTGTTCACCTTATTCAACGTCAAATGTTTTTCTACACATCTTTTTTTTAATTTTATTAAAACATAAATCAAAATATATCTGTGTGCCTGTTTATATGCTGGTGTAACAACAATAAAGCAAAACTAGACGATAGATCTCCTCATAGTGAAATAATTGATTTGAGTAATTTGTCCATCCTCATTCAACTGACAAAGGACTAAGAGGAGAAACTAAGCAACATTTCAGTCAGACTGGATTACAAACTGGAGAAGGGAGCCAGCTCATATCTGCTCAACGGTTCTGGTTTCCCAGAAATGTATCCCAATAAAATGCTATACCTCCTTCTGTGATCTCTTCATGATGACTTGATTCACTGAGGGATATTGCATTTATCCATGTCAGTGCACCAGTGAGGCCAAGGCTACGTTTACAGATTTACACCTACGACTCCAGCAGCTAAAGTGAAGCAAACATCATATGTTCATACTAAGGAAGGCCAAGTTACCAAATGTAGTGCACAAATCCACACTTTTTCAAAAAATAATTACAACATAGACCTACATGCAGCTAATGATTACTTGTATCATCAATTCCTTCAGAAATCATACAGCTTTGCCTCTTTGTGGTTGGAGCAAGATTTTAGTTTAACCTTTGTGATGAAATGTGCACTTTACTCTGATAATTAAAAACTCATTGGCAGTTGTCCTGTGGGTAAATATTTAGGTTATCATATCAGACTCTAGAATGAAACTATAGCCAATTAAAAACAGTGAGCACTCAGGTTAAAATTAATCTTTTAGCACTGCAGTGTTTTGTTTTATCTTTGATGTAGTCCTAGCGGACTGAACATCTTAATTAACAGCCACCAGCCTAAACTGCAACACACATAATTGGAGCCAACTCCTGCTTTGATGTCACACTTTCATGTAGACTGAGAATTTAGCGGCTGATGATTAATAAGACCATATGACATAGATGCATTTGTATTATTTGTAACATATACACAGCGCATTCATCCAGAATTAACTGTTGTAATAAAGCTTTTTCTGGACCAGTGTCTCCCATCTTAAAACTACAACCACAGCATGTAGACCCGGCAGGGAGTGTGTAGTGATGGAGATTAAGGGTCTAAACACAGATGGCTTTCATATGTCGTGCTACAAAGAGGCGGGGTGGAGCCTAGGTTGCCAGGGGAGATGGTACCTCAGACACAGACTACTGGCTCATGAATATAAAGCAGGGAGGGGTAACACAATTTCCATTACTGCTCTCCATCTGCATGTGTGAATGAACTGGTCCAGGTTTAGTAACATCAAGTTGGCTTGAGGCCACAGGGAGACCTCCTTTTTTTAAAGCTCTAACTCATTCTGAGATTCATTCCCAGCTTGAGCTAGAATAAAAAAATCCTCCTCTTGGCACCTAATGCGAACACCCCCCCACCCTGCAACCTGCCACTACCCCCACCAACACACCCCTTACTTCATCCTTCACTCCCCCTCATCCTCAGTTATCCTCCCAGATTTGGGAATATTTAACAGCAATGTAGAGATGATAAAAAAATATTTAAAATCTGCAAATTCTCAAATTTAAGAACAATTTAATATTTATTTTAGTCCAGATTGAAACTATTTGAAGGATTAAGATGCCTTTTTCTCCAGGCATTCATGGTGATCTCTTAATATCCATCAGGTTAAAATTCCCTTTGTCCAATACACAAGCAACACTAATGCCATTCCCATCAGCCTCAGCTGTATTTTGTTTTTAGTGATGATTAGCAAACTTTAGTATGTACATTGTAATCATCATAGTAAACTATTTAAGAAAACTAATATGAAAAAAAACTGCAAGTTAAACTTAAGAAATAGGAAGCAAAATGTATTTATTAAGATTGATTTTTGAAGTTGTTTCTGAAGCTGTTTTACCACCATTCAAAAATGAATTTATAAGATGAGGATTTGTCCTCCATTTCCTTTGTGCATTGCATTGTGGGAGAATAGTTTCCATCAACACCACATATGACTATTTAGTATTAGTATGCACACTGTCTGGTGCAAGTACACAACCAGCGTGAACACACTACATCCAAAAATCCTGATTAGAATTAGAATATAGTACAGATTTGGGACAAGCTGCTAGTTTTGTTGTTTGATAAATGACTTACGCCATTAATTGATTATCAAAATACTGCTTTGTTTTTGTTTTCTTAGCCTTCATAGTTTAAATGTGCCGCTACACTGAATTCACACTTTCTGCAATATCAACAAAACACAGCACTATACTTTTCTCACTGAAAGTGAATAGTCAGAGCTGTTGGTGGGGTTGGGAAGGTGTCCAAAAAACAAGAGAGCTAAACATATGGTGTTTTCTGCAAATGCAAGTCAGCATCACACATACTCAATTTCTATGCATGTTCACTCTCACACAAACACTTGCACACTAAAGACTGCAAGATTTACATGTAGCCTTGCAGCTCCCCTTCTCTCTCTTTCTTTTCTCTTCCTTCTATACTATTGCCGGCCGGTAGGCCGGCCCGCCCTCCCTTCTCTCTCATCTTATATACAATTAAATGATGAGAGAGAAGAAAAGGCAATTTGGTATACCCTCTCTCTCTCTACCATAGAGAGAGAGAATCGTGTTGAGAAATAGAGAAAAGGGAGAGCGTATTGGTAGAGAGAGAGAAGGTATGGCAGGTGTTTCAATGGCAATAGTGTTGAAAAAAAGAGAGAAGGGAAAAGGGAGAGTATATTAGTAGAGAGACGCTCACACCTAGTCTACTTATTTAGAACAATATTACGCATTTAAACCAGTTCAGCTGCAGAAGGTGACATGACCAGCTGGTTCAAGACACACTTAGCTAATGTCCTGCTTAACTTTTTCTGCCTTGATCAGATGGATTCACCATATGGTTGACAAGGGCCATGCCAACTCTCTATCCATCTATCCAAAGAAACACTGCCAGTGGCTGCCATGTTTCTTTTTCCTATCGCTTTCATCTAGATCATAACAGCTGGAATTAGTGATACATAACAGGCAAAAAGCCTCCGCATTTAATACGCTGACTGATAAGTGGCTGTTTCAGGTTATAACAAGAACATGAATGAGCAAACAGCCTTTCAAAAAGAGCCTTCTAAAATCCGCTCAGAAAGCAGTGTTTTCTGTGTGCCTCTGTGCGTGTGTGTTGGTACACAGGGTACACAAGGAGCACTTAGGCTTTTGCAGCAAACATCTGTGTGACAAAAAAAAAGATTGGACGGCTTACAGACCAAGCAGACTGTCAAAGAGACAAAGAGATATTTAGAGAGTGAAATAGAGAAAGAGATCAAACCGAGAGGAGCCAGAGATGCAGAGAAGGGAGAGACGGTCACGGTGGACCATCGCCCGCAGGAGCAGACATCCAGAGTGCTGACAAACTGACAGCCATTGCTGTGCACAGGGGAAGTTCTGTCCCCGGCATTGTCATGCAGATAGGATTTCCTCACCTAAAATGTCAAAACCATCACTAGCAATGGAGCTACGTGCCAAAATATATTTCCTAAACCACCTTAGTACTTCTACTGCGGTACAGACAATTATGTGTTATTTTAATTTACAGTATCGAAAAAGTCTAGATTCTTTGAGGCTTGTTGAGTTCTGGTATTTGACAACTAAATGTCACATAACAAGAGCATATGTGTCCAATATGCAGAGGTGGAACAAGTATTTCAATCCATTACTGGAGCAAAGTTGCAATACCACAATAATGAATAATGCATTAATATCTAAGTAGCATTTTAAAATTTGCTACTGCAAAATAACTAAAGCAGTCAGATAAATGCTGTGAAGGATGAGAGAGAAAGTAGCAATATTTAGGCTTGTAGCTTTAAAGTTCTTCTAATTAAAGCAATCAATTTGAAATGTACATAAACATTTGTATGTGTGCTACAAAATACATTATATATTGCTTCATTTTTTATATTTGATACGCAGCAGTGTTTTTTGGCATGACACACAGACAAACTAAACTGTAGAATCTCTTCCCATCTTTATGTGCATTTTACGTCACTGGGCCTGTGTAAATGACCAAAAAAAGGCTCCCAAGATGCTGTATCTCTGAAGGACGAGTGCTGTATTCTGAGTTAAGATCTCTCTCTCTCTCTCTCCTCTCTCTCTCTCTCTTCCCTCTCTCCTCTCTCTCTCTCTCTACTCTCATCTCTCTCTCTCTCTCTCTCTCTCTCCTCTCTCTCTCTCTCACTCTCTCTCTCTCTCTCTCTCTCTCTCTCTCTCTCTCTCTCTCTCTCTCTCTCTCTCTCCTCTCTCTCATCTCTCTCTCTCTCTCTCTCTCTCTCTCTCTCTCTCTCTCTCTCTCATATCACTTGAATAATTCAGTCTCTCCAGAAAACACTGGAGAGGAATGACGGAGGCAGAGACGAAGAAGAGGCCAGATGAGGAGGGAGTCAAAGAACAAGTGGAAGAGACGAGAAAGCCATGACATGTGAAATAAACATAGGGGGCTGAAGCATTGTCGTTTATCCTTCTTTCTATTATTTTTCTTATTTTATCAATCTTTCCCATTCTGAATATTCTATTGCTGTAACTTACATTTCCTTTCCATATTGTATAACTGTGATATCGCAACTAACATTACAAACCAAAGAGTTCCTCTTGTTTTGTAGTTTTTCTGCAGGAGATACAATGACAAACAATCAAACTACCCTTAATTTACCAACATATTTAGTTTTTTGCTAAGCTCAGCAAGCCTTATATTTGCTCTTTACATCCGTCCATCCTCTTCATTTCCTCTCCTATCCATTCTTTCAACACCATTGGCACTAAAACTGTCATATGGGAATGCATCTTAAGTAGCTGTATGCCAGGCCACCACTACCAACACCCATAAGTGCACATACACACAGACACAAACCCCTGACCTCTCTTATCTTGTCTCCTTTCGTCCCTTACTGATTAACACCAGAAACACACTTCTTCTGGACGTTTTAATTAGAGCAGAAAGAACACGCACACACACAGTATCAGCGGCTTGTTCTTTCACTCTCATGCTCAAGGCGTCTTTAGACAATCTCAGATCTGTCCTTTCGTTGCGACCATAATGCCTGTAATTGTTATTATCTAATTGGCTGTAGACCTTTCTGCTCTGTTGGCTTTGTTACCCAGCAAATCTCTCTGTCCTGAGACCTGCGGGCCACACTCACGGCTCATTAGAAAAAGTCGCGACAACTGGTGTGTGATCTGTAACTGACTCTGATTTAGTCCAAACCTCCTCTCAGGACTATAAATGACCAGCATGAATCCTGTAATACCAGGAAAACTATTCTCACCAGTTATGTACCGCACACACAGTCTAAAGTAGAAATCATTATTTGAATATATAGCCACAAATTTGTGTTTAGAAGGAAAACCAATACACAAGATCGTTGTAGAAACCAGCCTAACGAAGCCTAAACATTGACGACTAAAGGATAACTTCCGTTATTATGAAAGCCATCAGGACGTTTATGGATTACTCAATTTTGAATGAAATATTGATCTGATCATGGAATAATCAACAGGGCTGAGAGGCAGCTGGACATGACAAGATGAAGAGATGGAAGAAGGGAAATTGATCGTCAAGAGGAACCAGCACCAGCTCCTACAGAGTGCATGTACATTTCTGTGAAGAGTACTTACATTGTTGTTGCCCTGTCCTCCAGGTTCAATCATGTAGGTGTGATTGCCATCAAAAAACATCCCACTGAAATACAGAGAGAGAGGAAAGCACATATCAACACCAGTTGTTGTTTTATTCATCACTAAATGGAATAATGCATCTGAATTCAACGACTCCTCAGCCATTAGTGTGATAGACAAGCCATTTCAGTGCTTGCCCGGGGGCTTTTATTGTATTATTATCATTTGTCAGGATAATAACTGTAATGCACTCCTACAAGGTGCAGCTTTGAAAAGAATCCTCTGCTGTCCTGCTTTATTTGGCCATGTACTGCTTCGAAAGGTGGAAGCTAAAGTTAAACAAAAGGCCATCCAATCATCTCAGAGATTCCCCCACACAGCAGCTTAAAGGTCACCCAAGGATTCTATCTCTAGAACAATACCTAAGAGTTTAAACTGCTTGACCAATGACTAAGACACGTTTGAAATGAGTGCATGTTAGCAGAACATTGGTGCAAATCATGATGGTTCTCTCTCACATTTATTGGAAAATGTAATGACTTCATATGCACTTAACATCTCTGAATACATTCATCACATAAAGGTATGAGAGAAAAAGGTTACAACACATATACACACACATCATTCGACCATGCAATCATTTAAAAAAGTCAGAGATCAATTTCTCATAGCAGTCGAGTGAAGGTCTTTTCGTCTCTGTCCACCTGCGTGTGCATGAACACGGTAATGGACGTCGTCCATGAATGAACTCTATCTGAAGCTTTTAGGAGATTGGTCGGGTCAAACTGTAAAGTCATGAAGCTAAGCCATCAGTCTTACTCTTCCCACTGCCTTTGTTCTACCTCTTTTTGGCCTTCAACACACAGAAATCACCTTCAGCGCGCACTCTTTGTCCAGGTCCAACATTACACTTACAGCAGATTACACACTTAAGAAGGCAACACAGATCAAAATGTGTATTACTTTACAAACCTTTTGGTCTGTTTTGTGTTCTACTGAGTGTTCTATTTCCTCTGTATTGTTTTGTATGTCCGTTCAATATATTTTGTCATTGAATACTATATATCATATATTTTACTAAAGAAAGTTTAGCAACATGTG